>OY997272.1:186417526-187617526 GCA_963921465.1 Triticum timopheevii | reverse complement strand
ATCACCGATGATCAAGTGCCGAACAGACGGCACCTCCGCGTTCAACACACGTACAGCCCGGTGACGTCTCCCACGCCTTGATCCAGCAAGGAGAGAGGGAGAGGTTGAGGAAGACTCCATCCAGCAGCAGCGCAACGGCGTGGTGGTGGTGGAGGAGCGTGGCAATCCTGCAGGGCTTCGCCAAGCACCGCGAGAGAGGAGGAGCACTTGGGAGAGGGAGGGCTGCGCCAGGGGCAAGGGTGAAGCTCCCATGCGCCTCCCCACTATATATAGGGGTGGAGGGGGCTGGTTTCTTGCCCTCCAAGTCCATTGGGGCGTTGGCAAAGGTGGGAGGAAAGAAATCCCATCATTTCCTTCCCCACCGATTGCTATCCCCCCTTTTTAGGGATCTTGATCTTATCCCTTTGGGATATGATCTTATTCCTTCTAAGGGGGGATCTTGGTGCGCCTTGACCAGGGGTGTGGGGCCTTGCCCCCACTACCCACGTTCATGTGGGTCCCCCCATGCAGGTGGGCCCCACTCTGGAACCTTCTAGAACCTTCCTGGTACAATACCGAAAAATCCCGAACATTTTCTGGTGGCCAAAATAGGACTTCCCATATATAAATCTTTACCTCCGGACCATTCCGGAACTCCTCGTGACGTCCAGGATCTCATCCGGGACTCCGAACAACATTCGGTAACCACATACAAACTTCCTTTATAACCCTAGCGTCATCGAACCTTAAGTGTGTAGACCCTACGGGTTCGGGAATCATGCAGACATGACCGAGACGTTCTCCGGTCAATAACCAACAGCGGGATCTGGATACCCATGATGGCTCCCACATGTTCAACGATGATCTCATCGGATGAACCACGATGTCAAGGACTTAATCAATCCCGTATGCAATTCCCTTTGTCTAGCGGTATTGTACTTGCCCGAGATTCGATCGTCGGTATCCTTATACATTGTTCAATCTCGTTACCGGCAAGTCTCTTTACTCGTTCCGTAACACATCATCCCGTGATCAACTCCTTGGTCACATTGCACATATGATGATGTCCTACTGAGTGGGCCCAGAGATACCTCTCCGCTTACACGGAGTGACAAATCCTAGTCTCGATTCATGCCAACCCAACAGATACTTTCGGAGATACCTGTAATGCACTTTTATAGCCACCCAGTTACGTTGTGACGTTTGGTACACCCAAAGCATTCCTCCGGTATCCGGGAGTTGCACAATCTCATGGTCTAAGGAAAAGATACTTGACATTAGAAAAGCTCTAGCAAACGAACTACACGATCTTAGTGCTAGGCTTAGGATTGGGTCTTGTCCATCACATCATTCTCCTAATGATGTGATCCCGTTATCAACGACATCCAATGTCCATAGCCAGGAAACCATGACTATCTGTTGATCACAACGAGCTAGTCAACTAGAGGCTCACTAGGGACATATTGTGGTCTATGTATTCACACGTGTATTACGATTTTCGGATAATACAGTTATAGCATGAATAAAAGACAATTATCATGAACAAGGAAATATAATAATAACTAATTTATTATTGCCTCTAGGGCATATTTCCAACATTTCTAACGACTTAACCTCTACTCCTAGTGTGTTTTCTCCTTTGGTGCTAGGTCCCCTACATGACGACACGCCTACCATTGATGAGTCCATACCTCCTATGGAGACGACGATGGCCATGATGGACGATGATGCACCCCCCACATGGTTCCATCAAGATGAAGATGACAACGATATGCTCTTCAACACCTCACCTACAACACATGAGCGACCTTCCAATGGTAACATAGGTGATGGTGCTTCTCTTATCCCACTAGTGGACGCTCTAGACAATGATTGCTCCCATGATGATGACCCACCTATTACCATGCTTCATGCTAGTGAGACTTCTTCATGTCTTGACTTACCTATTTATGATTTATATGATGATGAGCATGTTGAGTTGCCTAGTTGTGATGCTATGCTTCATAGGATATCATGTGAAAATTCTATTGGTCACTTCATGTTTGACAATCCATTGAACTTGTCATATGCTATGAGTGAGATCTCCCATATTGCATCATTACAATCTCAACATAGTAACTATGCATGCCCCATTAAAATCAATCCCATTTGCACTTATGGCATAGATGACGAGATGATGGTCATTGGCTTTTGTTTTTCATGTGATGATATTGCCATGCTTCCTTTACATGATTTGTGCAATTCATCTAATATGTCATGCCATGATCACATTGTTCCAAATATGCATTGTTTTGGATGTTGTCAATACTCTCCACGTGATGTTGCTACTCATGCTCATGAGGAAACCCCCATAGTTTCCTCATACATATTAGGAGATTTTGATGCATTCCATACTTTGCATGATTCCCATAATTGCGTGCACCATATGCATTCCATGAATAACAATGCTCTAGATATTGCTCGTGATGCATTACATCCTTTGAGTCTCCATTATGACATACATCAATACAAACCTCTCATGATGGATGACATGTTTCTATATCACGCATCTCATTTATTTGAGCATTGGCTATTTTGTGCTAACAAGCACATGCTCGTGCGCATCATGATGGATGATGTGTACATATACCACGCACACACAATTTTTCCTTTGTCTTTGTTTTGTGTAGGTACTCATGTATACTAGTCAACCTCTCAATCCCAAGAGTTGACGAAACGAGCTCTTGAGAGCAACGATGACTTGGGATCCCGTGGACTATCCTTACCACCGTTCCCTTCGTGCAAGGACTACGCGCATCTCTTTTACTTGGCTCTCATATGGCTATGGGCTAGTTACAACTTGTCACCTTATGCCCATACTATTGTGTTCACTTTGCATGTTATGCTTGCTCCTCTGCCTTTGCCATGCAATTGTGATCCTTGCTTGCATCTACCCATGATTCACCATTATGCTACTTCTATGTGTATTTGCATGCTTGGTGGAGATCTTTGTTGCTATTGCCATGTTTATCATGTGCCCCATGTTATTGATGCTTGTTGCATTGGGAGAGTCATGATGCCCCATTGCTATTTACATATGGTCTCTCGCCAATACATTGATGACAATTTACTCATATCTTGATTTCATGCTTGTGCTATGACATGTGAATTATTCATGCCCACTAAGGGAGTCCTGGACTAGGGGGTGTCCGGACAGCCGGACTCCAAGACTACGAAGATACAAGATTGAAGACTCCGTCCCGTGTCCGGATGGGAATTTCCTTGGCGTGGAAGGCAAGCTTGGCAATACGAATATGTAGATCTCCTACCATTGTAACCGACTCTGTGTAACCCTAGCCTCCTCCGGTGTCTATATAAACCGGAGGGCTTTAGTCCGTAGGACATAACATACATTACAACAATCATACCATAGGCTAGCTTTAGGGTTTAGCCTCCTTGATCTCGTGGTAGATCTACTCTTGTACTACCCATATCATCAATATTAATCAAGCAGGACGTAGGGTTTTACCTCCATCGAGAGGGCCCGAACCTGGGTAAAACATCGTGTCCCTCGTCTCCTGTTACCATCCGCCTAGACGCACAGTTCGGGACCCCCTACCCGAGATCCACCGGTTTTGACACCGACATTGGTGCTTTCATTGAGAGTTCCTCTGTGCCGTCGCCGATAGGCCCGATGGCATCTTCAACCAACAACGCTGTCCAGGGTGAGACTTTTCTCCCCGGACAGATCTTCGTATTCAGCGGCTTCGCACTGTGGGCTAACTCGCTTGGCCATCTGGAGCAGATCGAAAGCTACGCCCCTGGCCGTCAGGTCAGATTCGGAAGTCTAAACTTCACGGCCGATGTCCGCGGAGACTTGATCTTCGACGGACTCGAGTCACAGCCAAGCGTGCCGCGCTGTTATGATGGGCATGATCTAGCTCTGCTGCCGAACAGTGCCTTGGCGGCCGCACATGAATCCGCTTCGGCCTTTAGCCCGGAGCTGATCGCCCAGACCGAGGATCGGTGGATGGACGCCGCCTTGGGGGCTCCAACTTCCACGGCGATGGAGCTGAACGCTAATCTTGTCCCCTGCGAAACTCGTGATTCCGAGGTTCCGGACTCCTTGCCGGACTCCGAACCTCCCGCGCCCCTACCAATCGATTCGGATTGGGCGCCGGTTATGGAATTCACCGCCGCGGACATCTTCCAACACTCGCCCTTCGGCGACATCATAAATTCGCTAAAGCACCTCTCGTTATCGGGAGAGTCATGGCCGGACTATGGCCAGGATGGTTGGGGTACGGACGACGAAGAAATTCAGAGCCCACCCACCACCCACTTTGTAGCCACTGTCGACGATCTAACCGACATGCTTGACTATGACTCCGACGACATCGATGCTATGGACGATGATGCCGGAGATGAACAGGAACCAGCGCCTACAGGGCACTGGAAGACCACCTCATCATACGACATATACATGGTGGACACCCCAAAAGACGGGGACGGCGAAGAAGCAGCGGAGGCAAACTCTTTAAAGAAGCAGCCCAAACGCCGGCGTCAGCGGCGCCGCTCTAAATCCCGCCACAGCAAGAATGGAGATTCCGGCACAGGAGATAATAATACCCCAGAGAGTGCCGAAGACAATCCCCTCCAGCAAGACTCAGCGCAGGAGGATGCAGAAGCAAGCCCTCACGAGAGGGCGGCAGACGAAGAGGTTGAGGATCATAACTATATGCCTCCCTCCGAAGACGAAGCAAGCCTCAACGATGACGAATTCGTCATACAGGAGGATCCCGTCGAACAAGAGCATTTCAAGCGCAGGCTTATCGCCACAGCAAACAGCCTAAAGAAAAAGCAGCAACAGCTTCAAGCTGATCAGGACCTGCTGGCCGATCGATGGACCGAGGTCCTCGCGGCCGAAGAGTATAAACTCGAACGCCCCTCCAAAAGCTACCCGAGACGCAAGCTGCTCCCCTGATTAGAGGAGGAAGCATACATACCCCCATCACCAGCGCACGATATGGCTGACCGACCACCCCGTGGTCGTGACAGAGAGGCATCCAGGCCCCCAGCCAAGACCGTACCCCGGCATCGCTCCAAAAGTACGAAGCCAAGAGGGAATGCGCCGGACTTGCGAGACATATTGGAGGACAAAGCAAGGCAATCCAGATCCATCTACGGATCACGTGGGTGCCCCACGACCCATGACAAATACCGTCGCGCCGGATACAATAACCCCGGCCGGGCCGAACACAGCAGACAGCGCTCTCTCGAGCTGCGTCGCGATATTGCTCAATACAGAGGCGCCGCACACCCGCTATGCTTCACTAACGAAGTAATGGATCATCAAGTCCCCGAAGGGTTTAAACCCGTAAACATCGAATCCTACGATGGCACAACAGACCCCGCGGTCTGGATCGAAGATTATCTTCTCCACATCCATATGGCCCGCGGCGACGATCTCCATGCCATCAAATATCTCCCACTCAAGCTTAAAGGACCAGCTCGCAATTGGCTAAACAGCTTGCCCGCAGAGTCAATTGGGTGCTGGGAAGACCTGGAAGCTGCATTCCTCGACAACTTCCAGGGCACGTATGTGCGACCACCAGACGCCGATGACCTAAGCCACATTATTCAGCAGCCAGACGAATCGGCCAGACAATTCTGGACACGGTTCTTGACAAAGAAAAACCAAATCATCGACTGTCCGGATGCAGAGGCCCTTGCAGCCTTCAAGCATAACATCCGCGACGAATGGCTAGCCCGGCACCTGGGACAGGAAAAGCCGAAATCTATGGCAGCCCTCACATCATTAATGACCCGCTTCTGCGCGGGAGAGGATAGCTGGCTAGCTCGCAGCAACAATCTCCGTAAAAACTTTGGCAGTCCGGATACTAAGGACAACAACGGCAGGTCACGTCGAAACAAAAACAAACGCCGCATTAACGGCGACGATAAGGAGGATACGGCAGTCAATGCCGGATTCTGAGGCTCTAAACCCGGTCAACGAAAGAAGCCATTCAAAAGAACCACTCCGGGTCCGCCCAATTTGGACCGAATACTCGACCGCTTATGCCAGATACATGGCACCCCTGAAAAACCAGCTAATCACACTAATAGAGATTGCTGGGTGTTCAAGCGGGCAGGCAAGTTAATTGCCGAAAACAATGACAAGGGGCTAAACAGCGACGACGAGGAGGAGACCCGACCGCCGAACAATAGAGGACAGAAGGGTTTCCCCCCACAAGTGCGGACGGTGAACATGATTTACGCGACCCATATACCCAAGAGGGAGAGGAAACGCGCACTAAGGGACGTCTACGCGATGGAGCCAGTCGCCCCGAAGTTCAATCCATGGTCCTCTTGTCCGATCACTTTCGATCTAAGAGACCATCCGACCAGCATATGCCATGGCGGATTCGCCGCATTGGTTTTAGACCCAATCGTCGATGGATTTCACCTCACGAGAGTCCTGATGGACGGCGGTAGTAGCCTGAACCTGCTTTACCAGGATACAGTGCGCAAAATGGGCATAGACCCCTCAAGGATTAAACCTACAAAGACAACCTTTAAAGGTGTCATTCCAGGTGTGGAAGCCAACTGTACAGGCTCAGTAACACTGGAAGTGGTCTTCGGATCCCCGGACAATTTCCGGAGCGAGGAGTTAATCTTCGACATAGTCCCGTTTCGCAGCGGCTATCACGCTCTGCTCGGACGAACCGCATTTGCAAAATTCAACGCGGTGCCGCATTACGCATACCTCAAGCTCAAGATGCCAGGCCCTCGTGGAGTCATCACGGTCAACGGGAATACGAAACGCTCCCTCTGAACGAAGGAACATACAGCGGCTCTCGCGGCAGAAGTACAGAGTAGCCTCTTAAGGCAATTCTCGAATCCGGCCGTTAAACGGCCGGATACAGCAAAACGCGCCCGAAGCAATACCAACCAAGACCACCTGGCGCGATCAGAGCACGCGTAGCAATGCGGCCCCAACCCCCGCCCACGCATGATCGCAAGAATAACCCTTCGCGTACATCATTATGCTTTGGAGATACCATGGGCGCAGGGTAAGGGGCACGATCGCAATGGACCCAGAGTGCGGCTCGACCGCACCAGGGGCTCGCAAGTGTGCCCCCTTTTTTTATTTTTTTATTTTCTTTCTTTGTGTACACAGGACTCCGTTAACCAGAGGCCCTGTCCGGCGGTGAACCTGCCGAACTCACGATGCAACAGTCAGGGACGAAAAAAGGCTGCGACGAACACTCAGGTGGTCTCAATTACGAGCATTAAATTCGATTCTATACACCAAGTCCGCAGCTCACCCCTGGAGGGGGGACATGTTTAATTAGTCCAAATCCCTTGCTTACCGCACTATTTGTATCAGTCCGCACTCATAGCAGACTTTCTTTCATAAATAATGCAGAACCTTTTTTTACTGCAATTACATTACCTTTTATATATATATGCTCATTACATGACATCTTGCAACCGTATATTTTGGTACGGCCTAATACGCCAGGGGCCTCTGTTCCCCACATTGTGGTGTGATAAAGTCCGAACACTTTCATAAGTGCGGCACCCCGAACTTATAGCATTATATGAATCGGCTCCGAATCATGTCTTGGGTCAATAGTTGGGTTTGCCCGGCTCCCACGTTTTGGTGCCTTACGTTCCGTTCTGTCAGCTAAGGTGGCACTGGGAGAACCACTGCGATTGCGCCCCGGTTGAGCCGGGCGAGCGCCTCAGTGGAGAAAGCTAAAACTGACTGGCATGATAAGGCGAGAGATTGGTCGCTGTTCGAGAGGTTTTTTCGGGTCCTTAAAGACTCACGCCGCTTCGAGCGAAGTTCCGGACAATGTCCGACGAAGGCGTGGATAGCGCCCCAGATTCGGTCTTCCGAATACCAGGGGCTTCGCCAAAATTTAAAATTATAGAATTCTATGGCTAAGTAAGAGTGTTCAAGCATTATAAGTCCGGTTGCCTTGTTCGTTGTCTTGAGCGCCTCCCTAGATGGACCCAAAAATGGGAACAAGAGTGCTCAAGTTTATCCCGAACACCCCAGCACTCGTGGCTCGGGGGCTGAAGCCAACGACTTGCCATCTCTCAGATTTTATAAACGGCCGCACACAAGGTAATATTTTAAATTAAACAAGCGTTGCTTAATGCGCACATGAGCAAAGTTTCAGCGCACAGGATAATACATAACGAGTTTACTCAAAGATTACATTTCTGGGGCACTCTTCCGCAATATCGCGGGCTCCCTTCAGGACAGTTTTATAATACATCTCGGGCGTGCGATACTCCTTGCCCGGTGGCGGTGGGTCCGTGAGAAGCTTCTCCGCATCCAACTTGCCCCAATGCACCTTTGTGCGGGCAAGGGCCCGACGAGCACCTTCAATACACGCGGAGCGCTTGATGACCTCCACCCAGGGGCACGCATCCACCAGCCGCCGCACGAGGCCGAAGTAGCTCCCAGGCATGGCCTGTTCAGGCCACAGCCGGACTATAAGGCCCTTCATGGCCTCCTCAGCTACCTTGTGGAGTTCGACCAGCTGCTTCAGCTGGTCGCTTGGGGGCACCGGATGGCTGGCCTCAGCGTACTGAGACCAGAAGACCTTCTCCGTCGATCTCCCCTCATCGCCACGATAGAATGCGGCGGCATCGGACGCACTACGCGGCAGATCTGCAAACGCCCCTGGAGAGCTCCGAATGCGGGTAAGTGTCAGGTAGTTTACATTAACATGCCTGCTTTGCATGAAAAATGCCTTACCCGCCGCTATCTTCTTTATATCTTCAACCTCCTGAAGGGCCTTATGGGCCTCGGCCTTGGCGGACTTGGCACTTTCGAGAGCCGAGGCAAGCTCGGACTCTCGAGTCTTGGAGTCACGCTCCAAACTCTCATGCTTCTCCATGAGAGCCTGGAGCTCTTGCCGAACTTCCGCCACCCGTGCCTCCTGCTTTTCTCGCTCTGCCCGTTCCGCGGCCGCACTGCGTTCGGCCGCAGACACAGCCTCCTTCAGGGCTGCCACCTCGTTTGTGGCCCCTGCAATACCCATATTATCCTTGTTAACTTTATTGCAACCAAAATCCTTTTCTGTAAGCTAACTATTCAAAGTGGTGCTACTCACCTTCTTTGTCCTCGAGCTGCTTCTTCGCATGGCCGAGCTCTTGCTCGGACCGCTCGAGATCCCGCTTCAGCACATCGACCTCTGCCGTTAGTGCGACAGAGGTCAGCAGCGCAGCCTGCAAACCCATATTGACATATTTTAAGCAACCCTGCGTATATCTTGTTAGATCCTCAGTCCGGCTTTTCTTTCCGAACACCGAACTGAGCATCAGGGGCTACTGTCTATGCGGTATTACATTACATAACTTTAACTTCTTACCTCAAAGCCTGTTAGAAGGCTGCTGCAGGCTTCGGTCAGCCCGCTCTTGGCGAGCTGAACCTTCTGAATCACCGCACTCATGATAGTGCGGTGTTCTTCCTCGATGGAAGCGCCTTTAAGCGCCTCCAACAAGTTATCCGGCGCCTCCGGTTGGACGGAGGTCACCGGTGTCACGGTCTTGCCCTTCTTTCGAAGGGGCCGCCCGCCGGACTCTGGAACCACTGCGGGTTCCAATGTAGAGTCCGGCACAAAGTCCGGGAGGCAGCCTGATGGCGCCTCCGGAACCTCCTCCTGATGGGTCCCTCTCTGGGATCCCACCTCGGCGTCCTCGCCGGCGCGGGGGGTAGTGGCAGTCGGAAGTGAATCCACATCCGACGGGGCCAATGACCCGCTTGATGAAGCGGGGAGATTATCATCAGCCGGACTACGGACAGAATGCGGCGTTAGAAGGACACAACACGACACGAAAGAAATTGCATATCAAGGATCCGGATACTTACGATCTTGCCGGACGCCTGGCCCTTGGAGGCCACTCATCCTCGCCAACGGTGGTGTTGGCGAAACTGTCCGGGGGGATGGTCCTCCCCCTCTTGGACCCTTCGGCCTCCCCTATTGGGGAAGCCTTCCTCTTCTTCTCTCCCTCCTCCGATAGAGAGTCCTCCTCCTCCTCCTCGTCTTCGGGGGAGGAGTCCGCCTCGTTGTCGGACGCCTGATTGCGGGAACTCTTTCGAGTCCCCGCGGCCACCTTCTTGGCCCTCTTCTCCGGCACCACATGTGGTGCCGGAACCAGCAGCCCTGCTAAACGGGCGTCCACTGGGTCTTCTGGCATGGGAGACGGGCTGATAAGCTGCTTGGCCTTCTCCATCCAGTCCTGTCAAAGGAAAGGAAAGAATGAAACCCTCTTAGAATCAATTCGATTACCACAAGTGTCCCGTAATGGGATTGAATCACTTACCTCGTCAGCCGGATGCTGCGAACAAAATCCGCGATCTTCCGTCGCAGATGCGGGGGCTTCGGCGCCCTTAAACAGCACCCTCCATGCGCCTTCGTATGTCGTATCGAAGAGCCCGCTCAGCGCCTGGTGCTGTTCCGGATTGAACTCCCACAGATTGAATGCCCGTTCTTGGCATGGGAGAATCCGGCGGATGAGCATGACTTGGACCATGTCGACGAGCCTGAGCTTATTGCTCACCAGCTTCTAGATGCAGGCTCGGAGTCCCGTCACCTCCTTCGAATTGCCCCACAGCAAGCCCTTCTCTTTCTAGGAGGTGAGCTGCGTGGGGACGCCAGATCTAAACTCGGGGGCCGCCGCCCATGTGGGCTTGCGCGGCTCGGTGATGTAGAACCACCCCGATTGCCACCCCTTGACGGAGTCCACGAAGGCCCCTTCGAGCCAAAGGACGTTGGGCAATTTACCCAACATGGCGCCTCCGCATTCCGCTTGCGTGCCCTTCACAACCTTCGGCTTGACGTTGAAGGTCTTGAGCCACAGGCCGAAGTGGGGCTGGATGCAGAGGAAAGCCTCGCACACGACGATAAACGCCGAGATGTTGAGGATGAAGTTCGGCGCCAGATCGTGGAAATCCAGGCCGTAGTAGAACATGAGCCCCCGGACGAATGGATGGAGCGGAAAGCCCAGTCCGCGGAGGAAGTGGGGAAGGAAGACGACCCTCTCATGAGGCCCAGGGGTAGGGATGAGCTGCCCCTCGTCGGGCAGCCGATGCGCGATATCGCCGGAGAGGTATCCGGCGCTGCGCAGCTTGGTGATGTGCTCCTCCTTAACGGTGGAGGCCAACCATTTGCCTCCCGCTCCGGACATATTCGGAGAAGGTCGAGGCGAGATGCGCGAGCTTGGGCGTTGGAGCTTAAGTGCGCGGAGATGGATAAGCAAAGGAGGAAGAAGGCGTAGGTGAGAAGGTAAATCCTTATCCCTTATATATAGGCGGACGAAACTGTGCGTCCCCCACCGGCCTGGTAAAACTCACTTATCTCCCAAGCACCACCATCAATGGCGCAGTTGGGTTACCCACGTCCGTATTGATGAGAATCCCGGAATGAGGGGAACACGATCTCTGCTTCGACAAGACGTGCCAAGGAAACCGCTTCACTAAACGTGCTGAGGTGGTATAGTAAAAAACGATTCAAACAAAGGCTTGGTAGCGGTGTGATGTCACGCCGCATAATACGTCAGCAGATTGGACTGGTGTACATTTTATTCTCTCTACGGTGGAATGTGGAATTTATTTTGCAGAGCCGGACACTATCCTGGTGTTCATGATCTTCTCTGGATTATTCAAGGGAGGAACCCGCCTTGCAATGCCGAACATTATGCGCGCCGGACTTATCGTCATTAAAGCCTGGTTCAGGGGCTACTGAGGGAGTCCTGGACTAGGGGGTGTCCGGACAGCCGGACTATCATCGTTCGCCGGACTCCAAGACTACGAAGATACAAGATTGAAGACTCCGTCCCGTGTCCGGATGGGACTTTCCTTGGCGTGGAAGGCAAGCTTGGCAATACGGATATGTAGATCTCCTACCATTGTAACCGACTCTGTGTAACCCTAGCCTCCTCCGGTGTCTATATAAACCGGAGGGCTTTAGTCCGTAGGACATAACATACATTACAACAATCATACCATAGGCTAGCTTTAGGGTTTAGCCTCCTTGATCTCGTGGTAGATCCACTCTTGTACTACCCATATCATCAATATTAATCAAGCAGGACGTAGGGTTTTACCTCCATCGAGAGGGCCCGAACCTGGGTAAAACATCGTGTCCCTCGTCTCCTGTTACCATCCGCCTAGACGCACAGTTCGGGACCCCCTACCCGAGATCCGCCGGTTTTGACACCGACACCCACTATTTGCACACATGACATGCTTGCCATGATTCCTTCTAGTACGTTGCATCTTCGCACTACTAGCTTGCTTGACTTGATCGCTATGATTGCTTGCTATGTTGCATCACCCATGTTCCACTCTTACTCGCTTTCTTGGGTTGATGACATATATGCTCATGCCTCTCACATGATATATCTTGATCATTGTCTCTTGTGTCCATTAGTTGCCTCTTTCATATCCATTTGTATTGAGTGCAACCATACTATACTTATTGATCTTGGAGACTTTGACACCTTACTTGTGATGCATGCTTGTTTGATTGAGCCTCTTGCATTTGGTTGTTCTTGCATCATATGCCTCCATACTATGAAATGCTCCCTTGTCCTTTCTTATGATGAGCATGATGCATACACTTGTTGGGTATCTTACCTCACGAATGATAGGTGTTGCATTTGCACTAACCTCATTTGTTTTTCTGAGTGTTTGTCATGTTCTTTCATTTTGGAGGTTTCACAAGGCGATGCCGTTATGCGACAACTTGGTTATGTGAAGGCATACATGATGTGCAACTCCAACATCTTCAGGAACATTCATAAGGTGAACTCCTTCCCTTTGAGCCATCCTCAAGTACGCATATTGGATGGGTCACTCTTTCATTGTTGTTTCCTTCTTGTTGTCTACATGATACATCTCGTGAACGGAGGAGCGACGTTGGAGATTGGCTACATGGACCTTCACATTGAGGAGCGCTCGCACTTATTGGATGCACCTTCGGAACTCCACTCATGCCTCGACATCGAGCTTTGGTACACCAACACCTCCATATTTGTTGATTGTGCTCATACATGTCATGCCCGATGGACATACCATACTTACCACAAGTTTATACCTCATGCATGGATTGCCTCACATTATGATTGCCTTGTTGCAACTTGTATTCCCATGACATCCATGATATATGAGCTTGTGCATTTCCTTAGCAAATTTGTTGTGATCTACGTCGATGGCATATTCATACATCATGATCATGTTGTCCACCATCAATTGCATGATAACATACACATGTTGAGCATCCATTGCCATATTCATGCTATTGATAAACCGTCTCACTATGAAATCATTTTGCACCGTGGTTGCATTGATCATATTTACAACACATTTGTGTGCACAATGATTGCATTTCCTCCCATTAATGATTTGCATCTCATTCTAGATCATCTTGATAAGCTTCATGCGCTTTGCCACGACCAATCTTGGCGCACGGACTCATTCTTACAGGATGGACACTTTGTGTGCGCTAACCATTGTATTTCCGAGTGTTGCTTGTGTTTGCTCTTTTTGCATGTCTATCACTCCCGCGACACCTTGGACTACGCGGATTGCACCATGTCTTCAACTTCGTCCAACTACAAGTCCGTCTACGACAACCGCTTCCATGGTGATGAGGATCACGATCCGAGGTCGGATCTTTCCCAAGGGGGGGGGGGTATGATGCGGAGCATCCCACGTTCATCCCCATGTACACTCCGACTACTCTCCAAGCCCCAAGAGGACATATGACGAGACCTCAAACATACGCCATTGGACACAAGGTGAATTCACTCCTCTTCAAATCGTCACTTTCCACATGTGAGACATGCTACTACCTCATGCATGGACCTTGCCTATACTCAGGTACAACCGAGATGACCATGGAGAATCCAAGGACCAAGGCCAAACATGGAAGAGGAGAAGGAAGAAGAAGAATGGAGCAAGACAGGACTTGCCCGGATCATCCGGACACCCAGCCGAACGATCCAGACCGAGCCCGGACGATCCGGACGACCACCCGAACGATCCGGCTAACGTGCCCGAAGACACCCGAAGCTGCTCGATGAAGCCGGATCATCCGGACGGTCACCCGGATCATCCGGACCCCCGACACCCGGATCATCCAAGCCACCATCCGGATCATCCGGACCCCGCCTGTGTGCGTGACTTAGGCTGAGCCCATGTACCCCTTCGCCCCCTAGCCTATATATAGGACTCCTCCTCCTCACTTTGAGACTTAGCATTGGATTAGCTCATATTTGTGTGAGAGCCTTTGCTCATCCACTTGGATACTTCTCCTCCGAGATCACGACCTCTTCGGAGAAGATCCCCCAAGCGGATTCAAGACCCCTTCTAGGGAAGAACATCAAGGCCTCCTCGCGGAGAAGAACGGTTCCTTTGTATCCTTACCTTTGTTGACTTTGGATCTTGTGGATCTCTTATGTGTGTGGTGATCTAGCACTTGTGTGATCGATTCCTTGTTGGTTGAGTGATTCTCTCTCGTTTTCCCCCGTGTTTCCCTTTGTGCTTCCGCGTGTTGTTCGTGATTCCCCGTAGGATCCACTTCAAACGTGAAAGATCGACGCTATAGGGTTCCACATCAGGAGGGGATCGTGGTCGTTTCTTTTGCAACTAAACGTCAGTTGTGGAGGCTCAGCGGGAAACATGGGCAGTCGTGGATCAAGCGAGATGCAGAGGTCAATCTGACGGCCGACGACGCGGCTTACATTTGTATGTTATCATCTGGTTGATTTGTAGCACTAGCCATAAAATATTTTCTTGATAGCAAATAAGGACGGTACTTCCTCCGTCCGGGTTTATTAGGCCTAAAAACAACTTCTCTTAGACCAAGACACATAGTAATTTGCTCACATTAATTCTTCCAGTCCACTCCCAATGCACTCTCTCACATGCATGCAGCCAATAAGAAAGCACGCATGAAGAGTATTAATTGTCTAGCCATGGTACCAACAACAATGACTTTCAATGCAATCAATGAAATAGTTACATGCATACATCTTTTCAAAGCGAGGCCTTATAAAAAAGGACATGCTTGTGATGCTAAGAGGCATAATAAACCCGGATGGAGGGAGTACTTGCCAAAAGGAAAATATTTCCGAAAACGGGCAAAGCCCATTCTTCTTCATTCCAAATGCCCAAACAGCAACCGGGCTAACCCTAACAGGCTAAACCCTCGTTTTCAGTTCCAACCCCCTCCCTCCTGCGCCGCCGCCACCACCACCATGCTCCGCACCGTCCTCAACTCCGGCGGCGGTCGTCTATGCCGCCTTCCCTCCTTCCTCCCCCACCATCGCCTCATGTCCGGCTCCTCCGTCGCTGCTATATTTTTCCAACCATCCCTGCCGGCGGATCCCGCCACCGCGATCCAGTCAGCCGGCATCGACCTCTCACACCCCAACACCATCCCCGCCCTCCTTGTCCACCCGGACCTCGCCTCCAACTACCCCGCCGCCTCCCGCTTCTTCTCCTGGGCCGCATCCCACGACGCCGCCGTCCTCAACTCCAAGTGCTTCAACTCCATGCTCAAGCTCGCTGCCGCCAACAGCGACGCCGCCCATTTCTGGTCACTCGTCTCCTCGATGCGTTCCAAGGGCTACGGCATCTCGAAGACCACCCTCCAGGCCGCCACGGAGAGCTTCCGGTCCAATGGCATGTCCAAGGACGCCGACATGATCCAGAAGGCCTTCTCCGCGCACGCCAGGAACGCAGCGGTGGCGGAGGCGTGCAAGATTCTCCGCTCAGATGCGGATGAGATATCTAAGCTGGACAAGTTGAATGAGTTGGGCGTTGAGGTGACCGATGAGATGGTGGCACTGGTTGTGGAGAAGGTTGGACAGTTTCCGCGACAGGCAATGGTGTTCTTTTATTGGGTGGAGCAGTCAGCTGGGGCAGGGATCAACTGGGGCAAGGTTTACAATGCAATGGCAAAGATCATTGGCCGGGAGGATTGCATTGAAGAGTTCCGGGAGGTCCTGCGGAAGATGAGTAGTAAAGAGGTTGGGATGGATAAGGAGGTGTACGTTATTCTCATTGACAGGTTTCTCAAGAGGAAGATGTTTGAGGATGCAGTGGACTTGTTCCGGTTTGCAATGGGGGGGACGGAGAAGCCATCGGCTCAGGATTTCGTGTTCTTATTGAAGAAGCTTGTTGTGAGGGATGATATGGATCTGAAGCTGGTGATGAGGGTTGTGCGGATCTATCAGAAGGCTGGGAATGAGGTGAAGTCTTCCGTGTTTGATGCTGTTATCAAGTCGCTGAGAAGCGTAGAAAGGCTTGGTGAGAGTGGCAGGGTGTTGAAGGCCATGGAGGACGGTGGTTTTGCACCAGACAGCACTGTGCATGGAAAAGCTGTTCTTGCAATGTGTGATGCTAGGAATCTGGAAACAGCGCACAAACATTTGGCTCGTGTGGAAAAATCAGGGCATAATTTGGATCCACTTGTATGGTCTGCTCTGGTTCAGAAGTATTCCCTTGGCGATGCTGTTGATATGGCAGTTTCCTGCTTCCCTGAAATGCTGGAAAGAAGAAGCGGCAATCAAGTTGGTAGCGCTCTTGAGGTGCTTGTGTATGGGCTGTGCCGGAAGAAGGAAGCAAAGGAAGCGTTCAAAGTTCTGAAGGACCTGGTGTTGAAAAAGGATGTGGTTCCCTGGCAAAGTACCTACAAGTATTTGATCCACAAGTTGATCCGCCAAGGGCATCTTAAAGAAGCATTTGATGTGCTAGGTTTAATGAAAAGTAATGGATTTCCGCCTTATATTCATCCATTTATCACACACATTTTGAAATCTGGGACCGTGGATGATGCCCTGGATCTGCTAAACGCAATGTCTTCAAAGGAGTCCCCATCAATAACAGTTTACACGCGCTTGTTTCAAGGTCTGTTTAAAGAGGGGAGGCATGAAATTGCCCAGCAGCTGCTCTCTGTATCTCCTGGAAGTGTCCGAAACCACGCAGATGTTCTCGACCTCTTCTATAAGATGAAGATTGAAGAACCTGCAGCAGCGGCGGCACCAGTGTTGTAGACTATTCTTATGTTGAATCGAATTGCTGACGCTTTTATTTCAAATGGCATTTTGTATTCCCTTGGCTTTGTAACTGGCCTTTGAGCCAGAATCAGAAGTTTGGATGGCAGAAAACTTCTTTGATGAAATGCCTACTTGTCCTCTAAAAATAAATACCATTCTTTTTTCCTCTCTGCCATGGAGTTTTTTCCCTGTTTGTGCCACATATTTATATGCTTCATGTAGCAATAGCCATCTGGCAATAGTGTCAATTTAAATGATTAGCATCAGTGGACCAGTTTCCTGTAGTTCTTCTTAATGCACTGCTCATTTGGTGTTCAGCTTGATGGTTGTGCGAACTTGATTTCTGTCATTCTGGTACTACATGTGTAGTGTACTAATTTTCTTTTCTATTTATGTACATAGAAACTCCAATCTCTGTATGGGAATAATGACTGGCATGCATGTTAGTGTATCACAAGAACCACTAACAATTCTCATGGGAAGTCTATATTCCATTCATGTAATCTTGTGGTGTAACATCAGATTGATCAAATGTGCGTGTGAGGAGAAACATATCTATGTCAGTTGATATGCTGGCCATCTGTGCAAAAAATCTGGGCTGGCAGTAAAAGGGGTGAAGCAGGCAGTGATGCTGCCACGCCGAACTATGTTATGATCATCATGACTGCTATCTTTGGTGTCTTCTTTTAATCGTAATTGAGTGACAGAATCAAACAATCTAGTCGCTGTTCTGCTCCGGCTTTAACTCACACCTGGAACAACATTGCAGAAATACTAGTTAGCACTGAAAGATTATTTTTCATCAGAGCAGCAGCATTTCTGTCGAATTGAGTCCAGGCTCGTTTCAGCAATTTGCTACAGGGAAGAATCAATCTGTTGTGCTGAAATGGGTACCTTTTCTGGATGAAAGCTCCTTTTCGACTTCTGAGAATATTTCCTTCAGCCTGTTGGTGGAATTCGACATGACATTCTTTGTAGCCTTCTTTTGGTGCCTAGTGCCCTTCAACCAGACAATCCCTAACATCACCTGAATGCTGCAGGAGTTTGGTTTCAACGACGTGCTCATCATATGGTACTTGAGCTGGATCTGCAATTTTGGAAGAGAAAGAATGTCATGATCCTGCAATATGACGTTAAACACGCAAGCATTTTCGTCAGATCCAGTCTTGACTATCTAAGTCATCTCACACTCGAATAGTCTTCATGCAGGACGCCTTGGAGGGTCATGACCTCCTCAAGGACCCACCCATCTCGATTCTGTAAGTTATATTTTTGTTGCTTGGTTGTCGCTTCTCCATGTTTTGATAACCTAAAGCTGATCTGCCTCTGGTATATGTTTCGGTTTACTGGCTCCCATTCTGTTGGTGAGTAGTCAACACAACCAGCCTTCTGCATCACCTTGTGTTCCAGTGGACCTCCGGAGAACATCTCCATCAAGGCATTGACCTGCGAGTACATAATCGAAGAGGTTTAAACAGACGCTTTTACAAGTGCATTATACAAGGTGCCAAACATGCGTTCATTGAGAGAGAGCAAGGCCCACATCAACAGAAAGAACAGCCGAGTAGACTTCTGACATTTTTACGTCTTCGTTGCCCAACAGAGAAACTTCTTCATTGGGGAGCTGTTTTGGTTCAGGTTCTTTGTCGGTCGTCTCTCCCTTTTGTTCTAGACCCGATGACCGTGTTTTCCAAAGTGCCATAATAACTCTGTTAGACATCAAATTGGTATATATCATCAACTACTTGCTAAGAGAAATTGGTGGAAAATTGAAATGGGAGAATAGGAGTTCAAAAAGTGCCATAATAACTCTGCTAGACGTCAGATTTTCCAAAGTGCCATCTTAACAGAAGTATAGCAAGATATTAGTTTGCATGCTGTGTTATTGTGAAAATGTGTGTAGGTGTAGGATAGCCTGATACCAATTAATCCCTCTGTCTAGACATTTAAGTTGTCATGCCATCTAAAGTGTATGAAGAATGCAAAGATTCACTGCATGAAAATAATGTTTTAGATTTTTCTTGCAAATTCTTTTCTGTTTTGTTCTTATTTTTCATATGCTGTCATGTTCAGAAAAATGTTGTCGAAGTCTTGCATGAAAAACTGCAAACAAGTCAAATGACCTACATTTCTAGATGTAGGGAGTGTCTTTCTATTGTGTGTGTGCATATGCTCATACAATTTGAGAAGTAGTAGTCGTGTGGACGAAAGTGTCCTTCTAATCCCGAGCTCAAAATGCTCCAGCTATGAACACTAAAAATACGAAAAGCAGAAATAAAATTCAAAAATTATGCTTCTTTTTTACAACAAACATTGCTGAGTTTTCTGCCTGTGTGCAAATTGTCGTGATGAAATCTCATTCCTGGAGGTCTGGGCGAAAATAACAAAATCAGTGCTCCAAAATGCTTTCAAAAATAGTCTTTTTGGAGAATCGTTTTTTTTTTTTGCCCAGACCTTCACGAATGTCATTGGAAATGTCTTGTTTGAACTCTGTAGACACGAAATAAATAAAAACAAATGGCAAAAGGAAAAAGGGAAAAGAAAACACCTGTGAGCATCGTTGAATGAGACAAATGTTTGGAAATGGAACCTCAGTCTTCCTTGAGGATCCTGTGTTTTGGCACCATGCCTGGCTTCTAGACCTCTGTCCTTCTGGAGGATGATCATCAAGGATGGACTGCCAACTGTTGAAAGAGACGGTGGAACAACCTGGATATCATCAATGTCTTCCCAAAGAAAGAAAAACTTGGTTTTCCGCCCAAATATATTGGAATAAAATCCAATTATTCTTGGGGAAAGAAAGAGGCGCCCCTGCAAAAAAATAATAATACAATGTTCAGTTTCTCGATTGATTTTACAACCCCCGCCCCCCCCCCCCCCCCCCCCCCAAATGCAAAAAGATAGCAACAAATCTGTTATAAATTACGGCAACTGTTAGTGTGCAATAAACAATTAATAGTCACTTAGCCGTGCTACTGATTTGCCATGAACCATGGAATGCAGACTCCTCTTCACTTTCCTTTATGGAACGAAATAAGGCTCTAATGGTACTAAGACAAATTACAGTTCTAATCTGATGAAGACAATATCTACTGATTTCATATACAGAAGGCTGCAGCTCTATACTGAAAATTAAAATTTAAATGTCATAAAAGGGATGTATCAGCTATCATAAGACAATATTCAGCAGTACTGAACGAGCAGCACCACATAACCTGTACTCCCTCTGTTCCAAATTATTTGAATTTCTAGCTTTGTCCTTAATCGACCTTCTTTAAGTTTGACCAAGTTCAGAAAAATATATCAACATCTACAACTCCAGATTAGTTTCATTATATTCATCATAAAATATTTTTCATACTAGATACTCCCTCCGTTTCTTTTTACTCCGCATATATGATCTGTTTTTGAAGTCAAACTATGCAAAGTTTGACCAAATTTATATTAAATATCAACATTTACAATACTAAAGTTATATAGTATGAAAATTAATTTCATGATGCATCTAATGATATTGATTTCGTATTGTGAATGTTCATAAATTTTTTCTATAGAGTTGGTCAAAGTTCACAAAGTCTGACTTCAGACAAATTTTATATGCAGACTAAGGAGAAACGGAGGGAGTATATTTGATTTGAAGATATTAGCACATTTTCTATAGACTTGGTCAAATATAGAAAAGTTTAATTTAAGACAAAGATAGAACTTCAAATAATTCTTCTGCGTTCGTGTCATGGCCGAGCATCCCATGTCTCTCTGCTCCGGGCACCATGTCGACACCTGCTACGCTCGTGTCATGTGTTGTACCACCACTTGTTTCACTCTTAACTTCTATCAATGAAATGATATGCAAGCTTTGCATATTCGCGAAAAAAAGAACTTCAAATAATTTGGAACAGTGAGAGTAAATGTGAATTCAACTCAACACACCTAATTACCTGAAGTGGCATTTTCCTTTTTAGGTGGCAGGTGAAATCATCAATAAGAAATTCTTCTGGAGGAAGGCTAAAGAGCTTACGGAATGATGAATTTGTCTGAGAAGACCGCAAGGGCATCTGAACATTCAGTCATACGCAACTTCAGTAAATACTTTGTGCTGAAAATGACAATTAATCATATGTTAGCCAACTCATACCTTCTTGCCGACTTCTTTCCCCATCTTTTCCAGATAATTCATAACAACTTCAGTCCCGCGCGAGTTGTTCAAAAAAATTCTTAAATGTAACTTGGGCTCAGATCCTTGGGCAAACCTTCCATCGAGAGGAAGCCACATGTCATCCAAATCTGACAAATTGTTTTTCACAAAATTTATTTCTGTGCGACCAATAGCATTATCATCGGGTGGGCCATCTGAATCATGCACAACCACGTCCAACCTTGATGGGGGATCATCCATTGCATCAAATTCAAATATCTCTAGAGAGTTAAAAAGACCACGGTATCAGCAAATGCTCTGAGAAGGTCATACTTTGGTCTTTCCAGTTCGACAAACTTACCATTCCATTTTGGTTCTGATGTCTGGAACTTAACTGAGCTAGTTTTCCTCTTCCCATTGCACATAAAAACTACATAAGGATCAGTCAAGCCTGGTGTGGCTGCACCTACTATGCCGCTTCCCTCAATAAGTGCAACAGTCAGCAACCAGCCATCACCATGAGCTTTGACCCCATGATCGCTGCCTAATATTGGAAGGGCAAAGATTTACATGTGCTTACAGTTTATTCCCAAGGAAAGGAGTGGAGATATATGAGTAGCAATGAAGGGAATGATAGTATAGTTCTTAAGATGAACAAATTGTGTTTATTAAATCATCTCAACAACTGAAGCAATTCTAGAAAAGAGTAGTTAGAGAGGGATGAGGAAAGCATAATATTCACTCGTCCTGAATGTGTGTCTATCAATAAATACATATGTACTACTTTTTTTGGATAAAGAGAAATAATTACCACGTTTTCTCCAGGCCTGCAAAAAACGTTGACCTACTTTGAAGATATTCCTCCCCTGAAGAATCAAAAGAGCACAAAATATAACCTCCCCAACTGAATCTGGAAGATCAATACCAAAATATTCAAGCCCTCCATGCACCATTTTACTGGGCTTGACTAAACCAAGGTGTGCAATGCCATACACTGCAACAGTAAATGAGAATATGAATGCAAAGCTCCCAAGGAAGCGGGAAACCAGCTTCCAATTGGATTGTTCATGAGTCTGCAGTGAAGCTAGAATCTTGTCTTTGCTCGATTTAGCATCATCTGTCTCAGCTACTTTGATTTTCTTGGAAAGCACTTCAGTAAACTGTGCATATCCTTCTCTGAGGCCTTGCCTTGTCCCATTCTCAATCATTCCTTTCAGCATTGTGCTCTGAACGAAGTTCAGGCGCCAACTTATAGTCAGCTGTGAGGTTTGTTCTTCAGATGGCAATGTGGTACCTGGTATTATACAGTACAATATCTCCACCTTGAAACAATTACCACAGGGAACTTCAGGAGTACTAACACTAGAAAGCACAGCAAACGAATTTCCAGCTGCCTTCAAGTATGTCTGCTTTTCTGTAGCTTTTACAGCCTTGACTAATTTGCTTGCAGCTTTTGTGTAAGTTAATGTCCTTTTCACAGAATTTTCGTTATTCTCATATTTCCAGGGATCAATTTGAAACCCACTTAGCCCTTGAACTTCTGCAACCGCTGGCCAGAAATCTGAATTCGCTGAAAACAGCATGGCATTCAATTCAGCTGGTTTAATAATGTAAGATTGCTCCAGTAGAACGCCACCAGGTAAGTTTCCTGGCATTCCACCACCTTGATCTTTAGACTCCATAGTTTTCAGTAGTTCATCAAGATTAACTTCGGGCATGCCATTCTTGCCATTTTCAGAGGATCCAGCTATTTCTGTTTCTTGAAACTGATCTATGGGCTCGGGGTCTGATGTTAGAGAAGGTCCAGTATCAGCAGCTTTACGGAAGTATCGAGCTAAGACCTCCACTACTGATGATGCATTACCGGTAGCATCGCCGTCATCCTCTTCAGGCTCCAGAATAACTGCTTGCTGTGTGGTGCCACAAGGTAGGCTGCTCGGGACTTTTTGGTCCGTGTTGCTTTGGGTCAGCTGATCCACACCACTACGGTAGAATGCACGGTCCATGCTAGCGCAGGCTGATTGATCCAGGCTGCTAGTAACTGCTGATAAGGACGACTCGTTAGTTTCAATTGACCTAGTTGAGCTGCACGGCGTATCGTTGATAAGTTGCATCAGAATGTTTTGCGACTCATTGCAGTGGCCTTCCCTAACCGATAGGTATATCTTCAGGCAAATTTCACCTGCAAAATTAAATTAAATAGTGGGCAATGCTTACTTTTAGCCTTTAGGTTCAGCTACATTATAGTATAACTTACCAGCGATTTTCAGCTGCCTTATCATAAAGCATTTTGTGGAATTGCAGCTAATACTTGTGAATGTATAAATTGAGTTAGTTCTTGGCCCGATGCAAAGTCACTAGATTGAGACTCCTATCTAGTGGTTCATGTAATAGGACAGGTGTTTAGTTTCCTATCTGTTGTTTTGCTTGCCGGTTGTGGCTGTCCTGTTTTTTTGCTTTCGTGCTCTTTTTGAGCATTTGTTCCTTTTTGTTTGAGACTTCGAGACCTATGTTGGACCTTTTGATTATCAATAATATGCCGTATGCATCTTTCTGATGCAGAGGCCGGGGCAAACCCCCTTTTCGAAAAAAAAAACTAGATTGAGACTCCTCAAAATTCCATGAACATGTACATATACCTTAGCAAACTTCTCGGAGAAATTTCCTAGTTCTAAAACCTCTGACACCCAATTTGAACAACACATGGGGATGGGGCATTGGGGCACTCCCTTTCACCCACATATAAACAGGACAGGATGCTCAATTCGGTAGGTAGTTCAATTATTACTCCTCCGTTTCTAAATATTTGTCTTTCTAGAGATTTCAACAAGTGACTACATACGGAGCAAAATGAGTTAATCTACACTTTAAAATATGTCTATATACATCCGTATGTGGTAGTCCATTTAAAATCTCTAAAAAGACAAATATTTAGGAACAGAGGGAGTACATTTCATTATCCTGACTACATTTCAGGCTTGCAATCTCATCTTCAGTAAAGCATCTATTTCGGAAACATAAAAAGCAATCAAACATGGCGGGCATGCGAAATGCGAGGACGAATGAAGGTTATACCCACTTACCGCGTTTTTTGCTCCTGAACTTGCTGCTCTTGGGCTGGAGCTGGTACCAGGCGGTGCCGAGCGAGTGGTCCTCCGTCTCCAGGATGGCGGAGAGCGGCACCTTGACCCGGCCGAGGAAGTCGGTGCTGAAGAACTTGTTCTCGTTGAGCACGGAGACGACGAGCTCCTCGGCGACGTCCGCGACGAGGAAGCCGAACTCCTCGTCCCAGACGGGGCTGAGGCTCCGCTTGACCACCGTCGTCTTGGCCCGCCGCCTCCCGAGCTGCAGGCGCACGTAGGGGTCGCTGGAGCCGTTGAGGTAGATGGCCGGGAGCCCCCGCGCCTCCAGCACGTGCACGCACAGCCGCATCGGCGCGCTCCGCTGGGCCGGCTCCGGGCGCGCCACCGCGCCCATCGCGACCTTGGGGGAGGGGAAGGGGGAGGCGGCAGAGCAATGGCGGACGGCGACCTCGCTGCTTCGCCCCGTCCAATTGGGGATTTGGATGAGAGAGAAGGAGAAGGGGGGAAGGGGGGGACAGAGGATTGACCGCGACCGTTTGAATTGGAGAGGCGTTTGTCTCGTGGCGCTTTGGGGCCCTCGAGATTCGTGTGGGATGAGGTGGAGGGGTTTGGGACCGTTGGATCTGCGGGGCGGGTCATGGCTTTCACCAAACACGTTGCAGGTGCTCCGAGCTATGTGGGCTGCCTCAGGTTAAGGATAACCCTTTTTCAGGAACGGTTTAAGGATAACCTGATAAGTGCCTAATTCGGATAAAACTATTTTCTTTGCAAGAAGGACAAGCTATATATACATATTAAAATTTTCTAAGAACATTCTTAAAAAGTACGTACTACCTAAATTGAACCGTCAAAAACGTCTTACATTTAGGAACAAATAGAGTGGTGTCGATGTTGTCTTTCTCCTGCACTCCTTGATGACGCACCTGAGCAAAGTTCAATACGGCCTCTAGAACTTTGGAACACTCTCGGAGCCAGGGTACCTTTGTTGACGAAACGACCATGAAGTTGGTGGGAGTCAGTAGAAGCTGGCGACAACGAACCAAGGATCAAATCATGTCTCTGAGTTTAAGGGGGGCTAGAGAACCATCCCATACCCGGTCAGACAGGATCGGGAAGGTCTTACCTCACTAGCTTCCCGACAAAGCTGAATGTGCTTTACCGGACAGGGAAGAACCAAAAAGACCAAAATATGAACCGCAATTGTCTGCTAGAGCGAACAGTGCCATCCAATTTCACCTAGATGAAACATTAAAGAAAACATAGCCCAAGATTTAACGGGGCCTAAGATCTAGCCCTGACCAAAGCTCGACACGCCTTCTGTTGATACCAGTCAATATCTCTGGAACGAAATCTTACTCCACGACACCGATGACAACATCGCCTCATCACCACCAGCTAGACACCTAGCTTGTGGCCAAAAGCTAGGGCGCCTGCCTTAAAAAAAAGCGACCCAAACACGGTCAACCCCAAACTAAGGACGACACCTGCCTTTGGGTACCTGGCATGTGGGCGAGCCGCCTGTTGGGCCCACACGTCATGCACTGAAAGGAAGGTGCCTTAACGCATCGAAGCGCAGTCCCCCCACCTTCACTTATAAACCCTAGCTGCACTTATTTCTAGTTGTAGCAAACAAGAGAGGAAATCATCTAAGTCATATTTATTATGGCATTATAAAAGCCCGTTTCTACTTGTAGACAAATAAATTTTTAGGGGCATGTTTGGTTCATAGTAAATTAGTAATTCTTCTTTCACTGTTATAAAAAAAAGTAATTCTGCTTTCACAACAATATTCATTCGTTTGGTTTTAAAAAAAATAGAGAAAAAGAAAAAGGAAGGAAAATTTCTTTTGATCCCACTTTTAAAGGTAAACTACAGAAATTTTACAATTTGGATCTCTTCAGAATCCCTGGGTGCATAGAGATTGACAAATGACAATGAACAACTAAGAGCACAGATGGTAAACCCAACAATCATGGTCGCATGTCGTATGCAAGTAAACCACAACTCAAAGGTGAACAAAAGAATAACCTTTTTCCGAAGCGCATTGTCAGAAGTACATGGAATGGTACAGCCCAATCCAAGTTACTAACAAAAGTGTCGCATGGAAGCTCTCCAGGGGGAGAAAAAAGCTGTGAACGCACGAGCAAAGAGCATCTGATTTAAAATTCTTGAATGGTCCTCTTTTGACTTTGACTGCACAGCATGAAGGGAGCAACAGCTTCAGCTTCCCAGCCAGTTGCTTCGATGCCTACAGCGAAGCTGAACTCCCGCACGCTTACAGAGAAGGGGCATCTCCATTGCTGCAGGATCTGCTATTAGTACATCAGTGACCACTACGCCTTAGTCTTTGCCAAAGTCTGCGCTGTAGTGGGCGCTGGATTCCAGCTTCTTGGCGTCATTCAGCTTCCTGACGGCCTGAGATGCACGAAATGTGAGTTTCAGTGCTTGTTAAGGTGCAGATGGTCGGGTTTTAAGCGTGTACGATAGCGCACCTTCATGAAGTCCTCGTGGACTACGTAGTCCCGCTCTGCGCGAATTGCAGACATGCCAGCTTCGGTGCAGACATTGCGAAGATCAGCCCCGTTGAATCCCTGAAGCCAGATGAGTTGAGAATCTGAGCAATGCAACAAGATTGTATGTGAGATAAGAACGTTAGCTAAGATATACTCACTTCAGCCAGTTTCACAACCGCTTCATAATCTATTTCTCCATGCTTGGCGATACCGGCTGCATGAATTTTAAGTACTTCTGTTCTTGATTGCTCGTTTGGTAGCGGGATCTCAATCTTTCTGTCGAGACGACCAGGGCGCAGGAGCGCAGGGTCAAGAACGTCAGGTCGGTTTGTTGCCATGATCATCTTGACCTGTTTAGGCAAAAATATCAGCGCCAAGAAGAAAAGAATTATGTGCAATGTTAGAAAAGGGAGCCAAATAAAATGTTTGCAAATCAGCGGTCAGGAAATTCATACAAGCAATGAAGCAAAGATGAAAAATAAATTTTAATCCACAGACTGGTATATTTTACCCACGCAAGTTAGAGTGCATATCACACACACATTCAGGCATCAAACCCATTGCCTTTGCATATATGGCATAAAGTTACCTAGAGAGGAAAAACACTTGATGATATAGGTTTTACCTTGCCAAGCTCATCAAACCCATCTAACTGATTAAGAAGCTCCATCAGCGTCCGCTGGATCTCACGGTCGGCACTGGTTCCCTCACTAAATCTTCTCCCACCAATTGCATCGATTTCATCCATGAAGATAATGCACGGCTAGAAATAACAATTTGAACAAAGAAACAAAATTTGTGAGCATTGCAAACAAACTAAATGGCGATATATGTCAAAAGATCTAAAAAATGCATTTATACTGTCTCTAACAGGAGCTCAAACGTGAAGGTATAAGTTTGATTTCTTCTTCTCTTGCAAAACTGGTATTGAGATCTACTCCCTCTGTTCCTAAATATATGACGCTTTGGTAGTTCAATTAACTTAAAATTCGATAGTGTGTGGACAGGAACATAATTAGATGACACATCTGGGTCAAAGGAACTATTAAGGTCAGCTTGCATCTCTGCAAACAACAGTGGATGCATGATCGTTTGCCACTATGTGTGTCTTACAGATAAGGGAATTAAGTTTAAGACCAACTAGCTTTGCAAAAAGGAAGGCATAGCAAGACTTACTTGGTGATCGCGTGCATAGCCGAACATTTCTCTGATTAAACGAGCACTTTCTCCGATATATTTGTCAATTATAGCACTTGACACAATCTGGTTTTTAGACAATATATGTCAGTGTAATGTAATACTCATGGAAAGAAAATACCAAGTGAAAACCACACCTTCAAAAAGTTAGCATCAATATTACTGGCAATAGCCCTCGCTAATAATGTCTTCCCAGTTCCTGGTGGGCCATAGAGTAGAACACCCTGGCAAAAGTAAAGCAAGCATACACTGACTCCCAAAATCACAACATGTGTATCTTTACCTCTTCAACTTATATAGGAAAGTGGATCATAAACAAAAAAAATTGTGCTAAATTTACCTTGGGAGGTTTAATTCCAACCCTGAGAAACAATTCAGGGTTCATTAAAGGCAGCTCAATTGATTCCCTGAGTTCCCTGATTTGATCAGACAAGCCACCTACA
This sequence comes from Triticum timopheevii, assembly GCA_963921465.1. Taxonomy (NCBI): domain Eukaryota; kingdom Viridiplantae; phylum Streptophyta; class Magnoliopsida; order Poales; family Poaceae; genus Triticum; species Triticum timopheevii. The sequence continues at coordinate 187,589,109 of OY997272.1, read as the reverse complement.
GCCGAGTAACTGACATTGCCTGGATCTTCGTGTAGCATGTTATACACCACAGGATCCACCTGAAGAAACAACAAGTTCAGTTTCATACCACATCGCCGGAAGCCAATTTTAAATATAACAAAAGGATCATAAAATAAAACAATTACTAAATAATGCACTAACAAAAGGAGTAAGAAGCTGATCAGCATTACTAAATCATACCTCCCTTGGCAGAGTGCGCATGATTGTCAAAGTTGTCATGTCCAGCACAACACGAGTTCCAGAAGTTAACTTTTCCTTGTCCACTTTACTCCGGCAACCGACGACATATCTTGGACCACTGCTAGCCTTAACAATAACTTCAACAAATAGGTATTTCAGCTTTAAGTTGTTACTAATAAAGAAAAGCAAAATTTACACGTGGCAGTTTCATGTGAATACGCAAAATAAAACTGATCAACTTGGTTCTCTTATAGTGTGGCAAGCAAAGCAGAGACTATGGAGGCCCTGTCCAGTGAAGGCCTTTGTGAGTTTGCACACTTCAAAAACATTCCTCTGAAGTTCATAGTAAGTACTCCCTCTGTAAAGAAATATAAGTGATCTAAACAATCTTATATTTCTTTACAGAGGGAGTACTTGTTATTTCATGTACACAGTACACATGCCAAAATTCGTGACAATATATCATCTTGTGCTAAACATGTGATATAACTTCTTATCTTCACTTTAGTTGCACAAGATCATATATTTTGTGACTTTTCATACATGTACTGAACCATGATTTCTTGGGGAGCTTTTGTAAGTGTACGAATCCTCATACAAGAGGACCATTTATACTTAACTTTTCAGGGCAAGTGTCCGTTCAAGATATATGTACCAAGTATATATATCAAAAAAGAGAGAGAGAGAGAGAGAGAGAGGCTCTTTACTTACAGCGTTCATTATCAAGAGGACGGAGGACCTCTCCTATTATTTGTCCAACACTTTGCAGTGACTTCAAGTCATCTTCAGTCTTTGCGAAATCTTTCCTAGCAATTTTAAGGTTTTCCCTCACTGCACGGAGATGTGCATGTGTCAACTGAAAGTTCATCCTAAGAAGGATCATAATATTTTCTTATAATATAGGTGCACGTGTGCTGTACAAATATCGCTCAGTACACATAACCAACTAAAAACTTTATGGAGCTGCTCGCAGACAATCAAGGGTTGTAAAGTAAGCTGAACTCGTGAAACTGCCTGAGTTCCAACACCAAAACAGTTCTGCTAATTGCCCCTGTTAGCTGAATCTTTTGTAAATCTCAATCGCCTAGAAGTACACACCACTTTGCCTAAACTTGCAGTAACGGACAAACACTCATTTTAACAGTAGAGATGTAAAATGCAACTTTTAGTCTGGATGTTATGCATGGAATGAGATGGGGATGAGAATGGGTGGCTTGGAAAAGTGATTGACCTTAGAAAATTTCAGATCACTTATGAACAGGCATCCCATACGCCATACCCATATGGAAATGTGCCGACATAAATCTGTAGAGTCCACAAAACAGCACTTTGAACCAGAATTGACACCTAAATAACAACGCGGCAATGTGAACCAGAATTGCCGGCAATGTGACATTTTTGGGGGGTATAAAGACTTATTTCTAAAATAGCGGAAGAAGGAACTTCGCAAATCTACTGAAGGGCCACCAATTATTCCACATCAAGTAATCAGGGAAGCGCAAAAAATGTTAAGTTTTCTAAGGAGTCGACCACCACGACAAAAACAAAACCCTAAGTCTCTCACATCGCACTCGCTGGCAAAACTTCAGATCCACATCAAGCAATCAGCGTCCAAACCAGCAGATTTAGCGCCGGGAAACAACATCTACTCTGCACCGACAGCGCAGGCCAAGGCCGGCCCTATACCGGCAACGCCCAATCTAGCACTAGAACGCATCTCGATTTCGAGCGGAGTGAGGAAGGAAGCTGGGCGCGTTACCAGTGCCTACGCGCGATTCAAGCTCCCTGCAGTTGAGCAGTTTCTTGCGGTAGTCGGATATGGCCGTGCGGCGGCGGGCGGCGGCGGCGTCCTCTCCGTCGGCCATCGCCGCTGCGATCTGTCCCTCGACTTTGCTTCTGTCGCAAGAAGGGAATGAGTTCCAACTGTTTGGTTTTTTGCCTAAAAATATACACTTAAGCACGGAATAGCTTTCTTGTAACCGAATAGGTAAAGGGCAGTGATCTGCGCCGACGCACCGGCCCAACGTTTCGGCCGGTCGCGCGCGGGCCGTCAGATCAAATCGCGGAGACCGTCAGATCTAGGTAAAAAACGATTCGCCCAGCTCCCTTCTTCCTCTCGCAGAAACGTTGTCTCCTCCCCCCGAGCGCCGCCGAGACCACGCCATACCGCACGAGAGAACGGCCGAGCTTGAAGCACCACCGCGGCGTTCCCTCGTCGCCGGTGGGCGCCCTCGCCGGCCTTCTGCGTTTGCCCAAGAACAGCGGTCGCCATGGATGCAGCTCCGCCGCCCGCGCTTGTCGGAGATCCGCGCTCGCCATGGATGTAGCTCCTCTGGCCGCGCTCGCCATGGATGCAGCTCCGCTGGCCGCGCTCGCCATGGATGCAGCTTCGCCGTCCGCGCTCGCCATGGATGGATCCCGCCTGCGCACCACGCCATGGATGCAGCTCCGCCTCGCTGACGATTGACTGGTTCCAGCAAATATAATTGGCCGTTGTAGCATTTTTCGTTGTTGGTCGTAGCAAAATGGAGACATGGTTGCAACAAAAAAGAACGGGTTGTAGCAAAACATTTGCATTCTAAAAAAATGAACGGATGTAACAAAGCCCGTTGCCGGACGTAGCAAATACCTATGACAGTTGTAACAAAAAGCCGTCGTCGTCGTCGCGGGTCGCAGCTCGGCCGTGATGGATGTAGCAAAACATTATGCCGGTTGTAGCAAAAAACGATGCTAGTTGTAGCAAAATCCTGCTACGGTTGCAACAAAACATCGTTGTCGTCGTCGCGGGGTCCGAGCTCCGCCTGATGGATGTAGCAAAAAGCTTTGCCGGTGGTAGCAAAATTCAACTATGGTTGCAGCTTCCCCTTGTTGTGCAGTGCCATTGAAGCTTTCTATGTCTATGGTTGAAGCTTTTTTGAATGGCCGTTGAAGCTTTTTTAGGTGACGGTTGCAACACTTCTATACGCGGGTGGATTCGGGCATGGCGGGCAGACAGTTATGGTGGGCGGTGAGGGAGCGCCCTAGCCACCGGCGATGGAGCTTGTGGTGGCCCAGTCGCTGCCCGGGAGGAGGAGGAGGGGAGGGGATGCGCGCCCTTGAAGGCTGTAGGTTAGGGATGGATCTGGCCATGGCAGCAGGCAGCCATGGCGGCCGGCGAGGGAGCGCCTGGCCGCCGGCGATGGAGTTCGTGGAGGCCCAGTCGCAGCTCGGGGGAGGGGAGGTGCGCGCACGTAGGCTGAAGGTAGGGGATGGAGGCACGTAAGGAAGGAGGCGGGGATCGCGCGGGCGCGTTTGCCAGCGTGGCGTGCGAACCGGCGGAACGGTTCAGCCGGTGCGCCGTTTCTAAACACTTCCCATACGTAAATTGTGGATGTTAGGTTGTTTTGAAGGTGGAATTTCGCAATAGTACTTCCTCCAATTCGAAATAATTGACGTTGACATTGTCCAATTTATTTTACACATATGTTCATAAACACGTATACATTCATCTTTATGAATGCATGCACATAGACTCTATACTTATAAGCACCTCTGAAAGGCTAAGTAGTTGTTTGGATAAATGTAATTAGATAGTTTTATTAATAGTAGTTTTGTGAATTATCATTATAGAAAAAAAAATAAGTTTGGGATTAGGAAAGTGTAAAGCTGGACTTCCGATTTACTTGTTGGGATAACAATTCATATCCCATTAAAAAAGGCCGGCCTTAACGCGACTTGACCTAGCCATCCGCCGCCTCCAAAAAGCTAGGGTACTCTGCCTCCCGCCGGCGCCGACACCGATCCATCCCGTCTCCGGTGGCCCTAGGGACATGGAGGCGGAGTGGATCTCGTCTCTTGCCGATGGGGGCTCTGTTTTTAGATCTTTTTTCGAGCTTTGTTAGGATTTGTGTCCTGCTCAGGAAGGCGAGACGGCGGCGGCTCCCTGAAGATGGAATAAAGGTCTTCCCGCCTAGCCCCCGTTCCGGTGATGCGTGTAGCATTATCGGTGGGCGTGTGGAGGTGTGTCTCCAGCTGAACTTTCTTTGGTGGATTTGCTCGGATCTGTTCGTCGTTCGTCTTCGTTCGTGTGTCTTCAGGTTGTATCCTTTTGATCTACACTCTTCATCTGTGGCGGTTGCTATTCTGGTGCGTTGGTTCTATGGGGCCTTAGCACGACAACTTTCCGACTGTCTACTACAACAAGGTTTGCCCGGCTCCGGCGAGGAGGGGCGATGATAGCGGCGCGCCTTCGGCTCGCTTCAGTGCTTGTAGTCGTCGTTAGGTGGTCTACGGATCTGGATGTAATTTTTATTATTTCTAGTATTCGTTGTACTACCATGATTGAAGATAAATAGATTGGAACTTTTTCCTATAAAAAAAACAATCCATATCCCCCTCTCCCTGAGTTGTGGAAGTATGATGGGTGTGAAAAAGTGTGGAGAGTGATGAAATTAGTTATGACCCGGTATTGCTAAATCATGTTTTTTGGAAAATAATAAATAGTAGTTTTTCTACAAACGTGAAATTCCGAGTTTCCTAGAAACAAGTTCTTCACATACGCGGATTAGTTGGAGTCTGAATGGTAACATTATCGTAAATGGTTTCCCACCCATGGAACCAAGGAGTACTCCATATAGGACTGCTACCATCAATAATTTGGTAAAAAGCTGATGAAGTTAAAAGTGGTTTTACCTTGAGGATGGCAACCCAAGAAACATATTTAAGCTTTATCGGACTTTTCTCTCTAAATAGAAGTGTCATGATGGTACTTGGCTTTGAGGATTAATGCAAGTTGGCTCTGTGGTTCTTTAGCTAACCTCCATGCAGCTGAGAGGATAAGACCTTGATTTACAGCCTAAAAGTTTCAAACTCCTAGTCCACCAATTTTCTTTTCTATGCAAATGTCAGCACATGCCCGTAGGCACAAGCTTTTTGTGATAACCTCATCTTTAACTCCTATCCACCAAAAATTCCCGATGATGGCCATGAGCTTTGCAAGGACTTTCTTGGAAAAAAGAATGTTAGACATGTAATAGACAGGTATGGAGGCAAAGACAGATCTAATGAGAGTAAGCCTACCAGCATGTGAGAGCCTATTAGCTTTGTAGGTAGTTAATTTTTGTTTGGATTTGTCATAAACAAAGTTGTAAGCAACAGATCTGTCTTTAGCAGGAAGAATAAGAGGGTGACCAAGGTGGACAGTGTTGTTATCCAAATCTGGAACCTGAATCAAGTCAACTACCATCCACACAATCCCAAAGGCTTTACTTGGCACTTTATTGAAACAAAAGCAATAAAACATAATTAATACAGTAGTACAACCATGTGAACACACAAAAACAATAGGGGTAAATATTGAGTTGTCTCCCCACAAGCGCTTTTCTTTAATGCCTTTTTAGCTAGGCATGATGATCTCAATGATGCTCACATAAAAGATGACAAGTGAAACATAATGGGAGCATCATGAAGCATATGACTAGCACATTTAAGTCTAACCCACTTCCTATGCATAGGGATTTTGTGAGCAAACAATTTATGGGAACAAGAATCAACTAGCATAGGAAGGCAAAACAAGTAAAACTTCAAGATTTTCAACATAAAGAAAGGAAACTTGATATTATTGAAATTCCTACAAGCATATATTCCTCCCTCATAATAATTTTCAATAGCATCATGAATGAATTCAACAATATAACAATCACATAAACCATTCTTTTCATGATCTACATGCATAGAAATTTTACTACTCTCCACATAATCAAAACTCTTCTCATTCGGAATAGTGGGAGTATCATAAGAAACTCGAATACTATAATTTTTTTCCACACTAAAAGAATAATGTTCAGAAAAAGGGTAATCATAATTATGAAAAGCTTTATAAATATAATCATCACTACTTTTTGTAACATAAGTGTTATCACAATAATCATCATAAGTAGCAACTTTGTTCTCATCATAATCAATTGAAACCTCTTCCAAGATAGTGGAATCATTACTAAATAAAGTCATGACCCCTCCAAATCCACTTTTATCATTATAATAAGATTCAACACCCTCCAAAATAGTGAGATAATTATTATCTAAAGTTGAGACTCTTCCAAACCCACTTTCATAAATATTGTAATCATCATAAGTAGGAGGCATGCTATCATTATAATAAATTTGCACATCAAAACTTGGGGGACTAAAAATATCATCTTCATTAAACATAACATCCCCAAGATTGGGACAAACATTAATTGCGGCAAACAAATTCTCAAACATGTCATTCTCATCAAACATAGCATCCCCAAGCTTGGGCCTTTGCATATTATAAGTATAATCACTCTCATCATTAATAGTATGGATAGCACCAATAGTATAGCAATTATTATCATCACAATTTTCTAAGTTGGTGCCAAAAAGATTCTCAAGATTATAACAAGTATCATTACTTTCCCAATCATAATCATCACAATGAGTAATAGGCATAACAACAATAGGAGGAACATCTTTTGGGAGGAATACCTTTTTACCTTTGCTTCTTCGTCTTTTATTTTTCTTCTTCACATCATGTGTGGGTTTAATCACCTTTTTGGAGCTCCTTATTGATGAGATTGGTTGAATAAAAAGCTCCTCCTCTTACCTAATTCACCACAAGAAAAAATAGGAAGATATTGGGAAACCTCTTCCCTTTCATTAGTATTCTCTTCAAATTCTATTTGCTTTCTTTTCTTTAAGTAATTGGCAATATAAGGATTCTTAATGCAATTTACCGCACAATACATATAAATTTCCTCTAGATCAAAATCAAGAAATCTCTTAAGGTTATATTCTAGAATATCCTTAGTTATACATTTCATTTCTTCATATCGCAGAAGCAAACTAAGTTCATTATGATGCGCAAGGGAAATCAAGTCATCAAAAATTTTGGACACTATTTGATCATGAAACAATTTGCATTGGAGATTTAAATGACCACGTTCATTGCAAAGTTCACAAGGATGGCAAGAAAAATTAGATCTATCAGCACAAACATCTAGCCTCTCTTGCAACCATTTAGTTTCTAAATACTTATGTCTCTTGCAAAATCTATCTTCCCTTTTTGGTATGTAATTGCAAACTCTATGCACTCCACAAAAATTGACATGCTTATAAGAAACATTTTTATCATGACTAGTGCAATCATCATTAGTACTATGGATATTCAAAGAATTCATACTAACAACATTGCAACCATGCTCATCATTCAAAGATTTTATGACAAACATTTTATGAACTTCTTCTTCTAACACTTGAGCACAATTTTCCTTTCCATCATTTTCGCGAAAGATATTAAAAAGATGAAGCATATGAGGCAACCTCAATTCCATTTTTTGGTAGTTTTCCTTTATAAACTAAACTAGTGATAAAACAAGAAACTAAAAGATTCAATTGCAAGATCTAAAGATATATCTTCAAGCACTCACCTCCCCGGCAATGGGCCAGAAAAGAGCTTGATGTCTACTATGTAACCTTTTTCTTGTAGACTCGTGTTGGGCCTCCAAGCGCAGAGTTTTGTAGGACAGTAGCAAATTTCCCTTAAGTGGATGACCTAAGGTTTATCAATCTGTGGGAGGCGTAGGATGAAGATGGTCTCTCTCAAACAACCGTGCAACCAAATAACAAAGAGTCTCTTGTGTCCCCAACACACCCAATACAATGGTAAATTGTATAGGTGCACTAGTTCGGTGAAGAGATGGTGATACAAGTGTAGTATGGATAGTAAATATAGGTTTTCGTAATTTGAAAATATAAAAACAGCAAGGTAACTAGTAACAAAAGTGAGCGAAAACGGTATTACAATGCTTGGAAACAAGGCCTAGGGTTCATACTTTCACTAATGCAAGTTTTCTCAACAATGATAACATAATTAGATCATATGGCAATCCCTCAATGTGCGACAAAAGTCACTCCAAAGTTCCTATCGCGGAGAACATAAGATGAAATTGCTTGTAGGTTATGAAACCACCTCAAAGTTATTCTTTCCGATCAATCAATTGAGCTATTCCTATAGGTGTCACAAACAGCCCTAGAGTTCATAGTAAAATAAACACCATATGACACACATCAATCAACCCTAATGTCACCTAGATACTCCAATGTTACCACAAGTATCCGTGGGTCAATTATACGATATGCATCAAACAACTTCCAGATTCATAATATTCAATCCAACACAAAGAACTTCAAAGAGTGGCCCAAGATTCCTACCGAAGAAACAAGGACGAAAATGTGCATCAACCCCTATGCATAGATTACCCCAATGTCACCTCGGGACGCCGCGATCGGGTTGAAGGCCTTGCCCAATCCGGTGAGCATGTAGTCAATGATCTCCTCATCAGCGAGGGAAGATCCAGCAGAGGCCATGGCGTCGGCAAGAGCCTTAACCTTGTGCATGCACTCGCTGGCAGTCATGTCATTCTTCTTCAACGACTGAATCTGTCGCTGGATGTGCCGAACCCCGGCACGGTTCTGCGCACTGAACATGGCGTGGATGGAGGTCCACGCGGTAGCAGCGGACTTGCAGCTAATCAGCTGAGATGCAATGTCCTCCGTCATGGAGGAGAGGAGCATCCTGAGAACCTTCTGGTCCTGCGTCCACCATGTCGCGTACGCAGGGTTTGCCACCGTGGTGGCGGCATCACCCGCCCCCTGGGAGATGGTTGTGGGCGGGGTAGCAACGGAGCCGTCGAGGTAGCCATGGAGAGAGGCACCGGAGAGATGCGTCACGGTGAGGGTTCACCATAGCGGGAAGTTACCGCGATCCAATCGGACACCAAGGGAGGGCGCGATGGATGGGACCGGCGCCGTCGCGGCCAGAGGCGTCACCACAGGGCCGATGATGGCCAGCTGCATCGCTGCTGTAACGCCCAATATGCGACCCTATCCTAAAGGAACTCGAAGGTCCCACTAAGGATAGAAGCGCATATTGGAGACGCTTTTGCAAGGTGGATATCATTACATCAACATTACATAATAGTTGGGGATACATACAAAAGGCATACAATGCCACACGAATACAACATCACAATACATGAGAACAACATCCGACTACGGATGAAACATAAACAAAAACTCAAACGGCATCCACCCTGCTAGCCCATGTTGCCGACCTGGAACCTATCCCTTGATCGAAGAAGAAGCAGAAGAAGAACTCCCAAAACAAGAAAACATCACTCTCACGTCATGATCATCGCAAAACCTGTACCTGCAACTATTGTTGTAGTGATTTGTGAGCCACGAGGACTCATCAATCCCATTACCATGGGTATCAAGACTAGCAAAGCTTAATGGGAAAGGAAGGGGTAAAGTGGTGAGGTTGCAGCAGTGACTAAGCATGATATGGTGGCTAACATACGCAAATAAGAGCGAGAAGAGAAGCAACGGAACGGTCGTGAAGCTAGCAATGATCAAGAGGTGATCCTGAACTCCTACTTACGTCAAACATAACCCAAAACCGTGTTCACTTCCCGAACTCCGCCGAAAAGAGACCATCACGGCTACACACACGGTTGATGCGTTTTAATTCATATCTGGTGTCAAGTTATCTACAACCGGATATTAACAAATTCCCATCTGCCACATAACCGCGGGCACGGCTCTCGAAAGTTTATACCCTGCAGGGGTGTCCCAACTTAGCCCATGATAAGCTCTCGCAATCAACGAAGGATATTCCTTCTCCCAGGAAGACCCGATCAGTCTCGGAATCCCGGTTACAAGACATTTCGACAATGGTAAAACAAGACCAGCAAAGCCGCCCGATGTGCCGACAATCCCGATAGGAGCTGCACATATCTCGTTCTCAGGGAAACACTGGATGAGACATCCTACGAGTAAAACCAGCCCTCAAGTTTCCCCGAGGTGGCCCCGCAGTCTACTCAGTTCAGACCAGCACTTAGAGAAGCATTGGCCCGGGGGGGGGGGGTAAAATAAAGATGACCCTCAGGTTAATTACTCCCAAGGGAAAGGTATAGGTGGTAGGCAAATGGTAAAACCAATGTTGGGCCTTGCTGGAGGAGTTTTATTCAAGGCGAACTGTCAAGGGGGTCCCATAAATGACCCAACCGCGTTAGGGACGCAAAATCCGGGAACATAATACCGATATGATGGAAACTAGGGCGGCAAGAGTGGAACAAAACACCAGGCATAAGGCCGAGCCTTCCACCCTTTACCAAGTATATAGATGCATTAATAATATAAGAGATATTGTGATATCCCAACATAAACCTGTCCACCATGGAGCAATCTTTAACTTCACCTGCAACTAACAACGCTATAAGAGGGGCTGAGCAAAAGCGGTAACATAGCCAAGCAACAGTTTGCTATGAAGGGTGAAAAAGGTTAGGGGCTGACATGGCAAATTGGGAGGCTTGAAGAACAAGTGATAGGTATCGCAGCCTAGCGATAGAACGAAGCAACTAGCATAGCAATGATAGTAGTGAGATCCAGGGTAGCGGTCATCTTGCCTGAAATCCCGCTAGGAAGAAGAACGAGTCCATGAAGAAGACGAACGGATGAAGCCGAACCAAGCGTAGACGAACGAATCCTCACGATCGCAACGAAACAGGAACTATCGAGAAGAAGCACACAACATGGTAAACACACCACATGTATACATGACATGATTCTCAACTAAGTATGATGCAAGACAATACTACATGAAACTACTCATGGCAAGATATGATGCATACAAGAACAACACATCAAAGCAAGTTAAATGAGGCCAGAAACAACATATAACAAATTCGGTAAGTCCTCATATGCAAATTTCGAAATTGGTCCAGATCTGAATAAACCTCATGTTCAAGTTGTTAAACAGCAAGTTAAGATGCACCAAGATGATCTACACGAAATTCTAGTCAAGTTACATATAAAGTTCATTAGATTCGGAGTTACGGCCTAGAAGATATGAGCAAAACAAGTGAAGCATGGCATTGGTGCAAAATGCATGCAAACATCAAGCACACACCTCAAAACATGGATGCAACAAGGTAACATGAAACTACATGCAAAACTAAGCAAGTTTCATGTAGAGCACACTCAAAACAGAGCAATGGTTCAACACATGCACTCTATACAAGTTTAAAGGACAAGTTGTCCAAAACAACAACTAGGCATCTAGCAAGCATCAAAACAATATGCTACAGCACCTCAACATAAGAACAAAAGGCATGGGCATAAAGTACAGGTAAAGCATGACAAAACATGAACACTAAGCTATCTCCAGAAAACACTAGAACATGCTCAAAAGGACATGGCAAGATTGCAAATAATAACAGTTTACAGACTTAGCAGAAATAACATCATGTTGCAATGTTTAGAGCTATCAAACAACATGCTACAGGAACTTATCATGGCAAACAAAAGCATGGAATGCTAATGCTAAAGACAAAGAACAAAACTCCCTTACTGAACCTATTCCAAAGATCAACAGAAAAGATGGTAGCATCCATGCAAACATGGCAAATGATATGACAAATTCAGACATGGCAGGAACAACGATAAGTAGGCATGTTGATGAGCTTGTACCACTCACCACAGAGAAATACATGGCATGACAAGGTGACTAACAGTAATATGGCATAATTATGAAGCTAAGCATGGCAAGGTCAAGTTCATAGGGTGCATGGATCACTAGCAAAGCTCATGGCAAAACTGAACTTAATGTTAACAGGCTGACAGCAACATTATTTAGCAAGTTTGGAGCAAGATTACAAAAAGCTACAGCAGGCTATAAATGCAACCAGAGGCATGGATGGATAGAGCATAACATGTATGACAAAACATCGGTAGTGAACATCTCCAGATTATGCATAGAATGACTTGTAGCAGCAGGTTTACATAGCATCATGATATAGCAGATTCAGACTAGCAAAACAGCAACAGCAAGTACCCTACTTCACGAGCTCGATGCACTCACTACAAGACTCCTAAAAATATATGGATTGCACCACTGTAAAGATGACATGATGTAGATCAAAACACATGTAGACATCTAACTCATAGGATGCACACACAAAATGCAATGAAAAAGACAAAACAACAAGTTATGTTAACAGACAGCAGATAACATCATATAGCACTCTTGCAACGATGATTAGGGCATCAAAATGGATTCAAACAAGCATGGCACAATGTAATGAATTGAAGAGCATCTCATGATGAACATTTTGATATATTACACGCACGAAACAGAGCAGCACACACAAGGTTATGGCATGTCAAAGTATGCACCAGAATGATAAAGTTTAAGGGATTTGGCAGATTTCACAGCGAGCGTCAAATAGTAAAAACGTGCACGAGCGGGCTTTAGAGGGTGGCTCACCATTGGTCTTGGCCCAGGTCAGGGAGGAGCTGGGGCAGGCCGAGAGGCTGGGCTGGGCCGACGCAGTCGGACGGGACACTGGGTCGGGGGCGCCGGGGCCCACGCGAGGCGCGGTCAACAGGGCGCCGGATCGAGCGGCTCCGCTCGATCCCCGACCGGGGTGGCGGCGATGGTTTCATGGCGACAGTGAGGCCGAGCGGAGGACGTTGGAGGGGGGGGCGGGAACGGCGCCGGACGCCGGATCCGGGGCGGCGGGAGCCGTGGCTGGAGACGGCGGTTGCGGCAGGGGTGGCCGGAGCGGGCGAGGGTGAGCTCGGCTCCCATGGCGGCGGGGACCTGCGGGGGAGAGAGAGAGACGGGGTCAGGGAGAGAGAGGAGGAAGTCGGACGAGGCGGCGCGACCTGGCAGGGCGGCGGCAAGGCGCGACGCGGGGCGGCGACTCGGGGACGAAGCTGCCGGCGGGGGGGGGGGGGGGGGGCAGGGAGCTCGGGAAGGCACGCGGTCGAGGTCGGGCGGCGCGCGGCCGGGCCTGGCGCGGGCCAAGCGGCGGCGGGGATCTGGGCCTGCGCGGGCCCATGATGGGCTCCGCGGGCCGCGACGGTTGGAGCTGCGGGGAGCCCCGCGTGGCGCGCTCTGGTTGGCCAGAGCGGCGGTGCTGGCGGCGGCTAGCCATTGGGGGCTTGCCAAGTGGCGAGAGGAGGCTGGGGGGCGCCGGATTTGGAGGGGGAAGGCGGCGGCGCAGCCCCCGAGGTGGGAGGAGGCGGCTGCGGGTTGGGTGGCGCGGAAAAAGAGGAGGTGGGGGTAGGGTTGCCCAAAATGGAGATGTGGTGTCCATTTATAGCAGGTAGGCTAGGTTAGGGGGGTTTTCGGACCCTCAGATCGCGATCGTGCGGCTCCGGACAAAGGGGGAACTAGGTGGGCTGCAGGTGGTGTTAGTGGGTTGTGTTTAGAAGGCCTTGGGCTGAGAGGAGAGAGGAGGGAGAGAGGCCCGGCGGCAGTTTCGGAGACCGAAACATCCGATGAATAAACCGACAACGATGCCGCTATAAGTTTAACGGTTGGGCTATCAAACGGACTCCGAATGCGACGAAATTTGACAAACGGTCTAGCTACACTATAATAAGACCACACGCCAACTTTCAACCCATTCCAAGAACATTTTTATGCCACTAATAAAATAATATTTCGGAGGTGCCGCGGGCGCGTGCGAGTGTGGTCTGGACTCCGAACGGACAATGGAGAGAACCGGGAGGACCCGAACGGATGCAAGTTTTGAAAAACATGCAAATGAAATGCAGATGATGACATGGCAAAATGCAGCACGCCAAGAAAATGACATGGCAACTACGGCGAATAACTAGGAGACACCTAGCGCATCGAATCCAGGGCATTACAACCGCGGAGGAGGAACCGGAAGCCATCGCGTGGAGGAACGGTGGCGAAGGCGAGACCGAGGCGGCGACGCGAGATTGAGTTGGCGATCATGGTGGCGGCGCGATGTCGAGAGGGATGCGACAACGCGAGGAAAAAGTGGCTCTGTATACCAAGTTTGATTTAGGGTTGCGTGAGGTCTAGCCTCTGCATATCTCGTATATATATAAGACCAACAATACAGAGTTATGTTACAATACGACAGGTACAGAACCGTTTCCAACAGCCCCTGTGACCGACTACGTCTTTGACAACCCAGTAGAGCTTCCAGGCAAGCCCCCCCTTGATCATCCCGATATCGCCCATTCCGTTCTCTCATGCTTGCATTAGATTTTGCTATTGTTATTGTTGGCTCCTATTCTAATGCATAGCCTGCTTTTGTAACCTGCTTATTGCTACCTACCTGCTTATCCTAAACTGCTTAGTATAGGTTGGTTAGTGATCCATCAATGACCCCCACCTGGTCCTTGTTGCCCCTGCTTCATCATCAATGACTCGATCAACGTGATCGAGGACCAGAGCCCGACACCTCACATCACATCACACCCCTTTTGTTGCTTGACTCTGCAGAGTTACCATCGAGTGCCGAGGGTGGAACCTCATACATCACTCCTGATGAGATCTCTGTAGTGTAGCTATATATTCGGTCATGGTCATCGAGGGTGATTTCCTCCTTAACCACTTCTGATACGACTCTATCGTGCAACCACTCAAGTGTGAACCTCGAGGGTGGTTCCTCTTACGTTCACCTTGATGATTACATCGAGTGGAATACACTGAGGGTGGTTCCTCGGAGTTTCCCCTTGGTGTTTGGACACACGGATACTTGGACTTTACAACTCTTACTTGGAAAGGCTGGTCGACCCTGAGGGGTACCCGCGAGTGATGCGGAGACGGGTTGACATGGAGGGTAATCGAGAGCTGAATACGAGGCGTGGCCGGGCATTCTTAGCCCTTGCCGCAAGTCCCCGAGATGGGGCGACGGGGTCACATCTTTCATGAGTCTCTGCTCGTGACTGCACTACCAACACACCAATGGTTTGGATATTTGATCCGAGGGGCCTTTGGCCTGATAGCACTAACCATCACGTGGGCATAGTATGGGCGTTCTGCGTATATGCATCAGCCGAAGCTTAATAGACGTCAGCGACTGAGCGGCGCCCGTCGGGTTGGACTGGTAAGCACATGCCTTTTTAAGGAGGTAGCTAGGTCTTCTCACCGGCCGCGTTCGCAACGTGCAGGAGTTCCTGGGGAGATGGCCCATGACCCCTGGGGGCATAGGTTTAGTCCGGCGTGCTGACCTCTCTATTAAGCCTAGGTCGGGTTGCGGCGTATTGTTTGGCCGAGGTCGGGCATGACCCAGGAAAGTGTGTCCGGCCGAAGTTAATCGAGCGTGGTGGGTAAGTTGGTGCACCCCTGCAGGGAAGAAAACATCTATCGATAGCATGTCCTACGGTAACGGACACTTAGAGTTGTATCCCGATCGATACAACTAGAACTGGATACTTGAGGTGATAACTAGTTAGTATGGCTCTGGGATTGCTTTCTCGCAGGGAGTCGAGAAAGGATCTCTGGCCGAGGTTGATAACACCACTACTACTTTAATTTATGCTACTCTTATCTCTTCTGATGCTGCAAGATGCTTGAAGTTGTTGAAGATGCTAGTCTTCGATAGGACTAGGCTTTCCCCTTCTCTTCTGGCATTCTGCAGTTCAGTCCACATATACTACCCATTTTCATTGACACCGATGCATATGTAGTGTAGATCCTTGCTTGCAAGTACTTTGGATGAGTACTCACGGTTGCTTTGCTCCTCCTTTTCCCCCTTTTCCATTCTTCTCGAATGTCGCAACTAGATGGTGGAGCCCAGGATCCAGATGACCCCACCGACGACTACTACTACCCCGAGGGTGCCTACTACTACGTGGAGATCGCTGACGACCAGGAGTAGTTAGGAGGCTCCCAGGCAGGAGGCCCTGCCTCTTCGATCGTGTTGCTTTTGTGCTAGCCTTCTACATCCCTGTTTAACTAATGTCTGCAGTCAGATATTGTTGCTTCCACTGACTCTTGTGTTTTCGAGCTGATGTATTCGAGCCCTCGAGGCCCATGGCTTGTAATGTAAGGCTTGTATTATTTTATTTGTGTCTAGAGTTGTGCTGTGATATCTTCCCATGAGTCCCTAATCTTTATCGTACACATTTGCATGTATGATTAGTGTACGATTGAATCAGGGGCGTCACAAGTTGGTATCAGAGCAGACTGCCTATAGGTAGCCCCCCTTCCAACTCCTTGGCCGAAGTTGAGTCTAGTCAATGAAAAACTTTTACTAACTTGGTTGTGTTGCTTATGGGCCCACATCACAAATGGGTGGTATTAGGATCTTTTACTCCTCGATCATTATTCTGGACTTTGATCCCTCTTCTATTCGGGTTAAATGATTTTTCTAACTATAACTCTAGGTTCTCGTGATTACTTCCTCCCGGAGAGCCCCTCAGTGCAGATGGTCGCTTGCTTCAACAAAAGATTCTGAAGATACTCTTCGATGTTTTTCGAGACCTTTGTGCCCACGGACTTTGCAATTCCCTATCACCGATAAATCCCTATGGGTAGCTGCATACCCTTGTCGTCCATACCTTCTTTTCCAATTGCTCTTGTTATTACAAGATACCCTGAAATACTTTCCGATATTTCGAGAATCCATTGTTCCTGCTGCCTTGCAGCTCCTTTTTCTGCATGAATACATGTTTGAATAATTCCTCACATTTATCGAGGATTTGTTCATTCCTTGTTATTCATGTGTTTCACAAAATACCCCGAAATGCTATTCAACCTTCCGAGAATCCTTTGCAACCTATTGTTTTGGAAAGTCTTGCGCTCTGCATTATGGTTAATTCCATATTTCTGGTAATCTCCGTTGACATCCTCTGTCACTATCATTCCGAGTCCATTGATCCAATATGTTGCGAATGCTCGTAATCCTCAATCAGATCCTAGCATTCACCCTTCCGGCTCAGACGTCACTCCGAACTTAAGCTTGTTCTTGGCAAATCAAACCTTGATCGATTGTCGATCTATATCGATTCAACTCAATTATCTTTTGATCAGAGCCTCTACTTCTGATCTTCTGATTTGAAAATTGTAATCCCTTTGTATTTAAGCTTTGAAGTTATCCAGATATATCTTTAACCCGATGCCTTTGCTTTCTTTCTTCCTCTGGTTGAGTACCGATAATCACATCAGATCCTTTGTGGACTGCCAATTCCTTTGTTGGATTATTATCCGACAGTGTCCTTCACATTCTAAATTCTCGTGAGTTTTCCCCTGAAACTTAATGCCTATGGTAAATATTATCCTCTCTTTTTGTGAACCATGCTCTACTTTCGAGTTGGTGTTAAGTAGTATTGAAGTTTGTGGTATATGTTCCTAAGATGCCCCGATGGGTTGATGTCGGATTTTGGGTTCCGGCAGACCCTTGAGGTTCGAACACTAGGGTGCGCGCGGAGATTCAACCCTTTGCCGGCTTGCTCCTCGCCGAATCGCTAGGATCTAAACTACCAAACAGAACAACACGAGAGACACAAGATTTATACTAGTTCAGGCCACCATCGTGGTGTAATACCCTACTCCAGTGTGTGGTGTGCTGGATTGCCTCTTGGGCTGATGATGAACAATACAAGGAGGAACAGCCTCGCGAGGGTCTGTTCTTGGCTGGTGCTACTTGGTTCCGGCTCTTGGATTCTCGATGCTAGATGCCTCTACCCTGGGGGTGGCTAGTCCTATTTATAGGCAAATGCCCTAGGCCTCTTCCCAAATATTGAGCGGGAAGGGCGCCAACAATCGGCCATTTTGAAGGGGAACAACAGGTACACTTATCCTGACTAAAGTTGGTTCTCGCCTGTCAAAGGCTCTGGTGGTGACGCCTGCTTGGGCTCCACAATGACTTCTTCCCTGCCATTGGGCTGGTCTTGGTCTTGTTGCACCGAAATGGATGCCTTTGCTTGATGCTCTCGCCTGCGCTTGCTCCCTTTGCACCAAAGAGGAAAGGAGGACACTGCGCGGGCTGGCGCCCGACTGGCACCCTTGGTCGTCATGGCTTGCGTCATGGGCACCTCGCGAGGTACCCCTCCTTGAACTCTCCGCCTCCTCGTGAGCCAGCCTGACGAGGCCGTGCCTGAGGAAGCTCCTTGTCGTCCGCCCCGCGAGGCTTGGCCCCTCGCGAGGGTCTTGAGTTTGTGTTGATGAAGATGGGCTGTGCTGGGCCTCCTTTGAGCCACGCCACAGGCCGCAGGCAGGCAAGTCTGGGGACCCCCATTCCCAGAACACCGACAGTAGCCCCCGGGCCCACGGCGCGCCCGGACTTGGCGAGGCTGGAGGGCGCTCCTACGCCCCTGTTCCTCCGCGAGGACTGTGAGCAGGTAGTGGGTTCCATGCCCGTCTTCAATGGGGACAGGCCCGTGCCCGTGGAGGCTCCAGAGGACCTGGTGGACGTGTCCTCCGACGACTCCAGTGAAGAGAAGGAAGAAGGGGAGCGGGAAGAGGGGGCTGACTCTGAGGCGGAGTCAAGGGCTCCCCCCCTTCGGCGCAGGTCCCGCGCTCTCCGCCTCTCTCTGAGTAATGATGACAAGGACGATGATGAGCATGGCGGTGGGAGCCTGCCTCCGATCCCGAAGAAGGACCGGACCGGGCTGATCCCCCGCGGGTCTGCCCCGGCCCCGAGGCGATCCACAGGCGCACCTCCTGCTCCCGCGCTCCTTGAAGCTGATCCTAGCAGCTGGCTCTCGGGCTTTAAGTACGGCCGGAGGCTGCTTGAGTCCGCAAGTGACGACCTGTAAGTGCTTGATTCCTGTCTTTATTGTTTTGTTGCTGAGGCTTGACGCTCGTGTCTCTCGGCTAGGCTGGCGCCCACGGCAAAGAAGTCGAAGGGAGCTCCTGAGGCCTCATCCGTGGCAGCGCCTCTGCCCAAGAAAGAAGGTGACTGTGATGCAAGGGCCTCCCTGCCCGGGCGTCCTCGCGAGGCCAGGCTGAGCCTGCTGGGGCGAGTTCAGCCCCCATGGCCCAGGCGACTCCCGAGGTGCCCTTACCTGATGCTGCCTCCACAGTCGTCGTGGCGCAGCTGGTTTCGCCTCAGGATACCGTGGTCACGCTGCCGTCTTCTCCTCCTACTCCACTGATTGCTGCTTCTCCAACTACTGTTCTGGATCGCGCCGTTGCCGGACTGGACCGTCTGCGGCAGGATCTTCTGGGCGCCGACCCTCGTCTAGTGGCCGGGCGCTTGGAGCTGGCTTCTAGCTGGATTTGTTCTGACGCTTCGGTACGGGCGGCGCTGGTCTAGGCCTTGACGGCTTGCGACGAGGAGAAGTAGGCCGTCCTTGAGGCGAAGGTTGCCCGCGACGCTGCCTTGGGGGAGGTAGCCAGTGTCCGAAGTCGCTGTGAGACGCTGGAGGGCGAGCTGAAGGGCCTGCAGAACCAGCTTGCCGAAGAGGCCCGCCTTCGCCAAGAGCAGGAGGAAAGCATGAAGGCTCGCGAGGCGGCCGTCAAGGACCTGGAGGCCAAGCTCAAGAGGCGCCGTAGCCGCCTAGGCGCGCTGGAGCAAGAGCTGGAGGCAAGGAAGGTTGAGCTGGACGGCAAGGCTCGGGTTCTCGCCGAGGATCGCGTGGCCTTTGCGGACATGGAGGAGAAGGCTCGTACTTCATTGAAGACGCTTTATGATAGCGGCCTTGAGAGCCCGCTGGCCGGCGAGGAGGATGGACCTACCAAGCTGCTTCCCTTCCTGGTTCGCGCCCTTCAAGACGCCACCCTTGGCCTTGGCCCTACGGCCGAGGCCGAGGCATGCGTCTTGTCTTCTGCAGCGCTGACGCGGGTCTTCACCCACATCTATCTTCGTGACCCCAACATCGACCTCGACAGCCTACTGGAGGCAGTGAGCGGCGAGCGTGCCGCTGCCGCTACTGAGGCCGTGAAGGGTCGTGCGGAGGCTCTGCTGGGGAAGTTCCGAGCCTTCAGCACCAAGCTGAAGCGGAGCGCTACTAGCCCTGCTGCTCCACAAGGCGAACCTGCTCCGCGCAGCTCCACCACCGGCAAGTGACTCCGTCGTGGCTCCCATCCTGCTTTTAATTCCTGCGCATGTACCATGCCTCAGGGAGGCGTTAAAACTTGTGTTTGATGCTGTGATAACAGTATGGACTGTAATATTTGCTTTTGAATTCCCTGAAATTTGCACTATTCCTTCCTACTTGTTTATGTTCTACGCCGGCAGAGCCCGGCCCCGCGCATACCTCAGCCGCCATTGGCCCCGACCGGAAACCAGGACGGGACCAAGGAGTGAGGGGCTACGTGACAAGTTAGGCTCCTGAGTCGCGATGCTCAGGAGTCCCCCTTGGCGCTCTAACAGCAAGTAGGGAGGTGGGACATGGGTGGATCTGCCGTTCTACGTCTGCAGAGCCCGGCCCCACGCATACCTCAACCGCCATTAGCCTTTCAGAACTAAGGAGTGAGGGGCTACGTGACCAGTTAGGCTCCTGAGTCGCGATGCTCAGGAGTCCCCCTTGACGCTCAAACGGCCTTCGTACCTTCGCTCCGCTCGGGAAGGGACGTGCGACGAACCAGGCCCGGGGGGGCCTGGCCAGGTGGCGTGCGTCTGGGCGTGACCCAGGCGCAGCCCCCGTGCCCAGCCCCTTCGCGCGGCGCTCCCGAGGGGAGGGCGTTGCGATGAGGCCAGACACTGAGCTCCGGGCTCCCTGAGGTTGATGCGGCCCGGGGGCCACCCTCAGTTGTTTATCACTAGCGCGGAGCATAGCGCTTCCGTATGCGTACGGGCATAGCCGCTCCTCGGCAGTGTCGTCAGCCAGCGCGGAGCATGGTGCTTCCACTGGTGCGTGGGAGGGGGCTCCCCTCCGGGAGGAGCCCCCGGGGCGTATACAGCCCCACCCTAACACGTGGCTGGCACGGTAGGGCTTGACGAGGTGTATCTGGGCACCCGTGGGCCAGCGCGGGACCCACGGGGCCCTACCTCAAGGCGGGTTGCGCCTGGCTCTTGGCCTTATCTTGGAGTGTGTTCCTGCAAATTTGGCCAGATGCCGGTGCTCTACGTCTTCGGGTCCCGGCTCTCGAGCTGGTCTCAGCCGTCGCTGGCATGCCAGGTCGCGATGCCATGGACAAGACCAGAGGGTGAGGGCCGGAGAGCCGGTAGGAGCCCTGAGTCGCAATGCTCAGGCACCCCCCCTTTAACGCACAAGCTGGGTTAGATGTCGAAACTCTACGTCCTTGGGTCCCGGCTCTCGAGCTGGTCTCAGCCGTCGCTGGCATGCCAGGTCGCGATGCCATGGACAAAACCAGAGGGTGAGGGCCGAAGAGCCGGTAGGAGCCCTGAGTCGCGATGCTCAGGCACCCCCCTTTAACGCGCAAGCTTGGTTAGATGTTGAAACTCTACATCCTCGGGTCCCGGCTCTCGAGCTGGTCTCAGCCGTCGCTGGCATGCCAGGTCGCGATGCCATGGACAAGACCAGAGGGTGAGGGCCGGAGAGCCGGTAGGAGCCCTGAGTCGCGATGCTCAGGCACCCCCCTTTAACGCCCAAGATTCCGACACCCAGGAGGAAAAGGCACCAAATAACAAGCATGATGGGTCGAAAGCATAGCCCTAAGGTAAACGCAAGAAGGGTACACGCCGCTGGGTCAGGCCCGAGCGACTTGGGGATGATGCAGCCCGAGGGGCGCCCCCAATAAGGTAAGCCAAGAACATGAAATAAAAGGGATACACGCCGCAGGGACGGACCCACGCGGCCTGGGAATAATGCGGCCCTGAGGGCGCTCCCAGCCTAAAATGAAACTTGAAAGAAGTCACCTGATGATGTCGGGGACGAAGGCGCGTGTTGGTGTGGCAGACTCGGTGGGCTGCGGGAGCCGATCCTCACGAGCACCCAGGCCCAGGGGCCTCAGGAGGCTCCGGAGGCGCCGGCGGCTCCTCACAGGCCATCTCCATCTCCGCCAGGGCTGCGGAATGCCTGACCTCTTGAGCCTCCAGGATGGCCCTCATGAGGCGCTGGTGCGCAGCAGCCGCGTTTGGCAAGCCATAAGGCATGCGCATGTAGCTGTGGGGCGGACCCTCGTAGCGTCCCACTCGCGAGGGCCAGAGGCACTCCTGAGACGCAGCTCGGGTGAGCCCCGGTATGTCGATGCAGACGCGCAGCCCACCATCCTCGCCTGGATGGGGGGCCACAGCAGGTAGGCGGCGGCTGCCCCTCATGATCCTTGACTCCTGTAGCTCCTGAATGGCCTTGCTGACGAACTCCTAAGGGTTTGGCCCTCCTTGCCTTGCTCCTTCTTGAGGGAAACGTGCTTGGAAACACGCCTCCATGTGGTGCCCAAGCGCCTCCCTCGTGACCTTGGCGAGGTCGGCGACCCTCCAGGGGAGAGCCCCCGAGCCCTGCCTGAGGAGGGCGCCGGGCGCGCTTCCCTATGCGATGGAAGGAGGCTCCCCCTGAGCAGGCGCGGGCCCTGAGGGGCCTGCCTCCTGAGGGGCCGGGCCGGACAATGTCTTCTTCTTCTTGGGTGCGGCCTCGGGAAGCCTCCTGCTTCCGCGGTCTGGGTCTTCCAGCGGTGTGGCCTGAAAGGCTCGCTCTAGGGAGCACAGTGTGTCTCTCTCTTCACAGGGCACCGTGATGACCCCGCCACTTCCTGGCATCTTGAGGACGTTGTAGCCATGGTGGGTTATGGCCATGAACTTGGCCAGCGCCGGGTACCCGAGAATGGCGTTGTACGGCAGGCGAATGTGGGCGACGTCAAAGTCGATGAGCTCGGTGCGGTAGTTGTCGTGTGCCCCGAAGGTGACAAGAAGGCGGACCTGCCCAATCGGGACCGTGGAGCCGTCGGTGACTCCGGAGAAAGGCTTGGTTGGCTGAAGCTGATTGTAGGGCACTTGGAGATTGTTGAACGTTTCCACGGACAGGACGTTGAGCCCTACCCCACCGTCGATGAGGGTCCTGGTGACCAGCACATTGCTGATGATTGGGGAGCAAAGCATTGGGAGGACTCCGGCTGTGGCCGCGCACTTGAGCTGATCCGCTGAGCTGAACGTGATGGCGCATGCCGATCACCTGAGAGGGCGCGTGGCCTCGAGCTTAGGGAGGACTGCATTCACTTCACGGGCCAACTGCTTGAAGATGCGTTGAGAGGCTGGGGCTTGAGCTCCGCCCAGGATGCAGGCGATTGCACATGGTTCCTGGAAGCCCCCAGCCCCCTCGTCCTGATGACGGTCTTCATTTCTCCTTGGCTGCGGCGGCAGTGGAGGGAGGCCTGCGTTCCCTTGCGGGCGATCCTCGCGAGGCTGATCCCTCCAGCCTCCCTAGCGAGGCGGGTCCTGCCAGCGATCCTCGCGAGGTTGGTCGCGCCACCCTTGGCGTGGGCCGCGGTCTTCCCAACGTCCTGCGTTCCTTCCTCCTCCTCGGCCGTAGCCCCGGTCGCTGTGGTCGGGACGCCTGCCGACCCTTCATTCACGACCCGGAGCTCTTGGCATTCATTGGTGTTGTGGGTGTGGAGGTCGTGGTACATGCAGTACCGACTGCCCTTGGAGGATTCGGGCTGATCTCTGCCCCGCTTGGTGTCTGGCTCTGCCGCGAGTACGGCAGCCCCCTTGCGCTTCACGTCCTTGGTCTTGGGCTTCTTCTCTTCTGGGTCCGTGGCAGGCAGCTCGAGGAGGGAGAGGCGTCCCTCCTCAGCCCTGGCGCACTTGGTCTCCAAGTTGAACAACTCCAAGGAGGTGCACAGGTCTTCATGCATCGCCAGCTCCTCCTTCATCTTGATGTCGCGTACACCGTCAGAGAAGGCTGAGATGATGGCCTCCTCCGTCACCTTGGGGATCTTGAGGCACGCGTTGTTGAAGCACTGGATGTACTTCTGCAGGGTTTCCCCTGGTTGCTGCTTGATACGGTGCATGTCGCTTATGGCGGGTGGCCGGTCGCGAGTACCCTAGAAGTTGGCGATGAAACGGGTGCACATCTTGTCCCAGGAGGAAATCGTGCCTGGAGCCAAGTTCAGGAGCCAGGTGCGGGCCCCGTCCTTGAGCGCCATGGGAAACCAGTTGGCCATGACCTTCTCGTCCCTGTTGGCAGCCTCGATGCCCAACTCGTAAAGCTGGAGGAACTCTGCAGGGTTAGCCGTGCCGTCGTAGCGAGGAGGCAGGTTTGGCTTGAACTTGCCGGGCCACGCGACATTGTGTAGCTTGGAGGTGAAGGCGCGGCAGCCCGCTGTGGCCACAGGGGGCCTTGGGCGACGAAGAGCTTGGTCCTACGGGTCCCCATGCGCCGCGGTTGGGCGCAGCGCAGGGTCTTGACGTGCTGGAGCAGGGAGCGCTCGGGCAGCTTCTCGAGGGCGAGGGACTTCTTGGCAGCTCTGCTCTTGCCGCGCTGGCGCCTGACGGAGCGGGTTCCGTCCAGGGGCCGCACGCCTTGGGGCTAGGGCGCCTTCTTGGGGAGGAGGCGGCTGAGGCGCCCCAGGAGCTTCATTGCCCGCGCAGGGCGGGGCGCGGTGCGGCGAGAAGGACGGCGCAGGGCAGCCCCCGGCGGCGCGGACGAGCTCGGCGCCTCGGTCGAGCCACTCTTCGTAGACGTCGTTGACGGGGCGGTAGCGCAGGAGCTCCTTTGCCGCGATGAGCGCAGCTCGGGCCTCCATGGCCGCGCGGGGCGCGCGTGACGAAGAACCAGCGGGGGTGAGCGAGGGTGTGGCAATGCGGCCATCCCGCCTCATAGATGGATGCTGGGACGATGCTTGCTGTTCGTTCCCCACCGGGCCGGTGGCGGCGTTGACGGCAGGTGACGGGGAACGATGAGGGCGCCCGCCGACGGGAGCCGTCTGGGCGACATGGGAAGCGAGGGCGGCTCGGCGCTCGGCGCGAGCCCGACGAGCGTCAGACATGGATGCGATGGTCGGAGAAGAACGAGACGACAGAAGGCAAATTCCGGCTCACCCCTACCTGGCGTGCCAAATGTCAGATTTTGGGTTCTGGCAGACCCTTGAGGTTTGAACATTGGGGTGCGTGCGGAGATTCAACCCTCTGCCGGCTTGCTCCTCGCCGAATCGCTAGGATCTAAACTACCAAACAGAACAACACGAGAGACACAAGATTTATACTGGTTCAGGACACCATCGTGGTGTAATACCCTACTCCAGTGTGTGGTGTGGTGGATTGCCTCTTGGGCTGATGATGAACAATACAAGGAGGAACAGCCTCACGAGGGTCTGTTCTTGGCTGGTGCTACTTGGTTCTGGCTCTTGGATTCTCGATGCTAGATGCCTCTACCCTGGGGGTGGCTAGTCCTATTTATAGGCAAAGGCCCTGGGCCTCTTCCCAAATATTGAGTGGGAAGGGCGCCAACAATCGGCCATTTTGAAGGGAACAGCGGGTACACTTATCCTGACTAAAGTTGGTCCTCGCCTGTCAAAGGCTCTGCTGGTGACGCCTGCTTGGGCTCCACAATGACTTCTTCCCTGCCGTTGGGCTGGTCTTGGTCTTGTTGCACCAAAATGGATGCCTTTGCTTGATGCTCTCGCCTGCGCTTGCTCCCTTTGCACCAAAGAGGAAAGGAGGACAATGCGCGGGCTGGCGCCCGACTGGCGCCCTTGGTCGTCATGGCTTGCGTCATGGGCACCTCGCGAGGTACCCCGCCTTGAACTCTTCGCCTCCTCGTGAGCCAGCCTGACGAGGCCGTGCCTAAGGAAGCTCCTTGTCGTCCGCCCCGCGAGGCTTGGCCCCTCGCGAGGGTCTTGAGTTTGTGTTGATGAAGATGGGCTGTGCTGGGCCTCCTTTGAGCCACGCCGCAGGCCGCAGGCAGGCAAGTATGGAGACCCCCGTTCCCAGAACGCCGACAGTTGAATCTATGCTTTTTCTAATCTGTGTGAACCCAGAAACTTCTACGGGTCATACTCTATTGTTGTTATGCCAGATAAAATTTCAACACTACAACTTCGTCGAAAATGAGAAGTGAATGAAAGGTTTTCCATTAAAGAAGTGGGAGTCGACCTTGAACTTTGCGTTCATGCACATGGACACAATGTAGATCCTATCTTGGAAGCTTCTTGTAATAATAACTATTTCCTTGATATAATATCATATGGAATATGTGAATTAATCCTTTGCAACCGTGGTTGTGACCATGATTGTTCCCCTTTGATTCCATTTCTCGGACAAGTTAAAGCACTTGTCTTCTGCAGATCAATGCATCCCCACAACCTCTATTTTGATCTTCCTTCGAGTATTGCCCTTCGGTATCTCGAGAATATCAAAGAACTGTGTTGCTTCCTATGAATCTTCATCTAGTATTGCCTCTCACCGATTTCAGTTTTCCCCTGGGTTTTGAGTTATTAGTCACTCGAGAACAACGGTAAGTGAATCGATTTTGCACTCCAATTCAATAACTCTAAGTAATTTTCGTTGTTTATGAGTTTAATAATCCTTCAAATCATTCCTAGCCTGGTTGGCTATATCATTATCGTGCTAAATTTTAACTGTGCTATCTGGTCCTTCTTCCTAGAGCACAATTTTCGACGATGAGCTAATCTTACGTCGATCCTTATCATCTTATCATATCACCTCGAACAACAAGCTTGGTTTTGAGCTTGTGCAGTATCCGTGGTTCCAATAGCCTTCACTTCATCATTCCTTTGCTTGATGTCGATGCTGCTCAATGGCATCTTCATAGAGCCTCTCGACAAAATTTATCGTGATCCCATCAATATAATGCCTTGTTCTAAAATATCAATCAAATTCTTGAGGAGAAATACCATGCTTGCCCCTTGATGATTCGTGTTGTCATCAGCACCATCCTTGACTTCCTGCCAATACAGCCTTGGTCATGTTTTGGTTATATCTTACATTCCTTGACATCCTTGGAATTGTTCCTTGAGTATTTCTTGTGATCTTCAACTCCAACCCCTACTTGGAACACCATGTTAATGCTACCTCGAAGCATGACTGAGGTATTCCGACTATCAACAAGAACATTGGAAGCACATTGTCGAATGTTTCTTGATCTATTATCCAAACACCGTTGTATGGGTAATATCATGATTCTTCCCTCGCCCCCTTTATCTAAATGCTTTTGAACTTGTTGTCATATCATGTATATCATGCTCCGCCTTTCCTTGGGAAGGATATACCCTCGATTCTTGTGTGCAAACACATTTTTCCTTTCCTTTGGTCTGATTAATCCCGATAATCACATTTTCCTTTCCATCGGTTTGTAGTCTTTATTTTGATCTATATGATATAAGAAAAAATAATTCCCTGCTTATAAAAACACCTCGAGGTACAATTCGGTTAGTACAACCCTGTTACTAATGTTGATGATTCCAGTAACCACTGGTGGACGAGGACTTTGCCTATTGGTCCGCCTCGTTTTAACGAGCAGGAAAATGGTTCTCTTCGTCCCTCGCCCTTGGTACCAATGTTGTTGCCAACATAACTGACAGGCTATCCTTTGACATGCCTCGCTATCATGACAGTGCAAAATGTCAGCGCCCTTCCTACTTTTAACCCACATGGTGGGCCCATAACCCATAGTTCCACAGGATCGAAACCTGACTCTCATGTACATCCTTGTCTTCCAAAATCGTTCCTCACGCTTGGCTTCGTATGTCATTCATGAGCCACCTTCTTGTGATCTGTTATGGGTTCATTCATGGGTTAACCCCGGATGATTACTCCTTATAGCATCCTATCGTTGTCGAGCTGCCCCTTACCTATTTGTAAGTATGATGGAATTCCCGAAGAAAGGATGACGACTTCATCAGGATGACCGGGAGCAGAGAAATGAAGACATCAACGTAATGGATCGAATTTTCTTCGAGAAGAGCAACCAAGACCGGGAAGACTCGTTAGAATTTTGTAACCAATTCTTCCCCCTTACTCCACCTCTTAAATCTCGGGATGAGATTTCTTGTAGTGGAGGAGATTTGTAACACCCCAAGAATCATGCTACAATAATCTCTCCCTAATGGTGACTATGTCATCGTGATTACTATGCAGCTTGCCACTTGTCCAAAAATCAAAGCCTTTTTCTAGTAATAATAAGTCGAATAAATTATTTCTTCGAGCAGGAAAACTAAAATGTTCATCATGTGCCAAATAATCCATAACTAATATTGGTGGTGAACCAACTTTTTTGCAAGGTGTTTAAATGTCCTAAGCTATTTGAAACTGATGTTTTAAAAGAATAAGGAAATCTATAAGAAAAAGAAGAGGTGAGAGAGAGAAAGCCCCCTGCCCCCTTGGCCCTCGGCCCCCCCGCAGCAAGCCGACCCAGCTCCCCGCATCGCGCCTGTCACAGCCCTAGAGTTTGCTTGTAACTAGTGGCATTGCATCCATGCATCATGTTTAAATTTCATGAAACTTGAAATGGGGATTGTTGAAACCCTAGCACCAAATGAATTCAACTAGGTTCAATAAAAATATTTTCAATGATCCCAAATGCCCTTTAGAAAAGTTCATGATTTTTGTTAAAGGTGAAAACCTCTGCCAAAAGTCATGCACATATTTCTAGGCCATTCTGGATTTTTGAATTAAATCTTATTGTATTTAACTTTGGGCATTTAAATACTATAAATAATTTAAATGTTCAAATAATGTTGGAACTATTTTTGGGCACTGAAATAAATCAGCAAGTGTCCATGAATATTTTCAGGATTTTAGGAAATGCCTTGGTATTTTTCCTAAGCTCAAAACTATAGCAGAAAAATAGAAAACAGAAACAGAATTAGCAGAGAGAGAGAGAGAGAACAGCACCTGGGCCTCTTACCTGGCACCCACCAAAGCCCAGCTGGCTGGCCCAGCCCACTGGCCTCCCCCCTGTCGTCTTCCTCGCGACAGAAGGACGCCGGGCATGTGCCCCGTGCGCGCGGCCACGCGCCCCGGCCACCTCCTGCTTGCCGCTCCCCCTCGATGCCTGGACGCCTCTGGGAGACGCCACGCACCCCCCTGGACCTCTCTCACTCTCCCCCGTGCTTTCCCCCTCCTCTGTCTCGCTCTCCTCCCCACAGCCGAGCGCTGCCGTCGCCACTGATGCTGTTCGCCATAGCTGCAGCCACCGCCTTCCCCTCGCTTCTCTGACCGGCCCAAAGGCTCCGCCTCGACCCCCTCTTTCTTCCACCCCGAGCCACGCCACCGCGGGAGCCCCACATCGCCACCACAAGTCGTCTTCCCTGAGCACGGCCGCCGGACTCCATCGACGGATTCGTCGCCTTCTGGTCGTCCCCGAGCCAGCTGAGCCTGTCGTCGGCCTCAACGTGAGCTCCCGGTCCTTTCCTCCTTAACCACGTCGTCGTTTTCGTCCCGTAGCCACTGCCCCGCGAGTAACCGGAGCCGCCGTCCGCCATGGCAGATGAGGTCCTCGCTCCTGAGCACCTCAGCTCCGACCAGTTGCACCAATGTGTTCCTGGAACTCCAGAGATGCCGCCCAGCTACCTCGCTCACTTGCCCGCAAGCCACAGTGCCCTGCCCGTGCCCCACCGAACTCCGGCTGCCGCCTTTGAGCTCGTGGCCGTCGACTCCGGCCACCCCAGACCCGGCTACTACCACCAGCCGACGTGCTGCAACGCCAGCCACCCATAGAGACCAACCACGGCTCAAACCGCGGCCTGTACGCGAAACCCGAGCAACTCCGGCGAGTTGCCGCCACGGTTTTGGTCGCCGCCGACTGAACTCCGGTGACTCCGACGTGGCATATCATTAGCGGCTAACCCCACTAATTAACCCCACCCTCTAGACAATGACAGTGGGCCCTGCTGCCCAATTAAGCCACTGCTTAGTTTTAAGCTAGATTAATTAACAAAACTAGCGGACCCACGCGTCAGGGTTGACTGGCTGACGTGGCTGTTGACCGGGGCCACCTGTCAGCGATGCTAACTGGCCCTGAGTCACTCACCAGTGGACCCCACTGGTCTGGTTTGACCTAGACTGCTGCTGTTGACCTGCTGAGGTCAGCATGATGTAGTGCTGACGCTGTAATTGTTTTCTGGGATTTTAAATAAATCAGAAATGATTTAT
Organism: Triticum timopheevii; assembly: GCA_963921465.1. Taxonomy (NCBI): domain Eukaryota; kingdom Viridiplantae; phylum Streptophyta; class Magnoliopsida; order Poales; family Poaceae; genus Triticum; species Triticum timopheevii. Next base: position 187,559,119 of record OY997272.1, on the reverse strand, counting down.
TTAATTCCGAAAATATCCAAAACTTCTAAAAATCATATAAAATCAACCGTAACTCCAAATGGGACAAATTATATATGAAAAATGATCAGAAAAATCCAATCTATCCATCTGTACTGGTCTCATGCATGTTTAAACAACTTAACCTTGTTGTTTAGTGCAAAACATGATAAGCACTATTTAAGATCACAAATGAGTTTGAACTTTGAATCTTTGGTTCAAAATAGCTCAAACCCATATGGTTGTAGTTGCATTAGCCCAACACACTCATTTTACCATGTCATGATCATGCATCATATTGTGCATTGCATTGATTGTGTTTCTTTCTGTGTTGCCGGTATTTGTCCCCTCTCGATAGACGTGGTTTCGACGATGAGTTCGATGACACCGATGAAGAGCTATAATATCTTCAGAAGTGCCAGGCAAGCAAAACCCCCTTGTTCATTCCGATACAAACCCACTCTCTCGCTCTGCTCTCTTTTACTACATTAGGACAACAACGACTCATTTGTTACTTGTTGCGGTAGTTGAACCCCTTATCCTTTGCATGACCTGTCATTGCCACAGTAAATAGATGAAACCCACTAGCATGAGTAGGATTTGTTTAAGCCCTGATGTGCCTACTCATTCATGCTTATTTGTCATGCCTGCTATTGCTTAGAGTTGAGTCAGCTCTGATTCATCGGGGATGAATTGGAGGTGTGTGAACATGTCCTACTGTTGAGAGCTAAGTGTGTGAACACGATTTGGTAAAGGTAGCGGTGAGAGGCCATGTAGGAGTACATGGTGGGTTGTCTCATTGAAACCGTCCTCAGGAACTGAGTTCTGTGTTTGTGATCCATGAACAGTTACTACCACATATTGGGTTCCGGTAACTCGACCCCTCTCGACTTATTAATCAATATGATCTCTGTCCAGGAGTTGCAACTAGTTTCTGGTGTTTGTAGGTAGTGTTAGTAGTCTACCAAGTGGCACCCGGTACAGGTGGGCTTGGGACAGACTAGGCACAGTGGCACGGTGTACCAAGTGGCACCCGGATGGTGGGCTTGGGAACCCTGCTCACATCGTTTGGGGCCGTGAGCGACACCCCGGCCGGATCTCCTTGCGGATGGAACCCGAATAGGCGATAAACCTTGACTAGAGACTTGTGTGGTTAGTCAGGTCGTGGCTGACTCCCTCGCCAGGCTTCCACTTGAAGGTTGCCGAGATACATGACGTGTACATGGCGGTAAGTGGCGAGAGAGTGTGTGAAGAAGTACACCCCTGCAGGGTTAATATGATCTATTCGAATAGCCGTGTCCGCTGTAAAGGACTTTTGGGTTGCCTGTACAGTTCATAGACAAGTGAAACTGGATACTCTAAAATACGCAAGATAAGCGTGAGTGCTATGGATGGCGTTCTCGTAGGGAGACGGGAGCGGATCCATAGTGGTGTATTGATATGGTGAATATGTGGACTCATGTGCGCCACCTCAAAAGAGTTACTTGCAGTTGTAGTTCAGGATAGCCACCGAGTCAAAGCTGGCTTGCTGCAGTCAAACTCCACTGTCCCCTTTGTTGATAATGATACATATGTAGTTAGTTCTGATGTAAGTCTTGCTGGGTACATTTGTACTCACGTTGCTTAATTTATGTTTTTGCAAAGAGACTTCAGTCTTGCTAATAGTTCCACGTGGACTTCGACGTTTAGCTTGTTACCTCAGCTACGATCTTGTGCCCTTGGCAGGATCTGGTAGATAGTCAGGCTTCTCAGCCTTTTTCATTTATAGTTGTCTGTACTCAGACATGTTAAGCTTTCGCGTGTGCTTTGACTTGTATGCTCTGAATGTTGGGTCATGAGACCCATGTTTGTAATATCTCGCTCCTCGGAGCCTATTGAATAAATACTTGAGTTGTAGAGTCATGTTGTGATGCCATGTTGTATTTGCACATATCGAGCATATTGTGTGTATGTTATTGAAATGCTTGGTATGTGTGGGATCTGACTATCTAGTTGTTTATCCTTAGTAGCCTCTCTTACCGGGAAATGTCTCCTAGTGTTCCCACTGAGCCATGGTAGCTTGCTACTGCTCCGGAACACTTAGGCTGGCCGGCATGTGTCCTTCTTCGTTCCTGTGTCTGTCCCTTCAAGGAAATGTCACGCGATGAATACCGGAGTCCTGTTAGCCCGCTACAGCCCTGTTCACCGGAGTCCTGCTAGCCCAGTGCTACAGCCTGGATTCACTCGCTGATGACCGACACGTTCGATGCTGGGTCATGGATGCCTGTCCCTGTAAGTTTGTGCCACTTTGGGTTTACGACTAGCCATGTCAGTCGGACTCCTTATCATATGGATGCTAGCGACACTATCATATACATGTGCCAAAAGGCGCAAACGGTCCCGGGCAAAGGTAAGGCGACACCCGTGGGGATACCGTGCGTGAGGCCGCAAAGTGATATGAGGTGTTACATGCTAGATTGATGTGGCATTGAGTCGGGGTCCTGACAGCTTTGGTATCAGAGCTTGACTGCCTGTAGGATTACCAAGCCAAACTGGTCGAAGTTGAGTCTAGAAATTCTTTAGTTATATAAGGGAATTGATTGTGGGATGGAACGTAAGGTCTTTTTATTCCTTTACCTCATGCCCTTCTGATCTGAGTCATCTTATCTTTTCCTACGGGGTTAAGGAACTAAGCTCTCTCCTTCTTCTATCAGGATCACGTGTTACTAATGTGTAGACTTATATGATTGTTGGACTTAAGCCCCGGTTCAGTTACTACTACTTCTGTATGTTAATTGTTGATCTCGAAACCTTGATATTGTGCTTCTGAGTGGCTATGCCCCCATCTTTGTAGCATGTCTCCAATCTTTTTGAGCATTTGCAGCCGTTATGCTGTCCGAGTCATCCCAGGTTTCTAAACAATCTGATGCATTTGCAAATCCTCTTCCTCTATTTTCAATGTCCTTTGTGCCAGATTAGCACACTAATCGGTGTGTTGAGGTACTCTATTGCCTCGACATATATGTTGGACTTATTATTATGAACCTAGGTGTCTTAGAGTACCACCTAGTAAGCTAGCCATGATTTGTGTTCCCAGTGTGATGATTCTGGCCTTTATTATCGAAAGCATCCCCTGATGCCACTTAGTAGTAGGTATTCTACTCCCTGGGTTTTGAACCCGAGATTCACCCTACTTACCTCGTGTTGATAGTGTTTGCTAGTTCCTTTAGGATATTAGTAACCTTTGCGATAGTCCTCGAGGTCCATGGTATATCGTTCTTCCAAATACCATGAACCATTCTTGGCAGAGGTTCTTTTGAACCAAAAGATCACAACCAGAGTGCTCTTGATGAGTTCTCCATTCTATATTGTGAATCCTCCAGTTCTACCTTCTGCATGGGTTATCCGAAAGAAATGTTGAGCTTTGCTCGACATACTAATCCATGCATCCACAACTCAGAAAATTGTATGTTCTTTTGAGTTGTCCCCCTTAGTCGTCTTCTGACCCTCGTCTATCAATTGATAGTCAAGAGTATGCGTGCATTCGTTCATCGATGCCTATTACTCTTGTGGTCCGTCAAGCCATTCTATTCTGGAATGACTAGGAGAAACAAACTCCAGTACCTCATCCATATCTAGGATTGGGTCAAAGAAGTTGTATTCCATAGATCAAAATGCCAATCCAGCTTCTGGTCTGTTCTACCTTGAAGTATTACCTTCTTTATGTCAGGATTGTCATGAGGATTGCACCACCTCTTATGAATTCTTGACGCAGTGATACTTCTCGCCATCATTTTCATTTCTTGGTTCCGTGTTGTTGCAACCGGAATGCCGACAGGTGAACTATGATGCGTGAAATCAATACTGCTAGCAACCCCGTTGCTTGGTAGTTAATGGATAATAATCTCATTCTTAGCGTGTTGGTATTGAATCATCATTCTAAGATAGATTGTGCTACCTAGTCCTTATTTCCGGTGCACTCCTCGATCAATGAGTTAGGATTGTGCCAGTCCCTCGCTCTTGTGATCATATCGTCTTGCCCTGAAAAGCAAGGTTGTTCTTGAGCTTAGTAACATATCGGTGGTTTGTGACTTTCCGAATATCTTCTCGGAAATATTACCAGGTTGTCACCTGACCGCTATGTTGAGTTCATGATCAAGTTAGTTTTCTTATAAACCACCCTTTCTCCAAGAGTCTGTGTTGGATACCCCTGAGCTGGTTGGTTAAGCTAAAAACAACTTGGAGAGTTGGAAGATAAAAGCTTGCCTAGCTTAGTTCATCACTAGGGGATATCCTTGTGTGTGTGTGTGTGTGTGTGTGTGTGTGTGTGTGTGTGTGTGTTGAAGAGAGATGATATCTTCATCAATTGTTCCTCGTGATCGGTTGTTGAATCTATCGTCTTGTCCAAACCTTGATTTGAGTGTGGGCTATCGTCAAATCAAGTTAGAACCAACGATATTCATAATGTTGTCATACTCGTGGTTGATCCCTCGAGGATACACCATTACATATTTTGGTCTGACCAATACTATCACTGTGCTCACATGATGGGGAAGTCCAGTGATATGGAAATTCCGATGAGTTGCTGTTGAGCCCATCAGCAGCATTTTGTCTCCCCCATGACTCATGTTGAACATCAACCTAGTGTTGGAAACTTTTATAAGCATTACCTTCATGTCCCATTCGTGAAGAATATGTTGGATGGAACAAGTGACTTTCTCTAATTCACGTGCATTTGGTGCAAGTAGCCGCTGTGAGTTCGAGAAAAATTGTTTTTGTTCCCCCTGGTACCATCCCAAGTCAGTCATGCATGTGCAAAGTATGCTATGGTTTGACAGGCTCGCAACCTTCATTCCATATGTATTCCCTAGCACCCCAAGCCACTTATTGATTTGCTCAAGGAAAAGGAGCGTGTTGTGCTAATTCTAGATCATGCACAAGATTCCGTTATCCTCGATGATGGTTCCCAACCAGAACTCGCTAGTATTTTTATTATAAGACTACTATGTGGTCAAGCTTGTCTGGGACAGCGTGTTCACATGTTGTAGCAAAACTCGCTCATGTTTTGGAGCTTGCTATCGTAGTTCATTTCCTGAGAATCCCGCAACATTATCTCGTTGGCTTGTGTTGCAAACTTTCTTTCCCAGACATGCTATCTGAAATATCCCGTTCCTAGCCAGATCCGAATCTCAGGCAGATATGATGGTTGGAACATTCCCAGCATTTGCATTTTATTCCCAGCTTGCACCGCCATTGTGCCAATTCCCATGGGCTGCCCTCTCAGTAATTGTTGTTTAGGATCATCCTCAAAAGTGGTCCTACCATGGGTTCCATCCATTCCCAATGATAAGCAAAAATCATCCATTGCGTTGTCTTCAACAAGGTAGTCCACATCATCCATCCTAGTCCGAGTATGCCATTCCTTCGAGCTCTTTCGATCGATCAATTGTAAATTGCCTTAAGGTGGTATGTAGAGTTTCAATGATCTATGGATCAAAAGTAATTCTTTTTGCCACTTAAGGGAGCAGTTCAACGAGTCACCTTTTTCAAGGTGCCCCGTTACGGGATCATGGAAATTATTTCCTCGCCACCTTGGCACCATCCACCATCCTTCTAAGCGTGGAATTGTTGCCTACCAAATCAAACCCCATCGTTTGTTCTTCCATCCCTCTCGATGTGTTTTGTGTCTCAACTCAAGATGTTTCAACATCTCATTCCGCGAGTTGAGATTGTATAGTTCGGTCTTTGAGAAGATCAATCCTAGTAGAGTTCTTTTCCGCCGTCGTCGTCACGTGGATGAAGATCTCAAAAGCGAGGATGTCAAGATCAACGTATGCAACAAATCAACAACCTTATGAAGTGCAACCTGGATCGCGAAGATTGTGTTGGTCTTGTGCCCCCTCTGCTTCTTACCTCACGTCTTGAATCTCGGGACGAGATTCTTGTCTAGTGGGGGTGAGTTGTCACAGCCCTAGAGTTTTCTCGTAACTAGTGGCATTGCATCCATGCATCATGCTTAAATTTCATGAAACTTGAAATGGGGATTGTTGAAACCCTAGCACCAAATGAATTCAACTAGGTTCAATAAAAATATTTTCAATGATCCCAAATGCCCTTTAGAAAAGTTCATGATTTTTGTTAAAGGTGAAAACCTCTGCCAAAAGTCATGCACATATTTCTAGGCCATTCTGGATTTTTGAATTAAATCTTATTGTATTTGACTTTGGGCATTTAAATACTATAAATAATTTAAATGTTCAAATAATGTTGGAACTATTTTTGGGCACTTAAATAAATCAGCAAGTGTCCATGAATATTTTCAGGATTTTAGGAAATGCCTTGGTATTTTTCCTAAGCTCAAAACTATAGCAGAAAAATAGAAAACATAAACAGAATTAGTAGAGAGAGGGAGAGAGAGAGAACAGCACCTGGGCCTCTTACCTGGCACCACAAAAGCCCAGCTGGCTGGCCCAGCTGGCCAGCCTAGCCCACTGGCCTCCCCCCTGTCGTCTTCCTCGCGAGAGAAGGACGCCGGGCGTGTGCCCCGTGCGCGCGGCCACGCGCCCCGGCCACCTCCTGCTTGCCGCTCCCCCTCGACGCCTGGACGCCTCTGGGAGACGCCACGCACCCCATGGACCTCTCTCACTCTCCCCTGTGCTTTCCCCCTCCTTTGTCTCGCTCTCCTCCCCACAGCCGAGCACTGCCGTCGCCACCGACGCCGTTCGCCGTAGCTGTAGCCACCGCCTCCCCCTCGCTTCTCTGACCGGCCCAGAGGCTCCGCCTCGACCCCCTCTTTCTTCCACCCCGAGCCACACCACCGCGGGAGCCCCACATCGCCGCCACGAGTCGTCTTCCCCGAGCACGGCCGCCGGACTCCATCGACGGATTCGTCGCCTTCCGGTCGTCCCCGAGCCAGCTGAGCCTGTCGTCAGCCTCAACGTGAGCTCCCGGTCCTTTCCTCCTTAACCATGTCATCGTTTTCGTCCCATAGCCACTGCCCCGCGAGTAACCGGAGCCGCCGTCCGCCACGGCCGATGAGGTCCTCGCTCCTGAGCACCTCAGCTCCGACCAGTTGCACCAATGTGTTCCTGGAACTCCAGAGATTCCGCCCTGCTACCTCGCTCGCTCGCCCGCAAGCCGCAGTGCCCCGCCCGTGCCCCACCGAACTCCGGCTGCCGCCTTTGAGCTCGTGGCCGTCGACTCCGGCCACCCCAGGCCCGGCTACTGCCACCAGCCGACGCGTTGCAACGCCAGCCACCCGTAGAGACCAACCACGGCTCAAACCGCGGCCTGTACGTGAAACCTGAGCAACTCTGGCGAGTTGCCGCCACGGTTTTGGTCGCCGCCGGCTGAACTTCGATGACTCCGACGTGGCATATCATTAGCGGCTAACCCCACTAATTAACCCCACCCTCTAGACAATGACAGTGGGCCCTGCTGCCCAATTAAGCCGCTGTTTAGTTTTAAGCTAGATTAATTAACAAAACTAGCGGACCCACGCGTCAGGGTTGACTGGCTGACGTGGCTGTTGACCGGGGCCACCTGTCAGCGATGCTAACTGGCCCTGAGTCACTCACCAGTGGACCCCACTGGTCTAGTTTAACCTAGACCGCTGCTGTTGACCTGCTGAGGTCAGCATGATGTAGTGCTGACGCTGTAATTGTTTTCTGGGATTTTAAATAAATCAGAAATGATTTATTTAATTCCGAAAATATCCAAAACTTCTAAAAATCATATAAAATCAACCGTAACTCCAAATGAGACAAATTATATATGAAAAATGATCAGAAAAATCCAATCTACCCATCTGTACTGGTTTCATGCATGTTTAAACAACTTAACCTTGCTGTTTAGTGCAAAACAAGATAAGCACTATTTATGATCACAAATGAGTTTGAACTTTGAATCTTTGGTTCAAAATAGCTCAAACCCATCTGGTTGTAGTTGCATTAGCCCAACACACTCATTTTACCATGTCATGATCATGCATCATATTGTGCATTGCATTGATTGTGTTTCTTTGTGTGTTGCCGGTATTTGTCCCCTCTCGATAGACGTGGTTTCGACGATGAGTTCGATGACACCGATGAAGAGATATAATATCTTCGGAAGTGCCAGGCAAGCAAAACCCCCTTGTTCATTCTGATACAAACCCACTCTCTCGCGCTGCTCTCTTTTACTGCATTAGGACAACAACGATTCGTCTATTACTTGCTGCGGTAGTTGAACCCCTTATCCTTTGCATGACCTGTCATTGCCACAGTAAATAGATGAAACCCACTAGCATGAGTAGGAGTTGTTTGAGCCCTGATGTGCCTACTCATTCATGCTTGTTTGTCATGCCTGCTATTGCTTAGAGTTGAGTCAGGTCTGATTCATCGGGGATGAATTGGAGGTGTGTGAACATGTCCTACTGTTGAGAGCTAAGTGTGTGAACACGATTTGGTAAAGGTAGTGGTGAGAGGCCATGTAGGAGTACATGGTGGGTTGTCTCATTAAAACCGTCCTCAGGAACTGAGTTCTGTGTTTGTGATCCATGAACAGTTACTACCACACATTGGGTTCTGGTAACTCGACCCCTCTCGACTTATTAATCAACATGATCTCTGTCCAGGAGTTGCAACTAGTTTCTGGTGTTTGTAGGTAGTGTTAGTAGTCTACCAAGTGGCACTCGGTACAGGTGGGCTTGGGACAGACTAGGCACAGTGGCACGGTGTACCAAGTGGCACCCGGATGGTGGGCTTGGGAACCCTGCTCACATCGTTTGGGGCCGTGAGCGACACCCCGGCCGGATCTCCTTGCGGATGGAACCCGAATAGGCGATAAACCTGGACTAGAGACTTGTGTGGTTAGTCAGGTCGTGGCCGACTCCCTCGCCAGGCTTCCGCTTGAAGGTTGCCGAGATACATGACATGTACATGGCGGTAAGTGGAGAGAGCGTGTGTGAAGAAGTACACCCCTGCAGGGTTAATATGATCTATTCGAATAGCCGTGTCCGCGGTAAAGGACTTCTGGGTTGCCTGTACAGTTCATAGACAAGTGAAATTGGATACTCTAAAATACGCAAGATAAGCGTGAGTGCTATGGATGGTGTTCTCGTAGGGAGACGGGAGCGGATCCATAGTGGTGTATTGATATGGTGAATATGTGGACTCATGTGCGCCACCTCAAAAGAGTTACTTGCAGTCGTAGTTCAGGATAGCCACTGAGTCAAAGCTGGCTTGCTGCAGTCAAACTCCACCATCCCCTTTGTTGATAATGATACATATGTAGTTAGTTCTGATGTAAGTCTTGCTGGGTACATTTGTACTCACGTTGCTTAATATATGTTTTTGCAGAGAGACTTCAGTCTCGCTAATAGTTCCACGTGGACTTCGACATTTAGCTTGTTACCTCAGCTACGATCTTGTGCCCTCGGCAGGATCTGGTAGATAGTCAGGCTTCTCAGCCTTTTTCATTTATAGTTGTCTGTACTCAGACATGTTAAGCTTCCGCGTATGCTTTGACTTGTATGCTCTGAATGTTGGGTCATGAGACCCATGTTTGTAATATCTCGCTCCTCGGAGCCTATTGAATAAATACTTGAGTTGTAGAGTCATGTTGTGATGCCATGTTGTATTTGCACATATCGAGCATATTGTGTGTATGTTATTGAAATGCTTGGTATGTGTGGGATCTGACTATCTAGTTGTTTATCCTTAGTAGCCTCTCTTACCGGGAAATGTCTCCTAGTGTTTCCACTGATCCATGGTAGCTTGCTACTGCTCCGGAACACTTAGGCTAGCTGGCATGTGTCCTTCTTTGTTCCTGTGTCTGTCCCTTCGGGGAAATGTCACGCGATGAATACCGGAGTCCTGTTAGCCCGCTACAGCCCGGTTCACCAGAGTCCTGCTAGCCCAGTGCTACAGCCTGGATTCACTCGCTGATGACCAACACGTTCGATGCTGGGTCATGGATGCATGTCCCTGTAAGTTTGTGCCACTTTGGGTTTATGACTAGCCATGTCAGCCGGACTCCTTATCATATGGATGCTAGCGACACTATCATATACGTGTGCCAAAAGGCGCAAACGGTCCCGGGCAAAGGTAAGGCGACACCCGTGGGGATACCGTGCGTGAGGCCGCAAAGTGATATGAGGTGTTACATGCTAGATCGATGTGGCATTGAGTCGGAATCCTGACAGCGCCCCCTTCCTGTTCCTCGGTCGCGCGCCGCTACAGGGCACGGTCGCCACCCGACTCCCTCGTCGGCGACGCCCTAGCACAGATAAGGTAGCCACCGCGCCTCCTCGGGCTCCACCCGCTCTCATCCACCCACTCGCCCTGGCTCTCCCACTCCTCTCTCTCCCTCCCCACCAGATCCCCTTCCCCTCCCCTCGGTGATGCGCCCGTCGCCGCTGTTGCGCCAATGCGGGCATTGTCCACTCCGCGTTCGCAGTCCGTGTTCACGTGCTCCGCCGGCCTCAGCCTCTTTGTCTGGCGGCCTCCGCTGGAACCGGGAAGCACCGCAACCGCCGTTCATCCTCGTCCCCATCTCCGGCCACCGCGACGTCGCCGTTACTCTGCCAAGCCCCTGCTTCTCCTAAGCCGCCGACGATCCCTCTTGTGCTCCCTCGGTGAGGTTCACTCGCCATCCCCCTCTATCTTTGGCACATGCACGCTAGCTGGTCCCCCCGCCATGGCCAAGCTCGGGCCACCGTCGCTCGTCGATGCAGAGACCCACTCCGGCCACCCCCGCTCGCGCGGCTCACCCCGCTAGATGCGCTGCATCGCTTAGTCGAACGCACCTCCCCATCCACTCAACGCGCATCGCAGCCACGCCCTGACTTACTCCGCCCACGGCCTCCGCCCAGGCTCGCCGTTGGCGACCTTGCCGACCCCCAGCCGATGCGAGTCCCACCATTGGACGCGCGAGGCCACCCCCGTTTGAACGTGGTTTGCGGCACTCGTTTTGACCTGCGCAAACGGAATTGTGGCGAGCCCCGAGCCCCCTACGCCGTGATTTCGGTCACCGGCGTAGTTGCGGCGCCAGCCGCTGACGTGGCGGACCTGGGGCTGATACGTCTCGATCGTATCTATAATTTTTGATTGTTCCATGCCAATATTATTCAACTTTCATACACTTATATCTCTAGTGCATCCGTTGCATGGCAGTCCCTACTCACTAACATTTATATCTATTGATGGGCATCTCCATAGCCCGTTGATACGCCTAATCGATGTGAGACTTTCTCATTTTTTGTCTTCTCCACATAATCCCCACCATCATATTCTATTCCACCTATAGTGCTATGTCCATGGCTCACGCTCATGTATTGCGTGAAAGTTGAAAAAGTTTGAGATTACTAAATTATGAAACAATTGCTTGGCTTGTCATCGGGGTTGTGCATGATTAAATACTTTGTGTGATGAAGATAGAGCAACAGCCAGACTATATGATTTTGTAGGGATAACTTTCTTTGGCCATGTTGTTTTAAAAAGACATGATTGCTTTATTGGTACGCTCGAAGTATTATTGTTTTTATGTCAAATGATAGACTATTGCTTTGAGTCACTCGTGTCTTAATATTCATGCCATGATTAGACATATGATCAAGATTATGCTAGCTAGCATTCCACATCAAAAATTATCCTTTTTATCATTTACCTACTCGAGGACGAGCAGGAATTAAGCGTGGGGATGCTGATATGTCTCCGTCATATCTATAATTTTTGATTGTTCCATGCCAATATTATTCAACTTTCATATACTATTGGCAACTTTTTATACTATTTTTTGGGACTAACATATTGATCCAGTGCCCACTCCCAGTTCCTGTCTGTTGCATGTTTTATGTTTCGCAGAAACCCCATATCAAACGGAGTCCAAACGGGATAAAAACGGACGGAGAATTATTTTTGAATATTTGTGATTTTTGGGAAGTAAAATCAACGCGAGACGGTGCCCGAGGTGGCCACGAGATAGGGGCCCACGCCCACTCCAGGTGGGCGCGCCCCCACCCTCCTGGGTCACTCGTAAGGCGGTTGATGCCCTTCTTTGGCCACAAGAAAGCTAATTTTTGGAAAAAGATCTAGATGAAGGTTTCAATCCAATCGGAGTTACGGATCTCCGGATATAAAAGAAACGGTGCGAGGGCAGAATCCCAGAACGCAGAAACAGAGAGAGATAGAGAGATAGATCCAATCTCGGAGGGGCTCTCGCCCCTCCCACGCCATGGGAGCCAAGGACAAGAGGGGAAACCCTTCTCCCATCTAGGGAGGAGGTCAAGGAAGAAAAAGAAGAAGGGGGGCCCTCTCCCCCTTGCTTCCGGTGGCGCCGGAACACCGTTGGTGGCCATCATCATCACTGCGATCTACACCAACACCTCCGCCATCTTCACCAACATCTCCATCACCTTCCCCCCTCTATCTACAGAGGTCCACTCTCCCGCAACCCGCTATACCCTCTACTTGAACATGGTGCTTTATGCTTCATATTATTATCCAATGATGTGTTGCCATCCTATGATGTCTGAGTAGATTTTCGTTGTCCTATTGGTGGTTGATGAATTGCTATGATTGATTTAATTTGCTTATGGTTATGTTGCTGTCCTTTGGTGCCCATCATATGAGCGCGCGCGTGGATCACACCATAGGGTTAGTTGTATGTTGATAGGACTATGTATTGGAGGGCAAGAGTGATAGAAGCTTCAACCTAGCATAGAAATTGATGCATATGGGATTGAAGGGGGACCAATATATCTTAATGCTATGGTTGGGATTTACCTTAATGGACGTTAATAGTTGCGGATGCTTGCTAATAGTTCCAATCATAAGTGCAAAGAATTCCAAGTCAGGGATGACATGCTAGCAGTGGCCTCTCCCACATAAAACTTGCTATTGGTCTAGTAAAGTAGTCAATTGCTTAGGGACAACTTCACAACTCCTACCACCAGTTTTCCACACTCGCTATATTTACTTTATTGCTTCTTTATCCAAACAGCCCCTATTTTCTATTTACGCGTTCTTTACTTTCTCGCAAACCTATCCAACAACACCTACAAAGTACTTCTAGTTTCATACTTGTTCTAGGTAAAGCGAACGTCAAGCGTGCGTAGAGTCGTATCAGTGGCAGATAGGACTTGAGAGAGTAGTTGTTCTACCTTTAGCTCCTCGTTGGGTTCGACACTCTTACTTATCGAAAGAGGCTACAACTATCCCGTATACTTGCGGGTCATCAAGACCTTTTTCTGGCGCCGTTGCCGGGGAGTCATAGCGTGGGGTGAATATTCTCGTGTGTGCTTGTTTGCTTTATCACTAAGTAATTTTTATTTGCTGTTCTTAGTTGTTCTCTATCTTTAGTTATGGATATGGAACATGAAATACCAAAAAATAGGAGTACTTGCTACTCATGGAGATGGGGATCCTCCTAAAACCCTCGATGCTCGTTATGTGACAGCAATTATGTACTACTTTGATAATCTTGAGAAAACCCCATTCAACTTTGTTATGGGAGACACGTTGGATCAACATGAATACTTTAGGGATTATCGTTTGACACAAAAAGGGAAACTATTATGGGATCAAATTAATATGTTGTGTTGGTATGGTCGGGATCTATGGTTGAGACATGATTATACTTGTTGCTCTAGGATGAAGGTTCCACACCTTCCCTTTTCATGCATTCAATGATAATGAAACCTTAGCTTCTTATGCTAATGGTAGATATGATTACTATGATGTGGAACAAATAGAAGAATTTGTTGCTTTTATGGGTGCTTATGAGATTGAATCGATGTTTAAAGAGTTCGATGATTTTGATGATTCAGTTTATAGACCTGAAAATTTTGCTATACTTAAATATTGTTATAAGAATTATGAATACAATTATAATATTGATGCATTTATTGAGAAAGTCTCCGCTGTCCAAGAAGGGACTAATATTTTGCAGGAAGCTATGGAAGAAGAAATTGATGAAACTGTGAGCTCATTGGATGAAAAAGATAATGAGAAGAGCGAAGAACAAAAGGAGGAAGAGCGGATTAGCTACCCATGCCCACCTTCTAATGAGAGTAACTATTCAACTCATACATTGTTTAATTCCCCTTCGTGCTTACCGAAGGATGATTGCTATAATGATTGTTATGATCCCGTTGATTCTCTTGAAATATCCCTTTTTGATGATGCTTGCTATGCTTGTGGCCAAGATGCCAATATGAATTATGCTTATGGAGATGAACTTGCTATAGTTCCTTATGTTAAACATGAAATTGTTGCTATTGCACCCACGCATGATAGTCCTATTATCTTTTTGAATTCTCCCAACTACACTATATCGGAGAAGTTTGTGCTTATTAAGGATTATATTGATGGGTTGCCTTTTACCATTGCACATGATAATTTTGATGAATGTAATATGCATGTGCTTGCTTCTCCTACTTGCAATTATTACAAGAGAGGAACTATACCTCCACCTCTCTATGTTTCCAATATGATAAAATTGCAAGAAACTGTTTATACTATGCATTGGCCTTTACTTGGTGTGCATGAATGTTCTTTTATGACATGCCGACGCATAGGAAGAGAGTTAGACTTTGTTGTTGCATGATATATGTTACTTTGTGCTCACTACTAAATTACAAATCATTGTTAATTAAAATTGGCTTTGATATACCTTGGGATCCGGGTGGATCCATTATTTGAGCACTATATGCCTAGCTTAATGGCTTTAAAGAAAGCGGTGCCAGGGAGACAACCCGGAAGTTTTAGAGAGTCATTTATTTCTGTTGAGTGCTTTCATATAGTTTAAAAACAAAAAAATAAAGAGGGGAACCTAAAACTTTTCAAAAAGGAAAGTGAAAGTGAGAAAGACAAGCATTGTTGAAGTGGGAGCTAGCCTTGAACTTTGTTCATGCTCACCGAAAATTTGTGAATCTTGATTACAGAAACTTTCCATCAAAAATAATTATCCCCTTGTACAATTCCATTGTATTATAAAAATAATGTGCTAAGGTTTGCCTTTAAGATGTTTACAATGCTTGTTCGTTTGTACGGTGCAGGACAGAAACTTTGGCTGTAGTGCGCAATTTTACATTTTTAACTGGAAAGTCAAACGGTTCTGATTCTTTGTGCACTGTCTTTCTGTACAAATTTTTTATTTTTCCTAATTTTGGTAGAATATTTGGGGTACCAGAAGTATGGTTAATGTTCAGATTGCTACAGACTGTTCTGTTTTTGACAGATTCTGTTTTTGATGCATAGTTTGTTTGTTTTGATGAATCTATCAATTTATATTAGTGAATTAAGCCATGAAAAAGTTATATTACAGTAGACACAATGAAAAAACAAAATATTAATTGGTTTGCTACAGTACTTAGAGTAGTGATTTGCTTTATTATACTAACGGATCTTACCGAGTTTTCTGTTGAAGTTTTGTGTGGATGAAGTGTCTAATCGAGGAGGTCTCGATACGAGGAAAAGGAAGAGAGGCAAGAGCTCAAGATTGGGGATTCCCAAGGCACCCCAAGTAAATATTCAAGGAGACTCAATCATCTAAGCATGGGGATGCCCCGGAAGGCATCCCCTCTTTCTTCGACAAGTATCGGTATGTTTTCGGATTCGTTTCGTTCATGCGATATGTGCAGGTCTTGGAGCGTCTTTTGCATTTAGTTTTTACTTTTCTTTTATGCACCATGCTGGTATGAGATAGTACTTGGTTGATTTATAGAATTCTCATTGCACTTCACTTAAATCTTTTGAGTATGGCTTTATAGAATGCTTCATGCACTTCACTTATATCATTTGAAGTTTGGATTGCCTGTTTCTCTTCACATAGAAAACCGCCATTTGTAGAATGCTCTTTTGCTTCACTTATATTTGTTAGAGCATGGGAATATCTTTTGTAGAAAGAATTAAAATCTCTTGCTTCACTTATATCTATTTAGAGAGATGACAGGAATTGGTCATTCACATGGTTAGTCATAAAATCCTACATAAACTTGTAGATCGCTGAATATGATATGTTTGATTCCTTGCAATAGTTTTGCGATATAAAGGTGGTGATATTAGAGTCATGCTAGTGGGCGACTGTGTATTAGTAGAAATACTTGTGTTAAGGTTTGTGATTCCCGTAGCATGCACGTATGGTGAACCGCTTTGTGATGAAGTTGGAGCACAATTTTATTTATTTATTGTCTTCCTTATGAGTGGCGGTCGGGGACGAGCGATGGTCTTTTCCTACCAATCTATCCCCCTAGGAGTATGCACGTAGTACTTTGTTTTCAATGGCCAGTAGATTTTTGCAATAAGTATATGAGTTCTTCATGACTAATGTTGAGTCCATGGATTATACACACTCTCACCCTTCCATCATTGCTAGCCTCTTCGGTACCGTGCATTGCCCTTTCTCACCTCGAGAGTCGGTGCAAACTTCGCCGGTGCATCCAAACCCAGAGATACGATACGCTCTGTCACACATAAACCTCCTTATATCTTCCTCAAAACAGCCACCATACCAACCTATCATGGCATTTTCATAGCCATTCCGAGATATATTGCCATGCAACTTCCATCATCATCATATACATGACTTGAGCATTCATTGTCATATTGCTTTGCATGATTGTAAGATAGCTAGCTTGATGTTTTCATGGCTTGTCCATTTTTTGATGTCATTGCTACGCTAGATCATTGCTCATCCCAGTACACCGCCGGAGGCATTCTTATAGAGTCAAATCTTTGTTCTAGATATCGAGTTGTAATATTGAGTTGTAATTAAATAAAAGTGTGATGATCATCATTATTAGAGCATTGCCCTAGTGAGGAAAGGATGATGGAGACTATGATTCCCCCACAAGTCGGGATGAGACTCCGGACTTAATTAAAAAAAAAGGAGATAGGCCAAAGAAGCCTAAATAAAAAAAGGGAGGCCAAAGAAGCCTATTCAAAAAAAGAGAGAAAAAAATGAGAGAAAAAGAGAGAAGGGGCAATGCTACTATCCTTTTACCACACTTGTGCTTCAGAGTAGCACCATGTTCTTAATAGAGAGAGCCTCCTATGCTTTCACTTTCATATACTAGTGGGAATTTTCATTATAGAACTTGGCTTGTATATTCCGATGATGGGCTTCCTCAAATGCCCGAGGTCTTCATGAGCAAGCAAGTTGGATGCACACCCACTTAGTTTCCAGTTTGAGCTTTCATACACTTATAGCTCTAGTGCATCCGTTGCATGGCAATCCCTACTCACTCACATTGATATCTATTGATGGGCATCTCCATAGCCCATTGATACGCCTAATCGATGTGAGACTTTCTCATTTTTTGTATTCTCCACATAACCCCCACCATCATATTCTATTCCACCTATAGTGCTATGTCCATGGCTCACGCTCATGTATTGCGTGAAAGTTGAAAAAGTTTGAGATTACTAAAGTATGAAACAATTGCTTGGCTTGTCATCGGGGTTGTGCATGATTAAATACTTTGTGTGACAAAGATAGAGCAACAGCCAGACTATGATTTTGTAGGGATAACTTTCTTTGGCCATGTTGTTTTGAAAAGACATGATTGCTTTATTGGTACGCTCGAAGTATTATTGTTTTTATGTCAAATGATAGACTATTGCTTCGAATCACTCATGTCTTAATATTCATGCCATGATTAGACATATGATCAGGATTATGCTAGCTAGCATTCCACATCAAAAATTATCCTTTTTATCATTTACCTACTCGAGGACAAGAAGGAATTAAGCTTGGGGATGCTGATAAGTCTCCATAGTATCTATAATTTTTGATTGTTCCATGCCAATATTATTCAACTTTCATATACTTTTGGCAACTTTTTATACTATTTTTTGGGACTAACATATTGATCCAGTGCCCAGTGCCAGTTCCTGTCTGGTGCATGTTTTATGTTTCACAGAAACCCCATATCAAACGGAGTCCAAACGGGATAAAAACGACGGAGAATTATTTTGGAATATTTGTGATTTTTGGGAAGTAAAATCAACGCGAGATGATGCCCGAGGTGGCCACGAGATAGGGGCCCACGCCCACTCTAGGTGGGCGCGCCCCCCACCCTCCTGGGTCACTTGTAAGGCGCTTGATGCCCTTCTTTGGCCACAAGAAAGCTAATTTTTGTAAAAAGATCTGGGTGAAGGTTTCAATCCAATCGGAGTTATGGATCTCCGGATATAAAATAAACGGTGCCAGGGCAAAATCCCAGAACGCAGAAACAGAGAGAGACAGAGAGATAGATCCAATCTCGGAGGGGCTCTCGCCCCTCCCACGCCATGGGAGCCAAGGACCGGAGGGGAAACCCTTCTCCCATCTAGGGAGGAGGTCAAAGAAGAAGAAGAAGAAGGGGGGCCCTCTCCCCCTTGCTTCCGGTGGCGCCGGAACACTGTTGGTGGCCATCATCATCACTGCGATCTACACCAACACCTCCGCCATCTTCACCAACATCTCCATCACCTTCCCCCCTCTATCTACAGAGGTCCACTCTCCCGCAACCCGCTATACCCTCTACTTGAACATGGTGCTTTATGCTTCATATTATTATCCAATGATGTGTTGCCATCCTATGATGTCTGAGTAGATTTTCGTTGTCCTATTGGTGGTTGATGAATTGCTATGATTGATTTAATTTGCTTATGGTTATGTTGCTGTCCTTTGGTGCCCATCATATGAGCGCGCGCGTGGATCACACCATAGGGTTAGTTGTATGTTGATAGGACTATGTATTGGAGGGCAAGAGTGACAGAAGCTTCAACCTAGCATAGAAATTGATGCATACGGGATTGAAGGGGACCAATATATCTTAATGCTATGGTTGGGTTTTACCTTAATGGACATTAGTAGTTGCGGATGCTTGCTAATAGTTCCAATCATAAGTGCATAGAATTCCAAGTCAGGGATGACATGCTAGAAGTGGCCTCTCCCACATAAAACTTGCTATCGGTCTAGTAAAGTAGTCAATTGCTTAGGGACAATTTCACAACTCCTACCACCACTTTTCCACACTCGCTATATTTACTTTATTGCTTCTTTATCCAAACAACCCCTATTTTCTATTTACGCATTCTTTACTTTCTTGCAAACCTATCCAACAACACCTACAAAGTACTTCTAGTTTCATAGTTGTTCTAGGTAAAGCGAACGTCAAGCGTGCGTAGAGTCGTATCAGTGGCAGATAGGACTTGAGAGAGTATTTGTTCTACCTTTAGATCCTCGTTGGGTTCAACACTCTTACTTATCCAAAGAGGCTACAACTATCCCGTATACTTGCGAGTCATCAGGGGCCCAGCCCAAGGTCACTGCCAGCAGGCCCCCACGGGTCCCCGTTGACTAGTTTGACCAGTCAACGTGCTGAGTGGGCTTCTCTGTGACGCTGACATGCGGGCCCCACTGCGTAATTAGTTTAACTAAACCAATTTTATAATTAAAATTAATTAGTTATGTAGTTAAGACACTAACAGGTGGGGTCCAGGTGCTAATTAACCATGTTTAGTCTTAGTTAAACTTAGTTAAGCCCTCTGACTATGACATGTGCGTCGCACTGGCCCCACATGGGAGGGTTGACCCTGGTCAGCGAGTCTGTTGACTATTGACGTCATCCCCATGCAATGCTGACATCATATTTCCTTTTCTATTATTTAATAATTCTAGATTTGTTTAAAACTTTAGAAAATCATAGAAAATAAATCGTAGCTTGGATGAAAATGTTTTCTACATGAAAGTTGCTCAGAAAAATGAGACGAATCCGAATATGCGATCCGTTCATCTGTCACATGCCCCTAGCATGCTAAACATGGAACATTCCCCCTCCGGTCATCTGCTTGACACAGGTCCGAAACCAGGAAAACATTCTCGGTTGAATTCCCCTTCACCTATATCATGGAGCTTTTCGTTAGGTCGATCCTAGTTCTACTTTTCATCATGTTATGCTTTGTGATGCTTTGTTTACTTTATATTTATTGTTTCTTCCCCCTTTTCTCTTTGGTAGACCCCGAGACCGATGTTGCCCCTGTGACCGACTACGTCTCTGACGACCCTTCTTCCTTTACAGCAGAGCTTCCAGGCAAGCCCCCCTTTTGATCATCCCGATATCGCCCATTCCATTCTCTCATGATTGCATTAGATTTTGCTACTGTTATTGTTGGCTCCTATTCTGATGCATAGCCTGCTTTTGTAACCTGCTTATTGTTACCTACCTGCTTATCCTAAGATGCTTAGTATAGGTTGGTTAGTGGTCCATCAGTGACCCCCACCTGGTCCTTGTTGCCCCTGCTTCATCATCGATGACTTGATAGACGTGATCGAGGACTAGAGCCCGACACCTCACATCACATCACACCCCTTTTGTTGCTCGACTCTACAGAGTTACCATCAAGTGCCGAGGGTGGAACCTCATATAGCACTCCCGATGAGATCTCTGTAGTGTAGCTATTCAATCGTGGTCATCAAGGGTGATTTCCTCCTTAACCACTTCCGATACGACTCTATCGTGCAACCCCTCTAAGTGTGAACCTCGAGGGTGGTTCCTCTTACATTCACCTTGATGATTACATCGAGTGGAATACACTGAGGGTGGTTCCTCGAAGTTTCCCATTGGTGTTTGGACACATGGATACTTGGAATTTACAACTATTACTTAGAAAGGAGGGTCGACCCTGAGGGGTACCCGCGAGTGATGTGGAGATGGTTTGACCTGGAGGGTACCCGAGAGCTGAATACGAGGCGTGGCCGGGCATTCTTAGCCCTTGCCACAAGTCCTCGAGACGGGGCGACAGGGTCACATCTTTCGTGAGTCTCTGCTCGTGACCGCACTACCAACACACTAACGGTTTGGATATTTGAGCTGAGGGGCCTCTGTCCTGATAGCACTAACCATCACGTGGGCATAGTATGGGCGTTCTGCGTCGTATGCATCAGCCGAAGCTTAATAGGCATCAGCGACTAAGCGGCGTGCGCCAGTTTGGATTGGTAAGCACCTGCCTTTTTAAGGAGGTAGCACTACAAAAAAAAAGACACATTCGTGACATTTTGGGCCGAACGAATTTTTTTTCTGTCATACATATGACACTTCTATGACGATAATTGTGACAAAACCCGGTATCATCATATATGTGGTGGGCTTCTACTTCTATGACAAAAAATCATGACAGAAAATGGGCTTTTCGTCCTGGGCGGGCCGGAGATGCAGCTGCATGACATTCTTTGGGCCGTCCATGACGGAAAAAACCGTGGTAGAAGCGAGGGGGAGGAAAATTTCGGGGAGTTGCCGGTTACGGTGGGAGGTCGGGGGCGGAGCGATGCGCGTTTCTCTCGTACGTATGCGCGTGTGTGCGAGGCGTTGGCTCTAACTGAAGCCGAGCAAGGCGTTGGGCTCTAACTGAACCCGAGCGATTGCACTGCAGGCTACACGTTACTAAACCCGAGGGATCGATTGATGGCTGTTAACTGAACCCGATGGAGCGATTCCTTCGCTACTGCTGCTAACTGAAGCCGATAGATTGTATGAACAGTGAGCGTTGCGGGGGAGGGGGGGTGGTTTGGATGAATAGTGAGCGGTGGCGTTGCCTCTGGATGAACAGGAACCTGAGGTGTGGAGGGCTGGATGAACAGTAGACGGTGGAGGGGTGCCCGTGGAGGGCTGGTTGAACAGGACCCCGTAGTGTGGAGGGCTGGATGAACAGTAGACGATGGAGGGGTGCCCGTGGAGGGGTGGTTGAACAGTAGTCGGTGGAGTAGCGCGCGGTGGAGGCTGGATGAACAGGAGCCCGTGGAGGCTAGAGGAGGTCGACGGTGGAGATGAACAGTATCCCGTGGAGTCCCGTTTTGCGGTACGCCACACCCTCCCCCCCGTTTCGATCGTAGCGCTCCAACACAAGTCCGTTTCGTCCGTTTTGCGGTACGCCACACCCCTCCCGATGAACAGGACCCCCGTTTCGACCGTAGCGCTCAAACACAAGTCCGTTTCGTCCGTTTTGCGGTACGCCACACCCCTCCCGATCAACAGGACCCCCGTTTCGACCGTAGGAGGTCCGTTTCCTCCGTTCTGCGGTACGCCGCACCCCTCCCGATCAACAGGACCCCCATTTCGAACGTGGCTGGTCGAACACAAGGCCGTTTCCTCCGTTGTGCGGTACGCTAGGCCTCGTTTCCATCGCATGTTCCCTCCAAGCCCTCTCGATGAACACGACCACGCATTCCGTTCCGACCCAGCCGGTTGGCTCCCCATGATCATGACGACGACGCTATTTCTCCGTTCCGACCCAGCCATGTACGTATGCACGATAGGTGTTAGAGACCCTGCCCGTATGTACGTACGTGGCCGTATTTTCTTTCTTGCACCCTCGCCAATGTACGTACGTGTACATGCTACGTGCGCGCCTCTACTATGACACGTGCACGCCTCTACATCTACGACACGTGCGCGCCACTACATCGACCAGTATGTACGTACACGTTCGCGACCAGAATGACAATGCTACGTACGCTTCGACCAGGTGGGTCCCGATTGTCAGGCACTTCCTTGCGTGCGAAGATGTAGCTGGTGGGTCCCAGCAGTCAGGGGGCGCATCGTTTTTTTGCCCGGACACACTTCCTTGCGTGCGAAGATGTAGCTGGTGGGTCCCAGCAGTCAGGGGGGCAAATCGTTTTTTTTCGCGAAATATGGTGGCCCGTCCGGTGGGTCCCTACTGTCAGGTGGAGGAATCATTATTTTGTGCGTAATAAGGAGGCACTTCCTTGCGGCGGCCGTGGACCCAGCTGTCAGCCTCTCCATGTACAATCCACGTCCGATGGAAGTCGTTCCTTAACCACGTTGACCACGCCGCGCCAAGAGCACCACGGCGGTGGACGACGGCGAGGCCTAGGAAGGGGACGACTCGGAGCCGGGGAAGACGCAGCAGTGGATGCCCACACGAAGAGGAGTACGAGGATTCACTAGTTCGGCTGCGTTGTGAGGCTGCTGTCGCCGCAGAATAACAGGGGGTGTGGGTGAGTAGAGGGATGGCCTGGCCAGCGGTGGGAGTAGTAGGGGGCGGTGAGGCCTCCGCGGCATCACAGCCGACCATGGGAGGCAGGAGCACGAGGCATGACCAGCGCTGGTTTGGGCGGCTGGAGCAAGAAGACCAGAGGTTGAAGAAGCACTACGGCCGTTGGATGGACATCGTACGGTCACTGGAGCTAGAATCATGCATATTGACTAAGTTGACAAAGCCCTCCGTCCCCGTCAACTTAGTAGGCCCACAAGTCAGCCTGCCACTATACTGGGTCCCAGCTAACAGGAGGAGTATCCACGTACAGTCCACTTCAGATGCATGTCGTTCATTGACCATGTTGACCAGTCCGCGCCGAGAGCACCAGGGCGGTGGATGATGGCGAGGCCTAGGAAGAGAACAACACGGAGGCAGGGAAGACTCAGCAGTTGTTTCCCACACGGAGGGGAGTATGACTGAATGAGGGTTTACTGGTTCGTCTGCCGTCACCAGAGAATAACAGCAGGTGTGGGTGAGTAGAGGGATGGCTAGGCCAGCGATGGGAGTACAGTGGGGCGGTGCGGCCTGCGCGGCAGCACAGCCAGCCGCGGGGAGGAGGGAGCAGGCAGTCCCGCCGATGCTTGTTTGAGCAGCTGGAGCAGGAAGAGCAGAGATTGAAGAAGCACGACGGCCGTTAGATGGACATCGTATGGTCAATGGAGCTAGAATCGTTCATATTGACTAAGTTGACAAAGCCCTCTGTCCCCGTCAACTTAGTAGGCCCACAAGTCAGCCTCCTACCATGGTGGGTCCCAGCTAGCAGGGGGAGTATTCATTTTTCTGTGCGTAATAAGGAGGCACTTCCGGTGGGTCCGAGCTGACAGCGGGGGGAACGTTTTTTCGCGAAATACGGTGGCCTGTCCGGTGGGTCCCAGCAGTCAGGGGCAAACGTTTTTTTCGTGAAATACGGTGTCCCGTCCGGCGGGTCACAACAGTCAGGGGGAACGTTTTTTCCGCGAAATACTGGTGGCTCGTCCAGTGGGTCCCTGCTGTCAGGTGGAGGAATAATTATTTTGCGCGTAATAAGGAGGCACTTCCTTGCGGCTGCCGTGGACCCAGCTGTCAGCTTCTCCACGTACAATACTCTTCCGATGGAAGTCAGTCGTTGACCACATTGACCACACCGCGCCGAGAGCACCAGGGCAGTGGACGACGGCGAGGCATAGGAAGGGGACGACACGGAGCCGGGGAAGACGCAGTAGTGGATGCCCACGCGGAGAGGAGTACGAGGGTTCACTAGTTCGGCTGTGGTGTGAGGCTGCCGTCGCCGCAAAATAACATGGGGAGTGGGTGAGTGGAGGGATGGCCTGGCCAGCGGTGGGAGTAGTATGGGGACGGTGAGGCCTCCGCGGTAGCACAGCCGGTCACGGGAGGCAGGAGCATGCGGCACGACCGGCGTTGCTTTGAGCGGCTGGGGCAAGAAGACCAGAGGTTGAAGAAGCACTACGGCCGTTGGATGGACATCGTTGACCACGCCGCGGCGAGAGCACCAGGGTGGTGGACGACGGCGAGGCCTACGAAGGGAGCGACAGGGAGCCGGCGAAGACACGGCAGTGGCTGCCCACGCGATGGAGAGTACGAGGGTTGACTGGTTCGGCTGCCGTCGCCGAAAAATAACAGGAGGTGTGGGTGAGTAGAGGGATAGATAGGCCAGGGTGCGAGTATGATGGGGCCATGAGGCCTGCCCGGCAGCATTGCCGGCCACGGGAGGCGGGAGCAGGCGGTTCCGACGGCGCTGGTTTGGGCGGTTGGGGCAGGAAGATCAGAGACTGAAGAAGCACGATTGCCATTAGATTGACATCTAACAGTCTGACGCTGGTAGAGTCGATTGTTGACTAAGTTTCTTTTTTAAGAAACCTTGTGTACGCATGAACTTAGTAGGCCCACAAGTCAGCCTCCAAATCTGTGGCAGACAACATAAAGCCCATTTGCTATTTTTTATAATTTGCAGCCCATTTGCTATTTTTTATAATTTGCAGCCCATTTGCTAATTCTTAAGTAATTTATTACAGCCCATTTTCTGCCCAGGACCACGGTCAAAAAGTTCAACCTTATTTTGCATATTTCGGTGGAGTCCAAACTGTTATAATCCCGAAATGATAAACATTTTTTTAAGAACTTATTGATTTTCCAAAAAAATCGTTTTTGTTTTTGTAAGCAAATAAGACGTGGCACAATTGAGTTGGTTTAAGGGAAAACCAGTGGTAAAAAAAATCAGCGCTGGGTGGGAAAAAACAACAAAAATAAGGATGTAAATATGAAAAGAGAATTTTATGTGTTTTCAATATAATGATACGTGTATATGAACTAGTAAAACTATAGGTAGAGATTAGAAAACGGATGTAGGACATGTGTTTCAAGAGGAAAATAGAACTGGGCTGTGTGTTTGATTCAGTAACAAAACTGCCTGCAAATGTTGTAAGACAAAATATAACTAACGCTGGCGGGCCAGAGGCCAGTAGATACCTGCTGGATCTTTGTGCCCCATTGTCGTCATGGGCTGGGCCTGTTAAAAACAAAACCAACCCTGGTCAGTGTACAGCCCAGTTGAAACTTGCTCGACCTGAAAAAACAATATACGTGCTCAATAAACGAGAGAATTCTGCAAGCACAGACTGATAACTGGGACGTAGCATGGATATTGTTTTTTATCGTGATAATAAGTGCATGCACTTGTTTCGAAAAAAACTGCAGAACTGGGAATTCGAACGGCGGGTGCTTATGGTACCCATCAAATAAAAATCAGGTGCCTGAGAATTCGTTTCTAAACAAATGATTTAGCTTTATATCCACGTCGACCCTCGGCATGATGGTTGGAAGCAAATGCAAGTTCATACCAAAAGATCGTTAACAACAATACCAACTTGCAGACGACAAGGTAGTACAACTACCAATACCAAACTACTCCTGGCCCTAGTGTTCGTCTGGTAGAAAATCTTGTAGAGGACCAGCTCCCGCTCCTTCTCTTGCTCCAGGTCCCCGATGTGGTACTGGTGCATCACCCAGTTGGTCCTCTGCTGGTCGAAGTTCTTGTTGGTGTGCAACACCAGAACCTTTTTTGCTGCCCGTCTGCCGGCCGTTGACCATCACAGGCAAGGTATTGCCGGTCTTGTGCCACATCGCGTGCGTGCCGCACTCTGTATCTTGCGACGCATCCGCGTGCCCCTTTTGAACACCCTGGAATTGCGCTGGAAGAAATGCTTCCTTAGGCCACTCAGTGTGATACCTGCAGTATTGTAGAATACAGGTTTTAGTGTACCTAGTTGGCATTTTCATAACATCTTTGGCATGTTGCAGTCACTTGTTTCACTTTTTATTAACTATCAAATTGTAATTGTTTCACCAGGTCTGCGTCTAAAAAGAAAAATAGAGCTATAAACAAAGGAATATGTTTGTGCAAGTAGATGGCCGATCGGTGTCTTACCTGGAAGTTTCTCAGGTTGGGTGTAGCATATGCCGTGCTTGCTGTCGATGGTTGGTATGAACAAATCGATGAGAGACTGAAATCTCGCGCTGTCAACACTCACTTTGGCCTCAAGGTGCTCGATCAGCTCCTGATCCGTGGGATCGAACTTGACGCCAGCCGGCAGCACCGGCCAATCCTTCTTCGACTTGCATCGGTAATTCCAGTTATATGGTACTCAATGTATGACCAATCGACTGTTTTAAGTGAATGATGAAAGATTTCGACAGAGTAAAAACTCGCGCTTCTTCGACAGTTGTACGAGAGTAATTGCCATGCCGTTTTGCAAGGGCGCTTGTAAAAACTCTAAACTCTATTCTCCTCTTATTTAATGGATGAGGCAAATCTTTTGCCTCCGTTTTGAAAAAAAAGATTTCGACAGATAAGTGGTACTCCAAATCTGAAGTCCGGAATACCCGAACACGCCGCCGGGATTCTTGTGTCACCTCACGCGCAGCGTGTTGTCACGTCAATTCAATGTGTGGACATGATTAATAATTTGACCGACGTATACTAGTACTGCTACTGTACTACTTACTAGTCGTATTTAGTGTCACAATTTATACATATGTTTAACTAACAAGTACGCACTTGAAGCCTAACTGATATATATGTATATATATGGCTTCTGTACAGCATCTCCATCATCATTATCAGTACATCCTACACAGGTGAGTTAGGATGCACTTGATCCCAGGAAGGTATCTATCCTTCAAACCAGAGGAGTGCTTCAAACTAACAACAGTACATAATATCCAACAAAAGAGGGTCGTGCTACAGCAGCAGAATACATGGCTCAGTCTAGATATCAGCACGAATCAAGTTGTGCATATTTGCTGCTGGCATGAACCACATCGCCGCATGTCAGGTTTGCAAAAGCCATCCATCGCATGGAAGCTTGATGCCTTTCACACACTGAAGATTACCTGGCAACAAGCTGTGTCGACGAATCTCTGGATATGGTGATTCATGAAACCCATGGTATGATGTGTAAACACAGCCCCCCCTCGCGAATGGAAGTTGCATAGCATAGTAATCATCGCCGGTGATATTATCGATGATTGGTTGGATGATCGGATAATTGAGCCCGAGGAACAAGGAGTGGTTGCCGAGGTTGTAAACACGCCTCCAGTTGAATACGCCTGGCCCAACAGAGCTGGGATCTTTCTCGAACACGAAGCAGCCATAGCCATCAATGTCACGAACGCCCCACGCATTGTACTGCATGTGGTTTGATGTAATGGTTTGGTCAATTTGGTATGTGCGAATGAGCATCAAATGACCGCCGTCAGCTGAACGAGCGATAAACCAGCACCCATCGGCTGGTATGATTCCAGGTCCTGGACTCATGAAGGCCAGTGCATTTGCGTCTGCTGCAATAATTCAAATTGGAGACCAAAAGGACAAAAATAAACAATCATGTTCAGAGTATGTGTGGAATTAAGATTATTATAACAGTGACACATATCATAGACAGAGAATTGCAATGTCGTGGTCATAATCATACCCCAAGTTAAAAAAATAAGCCAATGGCTTTCATATTCTAGCAACATGTCATGGTTCAAACATCATGTAACAATGAGAGGAAAACAACTATGACAGCGCCTACTCATATTCTACCAAAGCACTTACTACTACTATTCTCATATCAACTCTAAGCAATAACATGCGTTTTTATAAAAATCTAGTAAACGAGAGTAACATATAGCAATCATGATGTTATGCTCATAATATGTATTCTAACAATCATTAGATGCCAATTGTTCTCATATCAACTCTAACAATAACATGTGTGGTCATAAAATCTAGGAAATGAGAGGAACATATAGCAATGATGTGGTTATAGACATGCTATGCATTCTAAATTTGTAACAAATGAACATGCAGTCGTATTCATAAGGTAAAGATGAGATGAGATAGAACAATTACACGACGATAGATTCCACCAGTATAGGCAGCCAATCTGTGCGTCGACCGCGTAAACGATGCCATCGTGCACTATAGCATCAGACAGAAATGTTGCCTCAATAGGATTGATGATGAGCCATAACCATGTATGGTGACCGGATTCTAGATAGACTAATCCCATGTTGAACAAGGCAATGAGCTTGTAATCCATGTAGTCTTCTGATGGTGTGGGCACTTCGCAGATTACAACTTTCTGCAAACAGAGGTCGAGCCAAAAACTTGACGTGTCTTGTGCGTAGTAGGAAGGAGTGTCCGGCGGGCCGCGAGGCTCGATGTCGGTGGTATCCAACGATGGAAGGGTGATCTCTTGCTGGGTGTAGATATCCACGAGACGCCACGGACTACCGGTGTGGTGGATGAGGACGATCCAGTTGGCCTTCATGCCCGCCCAGTAGTGGCCGCGCATGAAGGACAGGTGGACGGGTAGTGGTAGCATGTCGAGGGGCACCACGGCAACCTCCGTAGGATCGTCAAGTTGGTGTCTGGGCGACCTGCGAGGATCGGGCATCAGCAAGCAGGGTGTATTAAAAAGAGCCGGCCGGTTTCAGACGAGTAGATGGTACAAAGACACCGAGCATGCGGCCAGACGAACGGTGCTGAGTAGGTCCATACGACTACAGATCTGCTCCAAGAGAACATCGGGGAGGGAATTCCAATCGCGGCTCTGCGTGTCAGTCGGTCCTGCCATTGGGGTTTTCGGTGCCTGTGAGCCAGCGGGGAAGTGGATTCGGGCGGGCGAGCGAAGAAGCTTCTCCTCGTGTGGCCGAGTAGTGAGCGGGGGGATATGGTACGCGCGAGCTACCAAGGAAGATGGCGCGGGTGGGCGAGCAGTGAGCGGGGGTAAATGGTGTGCGGCCGACGATGGGGAAGAGAGGAGGAAGAAGAAGAGAGGAGTAAGAAGAGTGGGAGACGGGGAAGAAAGTGCATTAAATCTCAATTCTACTAGTACTACTACCAGGATATAGGCACCGTCCTCCAGAGTGTAAATAGTTACACCGATGACATGTGGGTCTACCACAAGAGGGCCCATATGTCAGTTAATGGAGGACACAGGTGCGTAGGCATATTTGCGGAAGCATGCTCTACTGGCAAACATGATGGCAGTACTGGGTAAGGCTGATTTAGTAACACCAACACCCTGGTTCAGCTTATTAATTACGTGTCCCATCTGCTGCAGCGTGTATTGTCACTTCACTGCGAATACTAGTTGAATAGTTCTCTCTGACCGAGATGGGGAATGATGGATCGCGAGGATTACCTTTCTACAGTATCCCTATGCCTCTATGCTCACTTCACTCATTTTGCTCCGTACCTAGTCACTTGTTGAAATCTGTAGAAAGACAAATACTCCGTATTTGGGAATAGAGGGAGGCTTTTACTCCGTACTGGAGTATTTGGGAACAGAGGGAGTATCACCATATGGAGGGAAAAGAGGAAGTTTGAAATGTGAACATGTCAATGGGAGGGAGTAAGCCCCATGCATGCATGCATGCAACATGCAACACTCACACGTACTCCACATGGATGCACGAAACACTCACGCACCCATGCGGCACACAGCACACGACGCAACACACACGCTCACGCTCAAGTGCTCAACCTACTCCCTACGTCCGTGAAAGACTGTACATTTAGAGATTTACACATTGACCAGGGTATAATTAACGCCCAAAAGTAGCAGACTTATGTGTGCATGCGACCATTGAGATAAGAAGATTAAATGAAGGCCGTTGCATGCTGTAATTAAGGATAGACCTGTAGCCTATACCTACAACACAAGTTGGTGCATTAGTCAATCAATATCGATTTAGATTAAAGGCTAAATGCATTGGAAGTGTAGATGTACATCATGTACTACTACACTCTTTGTTTTATAGCCATGTACACTCTTTGTTGGAAGGCCGAGGGAGGACACGTGCATGCACTCACATACACAGCCAGGGCGGTTCGGGCGCAAGGGTTGGACTCGTGTGGCGCCTGCGTAAAGTTTTGTTTAACTGATTTCCTTGCTCCGCCAACTAACAGGTGGGACCCAGAAACCAGGTGACAATTTAACCAATAAACAAAGTGCCACATCGACTATGTGGCTGGTCAGTAAGGTGCAATACGGTGCTCTACGATGAGCTAGTGATCATATAATCGACGCAAAACTATATATAGTGACCGTAAAGAGCGTATTGTTACATACGTTGACCGCCAGTGTATTTTTCTAGTTTCAAATTAAGCCATATTAATCAGAAAGGACGCAGTATGGACTACTACTAGTACTAGTACTGCTTTGATGTGTCCCGTCAACTCGCCGAACGAGGAGAAGCTTGCTTACTACGCCTCTCCCTCGCCCACGCGCGCGGTGGTTCGCAGGACGAGGAGAGGGTTTTGACTACAGCGCCCTCTCCCTCTTCCTCTCCCTCGCCCTCACCCTCACCCTCGCGGTGGACGCGCAGCAGTTCAATCGGTGTTAGATTGCCAGACGCATATTGTACTGTAGTATCATCATTGTTGGACCTTCCGAAGAGGCGAAGAGGCAAGTGCAAGGTTCACATGAGTACGAACTGTTGAACCTCCC
This sequence comes from Triticum timopheevii, assembly GCA_963921465.1. NCBI lineage: Eukaryota > Viridiplantae > Streptophyta > Magnoliopsida > Poales > Poaceae > Triticum > Triticum timopheevii. The sequence continues at coordinate 187,528,122 of OY997272.1, read as the reverse complement.
GAAGAGGCAAAGAGCCAAGTGCAAGGTTTTATAGGAGTTGTTGTCCTAGTAGGAGTGTACTACAACTATAGCGAACGATGCTACTATATGATGCCGCCACGTCACGTATATCCAAAGCTGTGCCACCTTTTTTTCTCAAAGAGCGTGTTGGAGCCCATGCAACAACCACACAAGTTGCACGTACACATAACACATTTACTAGTAATAAATTCTAAAGGACAAATGCCAGTATGCCACACAAGTTCATCTCCAATTCATGTGATAAATTTGTGCACACGACTAGTCTACATATATTCACAGCGCTACCATTCACAATTACCGTACTCCACTTACACGTTATAGATGGGCTACATGCATGTCCTCCTCCAGGTTCCAGTCCCAGGTGTTCTTCATGGATGGCATGATCCATAGCGGTGGGCAACAAGAATCATTGTCGCAGCTTTCTAGTCCATTTCCACACGATGGAGACTCATCCAAGCTGAAGCGGCATAAATCAGGGATAGCGTGTCCCAGCATGTCGTTCATCCGGCGGTGCACAATGAAGACACAACCATGCTTCATGAACGGCAGGCCTTCCGTGTCGTGCACGGAAGGTGGCATCCGCTTCACAATGGGGTAGCTGTCCCCGATGAAAAGCGAGTACTCTCCAAGAGTGTTCCTCGGCACCCACGTAGCATCACGGGGGTCAAACTCGGCGCCGTTCATCTGGTACACGCGGCATCCCAGATCCGGACACATGGTGACGTACATAGTCAAGGTCCATGCATAATAATGTTGTGCTCAAATATGGCGGTTAGTAATACTGTGCAGCAAATAGTACTACTCCGGTATAGAGGAAGTAAAATAACCGGCTTATTATATATAGCCACTCTTGGCTACATGGATGAGATAGTAAGACATGGAAAAAAATGGTGGCAGCTAGTGAGTTCAAGTCTTGAAGGGCCCAGCTAGCTATACGCGTCCTCCAAGGTAAAAATTACTCCTACTAGTAGTACTAAGTATACTACTAGTACAACAATGAAAGAGAAGGCGAGAGGGTTAAAAAATGGAATACCTGGGTAGATGGTGACGGTCCGATCGTGGTAGATTGTGTGACCATGTTGCACATCAGTGGTACCATGGGTAACGACTGCGAAGATAGTTGATCCCAATATGCCAAAGTCAGCTACAAGGTTCCAGGTTAGACCGAATCGCGGATGCAAATGCACATCCAGGATCGGCGATCTTATTTTGATCGGGGATGACTGGTCCCTGCAAAATAATGGAGTACCGTTAGGGATGCAAATGATGATTTGTGCATTCCGTTTGTAATATCCCATACCGTAGGATGGCAACCAGATGAAACAAGTCCCTGGCTTGTCACCGCGAAGATGCGGCCTAGATGGCGCACGGCGTCTTCGAACGTGCAGGGGTACAAATCTGCCGCAGCCAACATGCGCTAGCCTCTGCCGTTACTGCGTCTTGCATTGATGGCAATCCTTATGTCGAACACCGCGATGAGATAGTAATCTTCGTAGCCACGTCGCTTTGTCGGTGGGTCCGCAATTGCTATCTTCTTCAATCTCATGTAGGCATCATCATACGTATTCAAGCCCAGCCAGTCCGGAAGGCCGATCCCAATGGTGGAGAAGGGGTCTACCGGAACAGCCGCACTGCTGTGGATGTTGTGCAAAATGATGGTGGTATCCGGCCGGAGGTATGCAAGCCAATCTTTGTTGGCACCGACCCAAACCTATATATAAGACGGTGGGCAGCGGAGAAATTACGGGATGGAAATGGAATAACTAAGTACTACATGATCAAACTCCATTACTGACCTGCTGATCGGACAAAATCCGACTACCTCTCAACGTCGGCAACTCTAGCGGAGTCAACGTGCAACCATGGCCAGGGAGCGGTGGACTGTTCAAAGGATTGTCCCATAGAAGAACCTTCTCCTTGAGGACGCATGGAAGACCAACAAGCATGGCCTTTTCCCAAACTTGTTTAAGCAGCGTCTTGAAAAAGTTGGTGCAAGAAGCACCGAGTCTTGAGGCGGTGAGGACGTCAGAGCGGCGTGCGATTTCTCCCAAAGGATCATCGTCCAAGGTCTCCCAGCCCCGACAAGGAGGAGAACCGCCTGGCGTATCCATGGGAGCAGCGACGAACTGCCTTCTCTTCGGCGGGAGGGGAACTGGCGAGGAGGAGATAAGAGCGTAGTAACCACAGGGCCTCATCCCTTCCAACTATAGATCGTTCCACAGCGAAGGGGTGAGGCTATTATTTACTACTAGTACTAGCATTATGGAACATTATGGGATTGCATTATACTGTAAATAATAGCACTAGTAAGAAATTTTTGGCACTAGGTAGTAGTTTCTGGCGTGGATTAAGAAATTTTGGGTATGTTTTTGCCATTTTTTGTACACGCCAACTAGTGTCAAAAAATGTCTTACATTATGTGACGGAGGAGTACGTACTCGTACTGTAGCAGTACCAGTACTACTTTTCTCAACTACGAGTATTAGTGCGATGTACTGTACTTCTAGTCTAGTCTAGTCTAGTATAGTGCACCAGTTTTGAACTCTTGAATCTCAGGGCCAAGGAGCTACAGTTGGAAGTGGAGGGTACTACTGTTCTCTAGAACCATCGCTGTACTATCAATGCAGGGGAAGTACACCTGCGTAGTGGCCTAGTGGGTACTCTCGATTCTATATTCAGCCGCTCCTCTCACGTAGGAGTAGCTGGCCTACTCAGCCGCTCCTCTCACGCACACACTAGCAGCCTGTTTATCAGCGACGGTTACTGCGGTCTGCGGGGGCAGAGCATTTGAGTTATTTGATATAGCTAGACTAGGCTTTTCGCTTCCATCTGTGGAGGTGTAATGGATCTCGTTGAACTTTGTTAGTAGTTCCTTCTTTATGAATGAGATGAAGCAAAGCTTTTGCCTCCGTTTAAAAAAAACACTTCAAGAGGAATTTCTTTTATAGTAGAGCCGATAATGGAGTGAAGTCCATGCGTGCAACGCCACAAGCTACAGAGTACTAGTAGTACAACACTTTACATAGAGTACAGAGCCATATTGCACAGTTCCCAATGCCCCACCAGGATTTTCCGGCTCCTTGGGCTTAATTGGGAGGCGCTAGTTTAAATATGCTACTACTAGCTGATGAGGAAGCTACAAGCGAGGTGCGGCTAGGGCGAGCACGCGAGCCACGGGATGCTGGGAAGGAAAACCCGTTCACGTGGCTAGGCTGTCCAGTGGACCCAGATTGTGGGGCCGCACGTCCGTTTGACTTCAAAACTCAAACTACCCGTGTAAAATATTGGCTCGCAGCGAAGTGTAGTAGTACTATTTTTTTTAAAAGGCCGCCGTGCGTTCGGCCGGGATTGAACCCACAAAACGAGGTATACACTCCCGCGACCACTAGTAGTACTCGTTGGAGTACAACGCAACCTAGAATCGCCTTTTGTCGCTAGTAGTACGTACATTGTTCCTTACAAGAAACCCCTAATAATGCAAGAAACCACTAAAATGCCAAGAAACTACTACCACTTGCATACGTGGCAGACTTAAGATAAGACTATCTTATCAACCATTGTACATGCTCTTACCAACCAAAATCCCGAGTGACCTCCTACCTCCGGCCCATCCACCTAGTCATCCTCGGCCATGGGACGCAGCTACCGCCGCCGGCAGAAGGCGAGGTCAAAACCGCCGGCAATGCGGAGCACATGTTGCGGCAGCCCGGATGCCAGCTCCATCCGGCACTCGCGGCCGCTAGCTAGCCAAGATAGCTCCGTCCAGCTGCTTGTCTGCAAGGTTTGCTAGCTAGATTGGCACGGCAGTGCGGCGGCTTGCTCGCGCGCGCCGCGCTCAGGCCAGCCATCTGGCTCGAGCGAAGGCCAGCGCGGCGGCTTGCTCGCTCGTGAGTCACGCTTGGGCCAGCCTGCCAACCCGTGCGGAGGCCAGCGCGGCGTCCGGCCTGTCCGGCGGAGCGGCGGCCAACTCGCTCATCACCGGCGCCACCGACGAACATGCATCAGTACTGTTTGAAGTAATGTTCAGGAAAAATAATGATTTGAGGGGGAATAACATGATAGAAGGTCAGATGTGGGTCCCTCATGGTCAAACAAAATGTGTTGGTTTAAGCTGCCTCGTTAGCACGGACGTGTGGGCCAACCCAGTCATAAATGGGTTTAAACGAACCTAATCGGTAGGAGTACTAGGTACTACCTCTCTCTCAGTTTACACGGCGTGCGCATACCCCTAGGTCGTCAATTTGACCAACCTAATACAAGTCATATATTACAAAAAATATACCAACATAAACTTTGGAGTTTCTACTTTCAAAAGGTATAATTTTTGTGCTATATAGTTTATATTAGGGTGATAAAATTGACAACCTAGGTATACGCGCAAAACTTGTAAACTGGAATGGAGGTAGTAGTAGTTTTTGGCGTGGATTAAGAAATTTTGGGTATGTTTTTGCTATTTTTTGTACAATAGATTCTTCCTAGGGCTGGTTGAAAGTGGTAGTTTTTTGTTAAATACTCTACATATTGTAAGTAGGAGTGAAAGTTAAGCTTTGGAAGCCAATAAGCAAGGCTAGTTACATAGTGCATATGTGTACATGATTGAAAGTAAATATCAACCATGAGTGACTAATATCTTGATGGAAAACTCAAAACTATGGAATACTAGAAAAAAATACATGGTTGGAAATACTAGCAATGTTCATGTCCGTTGCAACGAATCATAATTAGAATAATACTTATTCACAAACTTGGTACAAAACACCCTAATTTTGATATACATATGTATATTATGTTTCAATTATAATATATTCCTTGGGCTGTTTTGGTGAGGTCAGGGAGGGATGTGGTTGGTTTTAAGATACTAATTATGGGTTTTTCTGCAAATTGGTAGACAAGTGGGATGTTGGTGAGAAAAGGCAACAACTTACCTCACAATCGTTAGATGTAGATCTAATGGTCAGAAATGACGGATGGCAGACACACCAGCATCACCAACTTAGTCTTGTGTAGGAGTACTAGCAAGATCCATGCATTAATGGAACATCAAGATGCATTTTTTTTTATAAAAACACTTGTTGTGATTGACCCTTGCGGGGGTAATCCCATGTGTAAAAACTAATGATATCTCGAGAAATATGAGATAAGGTGAAGAGGAGTTGGGTGTGGTGGTGGTTGGTGGTCGGACTGAGCGGATGCATGGGGATTGACGACGCCGGTAGCGGCCACTAGGCCAGTTTGTTCCAGAGGCTTCCTTTCTTAATTGCTCAACAATGAGGTTTGTTGGAGATAAGGATGAACGAGGGAAGGCCTTGTCTGCAAATGTGGAGAGGGGTGCGGGTATCTTTTAGTTTAATTTCCATCCGTCAGATATAGATCAGATGGTCTATATTGCAAGACGACACACGTACCGTCATCACCAACTTGGTTTTTTATAAAAGAAGAAATATAAGTATGGAGATACAAAGGTATTATCGATACTTGCTTCCGTAAACTAGCATCTACATTCTATTCAACGCCTCGGCATGTGGGGCCTTAGCACAATGACTTCTCGACTGTGTAAAACAAAGATTTTCCCGTCGCCGACAAGGAGGGGGTGACGGCAGCGCGCTTTTTGGCTTGCTCTAGTCCTAGTAGTCATACTAGGTGGTCTAAGCACGTGTAGATTTATTCTTTTTCACGTCTCGTGTTCGCCGTACTGCCACGACTATTGATGAGTAGACGGTAAGTTATTCACGGGGAAACCCTTGTTGAGCGTGTTTGCGAGAGAGAGAGAGAGAGATAGTGTGCGTGTGCGATATGTTAGAGACTGAGGCAATGATAACAGATTCTTTGTGTCTATGTGTGTGGAGGATAGAGAGAGACATGTACATGGGGCTTTGTGTTGTGTAACGTGGAGACACATATACATAATTAGAGAGTGAGTGTGTGAGATACACATGCAGACATGGGGAGAGATGAGGATTCAGATAAATGGGTGTTTGTGCGTGTCTGTGTGTGTTTGTGCACGCGTTTGTGTGTGACAGGGAGAGAGTGTATGTGGAGTAGAGAGACGACTGATGATGTAAACCTAGTATAAGGGAAGGGGGAATGGTGTGACATGTGTAGTAGCGAGATAGCACGGGTACGGGCGGGGGGAGCAGACTATTTGGAAGAGACATCGAGTGTGTGTGTGGGAGAGGGGTGTGAGAGCAAGAGAAAGAGAGAGCTAGCAACGAGAGAGAGAGAGAGAGAGAGAGAGAGGAACAGAGGGGGCGAGAGGGGTCGTTTGTGTCCATAAATGGCGTATAGATAGGGAGACAATGTTGATGTTGTCCGAAATTGGCCTATGAACGGAGACGCAGGGGAAGCGAGTCATCGTGTGTGTGATAGGGACTTCATGAGAGATCTAGAATAGATGGTGTAGAGAACAATGTGCAAAATCGAGAACGATTATACATTAGGGAGCTATGCAAAGAGTCACGACATATATGTATACAGGGAAGGAGCTGGGGCGGGTCCGCATGTGGGAGAGATAGAAAGAGGAGGGTGGTGCATAAGGAGACAAAGTGTGCTTGTTTGCAGTGGGGGTGGTGTGTGAGGTGAGTGCGCGAGAACCACATAACTAGGGAGATAGACGTTTGGGGGCGACGTTTTGTGTGTATGGGAAATATACACTCTACATAGTGCGTGTGCTTGGGTAAGAGAGATAGCGGGAGACCTAGAGAGTGAGGGAAGAGATGTGTGCATGCCCGGGAGACAAAGTGATAGAGACCTATGTTGGGGTCCGGACTTTACAAGAGACAGGGGTGTTAATGTGCTCGTGTGTTGGTGTCTGGGGGAGAGAACGACTTCTCTATGTGAGTGTGTGTGTGTGTGGTGGTGGTGGGGGGGTGACTTCAGATAAAGAGTGAGGTGTCTATATTTGAGGGACTTTAGCATAATTGAGATATTGTGCACTCATGGTTGATCAATTTGTTTCACAGTTTGTACTATGAGATAACGATACTTTTGAACATGCGTGATATACCTTGATGTACCAGAATTACAAACCTAAGATTGGAATTTTTTAATTCGACTCCATTAGCTTTTGTAATTCATTTAAACGGAGGTACATTTTTTAAGCCGGAATTTCATGATTTCAAATTCATATATCAAACCTAGAGATATACACATACGGGCATGTTCAAACTTTATAATCATTCACTTTATTCATACACATACACATTTTTGCTTTCGTCATCATATTTAGGATAAACACATTTGGAATTTCATTTGAATTGGATTGTATGATGGTATTTGCTTGTAGTAGCTCAATGATCCATATTTGAATTGAATGGACAATCTAAGTTTCGAGTTCGAGACATTGATTTTCAAAACTTGCACATTTTTTTGCGTGCAAAACAAACAAATTGTCGGCCATGATATCATAGTCGGCTGTACAAGAGCAGAATACTTATAATTTTAGGCGCCAAAAGCTTTCAAACTTCCCGCTCACATCGAAATATCACGCGCCCGAAAGTTTAGCCCTGTGATATTCCTGTTTTACCCCTGCCACATGAACGGAAAAGGGCTGCTTTGGTAACTCCATTGTTTTCCCCTCTTTGCCCCCAACATTCTTCCCCAGAGCCCCTCCCCTTCCCCTCCCCGACCCCCCCAACCACGGCAAGCCGCTGAATCTAGTCCTCCGCCACAGCGGTGGACCTCACACCCCGCCGGATCTACCTTCCGCACCTTGGAACCCCCAACTGCCAACTCACCACTTCACCGGAGCCGCTTCAACGACTGGCCTGTCCACCGCTCCAGATCTCCTTGACCGCCATCATGGTCCACCGCACCGGATCTGCTTAACCGGCGCCCTCGTCCACCACAGCGTAGGCCCTTCATTGACTCCCTCGTCTGCCCCTTCGCTGGCCCTTCATACAAGCCCTCGTCCTCGGCAACAGATCCGCCTCATCGAAAGCACTGTACAACATGCCCGCCGAAGCCTTCGTCCACTGCACCGGACCCGCTCCACGGACGTCATATTCAACTCCACCGGCCCTGCTTTACCGACGCCGCAGCCTCATCAGGTTATTTCGATTTGTACTCCTTCGGTTTTTCTCTTTATCGTGCAACTGTTCACTTACCACAGATGAGCTTTCTTATATGTCGACAGGCGCCGCAACCGTAGCACCGGAGCCGCTTCAGCGATGGCGACAGCCGGCCCAAACTCAAACGCAACACGAGCACCATCGACGATCCTTAGCTATCAAGTATGACAACGATACCCATACGCCACCGAGAATCAGGTACTATCATCCAACGGCCGGTGCCTACGTTCACTTTCCTAGCATAAGCACCGCACCTTTGAATTTCTTCAGGGCATCATTCAGTTTTTCATGAGACGCGTTATTCTGCTTGCACCTGTAGGGCCATACTTCTGGCAGTGAACATGTTACATGTGCTAAGTTACATACCAGTGCACATATAGTTAATATGCTTTAGTTTTGTTCTGATGCCACCTGTTGGTTCCATCAGACTGGTTAATGTTCTCTATGCTTAATTACACATCAGCAAACTAGCATGTGGTTCCGCTGCTTTTTCTTTGTTTTACCCTACATTTTCTGATGCTACCTATTACATCACTGCTCCGAGCCTCTGTTCATTACTTGTTTGTGTGTTCTTGATCTTCCCAAGTTGCATGACTAATTTGATGCTTCTATTAATTATGGAGGTGCCAACCCCATCAAGCAAAATATTTGTTCTTTTGGGGCTGTCACCTCGAACAAGCATAAAAATAGAGGGAAGCAGATATATTGTCGTGTATGCACACACCCTTCTTTCATTAGTTTAGATGAACCATTGATGATCAATTCGGACCAGTGCATGCGATTAAAATTAATTTTACCTAAATAGATGGTGCAGAATAAACTACAACAACTAGATTTGCAACCACGGGATGCTGACGACATTTTCAAAGAACATTGCAACAGCAGCTAGGCTTCACAGCAACATATGGTAAGCCAATGTGTTTTAGTACATGTGAAATGTAATGCGAGTGGGCTGCTTTCTTGGCTTGTACCCTCAACGTGTAATCCTACCGAATTACAAATAGTTCAGTTGTCTGCTTTGCTGTATTGCTTGATTCGAATACTTGTTTGTTGTTACGCTATACCCGAGTTGGCCAATATGTTAGCAGTGTCTGCTGTACTATCATAAAGAAATGCATGCCTATTTCATTTGATTCCTTAACTTTTCCTCTCAACTTCATCACAAGACTGTCTTCGTAGTTTATATGAGGCCACACTGTTAAGTGCTTTCTCAGATTATTTCAACTGCTTAGATGCCTTGGCAACTTAAATATAGCGGTTGTACACTCCCTTTCAACTAGGGATGTCAACTGGGTCCCGTTTAATCCCGATTAAAGTCCACTAGTGGTATGATAGTTCAGAAGAGTTTTTGTTTTTTGAGGAAAATGAACTAGGGAGGTAGCAAAAACTAACTAGATGGGACTGGCGGATGTCGTTTATTTGCCACTTACATCCCTAGTTTCATCTTACCATTTTAATTTCTTTTCGGCTGATGCTGCTTCGAACCATTCAAATATAGTTTGCCATGCTCGACAATAATTCGTCCATCGTTTACCATGTAAGCTTACTGCCTGGATCATACGATAACTATCTCTTACTTATGTCCAGCGGAAACCTTTCAGGATGCCATCCACACTAGGACACAATGTACAACCCCAGAATCTATTTGTGGAAGCAGTGCGCCATCCATGTTACCAGATGGTAGCAGTTCAGAGGCAACACCGCCGGAGAGCAGTCTGAGCACAGATATTATAGTGCTTGAGGCTCTACTAGAGGCAGAAAGAGATGGACTGTTTTTTAGGCGAGGTAATCCTTAGTACTTGTATGATTGACATAAGGTGAACTGTTTTTCGTGTGAGCATATTGTATTGGATGAAATAACTGTTTGAATCAGAGTGTATCCAACCTACTGAATTCGAAGATCACAGCATTTCTAAATCATAATCATATATAAAGGTGGAATAAATATTTGTTGTGGTGTTGAAGAAATAAATAACAAAACGTATAATTATCTGTGGATATTCGTAATCGAATACAAATTGAATTTGAATTTAGTTTGCCAGGTCCCAGGGCAGGCAAACGTGAATGCTAATTCTCCCAAGTTTTGAACGAAGCGGCTAAACACCCACTATAATTTGTGGGCTGCTCGAAGCAAGTGTTTGCGAGATGGAAATTACTGTCTACCCCTGACACTGAGCACATCTTTATCGACCGGATTTACACTGCTGTCGATAGGGGTAGACTAGTAACTTCAATCAGACGTGACACGACGGCCTCTGAGCCCATTCAGACACGGTGGGCGCCAAACATGGGCGGCAAAACACATTTGATTCAAGCTCGTCCGAAAGACATGTGTCTCTTCCTCCATTTCCCCATACATACACGGTGGGCGGCAACACAAACTCTCCTCGTCCGAAATCGATGTAGGCTAATATTTTAAATAGGGGCAGATGTGTAACTTCCATCAGATGTGACACAACCGCCCTACCTGTCAGCCCCGTTCATACACAGTGGGCGCCAACCGTGGGCGGCAAAACACCCTCTCCTCGCCCAAAATAGTTACCGGCACATATTTGGGAGATGCAAGATTACCGTCCTATCCCCAACCGACGCGGTGTCCGAAATTTTAAACGGGGGATAAGTTCGTAACTTTCCCCCATTTCAGAGAAGCGCGTCCCAAAGTTTGAGACCCCCTCCCCTCCATTTCCCCATTCATACACCATCGGCGGCACGACAACCTCCGCACTGCGGCCAGCCTCCTCCGTCCGCCACTCCATCCTCCACCTTGCCGGAGCCGCTACCCCTACCCCGTCGTCCACTGCAAGAGATGGACGTCTCTCATCCACGGCGCTGGACCAGGATCCTTTCATCGCCTCCTCTCGCTTCATCGGCGCCATCGTCCACCTTGTCGTTGCCGCTCCTACGACCGCCTCGTCCACGGCAACATGATATCCCCCGACCCAGCCGTCTGCCGTCTAAAGTCTTCTTCCCCGCCGCCGACAGCCATCGCACCCGCAGCACCCTCAACGTATAACCATAGGCCTACACGGCGTCGCAAGAGAGGTGGTACTCTTCCATATGTGCTTAAGTTATTGATCTCACCCGGAAAATAGATCATAATTTGTTTACTGTACTTTTCTTGTCCGTACCAAATCGTAGTGGCTAGTTCAAAGCAAACATTGGTTGTGAAGTAGCTTTGTCCGGTTTGCACCTTCAGATCCGCCATGGCACGGGCACTATACTCGTAAAGCTTATGGTTTCCCCCCTTTATATTCACTACCATCATCGTAGGTGCTTCGTGTCGTGCTAGCACTGCTCCTCAAGACCTCAACCCAAAGCTTACGTGTTGAAATACGAATCTGATATGATGCTCATATCACTAAAACAGAGAATGTTTAATTGGTATTCGTTTCAAAAAGCATGTGCACCACCCACTGGTCCAGCTAGATTCACTTTCCTGATTTTTCTCTTGATGCTTAGGGTTTTCCCCTTTTATCTACTCTACTATGATCTGCGTAGGTGCTTTCTGTCGTATTAGCATTACTCCACCCTTCAAGCTAAACAACACAACACTCAGAATTCGAAAGCTTAGTTGTTCAAATATGATTGTGATATGATACTGATATTAGTTAACCAACACATTTAGTTGGTTAGCTAAAGGTTCCACTTGAGTTTCCAAATGCATGTCGCGACATATAGAGAGACAGCATAATTGCATTTCTTTGTCACTTGTTGACCGTACTTTCTTGTCCATACCAAATCTTAGTTGTTATTTCAAAGCAAACATCGGTTGCTAACTACCCTTTGCGCGGTTTGCAGCTTCAGATCTGCCATCCCACTGCCACAGTCAACACTGTACTCATCATGCTTATGTTTTCCCCATTTTATGATGACCACAATAAGCCTACGTGGTTCGTGTCATAATAGCACTACTCCACCCATCGAGCTAAACAAGCTTAGTTGTACAAATTCATATCTGATATTATTGCTGATATTAGTAAAACTGAGAGATGTTTAATTGGTGAGCTAAATGTTCCTACTTTAGTTTTGAAATGCATGTGAGCCACATATGGAGAGACCGGAAAAAATAGTATTTCTCTATGCGCTCTGGTTCATCATGGGTGGCCAACCGACATTGTATTGAAAGACTTGTACTATCTTCAATCTGCTTGCTCTTCTGCTCTTCTTTAAGATGATACTCTTCTCTTGCGGTCGACTGGTCAGGTCGAGTTGTTCTCCCTTAGTATATTTTGAATCTGTCAAGTCAGGTCGACTTGTTCTTCTTTACTATATGTTGAAGCTATCATCTGCGAAGTGTCATCACTTCTGGAGCTCTCATATTTTGAGTAGTAGGCCACATTATGTTAATGCACACAACAAATTACAGCATGCATGCCATCTTTTAAAAGAATTATAGAGATAGCACAAAGGGGTTTACAGGGAGGCAGTATTGGATTAGAATCACTTCTGCATTACAAAGAAAATCTCACTTGTTTTTATGTTTTCATGCATGTCAGATATTGAACATTATAAAAATGAATATGAGAATGGGCGCACGAGAGGAATATTGCGGAATGATCCACTGGCTAACAAACTTGGCATGGTGGAGGATGGCCTATCTTATTCACCCATCAAGGTGCTTGCTCTAGCTTTGCAAAGTTGTATTGGTCGCACATATTTTTCCATACCTATCCATTTTTTGTACCTATTCCATGTGTCGTCACACTATGTTTTTCCAGTCAAATGTTGTTCTTTCGTAATAGATGTCCAAAAGGAAGAGGGTGAGTGCAGATCCTCAAGGAGTACAAACTATGTATTTGGAAAAGGTAGTGATACCTGTTAAATCAGATGGATCAGCAGCCACAGAAAACACGGGCCCAACTGTACCACACTTTACCCCCACTCCAGTGGCCAAACCCCTATTAGAACTGCTGGGAGTCCAGCGTCAGGTACTGTCTATGATATTCAAAATTTGAACTCCTAAATTTCTGCTTGTGCCTTACCTTCTCTCTTGTATGAAAAATAATTTCAGATGAATCTCCTTGCTCAAAGGATCATACGATCTCAAAACAATAATGGGCTCTGCATTGATCTCATCAGTACCTCTCTCCCTTTTGCCTTGTAACGCTGTACTTAATTAATTGCTATTTTATTATGTATCATGAGTCTGCACTTGAGCTTCATTATCCTCTGTTTCTTCCAATAATATTTGATCTATATTTACTCTTTGCAAAATGTAGAATAATGGCAACGCTTATAAAGAATTTTCTTTGGGGAATTTATTGAATTATCCTTCCATCAACATGGAGAAGGGCTTTGTCCAGTCCGTGTTAACATGTAATGTAAGTTCATCCTTCTCAAGCCTTCAAACTTTGTTCTAGTATAGATTTGGATAGGCATCATTTCCTCCACTGCTGTTTGCTTTGCTGTTTACATCTGATTGGATGTTTGCAACAACTACCAGTTTCAAATTGTAGTTTGTAAAAACATGTTCCTTATGTAGAACAAATCCATTTATTTGCTTATATAATTGTGAAACCTGTTACGTGTCTCCTTGTTTCTCTTTCAGAGTCGTATCTCTTACACCAGGCAGAACTTTAGGGAAGATAGTGAGCCAAACCATCTTGTGGACAGTGAGATGACCCCAAGGTCCTGTCTTGATGAAGACAGTGAGTTGAAGCTACTCACCAGCAGGTGTGAGACAACCTCTGTGGAGTCGCTGCCTCAATCAGTTCGACTTCTTCAGTCTCAACTTAAAGCGGAAAGGCTTGCTTCAGCTCAACTCTGACTTGAAGTCAAAGATGCAATGAAGATGTCGGAGGACTGCCGTGCGCACCATCAAGCCTTAAATCTAGTGTTGATGCATCTATCATTGACACAACTGAGGTCTACTCAGCTTCTTCAGCTGTTTGGGGGCCCCTTCCTGGCCAGGCCTAGTGCCTTCTGAAGTGCTCTCAGTTTTGTATATTCTTTTGTCGGCGTGTTTATTTGCACTGGTGGGGAACTTTGATGCCCAGTGGATGTAATATGTGATAGCCGTGATAGCCTAGCGTAAGTTGCTTGCTTATTTATTTCCTTGTTGTCTTGTTTATTTGTTTGCTTGTAGTCATTGCAGTTCTTTTTCCGCGGTTTGCTAGTGGCTGCAATAACCTATTTTTTAAAACTAGGGTCCAATAACCATGGGCTAATATTTACTGTAGTGACACTAGGCCTCCTACGGGCCGTAGAAACAGTGGGCCTTCTACGGGCCGTAGAAACAATGGGCCTTCTAAGGGCTGTAGAAACAATGGGCTTTCTACGGGCCGTATCATCAATGGGCCTTATACGGGCAGTATGATAACATGGGCCAATAACAGGCCGCATTATGGCCGTAAACGGGCTAGAGTTGGAATCGTTCGTTCATGGGCCGACCATAATGGGCCATCAATAGGCCGTATTTCATGACGCTATGAAAATGGCCCAACGTATTAACGGACCACAAATGGGCCGACTGTAACCACGGGCTGAATTTGGCCCACAAGCAGAAAATGACAGTAACGGGCCGTAAGTAAACGAATGCTGGAAATGAGCCCAAGAAGAAATGGGCTCCGAGAAGGCAGAAAGATAACATGGGTTGGAAATGGCCCAATGGAATAACGGGCCGTTAATGGGTATAAAGTGATACACTGTTCATTACATGCCAGTTTCACCATGGGCCGTTAATGGGTGTAAAGTGATATATTATTCATTACGGGCCAGTTTCACAATGGGCCGTTAATAGGCCAAGAGTTACATAGGGCCTCATATGGGCCGAAAGACGTCATGGGCCATACATGGGCCAGAAGTGAAAACGGGCTGGAATCATATTGGGTGGCCTAGATGACGCTACTGGGCCTAATTCGGATAGGGCGTAACGGGCCTTGGGTTAGCGGGCTGTACATGGGCTATATGCGAACAGGCCGTTAGCAGGCTTTCCATGGGCCGGCCCGCCACATGTTGACCAAGTCAATCGGGCCGGCCTTTTCACAGGAATGGGCCTCTGTTGGGCCGTGCCACGTGTTGACGTATCATAGGCGCCTTCCGTCCAATGAGTGGATGACATCTATCCCAACGATGAGCAGACACGTGTTTCCTCCAACCAATGATGATTTTACACGTGGAAAATCCCCATTGGTCGGGGCTGTTAACGGGTTATTGGATCCAAAACCCGACCCGATAGCTTAACGGCTTTCCGTTATGGTGGATGCCACGTGTCGGTCACCCTTGACGAAAGCACTTCTGTGACGCGCGATTTATTGTCATGGAAGTGGACACTTCCGTGATGATAATTTTGGTAATGTCATGGAACACTTCTACGACAGCACAGGTATGACTATCTTGATTCTGTCATAAATTTGTGATGGATGTACATGCATGACAAAAAACACGACCTACTGTGACAAACACGTATCATCACGGAAGTGTATTTTTTTGTAGTGTAGCTAGGTCTGCTCACCGGCCGCGTTCGCAACGTGCAGGAGTTCCCGGGGCGATGGCCCATGACCCCTAGGGGCATAGGTTTAGTCCGGCGTGTTAACCTCTCTATTAAGCCTAGTTCGGGTTGCGGCGTATTGAAAGTGTTTCCGGCCAGAGTTAATCGAGCATGGTGGGTAAGTTGGTGCACCCCTGCAGGGAAGAAAACATCTATCGATAGCCTGTCCTACGGTAATGGACACTTGGAGTTGTATCCCGATCGATACAACTAGAACTGGATACTTGAGGTGATAACTGGTTAGTATGGCTCTGGGATAGCTTTCTCGCAAGGAGTCAAGAAAGGATCTCTGGCCGAGGTTGATAACACCACTACTACTTTACTTTATGCTACTCTTATCTCTTCTGATGCTGCAAGATGCTTGAAGCTGTTGAAGATGCTAGTGTTCGATAGGACTAGGCTTTCCCCTTCTCTTCTGGCATTCTGCAGTTCAGTCCACATATACTACCCATTTTCGTTGACACCGATGCATATGTAGTGTAGATCCTTGTGATGTCTACTACACAACCTTCTTCTTGTAGACGTTGTTGGGCCTGCAAGTGCACAAGTTTGTAGGACAGTAGCAATTTTCCCTCAAGTGGATGACCTAAGGTTTATCAATCCGTAGGAGGCGTAGGATGAAGATGGTCTCTCTCAAACAACCCTGCAACCAAATAGCAGAGAGTCTCTTGTGTCCCCAACACACCCAATACAATGGTAAATTGTATAGGTGCACTAGTTTGGCGAAGAGATGGTGATACAAGTGCAAAATAGATAGTAGATATAGGTTTTTGTAATTTGAAATAATAAAAACAGCAAGGTAACTAAAGATAAAAGTGAGCGTAAACGGTATTGCAATGATAGGAAACAAGGCCTAGGGTTCATACTTTCACTAGCGCAAGTTCTCTCAACAATAATAACATAGATAGATCATATAACAATCCCTCAATATGCAACAAAGAGTCACTCCAAAGCCACTAATAGCGGAGAATAAATGTAGAGATTATGGTAGGGTACGAAACCACCTCAAAGTTATTCTTTCGGATCAATCTATAAAAGAGTTCGTACTAGAATAACACCTTAAGACACAAATCAACCAAAACCCTAATGTCACCTAGATACTCCATTGTCACCTCAAGTATCCGTGGGCATGATTATACGATATGCACCACACAATCTCAGATTCATCCAACCAACACAAAGTACTTCAAAGAGTGCCCCAAAGTTTCCATCGGAGAGTCAAGAACATGTGCCAACCCCTATGCATAGGTTCCCAATGTCACGAAACCCGCAAGTTGATCACCGAAACATACATCAAGTGGCACATGATATCCCATTGTCACCACGGATAATCACGACAAGACATACATCAAGTGTTCTCATAAAAGACTCAATCCGATAAGATAACTTCAAAGGGGAAACTCAATTCATCACAAGAGAGTAGAGGGGGAGAAACATCATAAGATCCAACTACAATAGCAAAGCTCAGGATACATCAAGATCATGCCATAGATGGAACACGAGAGAGAACACGAGAGAAAGAGATCAAACACATAGCTACTGGTACATACCCTTAGCCCCGAGGGTGAACTACTCCCTCCTCGCCATGGATAGCACCGGGATGATGAAGATGGCCACCGGTGATGGGATCCCCCTCCAGCAGGGTGCCGGAACGGGCTCCCGAGGGGTTTTTGGTGGCTACAGAGGCTTGCGGTGGCGGAACTCCCAATCAATCTTCTGTTCTGGAAGTTTTAGGATACGTAGGTATATATGGGTGCAAGGGGTACGTCGGTGGAGCTACGGGGGCCCCACGAGGTAGGGTGTGCGCCCGGGGTGGGTGGGCGCACCCCCACCCTCGTGGGCAGCCCGTATCTCCCCTGACGTGCACTCCAAGTTCCCCGGGTTGCTTTCCTTCCAAAAATAACTTCTCCAGTTGATTTCATTCCGTTTTGACTTCGTCTGATATTCCTTTTCCTCGAAACACTGAAATAGGCATAAAACAACAAATCTGGGCTGGGCTTCCGGTTAATAGGTTAGTCCCAAAAATAATATAAAAGTGGATAATGAAGCCCAATATTGCCTAAAACAGTAGATAAAGTAGCATGGAGCAATAAAAAATTATAGATACGTTGGAGACGTATCAAGCATCCACAAGCTTAATTCCTGCTCGTCCTCGAGTAGGTAAATGATAAAAAAGAATTTTTGATGCGGAGTGATACTTTGGCATAATTTCAATGTAAAAGTTATTAATTGTGATATGAATATTCAGAACCGAAAGATTCAAGACAAAAGTTCATATTGACATAAAAAATAATAATACTTCAAGCATACTAATCAAAGCAATCATGTCTTCTCAAAATAGTATGGCAAAAGAAAGTTCATCCCTACAAAATCATATAGTTAGGCCATGCTTCATTTTCATCACACAAAGATGTTCCCAACTTCTATACCCCTGATGACAAGCCAAGCAATTGTTTCATACTTAAATAATCTCAAACTTTTTCAACTTTCACGCAATACATGAGCGTGAGCCATGGATATAGCACTATGGGTGGAATAGAATATGATGATGGGGATTGTGTTGAGAAGACAAAAAAGGAGAAAGTCTCACATTGACGAGAATAATCAATGGGCTATGGAGATGCCCATTAATTGATGTCAACATGAGGAGTAGGGATTGTCATGCAACGGATGCACTAGAGCTATGAATGCTCAACAAAAGAAAACTAGTGGGTGTGCATCCAACTCGCTTGCTCATGAAGACCTAGGGCATTTGAGGAAGCCCATCATTGGAATATACAAGCCAAGTTCTATAATGAAAAATTCCCACTAGTATAAAAAGACAACTTATGAAACTCACTACATGAAGAACAAGGTGCTACTTTGAAGCACAATATATGAGACTCACTACATGAAGAACAAGGTGCTACTTTGAAGCACAAGTGTGGAAAAAGAGATAGTAGCATTGCCCTTTTTATTTTTATTTTTATTTTTTTGGGCCTTTCTTTTTTTTCTTTTGGCCTTTCTCTTTTTTTTGTTTGGGCAATGCTCTAATAATGATGATCATCACACTTCTATTGATTACAACATAGGGATTACAACTCGAAACTTAGAACAAGATATGACTCTATATGAATGCCTCCGGCGGTGTACCGGGATGGTGCAATGAATAAAGAGTGACATGTATGAAAAATAATGCATGGTGGCTTTGCCACAAATACGATGTCAACTACATGATCATGCAATGGCAATATGAAAAAAGTAATGTATGTCATGATGATGATGATGGAAGTTGCATGGCAATATATCTCGGAATGGCTATGGAAATGCCATGATAGGTAGGTATGGTGGCTGTTTTGAGGAAGATATAAGGAGGTTTATGTGTGATAGAGCGTATCATATCACGGGGTTTGGATGCACCGGCGAAGTTTGCACCAACTCTCAAGGTGAGAAAGGGCAATGCACGGTACCGAAGAGGCTAGCAAGGGTGGAAAGGTAAAAGTGCGTACAATCCATGGACTCAACATTAGTCAAAACAACTCATATACTTATTGCAAAAATTTAGAAGTCATCAAAAATCAAGTACTATGCGCATGCTCCTAGGGGGATAGATTGGTAGGAAAAGACCATCGCTCGTCCCCGACCGCCACTCATAAGGATGCACAAGCCAGGTACACTTCATGTTTCAAATTTGTTACACAACTTTAACCATACGTGCATGCTACGGGACTTGCAAACTTCAACACAAGAGTTCTTTGAATTCATAATTACTCAACTAGCACGACTTTGATATTATCACCTCCATATCTCAAAACAATTATCAAGCATCAAACTTATCTTGGTATTCAATTCACTCAAAAGAAAGTTTCCCATATTTTGAACACCAAGTATATTAACATTAAGCAAATTGCCATGCTATTAACGACTCTCAAAATAATCTAAGTGAAGCATGAGAGATCAATAGTTTCTTTAAAACAAATCCACCACCGTGCTCTAAAAGATCTAAGTGAAGTACTAGAGCAAAAATTATCACGCTCAAAAGATATAAGTGAAGCACATAGAGTATTCTAAATAATTATGCAACTATGCGAAGACTCTCTCTCATTTAATAATTTCAGATCTTGATACTTTATTCAAACAGCAAGAAAAGCTAAAGAAAACTAATTGCAAGGATAGCACAACTCATGTGAAGAAGCAAAAACTTAGGCTCAACCGATACTAACCGATAGTTGTTGAAGAAGAAAGGTGGGATGCCTACCGGGGCATCCCCAAGCTTAGATGTTTGAGACTTCTTGAAATATTATCTTGGGGTGCCTTGGGCATCCCCAAGCTTGAGCTTTTGTGTCTCCTTAATTCCTCTCATATCATGTTTTCTCTTTTTTATCAAAAGCTTCATTCACAACAAACTCAACAAGAACTCGTGAGATAGGTTAGTATAAACCAATGCAAAACCTTATCATTTCCTACTGTAACAAATCACTAAAATTATTATTCAACATTGAATACTAAATTTCTCTGCATATTTAATACTCCTATCTTCAAATAGAATCATTAAACAAGCAAACATATGCAAACAATGCAACCATAACAGCAATCTGTCAAAACAGTACAGTCTGTTAAGAATGCAGGAGTATCAATACTTCCCTAACTCCAAAAATTATGAACTAAAATTCCCACTGTAATAAATTTATCATATCTCAATGTGAAAAAAGATTCAACATTATACCATTCTCTGACTTTTCTAGGGAATTTTTGCAACAGCGGTAAACTTTCTGTTTTCAAACAGCAACATGTATACTAGCAAAATAAGCATGACAAAGGCTATCCTTGACTTCTTTATTGAAACTAAAGATGCAAAACATTATTCTAAATAACAGAAAGCTAATACTAACAAAAGAAAATGACGCTCCAAGCAAAACACATATCATGTGGTGAATAAAAATATAGCTCCAAGTAAAGTTACCAATGAACGAAGACGAAAGAGGGGATGCCTTCCGGGGCATCCCCAAGCTTAGGCTCTTGGTTGTCCTTGAATATTACCTTGGGGTGCCTTGGGCATCCCCAAGCTTTGTCTCTTACCACTCCTTCTTCCATAGTCCATCGAATCCTTACCCAAAACTTGAAAACTCCACAACACAAAACTCAACAGAAAACTCGTAAGCTCCGTTAGTATAAGAAAATAAAACCACCACTTAGGTACTGTAATGAACTCATTCTAAATTCATATTGGTGCAATATCTACTGTATTTCAACTTATCTATGGTCCATACCCTCCGATACTACTCATAGATTCATCAAAATTAGCAAATAACACATAGAAAACAGAATCTGTCAAAAACAGAACAATCTGTAGTAATCTGTATCAAACATATACTTCTGGAACTCGCAAAATCCTACCAAATTAGGATGTCCTAAGAAATTCGTGTACCAATTCATAGCAAAAAGAATCATATCAGAAGCACGTTTCTGTGAATTAACAAAACTAATTTACTGGGTGCAAAAGTTTCTGATTTTCAGCAGGATCAACACAACTATCACCGTAAGCCATCCTAAAGGTCTTACTTGGCACTTTATTGAAACAAAAGCTATAAAACATGACTACTATAGTAGCATAATCATGTGAACACACAAAAACAGTAAGGATAAGTATTGGGTTGTCTCCCAACAAGCGCTTTTCTTTAATGCCTTTCTAGCTAGGCATGATATGACAATGATGCTCACATAAAAGATAAGAATCGAAACATAACGGGAGCATAATGAAGCATATGACTAGCACTTTTAAGTCTAACCCACTTGAGGGAGTCCTGGACTAGGGGGTGTCCGGACAGCCGGACTATCATTATCCGCCGGACTCCAAGACTACGAAGATAGAAGATTGAAGACTCCGGCTCGTGTCCGGATGATACTTTCCTTGGCGTGGAAGGCAAGCTTGGCAATATGGATATGTAGATCTCCTACCATTGTAACCGACTCTGTGTAACCCTAGCCTCCTCCGGTGTCTATATAAACCGGAGGGCTTTAGTCCGTAGGACAACATACATTACAACAATCATACCATAGGCTAGCTTCTAGGGTTTAGCCTCCTTGATCTCGTGGTAGATCTACTCTTGTACTACTCATATCATCAATATTAATCGAGCAGGACGTAGGGTTTTACCTCCATCGAGAGGGCCCGAACCTGGGTAAAACATTGTGTCCCTTGTCTCCTGTTACCATCCGCCTAGACGCAAAGTTCGGGACCCCCTACCCGAGATCCGCCGGTTTTGACACCGACATTGGTGCTTTCATTGAGAGTTCCTCTGTGTCGTCATCGATAGGCTTGATGGCATCTTCAACCAACAACGCTGTCCAGGGTGAGACTTTTCTCCCCGGACAGATCTTCGTATTCGGCGGCTTCGCACTGCGGGCCAATTCACTTGGCCATCTGGAGCAGATTGAAAGCTACGCCCCTGGCCGTCAGGTCAGATTCGGAAGCTTAAACATCACGGCCGATGTCCGCGGAGACTTGATCTTCGACGGACTCGAGCCATAGCCAAGCGCGCCGCACTGTGACGATGGGCACGATCTAGCTCTGCCGCCGAACAGTGCCTTGGTGGCCGCACCCGGATCCGCTTCGGCCATTAGCCCGGAGCCGATCGCCCATACCGAGGGCCGGTGGATAGACGCCGCCCTGGGGGCTTCAACACCCACGGCAATGGAGCTGAACACTGATCTTGTCCCCTGCGAAACTCGTGATTCCGAGGCGCCGGACTCCTCAACGGACTCCGAACCTCCCGCACCCCTACCAATCGATCCGGATTGGGCGCCGGTTATGGAATTCACCGCCGCGGACATCTTTCAGTACTCGCCTTTTGGCGATATCCTGAATTCACTAAAGCATCTCTCGTTATCAGGAGAGTCCTGGCCGGACTATGGCCAGGATGGTTGGGGTTCGGACGACGAAGAAATTCAGATCCCACCCACCACCCACTTTGTAGCCACTGTCGACGATCTAACCGACATGCTAGACTACGACTCCGAAGACATCGATGCTATGGACGACGATGCCGGAGACGAAGAAAAAACAGAGCTTATACAGCACGACAGGACCACCTCGTCGCATGACATATATATAGTGGACACCCCAAAGGGGAGCGATAACGAGGACCAACGGGCCGCGGTAGAAGATGACCCCGCCGATAAACGACCAAAACGACGGCATAGACGCCGCCCTAAGTCCCGCCTCGACGACAACAACACTCCCAAGGAGCCCGCGATAGGGCAGGGCTCACAATCGGACGACGAACATGCGAACAAGCAACCGTCCGAACATGACGAGTCAGATAATCAATCCAAGCCAGCGAGAACAACAGTCCGGACGACCGTATGCCGGACACGTCGCCGGAGAGTAAGAACCTCCGGAAAAGACTCGTCAGTACTGCAAGAAGCCTGAAGAAGGAAAAACGGAGGCTCAAAACAGCGGAAGACACACTCAGAATGAGATGGAGCAAAGTGCTCAAAACCGCAGATAAGTACGGCAATGGCCACCAATCAAAGAGCTACCCGAAGCGCAAGCTGCTACCGGAATTCGACGAAGAGGCCATAGAGCCTCCACCGTCCAAAAATAAAGGGGCTGCCTGGTTGGATAGACGGCCAGATGACAGGCCAAATTATGAAAGCGGCGCCACACATAAATCCTCCAACGAACTCGGAAGGATAGATGGCCCAGCCAGGTCCATCTACGGGCCAAAGGAGAAGGCCCCAAGAAGCAAGGCAACACGTCAAGTGTCCGATGATAGCGGCACACACAAATACAGGGGCGCCGCACACCCACTATGTTTCACCGATGAGGTGCTGGACCATGAATTCCCAGCGGGATTTAAGCCCATAAACATAGAGGCCTACGATGGAACAACAGACCCTAGAGTCTGGATAGAAGATTATATACTACATATACACATGGCCAGAGGAGACGATCTCCACGCCATAAAATACCTACCCCTCAAGCTCAAAGGGCCAGCCCGTCATTGGCTTAAAAGCCTCCCAGAAAACACTGTTGGAAGTTGGGAAGAGCTCAAGGATGCGTTTAGAGCAAATTTTCAAGGGACTTACGTCCGTCCTCCGGATGCAGATGATCTAAGTCACATAACTCAACAGCCCGGAGAGTCAGCGCGGAAATTCTGGAACAGGTTCCTTACCAAAAAGAACAAGATAGTCGACTGTCCGGACGATGAAGCCTTAGCAGCTTTCAAGCACAATGTCCGAGACGAATGGCTCGCCAGGCACCTCGGTCAAGAGAAACCGAGGACAATGTCCGCACTAACAAGCCTCATGACTCGCTTCTGTGCAGGAGAGGATAGCTGGTTAGCAAGATGCAGCACCAGCGACCCAAGTACATCCGAGATAAGAGATGGAAACGGAAAATCACGGCGCAGAAAAGAGCAGCGCCGGAATATAGAGAAAAGCCCAAAGAGCACGGTAGTCAATGCCGGATTCAAAAGCTCGCGGCCCAATAATAAAACACAGCCTCTAAAGGATGACAGTGACGAATTGTCCAACTTAAAAAAGATTTTGGGTCGGATATGTCAAATCCACAGTACCCCCGGAAGGCCTGCAAATCACACCCACAAGGATTGTTGGGTTTTTAAACAGTCCGGCCGACTAAATGCCGAACACAAGGGGCTCGACGCGTCAAGCGAAGAAGATAAACCCCACCAGCAGAGCACCGGAAAACAAAAGACTTTCCCACAAGGGGTCAAAGCAGTAAACTCACTTCATGTGATAATAGGGAAAAATAGTGCGGCACTTTCTAAAAAGAGCTTCGCGCGGTCCAACCCAGCAGACCATAGAGATTGGATATCAAAACCAATCACTTTCGACCACCTGGACTACTCCAGAAGCGTTCGAAATGCGGGACGGACTCCCCTGATATTGAATCCCATAATAGACGGATTACAATTTACTCATGTCCTAATGGATGGAGGCAGCGACTTAAACTTGCTGTATTCAAAAACAATCCGTAGGATGGGGGTAAACCCTGCTAAAATCCGACACAGCCGCACTTCCTTCAAAGGAGTGACGCCAGGCCCTTACGCCAAGTGCACAGGCTCCATATTACTAGAAGTCGTGTTCGGATCGCCGAACAATTTTCGACGAGAAAAATTAATTTTTCACATCGTCCCATTTGAAAGTGAATATCAAGCACTCTTGGGACGAAAGGCTTTTGTCCGCTTCAACGCTATACCGCATTACGCGTCTCTTACACTCAAGATGCCTGGTCCGCGTGGCGTCATTTCAGTGCGAGGGTCACTTAAAGACCCCGGACTCGGATAGACGAATCCGGCCTCAGCAGGCTAGGGGCTCCCTAGCCGCATACCCCATCACAGGGGGCTGCGCGCACAAAACAACCGCGGGTTCATACACACCCCGCTTTAATTATTTATATTTCTTGTCTTACACATATTTTTCGCACGATTTGTTTTCGAACTAAACGTTCCTCTCTTTTTACAGACGAACAAAGTGCACACCGTCCAGGATAAACGGCGCAACGGAGACACAGGCGCAGACGTGTAGTAGGGACCCGTTGTGAGGATTCTTTTCAGATTAAGACCCTGCGTAAACCTTTTTTACTGTCTCTTGTTGTTATTCTCCCTTGGTTTCTTCCTATAGCCAAAGCGGAGCCTGACGCTTTGGCATCGGCCGCATCAGAATACCATGCCCGTACCTGGACACTAGGGGCTTAGGGCATCGTTCTGCCCATTTTTATAAAGACCAAACACCTTAGGGAGTGTTCGGCGTCTCGAGTTAGGCATTATATGCATCAGCTCCGAATCATGTCTTTGGTCAAATGTTGGGTTTGCCCGGCTCCTGTGTTTTGCTGCCTTACGTTCCGTATCATCGGCTAACGCGGCACCAGGAGAACTACTGCGATTGTGCCCCAGTTCGGCTGGGCGAGCACCTCAGTAGAGAAAGCTGAAAACTGACTGTCATGATACAGCGAGAGACTGGTCAACCACTCGATCGACTACCGGAATGTTTAGAATTCCCCGCTTTGACGAAGGACCGTTTCCCGGTCAGGCACTTACGCACCCCGAATTCGGAGATGTGCGGTGCCACCAGGGGCTATATCGTAGCCCCACCCTCGAGCTCCACTGGCTAAGTGAAAGTGATAAAGCATTATAGTCCGGATTGCCTAGTTCGCTACGCTACCACCTCCTCAAACAGGACCGAGACGTCGGATTAAGTGTGAAAACGCGCTATTTTGTAAACACCCCCGCACCTTGTGCGTGGGGGCTGAAGCCGAAGACTGCCATCTTTCAAGTTATACAAAAGTATACGTAAACGGCCGCACAGGAGAAGTTTTACTACTTGGGACGCACAAGTAGAAAAAGCAGTTGTAACATAATCATCGATTTACAAGCTAATGCGTTCATTTGAACGTGACATTTTTCGAGCACTGCGACTCTATTACACGAGCGCCACGCATAACTTCACCGAAGTAGTGCTCGGCAGGGAGCCGGTTTTCATCCGAACCCTGGGCGGCAACAGCAGTGGTATCCATCTCCGGACAATGCGCCTTCACACGGGCAAGAGCCATCCGCGCGCCCTCGATGCAGGCCGACCGCTTCACCTCCTTTATATGCGGCACCGCTCCAAGGAATTGCTGCAGTAAGCCGAAGTAGCTCGTCGGCTTGGACCTCTCTGGCCAGACATGGGCCACGATGTCAGTCATGGCAAGTACGGACAATCTATTTAGCTCGGCCCATTCGGCCAACCGGTCCGTCAACGGAAGTGAGCGATCCGGACTGTGGAATTGAGACCAATATAGCTCTTCCGTCTCGTGATCCTCCTTGCTCCGGAAGTGCTTAACGGCATCAGCCGCACTCGCAGCTAAGTCCATAAATGGATCCTCCGGACTCCACAGCCGCTCAAATTGAGCATACTTTGCATCCATAAACCGGCGATGCAGCAGAAAAGGCTTGCCAGCCACGATCTCTCTAGCCTGGCGCAGTTCCTCCTTCATAGCCCGCATTGCAGAGCGGGCATCCTTGGCCTCGGCGGTGGCCTTCTTCAGGTCTTCCCGCTCCGATAAGCGCTCCTTTTCAAGAGCCTCATTGCGGTCGGTAGCATCCTTTAATTTCATGGCCAATTCGGCCACCTCCGCCCTGCTTAGGCAGTGCGCAGCCTTTTCGGCTTTCAACTCCTCGGCCGCCCTCGAGGCAGCCACGTCACTCCTTCGGGCTTGCTCCTTAGCTAGAACAAGTTCGGCCCGAAGGCTCTCCACAGCAGCAGCACCGTCTGTACGAACAGCATATAATTTATCAGAGGCGGGCTTTGACCCCCTTAATAAAGCGACTGCGGAGAACTCTTTTACCTTGCGACTCGTCAAGTCGCCTGTTGACAAGTGCGATGTCCTCATCTGCCAAGTCAAGTTGCCGAGTTAATTCGGCAAACTCACTAGTCCGGCTAGCCCCCGGAATATCCGCCACCTGCATAGGAATGACGGAATTAATTACTTTAGATTTCGATCCTCGGTACGCTGTCGTTTCCGACAACCTACTGAGTCTCAGGGGCTACTATCTATACAGGGCGCATTGTTATATGCAAAACTGTTAAAAGACAAAGGGGTGCGTCATTCTCGCATACCTCAAATCCCGCCAGCAAACTCATGGCGGCATTACGCAATCCGCTTTCGGCGGACGAAATCCTTCCAATCACCATACGCATCAACGCACGGTGATCTTCTGAAATGGACGCCCTCTCAAGCAGACTCTTCAGTTCTCCCGGCCGGAAACTAGTGGGTGCCGAACTCTCTGGCCCCTCCGGACTCGGGGATACCCTCCGTGACGACACTTCAGGCCCGCCTGCCTCCTCTGGCGGCGCTGCGGACGGAGGCGTATCGCTCTCCATCATCTCCGGAAGAAGGCCCCCCGAAGATGAACTCATCTGAGAAGGCTGCAGATCCGAACTGCAATATAAATATTTCGGTTACCTACAGAAGCACAAATGAAGGTATTTCCTTACTAATTAACTTCCTCTTTCATACTCACGGCTCATTGGAGGGCTGGTCCTTTGGTGATGATTGCGCGCCCAGATTCTCTCCGGACGCCGGACCCCCCGGGGAAGATCTCTTCCCACGCTTAGGGGCTTTGGCCTCCGGATCTTCAGAGGCAGTCCTCTTCTCCCCCTGAATGGAGGGATTCTTGGTTCCCCCCTCTTCAGTCGCCCCTTTGGGCGAAATATTAGCTCTTCTATTTTCCCTGTCGCCCCCTTTTGTGGGCGCAACCTCCAACATTCTGACCAGCACGGGCTCCAGTGCGGTCTCTGGGAGGGGGGCCGCACATCTTATCAGCCTTGATCGCGCCACCCATTCCTGTAAAGAACAAGGGGTCAGGAGGCGAACTTTAGAAAGGCATATAAACAGAATGTCCGGACTCTGAGCTATTTACCTGAGTATCCGGGCGATCGCGGCTTAGGCCTGCGTCCTTGGCTGAATCCGGACACGCCACTTGCGGTCCGAAGAACAACTTGTACATCCACGGATGTCGCACCCATAAAGTGCTGGAGAATCTGAGGTCCCTCCGGGTTGAACTCCCATACACGGAGAGGACGGCGTTTGCAGGGCAGAAGATGCCTGATTAGCATAACCTGCATCACTTTGATCAGGTCGATCTCCCTCGCTTGGAGGTCTCGAATCCGGCCCTGCAGTGAGGGCACGTCTTCGGACGGCCCCCAATTGAGCCCTTGGTTGACCCACGACGTTAGCTGGCGTGGATGTCCCGGGCGGAATGAAGGCGGCGGCTTCTGCCTGCTGCCCTTCGGAGCGGTGATGTAGAACCACTCCTGCTGCCACAGTCCGAGTTCCTCTTGGAAGGAACCCTCGGGCCACGGGGCATCGGCCTTTTTGCTTATGGCCGCCCCGCCGCACTCCGCTTGACGCCCCCCGATCATCTTCGGCTCTACCTTGAAGGTCTTCAGCCATAGGCCGAAGTGGGGAATGACGCAGAGGAAGGCTTCGCAGACGATAATGAATGTGGAGATGTGGAGGATGGACTCCGGAGCCAAGTCGTGAAAGTCCAGCCCATAGTAGAACAGGAGCCCTCTCACGAAGGGATCCATCAGGAAGCCTAAACCCCGACGGAGGTGGGATACGAAAACGACGTATTCACCGGGCTCGGGGGCGGGCACGGCCTGCCCTTGGGCAGGCAACCTGTGCGAAACCTCGTAGGCCAGGTACTTGGCTTCACGCAACTTCAATATGTCCTCCTCCGTGACAGAGGAGGGCATCCACCGGCCCTGGAGGTCGGAGCCGGACATGGTTGAGGATCCGAAGCGCTCGAATCTGAGGCTCTGGGTGTTGGAACTGGGAGCGGAGAAGAGATTCGATGCGAGATTGAAGAACAAGGACAGGCCTTGGTCCTCTTATAAAGGGGAAGAAATACCAAGGGCCGTCTCCGTGACCGTTTGGGATTCCCCTTCGATAGAGGAGGTGTGGCGACGGGAACGGTTGGGTTACCCACGCACGTATTGATGAGGATCCCGGAATAAGGGGAACACGATCTCTGCTTCGACAAGACGTGCCAAGGAAACCGCTTGGCTAAACGTGCTGAGGTGGTATAGTAAAAAACGATTCAAACAAGGACTTGGTGGTGGTGTGATGTCACGCCGCATAATACGTCAGCAGATTGAGCTAGTGTATATTTTATTCTATCTACGGTAGAATGTGGAAATTATTTTTGCAGAGCCGGACACTATCCTGGTGTTCATGATCTTCTCTGGATTATTCAAGGGAGGAACCCGCCTTGCAATGCCGAACATTATGCACGCCGGACTTATCGTCATTGAAGACTGGTTCAGGGGCTACTGAGGGAGTCCTGGACTAGGGGGTGTCCGGACAGCCGGACTATCATTATCCGCCGGACTCCAAGACTACGAAGATAGAAGATTGAAGACTCCGGCTCGTGTCCGGATGGTACTTTCCTTGGCGTGGAAGGCAAGCTTGGCAATACGGATATGTAGATCTCCTACCATTGTAACCGACTCTGTGTAACCCTAGCCTCCTCCGGTGTCTATATAAACCGGAGGGCTTTAGTCCGTAGGACAACATACATTACAACAATCATACCATAGGGCTTCTAGGGTTTAGCCTCCTTGATCTCGTGGTAGATCTACTCTTGTGCTACTCATATCATCAATATTAATCGAGCAGGACGTAGGGTTTTACCTCCATCGAGAGGGCCCGAACCTGGGTAAAACATTGTGTCCCTTGTCTCCTGTTACCATCCGCCTAGACGCACAGTTCGGGACCCCCTACCCGAGATCCGCTGGTTTTGACACCGACACCACTTCCTATGCATAGGGATTTTGTGAGCAAACAACTTATGGGAACGATAATCAACTAGCATAGGATGGTAAAACAAGCATAGCTTCAAAACTTGAAGCACATAGAGAGGAAACTTGATATTATTGCAATTCCTACAAGCTTATGTTCCTCCCTCATAATAATTTTCAGTAGCATCATGAATGAATTCAACAATGTAACCAGCACCTAAAGCATTCTTTTCATGATCTACTAGCATAGAAAATTTACTACTCTCCTCATAAGCAAAATTCTTCTCATGAATAATAGTGGGAGCAAACTCAACAAAATATTTATCATATGATTTAAAATTAGGATCAAGATGACAAGTTTCATGCTTATCATTATTCTTTAAAGCATATGTGTCATCACAATAATCATCATAGATAGGAGGCGCTTTCATCATAGTAAATTTGCTCATCAAAGCTTAGGGGACAAAAAATATCATCTTCATCAAATATAGCTTCCCCAAGCTTGTGGCTTTGCATATCATTAGCATCATGGATATTAAAGGAATTCATACTAACAACATGCCAATCATGCTCATCATTCACATATTTTATGCCAAGAATTCTATGTAATTCTTCTTCTAGTACTTGAGCACAATTTTCCTTCCCATCATTTTCACGAAAGACATTAAAAAGATGAAGCATATGAGGCATCCTTAATTCCATTTTTTTGTAGTTTTCTTTTATAAACTAGACTAGTGCTAAAACAAGAAACAAAAAGATTCGATTGCAAGATCTAAAGATGTACCTTCAAGCACTAACCTCCCTGGCAACGGCGCCAGAAAAGAGCTTGACGTCTACTACACAACCTTATTCTTGTAGACATTGTTGGGCCTGCAAGTGCATAGGTTTGTAGGACAGTAGCAAATTTCCCTCAAGTGGATGACCTAAGGTTTATCAATCCGTAGGAGGCGTAGGATGAAGATGGTCTCTCTCAAACAACCCTGCAACCAAATAGCAAAGAGTCTCTTGTGTCCCCAACACACCCAATACAATGGTAAATTGTATAGGTGCACTAGTTCGGCGAAGAGATGGTGATACAAGTGAAAAATAGATAGTAGATATAGGTTTTTGTAATTTGAAATAATAAAAACAGCAAGGTAACTAAAGATAAAAGTGAGCGTAAACGGTATTGCAATGATAGGAAACAAGGCCTAGGGTTCATACTTTCACTAGTGCAAGTTCTCTCAACAATAATAACATAGATAGATCATATAAAAATCCCTCAATATGCAACAAAGATTAACTCCACTAGTAGAAAAAGGGTCAAACGTGAAGCACATTAGTGTCGGTTTGTATTTGAGCCGGCACAAATGTATACATTAGTACCGGTTCCAACGGCTAGCCGGGCCGCTCTCATTAGTACCGGTTTGTGGCTAACCTTTAGCACCGGTTCGTGCCACGAACCGGTACTAATGAGAGTGGTGGCAGGATGTTGTCAGTCTGGGCCCCCTCCAGCACCTTTAGTACCGGTTCTTGGCACGAACCGGTACTAAAGGTCGTCCTACATAAACCCTTCGTCCACCCGAGCTTGCTCTGTTCTTCCCCTTTCCCCTCTCCTCTCTGTTCTTCCCCTCTTCCTCTCGAGCTCATCACACATTTTGCCCAAAATTTGTCAAGATTTGAAGGCCCCCATCCATTCAAATGATCACAAAGGTTAGCAACTTTGTCCTTTCATCTCGCATTGCTAGATTAGCTCTTGCAATGCTTTATATAGTTATTAATTTGTGAGTTTAGTAATTTGGGAGGAAATATATATATGTGCTAGTATTTGATTTATATGCAATTTGAGGTCAAAAATAACACTTAGTTTGCATATGTAGGTGTGGTTTACTTAGTGCCTTCTAAATCTCCGTCGTAACCACCGTCGATCGCCCGCACCGTCCCATCGCCGGCACCACCTTGTGGTGAGCCTCTTGTTCATGAAATTTTATATAAAAAATTGATGTTTGTGTGATTTGGATATATAGTTACTCGTATAATTATCTTACCCGTACGTTGTTTGTTATACATAGTGCCATGGTTTTGATATCCGTCCCCGTCGGCCCTTGTCCTTGTTATGATTCAGATGTGGTATATTCTCTTTTAAAACTATTTGTTGCATTTCGTGTTTATGACAAATTATGCCCATCAAGTTGACATAGATATTTTTAACTAGGAGGTATGTGAACCGGAAATTCCAACCGACCCTATTGTCGAGAGGTTAAATTTAGTTGAAAGAGAAAACGAGTACTTGAAAGAAAAAATGAAAAGAATTGAGGGGGAGAAGATGGAATTGGAGTTGCATGTTGCCGATGTCGTCGATGATCACAAGATCAAGATGGAGAAAATGCGCTTGAAGATTAGAAAGATTAGAAAATATGCCATCGATAGAGAGGCTTGGTATCATTATGCTGTTGGATCAATTGTTACCTTAGTTGCGATCTTGATCGCATTTGTTGTTGCATTTAAATGCTTTAGCTAGAGAGTTATTTGTTTGTTGCATTTAAGTGTTGTATGAACTTTATGTATGAACTTGTATTAATTTGGTCTATTCGGTGTTGTGTAATGAAGATGAGCCGGCAATGGATGTACGATGACCGATGCTCTCCCCAGTTCGTTGAGGGCGTGCATACTTTTCTGCTTGCGGCTGAGGCAAACAAGCGGGCGGATGGTTTTATGCCTTGTCCATGTGCTGGCTATAAGAATGGTCGCAATTACTCTACGTCAAGAACCATTCACGTCCACCTGTTTGAGTCCGGTTTCATGCCCCACTATAATGTTTGGACCAAGCACGGAGAAAGAGGGGTTATGGTGGAAGACAATGAAGAAGAAGAGGACGACGACAGCTATCCTGGCCATGGGTTCCCTGAATACGATGATACAACAATGGGGGAAGAAGCTGAGCCGGTAATGCGGGAAGAAGCTGAGCCGGCAATGCGGGAAGAAGCTGAAGAAGAGGCATCAGATGAGCCCGTTGATGATCTAGGTCGGGCCATTGCCGATGCAAAGAGAAACTGCGCAACTGATTTGGAGAAGAAGAAGTTGCAGCGCATGTTAGAGGATCACAAAAAATTGTTGTACCCGAATTGCGTAGGTGACAAGAAAAAGTTGGGCACCACACTGGAATTGCTGCAATGGAAGGCAGAGAATGGTTTATCTGACAAGGGATTTGGAAAGTTGCTGGTAATGATAAAGGATATGCTTCCAAAGGACAACGAATTGCCCGAGAGTACGTATGAAGCAAAGAAGGCTGTCTGCCCTCTAGGGTTAGAGGTGCAGAAGATACATGCATGCCCTAATGATTGCATCCTCTACCGCGGTGAGTACGAGGATTTGAACGCTTGCCCGGTATGTGGTGCATTGCGCTATAAGATCAGCCGCGATGAGCCTGATGTCGAGGGCGAGCGCCCCAGGAAGAAGATTCCTGCCAAGGTGATGTGGTATTCTCCTATAATACCACGGTTGAAACGTTTGTTCCAAAACAAAGAGCATGCCAAGGCGCTGCGATGGCACAGAGAAGACCGTAAAAAGACGAAAAGTTGAGAGTACCCGCTGACGGGTCGCAGTGGAGAAAAATCGAAAGAAAGTACGGGAAGGAGTTTGTAGATGACGCAAGGAGCGTATGGTTTGGTCTAAGCGCAGATGGCATTAATCCTTTTTGGGAGCAGAGCAGCAACCATAGCACCTGGCCTGTGACTCTATGTTTGTATAACCTTCCTCCTTGGTTGTGCATGAAGCGGAAGTTCATTATGATGCTAGTGCTCATCCAAGGCCCTAAGCAACCCGGCAACGACATTGATGTGTACCTAAGGCCATTAGTTGAAGAACTCTTACAACTGTGGAATGGAACAGGTGTACGTGCGTGGGATGAGCACATGGGGGAAGAATTTGACCTAAAGGCGTTGCTGTTCGTGACCATCAATGATTGGCCTGCTCTCAGTAACCTTTCAGGACAGACAAACAAGGGATACCGCGGATGCACGCGTTAGCGTCCTGGCCTTTGCTTGGGGATTCCTCTATGGAATTCCAAACATGCCATTGCTTTGCCTTTGCTCGTCCCTTTGATTCAATCCTTCTTCTCCTCGAAAGCTACAATTAGAAAATATATTCTTCTTTGCCGGTGCGAACCCTTCTTTTGCACTGTTTGGATGATACCGACAGTATATATTTGAATAGTTGTAAGAAGAATGTGTACCTGGGACATCGTCGATTTCTTCCGAGCAGGCATCCCGTAAGAAAGAAAGGCAAGCATTTCAAAGGTGAGGCGGATCACCGGACGAAGCCTCGTCACCGTACTGGTGCTGATGTACATGATATGGTCAAGGATTTGAAGGTGATATTTGGAAAGGGTCCTGGCGGATAACCTGTTCCGAAGGACACTGACGAACGCGCACCCATGTAGAAGAAGAAATCTATATTTTGGGACCTGCCATATTGGAAAGACCTAGATGTCCGCTCCACAATCGACATGACGCACGTGACGAAGAATCTTTGCGTGACCCTGCTTGGCTTCTTGGGCGTGTATGGGAAGACAAAAGATACACCTGAGGCACGGGAGGACCAGCAACGTATGCACGGAGAAGACGGCATACATCAGGGTCATGCAAGCTACGCTCTTACCAAAGAAGAGAAGGAAATCTTCTTTGAATGCCTGCTCAGTATTAAGGTACCGTCTGGCTTCTCGTCGAATATAAAGGGAATAATAGACATGGCAGAGAAAAAGTTTCAGAACCTAAAGTCTCATGACTGCCACGTGATTATGACGCAACTACTTCCGGTTGCATTGAGGGGGCTTCTACTGGAAAACGTTCGATTAGCCATTGTGAAGCTATGTGCATTTCTCAATGCAATCTCTCAGAAGGTAATCGATCCAGAAATCACCAAGGTTACAGAATGATTTGGTGCAATGTCTTGTCAGTTTCGAGTTGGTGTTCCCACCATCCTTCTTCAACATCATGACGCATGTCCTAGTTCACCTATGGGAAGAGATTAACGTTTTGGGTCCTGTATTTCTACACAATATGTTCCCCCCTGAGAGGTTCATGGGAGTCTTAAAGAAATATGTTCATAACCGTGCTAGGCCAGAAGGAAGCATCTCCAAGGGCCATCAAAATGAGGAGGTCATTGAGTTTTGTATTGACTTTATTCCTGACCTTAAGCCGATTGGTGTTCCTGAATCGCGGCATAAGGGCAGACTGGATGGAAAAGGCACGCTAGGAGGGGAACAAATAATATGTATGGACGGACATTCTCTCACTGAAGCACACTACACAGTTCTACAGAATTCTGCCTTGGTGGCTCCGTATATGGATGAACACAAGAATTTGCTACGCTCCAAACACCCGGAGTGGTCTGATGACTGGATTACACATGAACAAACCAGGAGTTTGCCAGCTGGTTGCAGACACGTACCATGCATGACACCTCTATTGAAGATGACCTGTACTTGTTGTCCCAGTTACCATCTTCGAATATAATGACTTTCAAAGGGTACGAGATAAATGGTAATACATTTTACACGATCGCCCAAGACAAGAAGAGCACCAACCAAAAAAGTGGTGTCCGCTTTGATGCAGAAACCAAGACGGGAAAGGAAACATATTATGGTTATATACAGGACATATGGGAACTTGACTATCGACGTGGTTTAAAGGTCCCTTTGTTTCGGTGCAAATGGGTCAATATGACACGAGGCGGGGTAACGGAAGACCCGCAGTACAGAATGACAATAGTGGATCTCAACAATCTTGCGTATGCAGACGAACCATTTGTCCTAGCCAATGATGTGGCACAGGTTTTCTATGTGAAGGACATGTCTACCAAGCCAAGAAAAAGAAAAGATAAGGAAGCGAATGCATCGTACGATGAGCCAAAGCGGCACATAGTTCTTTCTAGGAAGAGAAACATCGTGGGAGTGGATGAAAATACAGACAAGTCAGAAGATTATGAAAAGTTTGATGAAATTGCTCCATTCACAGTGAATATTGACCCGAGCATCCCGTTAAATAATGAAGATTTTCCATGGTTACGGCGCAAAGGGACACACGCGAAGAAAAAGTTTCGCACCCAAAGATCTGGGATGTGATCGGCTTCACTATCATCACTTT
The DNA here is from genome assembly GCA_963921465.1 of Triticum timopheevii. NCBI lineage: Eukaryota > Viridiplantae > Streptophyta > Magnoliopsida > Poales > Poaceae > Triticum > Triticum timopheevii. The sequence goes on along the minus strand of OY997272.1, from coordinate 187,492,132 downwards.
CTTCTGTGTTTCACACCCAGAGGGGAATCTCTGTAATAGTTAGGGTAGTTATGTGTTTTGGCATTTGAAACGCGAAGAAATTTTATGTGCAAACAAATTCTTTCATGCCTTTACTGATTTTTAAAGTTAAGTTATTCACAAACTAGTGATTCACACTAATTTCAAATAATTCAAAATTTAAACTATTCAAATTTGAAAACTACGGGCACTAACAGAAAGTTTGTATTTCTTTGTACCTAAAGCAAAAATATTCACAAAGAAACTCTAAATACACAAAAAAAAACACAAAAATAAATAAAGCAAAAATAAAAAATAAAAAAAGCCCGCCTACTAGGCCAGAGCGGCCTGCATACGACTAGAACCAAACCTGTTGTTGGGCTAGGATGCAGGCCCGCAAAGGCCAAGTGGGCCCACAGGGCAGGAAAGATCATGTAGGCCCAGTAGGCCTGCTTTGGAGAGGAGCTCGAGAGAGCGACCGCACGGGGGTTTATAAACCAGTGCGGTCGCCCCTCGGCTAGCGAGGTGGGACTAAACTTGCCGCACCGCACCTGCGCCAGCGCACCCCCTTTAGTACCGGGTCGTGGCACAAACCGGTACTAAAGGGGGGGCCTTTAGTACCGGTTGGAGCCACCAACCGGTACTAAAGGGGGTGCGATTCCCGCTGCTTGGCCTGGCCAAAAGAGGCCTTTAGTACCGGTTGGTGGCTCCAACCGGTACTAAAGGTGCCTTCTATATATACAACACTTGCGAAAATTTCATTCTCCCTCTGTTACCCCATTGAAGCACCGCCCGCGCGCCCCGATCGATCAACGCCTTCGCCGTCGCCGCCCCCGTCCCCGTCGCCGCCCTCGTCCCCGTCGCCGCCCCCGTCCCCGTCGCCGCCCTCGTCTCCGTCGCCGCCCCCGTCCCCGTCGCCTCCCCCATCCCCATCGCCGCCCCCGTCCCCGTCGCCGCCCTCGTCTCCGTCGCTGCCCCGGGACCGTCCCCGTCGCGCCGTCCCCGCGTCGCTGCCCCCGCGTCATGCCCCGGCCCGTCACCGCCCCGGTCGTCGCCTCGCCGTCGCCGTCGCCCGGTGTGAGCTCTCCCCCTCTAACCCCTCTCCCTCGCCCCCGGCGGCCACCATGGGTGCCGCCCCTCCCCGAGCCCATACACACACAAACACAAGCATGATGAACACACATACACACACATGTACATATGTATGAATTAATGCATGTATATATTAGTATATATGTATTTTGCATGTTCAATTAGTTTAGATTATTTAGATTATTATTTTTTCACTATTATATATGTATGAATGCATGTTAGATGGATATAATTAGTGTTTAATTAGTATGGAAATTTTTTATATAATGTTGTTTTTCAGTTTTTTAATGGATGTATAGAAGTTGTGTTTTCTGTTTTTAGTGTTAGATGCTTAATTAGTATGAAATAGTATATAGATTTTTGACATATGCAATGATAGCATAATTAGTGTTATATAGAAATGTTAGAAATTTTAGTTATCAAAATCCAATCATTAAAAAAATGTTACTTTTTGCGGGCATATAGCTAGTATTTGTTCTCGACGATGCCCGGCCCAAATCCTCGCCGTCGACCCGTCCGCGACGACGTCCGGCTGACCCGTGTCCGGGACTGGGCTCCGCCGGGCTGGCACTGGGATGTGCTGCCTGGAGGGGCGCGCCGCTAGATGAGGAACCCGGCCCTGGGTCCCGTCGTCGACCCTGATCTCGTTTGGTGGCGTTCGCGTGGGCCAGTTTCGGTGCAGAGGGACCCGGCCCCGCCGGAGGTGGTACGTCGTCGTGTCAGGGAGGAGGACGAGCACGTCCATCGCTACATGGTTGCGTTAGAGGGTGGCAGGTTCTCTAATACCTGGCAGTTTCTTCAGGGATCTCACTTCAGCTATGATCCTGTGAGGGTTCCTTCTCTTTGGGTGTCCACCGCCCGTGCCACAGGAACCGCGAGTGTCCTAGATTCTTCTGTAATATTCGATCTTTAATTAGCTACCTAGCCAGTGATGTACTATTCAATATTATATATTTTTCGAGACGATGTATTCGAGATTATATCTATTATTCTAGACGATGTATTCGAGATTATATCTATTATTCGAGATGATGTAATTTGAATGCTAAATTGTTTTATATTTCTTTTGTATTAGTTAAATAAAAGCTATGGCAGACAATACCGACATAGAGGGAGAACATACCATGTTCGATATGATACGCGGGCCAGGTGATGATCAGAATGATGAAGATTATGACGGCTCCGAATTTCTAAACAACACCGGAGAGGGTGATATGATATTCGATCGCGACGACCGAATTGATGAAGTCATGAACTACGATTATGACGATGACGAAGAACATGTTGATCCTGAAACAACAAAGACCGGCGAGGTATATATATTTATATAAGCAGGCATCTGGTGATCACATGTTTTAAATGACTTGAAGATATATTAACAAATCGATCTTTGTTCTTTCAGCCATCCGGATCGAGCAAATCTTCAGGCAAAAGGACGAAACGAGGCCCGAACAAAAAGTTGAAGGAGGGCGTAAAGTACAATATCGAGGTAGTCTGACCTAATGGCGAACCATTAGCGCCTAAGAAGATTGCGGACAAGTTCGTTCGTCAGTGCGGAGTTCTTGTGAAGGACCAACTCCCGATCAAACTTCAAGAATGGAGAGAGCCAGCAAAGCCACGTCTAGATGTTACTTTTGTCGACAAGAATCAAAAAGATCTGCTTTGGGATACTCCCATGGAACATTTCACCCTACCAGATCATTTCACAGAAGCAGATGTGCAGAAAGTCAAGGACGCTGCTCTTAGGAAGATGGCGGTTGCATTCAAGAACCACAAGAATTGTGAATGGGACAAGTACGTCAAGGGAGGAAGGAAGACTCCAGTATTCGAGGGAACACTAGAGAACCAACGTGCTCATTGGGACGATTTCGTGAAATTCAAGGATTCGGAATTAGCTAAGGAGCGGTCGAGAATAAACAAGAAGAATGCCGAAAAAAGGATAAGTTCCATAAGCTGGGGCCAGGTGGCTATGCGGTGGCAATGCCTAAGTGGGATAAGTCTGAGAAAGAGATGGAGGTTGCAGGTGTCACTCCGGTTACTAAGAGCTGGCCCCCAGGTGCAGGACTTGGTTCTATGCGCATGGGGGGGGGGGGGGGGTTGGACCCGAAGACAGGCAATGTTTCGACGAAGGCAAGTCTGAAGGGAGCCAACGATGCGATACTTGTTGCAATAGAAGAGGCACGATCGGGGGTGTTCCAGCCCAACAGAGAGAACGACGAGCTTACGCATGCCCTGGGAAATCCTGAACACCCTGGAAGAACACGAGGCAAGCGCGCTATTCCGTGGTATGAGGGGTTTTCAGACTGGAACACCGACTACAGAACCCGTGCGAGAAAGAAGATTGCGGAGGAGAAGAAGAGGAAGATGGAGGAGGAGCAGAGGAAGCGGGACTATGAGCGCCTTCAAGGCCTAGAAGCAAGTCAAGCGGAATTGGCAGTCAAATTCCAGCAGCAGCAGGAGCAGATCAACTCACTTACCCAGCAAAGGGGGTCTCAGCAGCTGCAGCAGCTAGCGGATGATCCAGCATTGGATAGCACCGCCCCATCCATGCCGAGAAGCAGCGTGGGTTCCGCCCCGGACGACGCAATGCTGGGTAGATACCCCATGGATGACATCACGGAGAACAATAACTGCGAGCTACATGTCAAAACGAAGAACATATCCATGAAGGTGGCGGACGGCGTTGCTTTTACAAATCCCCCCGAGGCAACCTTCCATTGCAACCCGATTCCAGCGGGCTATGCTCGTGTCTTGGTTGATGAGGTGGTGGACCCACCATATTCGGAGCTACAGCTTGACATTCCTGGAGGTGACGACGAGCGCTTTCTCGGAGAGGCCAACCATCGTATCATCCTATGGAAAAAGGATTGCATCATCTTTCGAAGGCCACCGACACCGCGTCAGCCGACTCCTCGTCGAAGTCCACCACCGAGTCAGCAGACTCCCGCTCCTGCAAGTCCACCAAGTCCGGCAAAGTGTCAGGCCACTCCTCCTCCAAGTCCGGCAAAGTGTCAGGCCACTCCTCCTCCTCCAAGTCCGCCACAGTGTCAGACGTCCACTCCTCCTCCAAGTCCGGCACAATCTCAGGCCACTCCTCCAAGTCCGGCACAGCTTCAGGCCACTCCTCCTCGTCCAACTCAGCCCCGTCAGCCATCTCCACCGCCTCAGCAATCGCAGAAGAGACACCCCGCAGCTATGGTGCGTAGCGGTACGAGTCGAGGTAGTACAGGAAGTACAGGCGGAGGCAAGCGATATAAATATGGTCCAAGCCTCACGCCTCTTCTGCAGAGGCCTTATGACAAGTCCGAGGAGGAAAACGCAGCCATATCGAAGGCCGAGGTGGAAGTCCATTTTGCACCGAAACCGCCACCGCCGCCAAGGGAGAAAGTGCCTGAGGAAACGATTGACCACTTCATTCGTATGGCTCAACCACCAGCTCCCAAGCCTGTTGACACAGACTATGAGCGCCACATCAGGAAGTTAAATCGAGCACGTCTATGTAAGGAGGCGAGCTCGGGATCGAGCAAACAACAAGCAGCTGCCAAAAAATGCGGGAAAACCATTCCCCAGCTGGGAGAACAGGCGGTGCAATCGATCCCCTCACTTGTTGTGCCAACAACACGTGACAGTACGCGCGCCCAATATTATTGTGGGCAAACAGTTTACGTTCCCGAGGTGGGCAATGTGGTAATAACCAAGGACCATATAATGCAGGCTGAAGTTCTCAACATCACTGTTGGACAACTCCTCGAGATCGAGCTCATGCCTGTGCTTAGAGAGGATGAAATAAAACGGAAATATGTCCGGGCCAACCTTTGGTCGAGCCAGACAAGGTCAAGAACCTCCCAACGAGAATGTATGAATTGCATCAATGGTACATGAACATTACCCAGATTTCCAATCGATTGTCCCTCATGGTGAATGTCAAGGAGGAGCATTACTTCCATGAGAAAGCTCTGTCCGTTGAGTATTCTGAACTGTTTCAGTTATACAATCAAGACGCACTCGACAAATCTATTGTTAGTTGCTATTGTCTGTAAGTGATTTCTTTCTATAATTTAAGTCTCAAGCTAGATGTAGTGATCCTTTTGATCAATCATTACCTGTAATTATCCTCACTATATTCTTTTCTGTGGTATTATGCAGGATGAAGATGTATGAAATGAGAAAAGGTGGACGCTTTGGCATTGGGTTCATTGACCCAAACACCGTTAATGAATACACATGGCTAATAAATCCACATCATCAAAAGGACATAGAGGACAACATGCTAGAGTTCTTGAAGTGCCTCAAATACAATGAAGATATAGTACTTCCTTACAACTTCCAGTGAGTCACACTGTCTTGTACTAATTCTCTGTTTTTGCCTACTAGCTAGCTACATGTTTTTGCTTACATATGCCCGCTTAATTAAGACATGCAAATGTGTGTGCATGCAGATTTCACTGGATCTTGTGTATCATTAAAGTTGATGCCGGAACAGTTGAAATACTAGACTCACTACTCAAAGCAAATACTGACTATAACATCTTGTTTGCGATAGTCAACAGGTAATTTCAATCATTATTAACTATATATCTCGGCCTATTTAGTTTGTCATTTCATGATATGAACTATTTAATAACCCCTTTATTCATTTTCTTTGTCGGCGGGCAGGGCTTGGGCAAGGTTCATCAGCGTCATGGAAGGCGAATGGAAAAAAAGCTTAAATGGTTTCGACCCAAGGTAAGTAATTAAGTAGTACTAGCTAGCTAGCTAGCTGACATCTCTTTAATTATCATGCTTGATTAATTATTATCTGATCAAATTCCATTCTCGTAAAGGCCCTGAAGCAGGCGCAGGGGACTGATCTGTGTGCATTCTGCGTTTGCGAGAACATTCGCATGATGGCGTCCGAAAGGAGGAGATCTCAAAGACAGGAATGGGTACGCTTGTTAGAACACTATTCACAATTTTTACACCATTATCGATATCTAGTCACACAACTAATACACATGCATATTGATCTCCTTCTTAACAGTTCAAAGAGGTGCGGGAGAAGCTCCTAGAAACGGAGCGCGTAGAAGCACTTCAAGAGGAAATAGCGGGATTTTTGCTCGACCAGGTCATAAATCCGAAGGGAGAATACTATTACCCGCTACCGCCCCCATGAAAACCACTTCCAATTGTCATCGTGCTCCAAAGGCACCAATTAGGCTAATGCCACTGGCTCCGAAGGCAACATGCATATGTAGGAGAAATTGTATATAGCTATACATGTGTGTATGTGTGAATTAATTAATATGGTGGTTTGTGAGACATTGATGATATATATATGCATGATTGGTTCCACTAGAAATTATATATATATATATATATATATATATATATATATATGCATAACATGTACAATGTGTAGTATCGTAAAATACCAGCAAACGAAAAAGAATTAAAATGGAAACACAAAATTAAATGAAAAAGAAATCATAAAACTAAAAACCCCCCAAACCTTACAGTACCGGTTGGTCTTACCAACCGGTACTAAAGGGCTCCAGGCCCCCGGAGCTGGCTCGTGCCACGTGGTTGCCCTTTAGCACCGGTTCGTGCTGAACCGGTACTAAAGGGGGGGGGGGCTTTAGTGCCCACACTTTAGTCCCGGTTATGGAACCGGCACTAAAGGGCCTTACGAACCGGTGCTATTGCCCGGTTCTGCACTAGTGCTCCAAAGCCACTAATAGCGGAGAATAAACATAGAGATTATGGTAGGGTACGAAACCACATCAAAGTTGTTCTTTCGGATCAATCTATAAAAGAGTTCGTACTAGAATAACACCTTAAGACACAAATCAACCAAAACCCTAATGTCACCTAGATACTCCATTGTCACCTCAAGTATCCGTGGGCATGATTATACGATATGCATCACACAATCTCAGATTCATCCAACCAACACAGAGTACTTCAAAGAGTGCCCCAAAGTTTCCATCGGAGAGTCAAGAACGTGTGCCAACCCCTATGCATAGGTTCCCAATGTCACGAAACCCGCAAGTTGATCACCGAAACATACATCAAGTGGCACATGATATCCCATTGTCACCACGGATAATCACAGCAAGACATACATCAAGTGTTCTCATAAAAGACTCAATCCGATAAGATAAGTTCAAAGGGGAAACTCAATTCATCACAAGAGAGTAGAGGGGGAGAAACATCATAAGATCCAACTACAATAGCAAAGCTCGGGATACATCAAGATCGTGCCATAGATGGAACACGAGAGAAAGAGATCAAACACATAGCTACTGGTACATACCCTCAGCCCCGAGGGTGAACTACTCCCTCCTCGTCATGGATAGCGCCGGGATGATGAAGATGGCCACCGGTGATGGGATGCCCCTCCGGAAGGGTGCCGTAACGGGCTCCCGAGAGGTTTTTGGTGGCTACAGAGGCTTGCGGCGGCGGAACTCCCGATCTATCTTCTTTTCTGGAAGTTTTAGGATACGTAGGTATATATGGGTGCAGGAGTACGTCGGTGGAGCTACGGGGGGCCCACGAGGTAGGGGGGCGCGCCGGGGGGGGGGGGGGGGCGCCCCCACTCTTGTGGGCAGCCCGTATCTCCCCTGACGTGCACTCCAAGTTCCCTGGGTTGCTTTCCTTCCAAAAATAACTTCTCTAGTTGATTTCATTCCGTTTTGACTTCGTCTGATATTCCTTGTCCTCGAAACACTGAAATAGGCATAAAACAGCAAATCTGGGCTGGGCCTCCGGTTAATAGGTTAGTCCCAAAAATAATATCAAAGTGGATAATAAAGCCCAATATTGCCTAAAACAGTAGATAAAGTAGCATGGAGCAATAAAAAATTATAGATACGTTGGAGACGTATCACCTTCTTGCGAGTACTTTGGATGAGTACTTACGGTTGCTTTGCTCCTCCTTTTTTCCCCTTTTCCATTCTTCTCGGATGTCGCAACCACATGGTGGAGCCCAGGATCCAGACGACCCCACCGATGACTACTACTACCCAGAGGGTGCCTGCTACTACGTGGAGACCGCTGACGACCAGGAGTAGTTAGGAGGCTCCCAGGCAGGAGGCCCTGCCTCTTCGATCGTGTTGCTTTTGTGCTAGACTTCTTAAGGCATCCCTGTTTAACTCATGTGTGTACTCAGATATTGTTACTTCCGCTGACTCTTGTGTTTTCGAGCTGATGTATTCGAGCCCTCGAGGCCCATGGCTTGTAATATAAGGCTTGTATTATTTTATTTGTGTCTAGAGTTGTGTTGTGATATCTTCCCATGAGTCCTTCATATTGATCGTACATATTTGCGTGTATGATTAGTGTACGATTGAATCAGGGGCGTCACAGGGAGAAACACCATATGATCCAACTGTAGTAACAAAGCTCACAGTACATCAAAATCGTGCCAAATCAAGAACACAAGAGAGAGATCAAACACATAGCTACTGGTACATACCCTTGGCCCCGAGGGTGAACTCCTCCCTCCTCATCATGGAGAGCGTCGTGATGATGAAGATGGCCACCGGTGATGGTTTCCCCCTCCGACAGGGTGTCGGAATAGGGTCCCAAGAGGTTTTTCGTGTCTACAGAGGCTTGTGGCAGCGGAACTCCCGATTTGTGTTTATTTCTGAGGTTTTTGGGATTTATAGGAGGTGTTGGCGTCGGGGACAAGTCAAGGGGGCCCACGAGGTGATGACAAGGCAGGGAGCGCACCCTAGGGGGGCACCCCCACCCTTGTGGTTGACTCGGGACCAGTATTTTTATATTTTCCGAAAATATTCTCCGTAAATTTTCAGCTCATTCTGAGAACATTTATTTCTACACAGAAACGAAACCACGGTAGTTCTGCTGAAAACAGCATCAGTCCAGGTTAGTTCTAATCAAACCATACCAAAATCATAAAATTATTGTAAACATGGCATGCATACTTCATAAATTATAGATATGTTGGAGACGTATCACCGACATCGACATCGACGGCGCCGACACCGATGGCGACGCCGAGACCGGCGGGGAAGGTACCGGCGAGGAAGATACCAACGGGGAAGTGATACGTCCATTTTGCATCATGCTTTTATATCAATATTTATTGCATTATGGGCTGTTATTACACATTATATCTCAATACTTATGGCTATTCTCTCTTATTTTTCAAGGTTTACCATGAAGAGGGGGAATGCCGGCAGCTGGAATTCTGGCTGGAAAAGGAGCATATGTTGGAAACCTATTCTGCACAACTCCAAAAATCCTGAAACTCCACGAAACAATGTTTTGGATTTTATAAGAATTGATGAGCAAAAGAAATAGGCTAGGGGACCCACACCCTGTCCAGGAGACAGGGGGGCACGCCCCCCCTGTAGGGTGCGGCCCCCTATCTCCTGGGTCCCCTGGTGGTCCTCCGGTGTCCATCTTCTGCTATATGAAGGGTTTTGTCCTGGAAAAAATTGTGGGCAAGCTTACGGGACGAAACTCCGTCGCCACGAGGCGGAACCTTGGCGGAATCAATCTAGGGCTCTGGCGGAGCTGTTCTGCCGGGGACACTTCCCTTCGGGAGGGGGAAATCATCACCAACGTCATCACCAATGATCCCCTCATCGAGAGGGGGTCAATCTCCATCAACATCTTCACCAGCACCATCTCCTCTCAAAACCCTAGTTCATCTCTTGTATCCAATCTTGTATCAAAACCACAAATTGGTACCTCTTGGTTGCTAGTAGTGTTGATTACTCCTTGTAGTTGATGCTAATTGGTTTACTTGGTGGAAGATCATATGTTCAGATCCTTTATGCATATTATTACTCCTCTGATTATGAACATGAATATGCTTTGTGAGTAGCTACGTTTGTTCCTGAGGACATGGGTGAAGTCTTGCTATTAGTAGTCATGTGAACTTGGTATTCGTTCGATATTTTGATGAGATGTATGTTGTCTTTCCTCTAGTGGTGTTATGTGAACGTCGACTACATGACACTTCACCATTATTTGGGCCTAGAGGAAGGCATAGGGAAGTAATAAGTGGATGATGGGTTGCTAGAGTGACAGAAGCTTAAACCCTAGTTTATGCGTTGCTTCGTTAGGGGTTGATATGGACCCATATGTTTAATGTTGTGGTTAGGTTTACCTTAATACTCCTTTTTGTAGTTGTGGATGCTTGCAATAGGGGTTAATCATAAGTGGGATGCTTGTCCATGTTAGGGTAGTACCCAAGTGCCGGTCCACCCACATATCAAATTATCAAAGTACCAAACGCGAATCTTACGAACGTGATGAAAACTAGCTTCACGACAATTCCCAATGTGTCCTCGGGAGCTCCTTCTTCATTATTAGAATTTGTCCAGGCTTATCCTTTGCTACATAAAGGATTAGGCCACCTTGCTGCACTTTATTTACTTTATTTACTTTTGCTCGTTACTATTTATCTTATTACAAAACTATCTATCACCTACTATTTCAGTGCTTGCAGAGAAAACCTTACTGAAAACCGCTTATCATTTCCTTCTGCTCCTCGTTGGGTTCGACACTCTTACTTATCGAAAGGACTACGATAGATCCCCTATACTTGTGGGTCATCAAGACTCTTTTCTGGCGCCGTTGCCGGGGAGTGTAGTGCTTTTGGTGAGTGGAACTTGGTAAGGAAACATTTATATAGCGTGCTGAAATTTTCTGTTACTTGTCACTATGGAAACTAATCCTTTGAGGGGCTTGTTTGGGGTATCTTCACCCCAACCAGAAGAGCAAAGAGATGCTCCTCAACCTACTGAACTTTATGAAAATATTCACTTTGAGATTCCGTCGGGTATGATAGAAAAACTGTTAGCTAATCCTTTTGCAGGAGACGGAACATTGCATCCCGACTTACACCTTATCTTTGTGGATGAAGTTTGTGGATTATTTAAGCTTGCAGGTATTCCCGATGATGTTGTCAAAAGGAAGGTCTTCCCTTTATCTTTGAAGGGAGATGCAATGACATGGTATAGGCTATGTGATGATACGAGATCTTGGAATTATAAGCGATTGAAGTTGGAATTTCACTAGAAGTTTTATCCTATGCATCTTGTTCATCGTGATCGTAATTACATATATAATTTCTAGCCTCGCAAAGGAGAAATCATCGCTCAAGCTTGGGGGAGGCTTAAGTCAATGTTATATTCATGCCCCAATCATGAGCTCTCTCGAGAAATGATTATTCGGAATTTTTATGCTCGTCTTTCTCTTGATAATCGCAACTTGCTCGATACTTCCTGTGTTGGTTCCTATATGCCGAAGACTATTGATTTCAAATGGGACTTATTGGAAAGAATTAAATGCAACTCTGAAGATTGGGGTTCCAACGATGGTAAGGAGTCAGGTATGACACCTAAGTTCGATTGTGTTAAATCTTTTATGGATACCGATGCTTTCCGTGGATTTAGCTCTAAGTATGGACTTGACTCTGAGATAGTAGCTACTTTTTGTGAAACTTTTGCTACTCACGTTGATCTCCCTAAAGAGAAGTGGTTTAAATATAATCCTCCTGTTGAAGTGAAAGTAGTTGCACCTATTACAGTCGAAGAGAAGACTATTACATATAGTGATCCTATTATTCCTACTGCTTATGTCGAAAAAAATCCTTTTCCTGTTAGGATAAAAGATCATGCTAAAGCTTTGACTGTTGTTCATAAGAGTAATACTAGGACCTATACACCTCCCAAGCAAGACCCCTTGGATGAGGACTTAGATGGGCATGTTATCTCTTTCTTGGGTGAAACTGCTAATATTGCTAGACCCGATACTAAGACACGTAGAGCTGTTGTAGGCACGCCTGTTATTTCTGTTAAAATAGGAGATCATTGTTATCATGGTTTATGTGATATGGGTGCTAGTGCTAGTGTGATACCTTATGACCTTTGTAAAGAAATTATGCACGATATTGCACATGTTGAATTAGAAGACATTGATGTTACTATTAAGCTTGCTAATAGGGACACCATTAAACCTATTGGGATTGTTAGAGATGTTGAAGTCTTGTGTGGGAAGATTAAATACCTTGCTGATTTTCTTGTTCTTGGTTCCCCACAAGATGATTTTTGTCCCATTATTTTTGGTAGACCCTTCTTGAATACTCTAGTGTTAAGATTAATTGTGAAAAGAATATTGTCACTGTTGGCATAGATGGTATGTCTCATGAGTTTAATTTCGCTAAGTTTAGTAGACAACCTAGTGAAAGGGAACCACCTAGTAAGGATGAAATTATTGTTCTTGCTTCCATTGTTGTTCCTCCAACTGATCCGTTAGAACAATATTTGCTAGACCACGAAAAGGATATGTTTATGAAGGAAAGGTAAGAAATAGATGAAGTGTTCCTTAAACAGGAACCTATGCTGAAACATAACCTTCCCGCTGAAATTCTTGGGGAGCCCCCTCCACCCAAGGGTGATCCCGTGTTTGAACTCAAACCATTACTTGATAATCTTAAGTATGCTTATCTTGATGAAAAAGAAATATATCCTGTTATTATCAGTGCTAACCTTTCAGAGAAAGAAGAAGAAAGATTATTGAAAACTCTGAAGAAACACCGAGCTGCTATTGGATATACTCTGGATGATCTTAAGGGCATTAGTCCCACATTATGTCAACACAAAATCTCAGTGGAGAAAGATGCCAAACCAGTTAGAGATCCTCAAAGACGATTAAATCCCAAAATGAAGGAAGTGGTAAGAAAGGAGATACTAAAGCTCCTTGAGGCAGGTATTATTTATCCCATTGCTGATAGTGAATGGGTAAGCCCTGTCCATTGTGTCCCTAAAAAGGGAGATATTACCGTTGTTCCTAATGATAAAGATGAATTGATCCCGCAAAGAATTATTACAGGCTATAGGATGGTAATTGATTTTCATAAGTTAAATAAAGCTACTAAGAAATATCATTACCCTTTACCTTTCATTGATCAAATGCTAGAAAGGCTATCCAAACACACACATTTTTGCTTTCTAGATGGTTATTCTGGCTTCTCTCAAATACCTGTGTCCGCGCAGGATCAATCTAAAACTACTTTTACTGCCCTTTTGGTACATTTGCTTATAGACGTATGCCTTTTGGTTTATGTAATGCACCTACTTTCAAAGATGCATGATGGCTATATTTTTTGATTTTTGTGAAAAGATTTGTGAGGTATTCATGGATGACTTCTCCGTCTATGGATCCTCTTTTGATGATTGTTTGAGCAACCTTGATCGAGTTTTGCATAGATGCGAAGACACTAGTCTCGTCCTGAATTGGGAAAAGTGTCACTTTATGGTTAATAAAGGCATTGTCTTGGGGCACAAGATCTCCGAGAGAGGTATTGAAGTTGATAAAGCCAAAGTTGATGCTATTGAAAAGATGCCATGTCCCAAGGATATAAAAGGTATAAGAAGTTTCCTTGGTCATGCCGGCTTTTATAGGAGGTTCATCAAGGACTTTTCTAAAATCTCTAGGCCTCTGACTAATTTATTGCAAAAAGATATTCCTTTTGTCTTTGATGATGATTGTGTAGAAGCATTTGAAACACTCAAGAAAGCTTTGATCACTGCACCTATTGTTCAGCCACCTGATTGGAATTTACCTTTTGAAATTATGTGCGATGCTAGTGATTATGCTGTAGATGTTGTTTTAGGACAAAGAGTTGATAAGAAATTGAATGTTATCCAATATGCTAGTAAGACTCTTGATACTGCCCAGAGAAATTATGCTACTACTGAAAAAGAGTTCTTAGCAGTTGTGTTTGCATGTGATAAGTTTAGACCTTATATTGTTGATTCCAAAGTTACTATTCACACTGATCATGCTGCTATTAAATATCTTATGGAAAAGAAAGATGCTAAGCCTAGAATCATTAGATGGGTTCTCTTGCTCCAAGAATTTGAATTGCATATTATTGATAGAAAGGGAGCTGAGAACCCTGTTGCAGACAACTTGTCTAGGTTAGAGAATGTTCTTGATGACCCACTGCCTATTAATGATAGTTTTCCTGATGAACAATTAGCGGTTGTCAATGCTTCTCGTACTGCTCCTTGGTATGCTGATTATGCTAATTACATTGTTGCTAAATATATACCGCCTAGTTTCACATACCAGCAAAACAAAAAGTTCTTTTATGATTTAAGACATTACTTCTGGGATGATCCACACCTTTATAAAGAAGGAGTAGATGGTATTATTAGACGTTGTGTGCCTGAGCATGAACAGGAACAAATCCTACGCAAGTGTCACTCTGAATCCTACGGAGGACACCACGCTGGAGATAGAACTGCACACAAGGTACTACAATCTGGTTTTATTGGCCTACTCTCTTCAAAGATGCTCGTAAGTTTGTCTTATCTTGTGATGAATGTCAAAGAATTGGTAACATTAGTAGACGTCAAGAAATGCCTATGAATTATTCTCTTGTAATTGAACTGTTTGATGTTTGGGGCTTTGATTATATGGGACCTTTTCCTGCCTCCAATGGTTATACACATATTTTAGTTGATGTTGATTACGTTACTAAGTGGGTAGAAGCTATTCCAACTAGTAGTGCTGATCATAACACTTCTATTAAAATGCTTAAAGAAGTTATTTTTCCGAGGTTTGGAGTCCCTAGATATCTTATGACTGATGGTGGTTCACACTTTATTCATGGTGCTTTCCGTAAGATGCTTGCTAAGTATGATGTCAATCATAGAATCACATCTCCCTATCACCCGCAGTCTAGTGGTCAAGCAGAGTTGAGCAATAGAGAGCTCAAATTAATTTTGCAAAAGACTGTGAATAGATCTAGAAAGAATTGGTCCAAAAAACTTGATGATGCATTATGGGCCTATAGAACTGCATACAAAATTCCTATGGGTATGTCTCCTTATAAGATGGTCTATGGAAAAGCATGTCATTTACCTCTTGAACTTGAACATAAGGCTTATTGGGCTATTAAAGAGCTCAATTATGATTTCAAACTTGCCGGTGAGAAGAGGTTGTTTGATATTAGCTCACTTGATGAATGGAGAACCCAAGCATATGAGAATGCCAAGCTTTTCAAAGAAAAAGTCAAACGCTGGCATGATAAGAGGATACAAAAGCGTGAGTTTAACGTAGGAGATTATGTGTTATTATTCAACTCTCGTTTAAGATTTTTTGCAGGAAAACTTCTTTCAAAATGGGAAGGTCCCTACGTTATCGAGGAGGTCTATCGTTCTGGTGCTATAAAAATCAACAACTTCGAAGGCACAAATCCGAGGGTGGTAAACAGTCAAAGAATTAAACATTATATTTCAGGTAATCCTATCAATGTTGAAACTAATATTATTGAAACCATAAACCCTGAGGAATATATAAGGGACACTTTCCAGAACGTTCCAGACTCCGAAAAAGCATAGGTACGTGGTACGGTAAGTAAACCGACTCCAAAACAACTCTAATGGCATTTTTTGTCAGTTTTGGATTATTTAAGAATTTTAGGAAGAAAGAAGTAGTCCGAAAGGGACATGAGGCTCCCACGAGAGAGGAGGCCGCGCCCCCCCTGTAGGGCGCGCCCCCTGTCTCGTGGGCACCTCGTGTGCCTCCCGGACTCCATTTTCTTGTATGTTACGTATTTTGGTCGGTAAAAATTCATTATATATACTCCCGAAGGTTTTGACTACCGTAGCACGCAAATATCCTCTGTTTCGTTTCAAGCTGTTCCTGTTGCAGATTTAGAGCACCATGACAACGAAGACAAGGATGCTTGGCTATTGAAGATAGAGTTGAAAAGTGAGGAACCAGAAGAGATCAACAACGATGAAAGGATCAAGAAGGCCATGGAGGTTCAAGCTCCGGTGGTGAAAGAAGAAGACATCCCTCAACCTTTACCTAACCTTTTCACTCCAACAGAGATGGAAGCTTTCAAGATGACTGAGTTAGCCCGCATACAGAACAAGTATCTCACGAAGGAGAATATTTTGTTGAAGGATCATATTGCTGGGCTCAAGGGCATTATCCGCAAGTTGGAGGAGCTTTTACGCTCGACGTGCGATTGTCCACCGTCATCATCACCACCTCCATCACCTTCAACGAAATAATCACATGGGTAAGGGCACTCCCCTTGGCAACTGCCAAGCTTGGGGGAGGTGCCCCGGTATCGTATCACCATCACACTCCTATCTTTACCGCTTTATTTAGTTCGCTCCTTTTAGTAGTATCTTGATCTATTAGTTTGAAGTTTTGATATCAAGTAGTTTTGAGTTTTTCTTTGTGATCTCTTTATGTAATCGAGTCCGTGTGCTATCTATAATAAAGATTAGTGTTGAGTCAAGGGCTTAGCTATGTTGCTATGATCTTGAGAAAGTAGAAAGAACGAAAGAGTTCATATTGATCTTATGGATAGTGATAACTTCACACATAGAAAGTATGAGGCATAAAAATTGTTGAGAGTTGATGAACGTAGCCTTGGTCATCGTTGCAATTAATAGGAAGTGATAAGGAAAGAGGGGTTCACATATAAATATATTATCTTGGACACCTTTTATGACTATGAAGCACTCATTAAGTATGACATGCTAAAAGAGTTGATGTTGGACAAGGAAGACAACGTAATGGTTTATGTTTTCCGACATCTCAGTTAAAGTATATTGTCATTGACCTTCCAAACATGTTGAGCTTGCCTTTCCCCCTCAAGCTAGCCAAATTCCTTGCACTAAGTAGAGATACTACTTGTGCTTCCAAATATCCTTAAACCCAGTTTTGCCATGAGAGTCCACCATACCTACCTATGGATTGAGTAAGATCCTTCAAGTAAGTTGTCATCGGTGCAAGCAATAAAAATTGCTCTCTAAATATGTATGACTTATTAGTGCAGAGAAAATAAACTTTGTACGAACTTGTTGTGGAAGTAATAAAAGCGACAGACTGCATAATAAAGGTCCACATACAAGGGGCAATATAAAGTGACGTTCTTTTGCACTAAGACTTTATGCATCAACCCTAAACGCGCATGACAACCTCTACTTTTCCCTCTGCGAAGGGCCTATCTTTTACTTTATGTTTTTACTTTATGCTTGAGTCAAGGTGATCCTACCTTTCCCTTTTTATTTTTATCCTTTGGCAAGCTCTTCGTGTTTGAAAGATCATGATACATATATCCAATTGGATGTAAGTTGGCATAGGCTATTATTGTTGACATCACCTAAAGGTGAATACGTTGGGAGGCAACACAATAAGCCCCTATCTTTCTCAGTGTCCGGCTGAAACTCTATAACCACAAGTATTGCATGAGTGTGAACAATTATAGGAGACTACGAGATAGTTGAGTATGTGAGCTTGCTGAAAAGCTCTATTATTGACTCTTTCCGATGTTACGATAAATTGCAATTGCTTCAATGACTGAGATTATAGTTTGTTAGTTCCCAATGAAGTTTTTAAACCATACTTGACATTGTGAATTGCTTATTACTTGAGCATAGGAAATCATATGACAAAATCTATATATGTTCTTGTTATTAGAATGATCATGATGCCCTCATGTCCGTATTTTATTTTTATCGACACCTCTATCTCTAAACATGTGGACATATTTTTCGATTTCGGCTTCCGCTTGAGGACAAGCGAGGTCTAAGCTTGGGGGAGTTGATGCGTCCATTTTGCATCATGCTTTTATATCAATATTTATTGCATTATGGGCTGTTATTACACATTATATCTCAATACTTCTGGCTATTCTCTCTTATTTTACAAGGTTTACCATGAAGAGGGGGAATGCCGGCAGCTGGAATTCTAGCTAGAAAAGGAGCAAACGTTGGAAACCTGTTCTGCACAACTCCAAAAATCCTGAAACTCCACGAAACAACTTTTTGGATTTTATAAGAATTTATGAGCAAAAGAAATAGGCCAGGGGGCCCACACCCTATCCACGAGACAGGGGGAGCGCCCCCCTGTAGCGCGCGGCCCCCTATCTCCTGGGCCCCATGGTGGGCCTCCGGCGTCCATCTTCTGCTATATGAAGGGTTTTGTCCTGGAAAAAATTGTGGGTAAGCTTACAGGACGAAACTCCGCCGCCACGAGGCGGAACCTTGGCGGAATCAATCTAGGGCTCTGGCAGAGATGTTCTACCGGGGACACTTCCCTCCGGGAGGGGGAAATCATCACCAACGATCCTCTCATCGAGAGGGGGGTCAATCTCCATCAACATCTTCACCAGCACCATCTCCTCTCAAAACCCTAGTTCATCTCTTATATCCAATCTTGTATCAAAACCACAAATTGGTACCTCTTGGTTGCTAGTAGTGTTGATTACTCCTTGTAGTTGATGCTAATTGGTTTACTTGGTGGAAGATCATATGTTCAGATCCTTTATGCATATTATTACTCCTCTGATTATGAACATGAATATGCTTTGTGAGTAGTTACGTTTGTTCCTGAGGACATGGGTGAAGTCTTGCTATTAGTAGTCATGTGAACTTGGTATTCGTTCGATATTTTGATGAGATGTATGTTGTCTTTCCTCTAGTGGTGTTATGTGAACGTCGACTACATGACACTTCACCATTATTTGGGCCTAGAGGAAGGCATAGGGAAGTAATAAGTAGATGATGGGTTGCTAGAGTGACAGAAGCTTAAACCCTAGTTTGTGCGTTGCTTCGTTAGGGGTTGATATGGACCCATATGTTTAATGTTGTGGTTAGGTTTACCTTAATACTCCTTTTTGTAGTTACGGATGCTTGCAATAGGGGTTAATCATAAGTGGGATGCTTGTCCATGTTAGGGCAGTACCCAAGTGCCGATCCACCCACATATCAAATTATCAAAGTACCGAACGCGAATCTTACGAACGTGATGAAAACTAGCTTGACGATAATTCCCAATGTGTCCTCGGGAGCTCCTTCTTCATTATTAGAATTTGTCCAGGCTTATCCTTTGCTACATAAAGGATTGGGCCACCTTGCTGCACTTTATTTACTTTATTTACTTTTGCTCGTTACTATTTATCTTATTACAAAACTATCTATCACCTACTATTTCAGTGCTTGCAGAGAAAACCTTACTGAAAACCGCTTATCATTTCCTTCTGCTCCTCGTTGGGTTTGACACTCTTACTTATCTAAAGGACTATGATAGATCCCCTATACTTGTGGGTCATTAGGAAGGTACCGACGCCGAAGCCGCTACCAAAAAGAAGAAGCAGAGGAACAAAAACCTAATAAATTCGACATCGGACGACTGGTGATCACAAAGATGGCCCCTGGCAAGTTTGAGCCATTAGAGACGGAAGAACCTCGCAAGTGCTATGGGAACAAAGTAGGATGCATCCTATGGGAATGCGCGAGCATCAACGACGATGACTTAAGGAGTAAAGAACATTTGAGGCAGTTGCTCCTGACGAAGTTGCACAAGAGATTCAAGTTCCCCGACCGGGAAGATAGCATAGAAAAACCGTGGGATGATCCGAAGATGAAAAAGATTAACAATTACGCCATGGGCATGTTCAACAATGATTTGGCCTCCTAGAAAGGGAGGGTGAAATGAGCTATTGAGGCTGAGAAACCCCTGTCCAAGATTCTGGAGGAAAATCCAACACTTACGGAAGAGGAGTTCCAAAAGTTCAAGGACACTTACGTTATCGAGGCAGCCAAGGCTAAGGCTGCGAAATTCAAGAGCCTTCAGCAAAGGAACACGGGGAACCAACGCCTCGGAAGCCGTGGCTACCTTGGCAAAAGGACCATATGGGATAAGGAGGATGCGGAACGTGAAGCCGCGGGTCTCCCAGACCCCTTTCCGAAGTTCACCAACCCCTTGGAGCGTGACTTCATCAGGGCCCGCTATAAGTGGGACAAGGAAAATAAGGTTTTTTACACAGACCCGATCATGAGGAAATTGATTAGAATACTGGTAATTATTATTTTACCACCTTACATTTAGCTTCTGATCAAGTCGACTACACATTCGTAAATGGTTCATGTTCCTTCTGCAGGAGAAGCAACACCAACTTGTAGCCGAAAGCCAGTCTTCGTCGATGAGGCCCAAGTGGGACACCCCTCTCAACCGGGCCTTGAACGAACTTAAGGGACTCCCTTTGGACCAGCGGCCACAATATGGATGTGTGCACGGATCTGGAGACAGCGCCATGTGGAAGGTCTTTTACAACGAGGGCCCGAAGGCCAAGAAGCAGAAAAAGAAGTTTAGTCAGGCAGACATCAATGAGAAGGTGAATCTTGCGTTCGAGAAAAAAGCAGCTGAAGACGCGAAAAAAGCAGTCAAGGAGAAAAATGAGTTGCTATAGCAGGTAGTCGCTGCAGTTGTAGATGCCTGCAGAAATGATTTTGCTACTAACTTGATCTCGGCTATCATCAACTGGACGAAGGAAAATCCAAACAAGGCGGTAGATGATCTCCCCATGCCCAGTTTTGTCGGGAGCAACTTGGTGAACAACAACACTGCACCATCACCTGTTCACGCAACCGCGCCTGCTCCCGCACCCACACCCGCTCATAGCAGCCCGTCCTCGGTCTCTAGCGTGCTAGGCAGGCCTTCGTCTTTGGCTGAGATCGACTCCCTCATGATAATTACATATTGCACCAACATATATCTAGAATATTCCATTTTTGTTGCCTTTCGGATGTTTTACGCCGCAGACATGTGTTTGTCAGCCGACGAAACCCCGTGCACCAGAGTCTACTTGATCAAAGGCCAGAAGGTGGACGTGGGAAAGGTGGTGATAATGAAGCCCTTGGAACTCGTGTTCCACGGCCAGCCGATGTCTGGTGGACACTTTAGGGTTACCTTGTCCAGTGTGAAATCGGGGCACGAGGATTTGCCTCCTCTAGTACAGCTAGGGGAAGAGGATGATGAGACCCCGCCGTGGATTGGAAACTGCAAGGATTGGGTGCTGCTATGGCTGAAGAATCTTCTTCGTTTGGAGCCGGCCGAGAGCACACCAATAACCAGACATCAACAAGCAGGTATGAACACCACCACCCCGCCTACGCAATTACTAGCGCCTGTAGTGTCGGGTGAGAGCGGCGGACGACGTGATAAAGGGGGTCCAATTGTGGTTGATGTAATCGCCCTCGTAGAACAAAGAATGGATGATGAGATGGACGAGGACCCTCTTTGATTCCTCAATACAGGCGCCTATGACGGTGACTTAGATATGATGAGTCAGCCATATGATGCCTCGGGCTATCAGCATGCTAATGAGGATATGAATGATCTGCCCAGGCAGGAATGTCCTAGCAGGAATTGCAAGAAGTCTCTCTTCATGGAATCTCATAGGACATGCCTAAAGATGCCGCCTCAACACAGGCTCAACTAGCCGAGGGTCGTACAATTCTTAGCCCGACAACACATGGGCAAGGGTTAAGGAAGGGTCTGGAAGGTCATCCTAAGAAAAGGAGAGGAAGAGACCGGGGAGGAGAGGCTCTGCTACCTACAAACAAGCCAGAGCACATAACAGCCAAACGGCGGATTTTGAAGAGCGTGTACCCTTCAAAGATGCGGCCATGTTCCATGTCATGGGTGAGCCGATGCTACCGCCGAAACTGCTGGAGGCAATATTAGGGGATCTCAAGAGACTGCACGACCATGTGCTATCGACTAAGAAAAGCCTACTAGCCTCGAACGATCCAGGATATCCGACATACGCGGCTTGTGTGCCTGAGGGGAACTGCTACATCGACACATGGCCCGCGGAGGTGTTCTTCCTATGGTTTGAGCATATCTTCGAGATGTTTCTGACAAGGCGGCTCGACTGTACAATCGTCCGCCTTTTTGCGCTACATATGAGTTCCGTCATGAAGAGAGAAGAAGTCTCGCAAATCTGTGTGGCGGATCGACTTTGAGCGTAAAACTGCTAGGGAGTACCCCAAAAACTTCATGGTACAGAATAAGGACCAGGAAATTGTCCTCCAGCCTTATCATCCAAAGTCAGTGCCGGACAACCCTTTCGTACATTTCAATCATTCCTTCTCGCTCATATGGAGAATAATTTAAGGTGTTTTTCCACCGCAGCAATGGGCACGCCGTCTTTTTCGTTCTTTACCCGCGAGTCTCCCATGCCGTTTATTTCGACCCTACCAGAAACTATGAGAAGAAGGACTACACCCATGTAATGAGTATTCTAGATGATGCTCTCCAAGGCTTCAGCTTGAGGGGTGGCCACCTGCAGATCGGGAAACAAAGGAACAAGAAGACGGGTTTCTCATAAAACTAACTTCTGCTGCATCCATGTCCCAAAACCAAGCAAGAACGATGGATTCTACCTCCTCCATCTCATGATGGAGTTCAGAAGGGATCACCAAAAGCTTAAAATGACAAGCATAAATGATGATCATATCCGCAAGTGGGTAGAATCTCATGAGAAGCGGATTATAAACTTAGAGATGACTTCTTTCACATCCAGAGGGACATTGCGACGATCATCATGAAAGAAGTCGCCGAAGAGAAGTGGATGTTCCACCACGGCCCTATATTGTGAGCTGACGTCCGAACTCTCGCATAGGCATGCAACGTCATGACCTCACATCGTTCAAGAAGCTAGGGTGCATCCTCGATGATTTGGAAGGATGGAACTTCTAGTGATTTATGATGCCGATGATGATGATATGTGTCGGTTGAACTTGTATAGTTTCTGTAGCAATGAAAGTTTGTGATGTCCACGGTCCCTGCCAAACTTGTGTAACGCTAATTTTTTAGTTTGGGTACGATGATCTGCGTACCTCTAGTTAATTAGTTTGCGTACGATGAAACTGCGTTGATTATTTATATGTTTAGTATATGATGCATCTAGTTGCTAACCCTTTATTTTTCGTGTTGCTCAAGTATATTTTGTTGCATATGATTGTACATTATCTTGATGAAGATGCATCTCTAATAGGTACCTAGATTCTTGATGGCAAAGAAGCAGTGCTATGTCCTGTACAAAGGGAAGGTTCTGGGAGTGTACGACGAGTGGCCTGAGTGTCAGGCGCAAGTGGAGGGGGTCTCGGGCGCCAGCCATAAAGGCTTCAAAAGCAGACAAGAAGCAGAAGCAAGTTACTTGAGTTTCACGCTAGCACGAGAGAGGACTCATAACCGCCGCCTCATGTACTGCATTGTTCCGCTCTCACACATAGTGATAGCTCTTCTCGCGTATATCATTGTTTAGATGGATGACGATGTAGTTGCAAGTATTCGAGACTTGTATCGCTATTTTCGAGATGATGACTGAGGGAGTCCTGGACTAGGGGGTGTCCGGATAGCCGGACTATCATCATCGGCCGGACTCCAAGACTATGAAGATACAAGATTGAAGACTTCGTCTCGTGTCCGGATGGGACTTCCCTTGGCGTGGAAGGCAAGCTTGGCAATACGGATATGTAGATCTCCTACCATTGTAACCGACTCTGTGTAACCCTAGCCCTCCCCGGTGTCTATATAAACCGGAGGGTTTTAGTCCGTAGGACACAACAACCATTACAACAATCATACCATAGGCTAGCTTCTAGGGTTTAGCCTCCTTGATCTCGTGGTAGATCCACTCTTGTACTACCCATATCATCAATATCAATCAAGCAGGAGTAGGGTTCTACCTCCATCGAGAGGGCCTGAACCTGGGTAAAAACATCGTGTCCCTTGTCTCCTGTTACCATCCGCCTAGACGCACAGTTCAGGACCCCCTACCCGAGATCCGCCGGTTTTGACACCGACATTGGTGCTTTCATTGAGAGTTCCTTTGTGTCGTTACCGATAGGCTTGATGGCTTCTTCAATCAACAACAACGCAATCCAGGGTGAGAATTTTCTCACCGGACAGATCTTCGTATTCGGCGGCTTCGCACTGCAGGCCAATTCACTTGGCCATCTGCAGCAGTTCGAAAGCTAAGCCCCTGGCCATCAGGTCAGGTTTGGAAGCCTAAACTTCACGGCCGACATCCGTGGAGACTTGATCTTCGACGGATTCGAGCCACAGCCGAGCATGCCGCGCTGTCACGATGGGCATGATTTAGCTCTGTCACTGGACAGTGCCCTAGAGGCCACACACGAGTCTGCTCTAACCCATAGTTCGGAGCAGAATGCGCAGATCGAGGACAGGTGGCTGGACACCGCCTCGGGGGCTGCGACTTCAACGGCGATAGAGCCGAATACTGACCTTTCCCCTTATAAAGCTCATGACTCCGAGGCGCCGGACTCCTTGCCGGACTCCGAACCTCCAGCGCCCCTGCCAATCGAATCCGATTGGGCGCCGATCATGGAGTTCACCGCCGCGGGCATCTTTCAGCACTTACCCTTTGATGACATCCTAAATTCGCTAAAGCATCTCTCGTTATCAGGAGAGCCCTGGCCGGACTGCGGTCAGGATGGTTGGGATGCGGACGACGAAGAAATTCAAAGCCCACCCACCACCCACTTTGTAGCCACTGTCGACGATCTAACCGACATGCTAGACTACGATTCCGAAGACATCGACGGTATGGACGACAATGCCGGAGACTACCAAGAACCAGAGCTTACCGAGCACTGGAAGGCCACCCCAACCCATGATGTGTATATGGTGGACACCCCAAAGGGAAGCGATAACGAGGAACAACGGGACGCGGCAAAAGATAATCCCACCGACAAACAACCAAAACGGCGACGCAGACGCCGCCCTAAGTCCCGCCTCGACAAAAATAGCACTCCTAATGACCCAGCAATAGAGCAGGGCAAATCAGTGGACGAAGAACATGCAACCAAGCAGCCGTCCGAACAGGACGAATCGGATAATCAATCCATGCCCGGCGAAACCAACAGTCCAGACGACCTCACGCCGGACACACCACCGGAGCATAAGAACCTTCACAAAAGACTCGTCGCCACTGCAAGAAGTCTGAAGAAGGAAAAACAGAAGCTCAAAACAGCGGAAGACATACTCAGAATGAGGTGGAGCAAAGTACTCAAGACCGCGGACAAATATGGCAATGGCCACCAAACAAAGAGCTACCCGAAGCGCAAGCTGCTGCCTGAATTCGACGAGGAGGCCATAGAGCCCCCACAGTCACAAAGCAAAGAGGCCGCCTGGCCGGATAGACGACCAGATGACAGGCCAAAAGCAAGCGGCGCCGCACACAAGACGACACATGACCCTCATAAAACAGATGGCCCGGCCAGGTCCATTTATGGGCCAAAAAAGAGGGCCCCAGGAAGCAACATGACACTCCGCATGTTCGAAGATAACGGCACGCCTAAATACAGGGGAGCCGCACACCCACTATGTTTCACTGATAAGGTGCTGGATCATGAATTTCCAGCGGGATTCAAACACGTAAACATAGAGGCATACGACAGAACAACAGACCCTGGAGTTTGGATTGAGGATTACATACTACACATACACATGGCTAGAGGAGATGATCTCCACGCCATAAAATATCTACCCCTCAAGCTCAAAGGGCCAGCTCGGCATTGGCTCAAAAGCCTCCCAGAAAACACTGTTGGAAGTTGGGAAGAGCTCGAGGACGCGTTTAGAGCAAATTTTCAAGGGACTTACGTCCGCCCTCCGGATGCAGACGATCTAAGTCATATAACTCAACAGCCCGGAGAGTCAGCGCGCAAATTCTGGAACAGGTTCCTCACCAAAAAGAACCAAATAGTCGACTGTCCGGACGCCAAAGCCTTAGCAGCTTTTAAACATAATGTCCGAGACGAATGGCTCGCCAGACACCTCGGCCAAGAGAAGCCGAGAACAATGGCCACGCTAACAAGCCTCATGACCCGCTTTTGCGCGGGGGAAGATAGCTGGCTAGCAAGATGCAGCACCAGCGACCCGAGTACATCCGAGATCAGAGATGGAAATGGAAAATCACGGCGCAGAAAGGATCAGCGCCGAAATAAAGAAAAAAGCCCAAAGAACACGGCGGTCAACGCCGGATTCAAAAGCTCGTGGCCAAACAATAAAACACTGCCTCTTAAGGACAACAGTGATGAGCTATCCAACTTAAACAAAATTTTGGATCGGATATGTCAAATCCACAGTACCTCCGGAAGGCCTGCAAACCACACCCACCGAGATTGTTAGCTTTTCAAATAGTCCGGCCGACTCAACGCCGAACACAAGGGGCTCGATGCGCCAAGCAAGGATGATGATGAACCCCACCAGCAGAGCACCGGAAAACAAAAGACTTTCCCACAAGAAGTCAAAATAGTAAACTCACTTCATGTGATAGTACGGAAAAACAATGCGGCACCCGCTAAAATAAGTGCCGCACGGTCCACCCCAGCGGAACCTCGAGGTTGGATGTCAAAACCAATCACTTTCGACCACCTGGATTATTCCAGAAGCATTCGAAACGCAGGATGGACTGCTCTGATATTGGATCCTATAATCGACGGACTACAATTTACACAAGTCCTGATGGACGGCGACAGCGATTTAAACCTGCTATATCCGGACACAATCCGCAAGATGGGGATAGACCTTACTAAAATTCAAAATAGCCGCACTTCCTTCAAAGGAGTGATGCCAGGCCCTTACGCCAAGTGCACGGGCTCCTTACTACTAGAAGTTGTGTTCGGGTCACCCGACAACTTCCGACGCGAAAAGCTAATCTTTCATGTCGCCCCATTCAAAAGTAGCTCTCAAGCACTATTGGGACATGAAGCTTTTGTCCGCTTTAACGCAATACCACATTACGCGTCTCTTACACTTAAAATGCACGGTCCACGTGGCATCATTTCATTAAAAGGTCATTCAAAGACCCGGACACGACTAGATGAGTCCGGCATAAATAAGCTAGGGGCTCCCTAGCCGCACACCCCTTCACAAAGGGGCTGTGCGTATAAGCAATAATGAGCTAATATAGGCTCAGCTTTATTCATTCATTAATATTTCAATTTTTAATGCAGTTTTCGCACGATTTCCTTTCAAGCTAAGTTCCTCTCTTTTTACAGATGAACAACGTGCACACCCGTCCAGGATGCGGCACAACGGAGACACAGGCGCAGATGTGCAGTAGGGACCCGTTACAAGGATTCTTTTCAGATTAAGACCCTGTGTAAACCTTTTTTACTGTCTCTTGTTGCTATAATCCCCTGGTTTCTCATTATAACCAGAGAGGAGACTGATGTTTTGGCATCGGCCGCGTCAGAGGACCTTGCCCGTACCTGGACACTAGGGGCTTAGGGCATTGTTCTGCCCGTTATTATAAAGACCGAACACCTTAGGGAGTGTTCGGCGTCTCGAGTTAGGCCTTATATGCATCAGCTCCGAATCATGTCTTTGGTCAAATGTTGGGTTTGCCCGGCTCCTGTGTTTTACTGCCTTACGTTCCGTATCATCGGCTAACGCGGCACCAGGAGAACTACTGCGATTGTGCCCCAGTTCGGCTGGGCGAGCACCTCAGTAGAGAAAGCCGAAAACTGACTGTCATGATACAGTGAGAGACTGGTCAACCACTCGATCGACCACCGGAATGTTTAGAATTCCTCCACTTTGACGAAGGACTGTTTCCCGGTCAGGCACATACGCGCCCCGAATTCGGAGAGCGCGGTGCCCCCAGGGGCTATATCGTAGCCCCACCCTCGAACTCCCATGGCTAAGTGAAAGTGATAAAGCATTATAGTCCGGTTGCCTCGTTTGCTACGCTACCACCTCCTTCACAGGACCGAGACGTCGGATTAAGTGTGAAAATGCGCTATTTTTGCGAACACCCCCGCACCTTGTGCGTGGGGGCTGAAGCCGACGACTACCATCTTTCAGGTTATACACACGTATACATAAACGGCCGCACAGGAGATATTTCAATACTTGAACGAACAAGTACAAAAAAGCGCCTACATCATAAACATCGTTTTACAAAATAAAACGTTCATTTGAAAGTGACATTTTTTGAGCACTGCGACTCTATTACACGAGCACCACGCAGAACTTCCCCAAAATAGTGCTCGGCGGGTAACCGGCTCTCGTCCGAACCCTGGGTCGCAACAGCGGTGGCATCCATCTCTGTCCAATGTGTCTTCACACGGGCGAGGGCCATCCGTGCACCCTCTATGCAGGCCGACCGCTTCATCGCCTTGATATGCGGCACCGCCCCAAGAAATTGCTGTAATAAGCCAAAATAGCTCTTCGGCTTGGGCCTATCCGGCCAGACATGAGTCATGATATCCGTCATGGCAAGCTCGGACAACCTATTCAGCTCAGCCCACTCGGCCAACCGGTCGGTCAGCGGAAGTGAATGCTCCGGAATATGGAATTGAGACCAAAACAGCTCTTTCGTCTTGTGATCCTTCTGGCTTCGGAAGTGCACAACGGCATCCGCCGCACTCGCTGCTAAGTCCATATAAGGATCCTCCGGACCCCACAGCTGGCCAAGCCGAGCATACTTTGGATCTATAAACCTTCGGCGCAGCAGAAAGGGCTTGCCAGCCACAATGTCTCTGGCCTGGCGCAGCTCCTCCTTTATAGCCCGCATTGCAGAACGGGCATCCTTGGCTTCGGCGGTGGCCTCCCCCAGGACTTCTCGCTCCGCTAGGCGCTCCCTTTCGAGAACCTCATTGCGGTCGGTAGCATCTTTTAACCTCACGGCCATTTCGGCCATCTCCTGCCTGCTTAGGCAGTGTGCAGCCCCTTCGGCTTCTAACTCCTCGGCCGCCCTCGAGGCAGCGGCATCACTCCTTCTGGCTCGCTCCTTGGCTTGAGCAAGTTCTGCCCGAAGGCTCTCCACGGCAGCGGCACCATCTGCATTTCACACACATGTTGTAAGGAGTGGGCTTCGGCTCCCTTACTAAGTGACTGCAAAGACACACTTACCTTGCGACTCATCAAGTCGCCTGTTGACTAGCGCGACGTCCGCATCCGCAACGTCGAGTTGCCGCTTTAGTTCAGCAACTCCATCAGTCCGGGTGGCCCCCCGACGATCCGCCACCTGCATAGGAACGACGAAAATTGAAACCTGCGATTTTGATCCTTGGCACGCTGTCGCTTTCGACAACCTACCGAGTCTCAGGGGCTACTATCTATACAGGGCGCACTTTATGTGTAAAATGTCAAAAGGTGTGTCATTTTTACGTACCTCAAACCCCGCCAGCAAACTCCTGACGGCATTACGCAATCCGCCTTCGGCGGACGAAATCCTTCCAATCACCATACTCATCAATGCATGGTGATCTTCTGAGATAGACGCCCTCTCAAGCAGATCCTTCAGCTCCCCCGACCGCACACCAGTTGGTGCCGAACTATCCGGCTTTGCCGGACTCAGGGATACCCTCTGTGATGACACTTCAGGCTCGTCCGCCCGATCCGACGGCGCCGCGGACGGAGGCGTCTCGCTCTCCACCATCTCCGGACGAAGGTCCCCCGAAGACGAGCTCATCTGCGAAGGACGGAGATCCGAACTACAAGGTAAAAACTTGAGTTATCCTCAGAAGCACAAATAGGGATGTCCCTTATTACAAAACTCCCTTTTTTCTACTTACGGCTCGCTGGAGGGCTGATTCTTTAGGGGAGACTGTGCGGCCGAGGCCTCCCCGGACGCAGGACCCTCTGGTGAAGATTTCTTCCCCCGCTTAGGGGCTTTGGCCCCCGGGTCTTCGGAGGCGGTCCTCTTCTCCCCTTGGACGGAGGGATTCTCGATCCCCCCTCCTTCAAGAGCCTCCTTGGGTGAGGCGGTAGCTCCTCTATTTTCCCCTTCGCCTTCTTCTGAAGGCGCAACCTCCAGCATCCTGACCAGCACGGGATCCGGCGTGGTCTCTAGGAGGGGGGCCGGACACCGTATCAGTTTTTCTTGCGCTATCCACTCCTGTTTAGAAGAAAATTGGTCAAAAGGCGAATCATAGAAAGGCAAACAAACGGTATGTCCGGACTCGGAGCTACTTACTTGTGTATTCGGGCGATTGCAGCTTAGGCCGGCGTCCTCGGTCAATTCCGGACACGCCTCTCGTGATCCGAAGAATAATTTGTAAATCTCCACGGGTGTCATACCCATGAAGTGTTGGAGAATCCGTGGTCCCTCCGGATTAAACTCCCACAGCCGGAGAGGGCGGCGTTTGCAGGGCAGGAGACGCCTAATCAGCATGACCTGCATTACCACAACCAGATCGATCTCCCTCGCTTGGAGGTCTCGAATCCGGCCCTGCAGTAGGGGCACGTCCTTTGGCGGCCCCCAATTGAGCCCTTGCCTGACCCATGACATCAGCCGCTGTGGAGGGCCCGAGCGGAAGATGGGTGGCGGCTTCTGCCTGCTACCCCTGCGAGCGGTTATATAGAACCACTCCTGCTGCCACAAGCCGAGCTCCTCCTGGAAAGAGCCCTCGGGCCATGGAGCATCGGCCCTTCTGCTCACAACCGCCCCGCCGCACTCTGCTTGACGCCCCTCGATCATCTTCGGCTTCACGTCGAAGGTCTTAAGCCACAAGCCAAAGTGAGGGGTGACGCGGAGGAAGGCTTCGCAGACGACAATGAATGCAGAAATATGGAGGATGGACTCCGGGGCCAAGTCGTGGAATTCCAACCCATAGTAAAACATGAGCCCTCTCACAAAAGGATCCATTGGGAATCCTAAACCCCGACGAAGGTGGGATACAAAAACGACGTACTCGCCGGGCTCGGGGGTGGGGATGGCCTGCCCTTCGGCGGGCAACCTGTGCGAAATCTCGTAAGACAGGTACTTGGCCTCTCGCAGCTTTAGCACGTCCTCCTCCGTGACGGAGGAGGGCATCCACCGGCCCTGAAGGTCGGAGCCGGACATTGTTGAAGGTCCGAAGCGCTTGAATCTGGGGCTCTGGGTGTTGGAACTTGGGGCAAGGAGAAGATTCGATGGAGGATTGAAGAAAAGAAAAGAGCCTTGGTCCCATTATAAAGAGGGAAAATACCAAGAGCCGTCTCCGTGACCGTTCGGGACTCGCCTTCGATAGAGGGGGCGTGGCGACGGGCGCGGTTGGGTTACCCACGTCCGTATTGATGGGAATCCCGGAATAAGGGGAACACGATCTCTGCTTCGACAAGACGTGCCAAGGAAACCGCTTCGCTAAACGCGCTGAGGTGGTATAATAAAAAACAATTCCAGTAAAGGCTTGGTGGTGGTATGACGTCATGCCACAAAAAACGTCAGCAGATTGAACTTGTGTACATATTATTCTCTCTACGGTGGTATGTGGAATTTATTTTGCAGATCCGGACACTATCCTGGCGTTCACAATCTTCTACGAATTACTCAGAGGAGGAACCCGCCTTGCAATGCCGAACATTATGCGCGCCGGACTCATCGTCATTGGAGCCTGGTTCAGGGGCTACTGAGGGAGTCCTGGACTAGGGGGTGTCCGGATAGCCGGACTATCATCATCGGCCGGACTCCAAGACTATGAAGATACAAGATTGAAGACTTCGTCCCGTGTCCGGATGGGACTTTCCTTGGCGTGGAAGGCAAGCTTGGCAATACGGATATGTAGATCTCCTACCATTGTAACCGACTCTGTGTAACCCTAGCCCTCCCCGGTGTCTATATAAACCGGAGGGTTTTAGTCCGTAGGACACAACAACCATTACAACAATCATACCATAGGCTAGCTTCTAGGGTTTAGCCTCCTTGATCTCGTGGTAGATCCACTCTTGTACTACCCATATCATCAATATCAATCAAGCAGGAGTAGGGTTTTACCTCCATCGAGTGGGCCCGAACCTGGGTAAAAACATCGTGTCCCTTGTCTCCTGTTACCATCCGCCTAGACGCACAGTTCGGGACCCCCTACCCGAGAGACCACTTTGTGTTGGATGATGATTATGATGATGAGATGATTTGATGAGACTATTTGTATGTGTATGCTATGATTACATTTGTATGTGTATGATGATGACATTTGTATGTGTATGATGATGACATTTGTAGCTAAAGATTATTGTATAAAGCCTCTTCAAATACAAAACAAATTTGCAGAAAAAAATCAGAAACTAATAAAACTAGTAGTAGCGAGGGGAGTAAAGTTAGCAGCAGCGCGCCCTTACCAGTAGCGCGACTTAATTCAAAACGCTACTGGTAAGGGTGCGCTACATGCGTAGCAGTAGCATGTTGTTGTAAAGACCGATACTGCTACACATGTAGCAGTAGCACGGACCAACACATGCTACTGCTACAGGTTAGCTATTGCGCCGTATCAGTAGCGCAGGAGCCCGTGCTACTGATACACCTAATATCCACGCTATTGCTAGGCTTTTCCCTAGTAGTGATAGTTTATTAATCGTGTGCGATGATATATAGCCCCATCGCTCACCCATAAATAGCGACGGTCATTATAATTGTGTATGATGGCAAAGATCAATCATTTGTGATTATCCAATTTATAGTAGTACTGCTAAACCTCACTAATGGCTGCTTATATCCAATCCATACTACATAGTCCTCGCAAAAAAAGAATCCATACTACATAGGCTGCTTGGGTTGTTGGGTACGCACATAGGTGTGTTTGGATTCCGTCCTCGTTGCGCCTGGCCTGGCCTGGCGTGTGCCTGTAAGCCGCCTGGAGGGTGTTTGGTTCACAGCCTGGAAGTGCCTGCACTTGCCTGGCCTGAAACGTCATGTCATGTGTTTAACCTGGCATGTTAGTTCAGGCATGTGCTTAGCCTGGCCCAGGCGGTGGAAGTTAGATGCCTGGTGGCTATGACATCTGCCTGGAGGTCACTAATCAGCTACTAGCACATGTTATAGGGCCGGTTCTTGTTAAAATAATATAAAAAACATAGTCAATTCAGTAGCCACCGGTCAGGTCACGAACCAAACGCACATAGCAAATGCTAGCCTGGCCAGGCATAAAATACCACCTTTTCAGGCTCAGTCCGGGCACCCATTTGTCCCAGGCATGAAGTTGTGGACACCAACCAAACTAAGCCAGTCGGTAAATTTTCTACCTGGTCAGGTGTGAGATGTTGGTAATGCACCGAAACCCTAAACATCTTCTAGTTTTAGAGCTGGTCTCGAGGATGCATGTGGTTGTGCGTGGGAACCAGTATTTCCAGAAGATTCGCAAACGCACAAAAGTAATGTTGATCAGATAAAAGGCTGTGTCTGAGAACAATTATGAATGTGGTAGGATATCAACCTGAGACACACGATCCATAGCTAAGATACTGAAAATGTAGAAAACGGGAGAACCACATCTTGGTGTCGTGCTGGAGTAGTGGTGCACAACTCCATCTACTAGATTTCAACTCTGGTGCTTACATTTCTACGGTAGGAGCTTTCTATATCGTATTTCTGAGTAATATAGGAACACGGGAGATGGCTGGCTTGGGCGACTCGGATGACTGCGACGCCCCATGGGGCGATTCGCCCAGCGCGCCTGCCTCACCACCGTCCGCCCTCCTCACCGTGGCCTCCGGCAACCCCGCCGCCTGATACATCTCCCTCGTATCTATAATTTTTTATTGTTTCATGTCAATATTATTCAACTTTCATATACTTTTGGCAACTTTTTATACTATTTTTGGGACTAACATGTTGATCCAGTGCCCAGTGCCAGTTCCTGTTTGTTGCATGTTTTATGTTTCACAGAAACCCAATATCAAACGGAGTCCAAACGGGATAAAAACGGACGAAGAATTATTTTGGAATATTTGTGATTTTTGGGAGGAAGAATCAACACGAGATGGTGCCCGAGGGGGGCCAGGAGACAGGAGGCGCGCCCCAGGGAGGCAGGTGCGCCCTGGACTCTCCTGGGCACCCTGTAAAGCAGTTGACTGATACGTCTCCAATGTATCTATAATTTATGAAGCATTCATGCTATTTTATTATCTATTTTGGATGTTTACGGGCTTTATTATAAACTTTTATATTACTTTTGGGACTGACCTACTAACCGGAGGCCCAGCCCATATTGTTGTTTTATTGCCTGTTTAAGTATTTCGAAGAAAAGGAATATCAAACAGAGTCCAAATGGAATGAAACCTTGGGGAGCGTGATTTTTGGAAAGGATATGATCCGGGAGACTTGGAGTTCAAGCCAGGGAAGGTTCGAGGAAGCCAGGAGATAGGAGGGCGCGCCCACCCCCCATGGGCGTGCCCCCTGTCTCCTGGGCCCCTCGAGGCTCCCCCGACTGACTTCTTTCGCCTATATAAGTCCACGTACCCTAAAAACATCGATGACGAAGATAGATCGGGAGTTCCGCCGCCGCAAACCTCTGTAGCCACCAAAAACCTCTTGGGAGCCCGTTCCGGCACCCTATCAGAGGGGGGATCCCTCACCGATGGCCATCTTCATCATCCTGGCGCTCTCCATAATGAGGAGGGAGTAGTTCACCCTCGGGGCTGAGGGTATGTACCAGTAGCTATGTGTTTGATCTCTCTCTCTCTCTCTCTCTCTCTCTCTCTCTCTCCTATTCTCTCTATGGCACGATCTTGATGTATCGCGAGCTTTCCTATTATAGTTGGATCTTATGATGTTTCTCCCCCTCTACTATCTTGTGATGAATTGAGTTTTCCCTTTGAAGTTATCTTATCGGATTGAGTCTTTAATGATTTGAGAACACTTGATGTATGTATTGCCATGCTTATCTGTGGTGACAATGGGATATCACGTGATCCACTTGATGTATGTTTTGGTGATCAACTTGCGGGTTACGCCCGTGAACCTATGCATAGGGGTTGGCACACATTTTCGTCTTGACTCTCCGGTAGAAACTTTGGGGCACTCCTTGAAGTACTTTGTGTTGGTTGAATAGATGAATATGAGATTGTGTGATGCATATCGTATAATCATGCCCATGGATACTTGAGGTGACAATGGAGTATCTAGGTGACATTAGGGTTTTGGTTGATTTGTGTCTTAAGGTGTTATTCTAGTATGAACTCTATGATAGATTGAACGGAAAGAATAGCTTCATGTTATTTTACTACATACTCTTGAATAGATAGAACAGAAAGGATAACTTTGAGGTGGTTTCGTACCCTACCATAATCTCTTCGTTTGTTCTCCGCTATTAGTGGCTTTGGAGTGACTCTTTGTTGCATGTTGAGGGATAGTTATATGATCCAGTTATGTTATTATTGTTGAGAGAACTTGCACTAGTGAAAGTATGAACCCTATGCTTGCTTCCTATGATTGCAATACCCTTTACACTCACTTTTATCTTTAGTTACCTTGCTGTTTTTATATTTTCAGATTACAAATACCTATATCTACCATCCATATTGCACTTGTATCACCATCTCTTCACCGAACTAGTGCACCTATACAATTTACCATTGTATTGGGTGTGTTGGGGACACAAGGGACTCTTTGTTATTTGGTTGCAGGGTTGCTTGACAGAGACCATCTTCATCCTACGCCTCCCACGGATTGATAAACTTTAGGTCATCCACTTGAGGGAAATTTGCTACTGTCCTACAAACCTGTGCACTTGTAGGCCCAACAACGTCTACAAGAAGAAGGTTGTGTAGTAGACATCATTGACGCTCTTATTTTGCCACAAGAAAGCTGATTTTATGGGAAAGATCTGGGTGAAAGATTCACCCCAATCGGAGTTAGGGATCTCCGGATATAAAAGAAACAGTGAAGGGGGAGAATCAAAGAACGCAGAAACAGAGAGAGACAGAGAGATAGATCCAATCTCGGAGGTGCTCTCGCCCCTCCCACTCCATGGAAGCCAAGGACCAGAGGGGAAACCCTTCTCCCATCTAGGGAGAAGGTCAAGGAAGAAGAAGAAGAAGGGGGCTCTCTCCCCCTTGCTTTCGGTGGCGCCGGAGTGCTACCGGGGGCCATCATCATCACCGCGATCTTCACCAACACCTCCGACATCTTCACCAACCTCACCATCACCTTCCCCCATCTATATTCAGCGGTCCACTCTCCCGCAACTCGCTATACCCTCTACTTGAACATGGTGCTTTATGCTTCATATTATTATCCAATGATGTGTTGCCATCCTATGATGTCTGAGTAGATTTTCGTTGTCCTATCGGTGATTGATGAATTTCTATGATTGGTTTGAATTGCATGTTTTATTATTGGTGCTGTCCTATTGTGCCCTCTGTGTCGCGCAAGCGTGAGGGATTCCCGCTCTAGGGTTTGCAATATGTTCATGATTTGCTTATGGTGGGTGGCGTGAGTGACAAAAGCACAGACCCGAGTAAGTAGGTTGTTTGCATATGGGATAAAGGGAACTTGATACTTTAATGCTATGGTTGGGTTTTACCTTAATGATCTTTAGTAGTTGCGGATGCTTGCTAGAGTTCCAATCATAAGTGCATATGATCCAAGAAGAGAAAGTATGTTAGCTTATGCCTCTCCCTCAAATAGAATTGCAATAGTGATTGTCGGTCTAGTAACATAGTCAATTGCTTAGGGACAATTCCAAAACTCCTACCACCACTTTTGCACACTCGCTATATTTACTTTATTGCATCTTTATCTAAACAGCCCCTAGTTTATATTTACGTGTTCTTTATTATCTTGCAAACTTATCCAGCAACACCTACAAAGTACTTCTAGTTTCATACTTGTTCTAGGTAAAGCGAACGTCAAGCGTGCGTAGAGTTGTATCGGTGTTCGATAGAACTTGAGGGAATATTAGTTCTACCATTAGCTCCTCGTTGGGTTCGACACTCTTACTTATCGAAAGAGGCTACAATTGATCCCGTATACTTGCGGGTTATCAAGACCTTTTTTTGGCGCCGTTGCCGGGGAGTCATAGCGTGGGGTGAATATTCTCGTGTGTGCTTGTTTGCTTTATCACTAAGTAATTTTTATTTGTTGTTCTTAGTTCTTTTCTATCTTTAGTTATAGGTAGGAAACCCAAAATACCAAAAAAAAATAGTTGTACCTACTACACCAATGGTTGAAGAACCACTCAAAATCTATCACACTCCTCAAGCTTTTTACTTGGATCATCTTCGATCCCTTTGTGCTCGTGCTGAAACCCCAACTAGCTTAGCTGAGGGCAAATCTTTAGATGAGCATGCTTGTTATGTGCGACACCGTATATCTGAAAAAGGGAAACTTTTACTGGATCAATTTCATCGTTTGCAATGCTATGCTTGGACTTTATGTGAATTATATGATGTTACTTGTTGTTCTGAAAACCCTAAGAAACACCTTCCCTACCAATGCTTGTTTAGTGATAATGGAATCATATCTTCATATTCTAAGGGTGTTTATAATTACTATGATGTTCAACAAATTGAAGAATTTGTTGCTTTTAAGGGTGCTTATGAAATTGCTTCTTTGATTGAAAAGTATGATGCTACTCTCTACAAATCTGAAAATTTTGCCATACTTGAATATTGCTATGATAATTATGCTTCTAATGCCTATGTTAAACTATATATTGAGGACTACTCCGCTATCCAAGAAGAGACTAATATTTTGTAGGAGTCTATGGAAGAAGAAATTACTGAAACTGTGAGCTCATTGGATGAAAAAGATGATGAGGAGAGCGAAGAACAAAAGGAGGAAGAGCGGATTAGCTACCCGTGCCCACCTTCTAATGAGAGTAACCCTCCAACTCATACATTATTTAATTCCCCTTCGTGCTTACCGAAGGATGATTCCTATGATGATTGCTATGATCCCGTTGATTCTCATGAAATATCCCTTTTTGATGATGCTTGCTATGCTTGTGGCCAAGATGCCAATATGAATTATGCTTATGGAGATGAACTTGCTATAGTTCCTTATGTTAAACATGAAATTGTTGCTATTGCACCCACGCATGATAGTCCTATTATCTTTTTGAATTCTCCCTACCACACTATATCGGAGAAGTTTGTGCTTATTAAGGATTACATTGATGGGTTGCCTTTTACTACTACACATGATGATTTTGATAGATATAATATGCATGTGCTTGCTGCTCCTACTTGCAATTATTATGAGAGAGTAACTATATCTCCACATCTCTATGTTTCCAATATGATAGAATTGCAAGAAACTGCTTATACTATGCATTGGCCTTTACTATGTGTACATGATTTGTTACTTGATGACATGCCGATGCATAGGAAGAGAGTTGGACTTTGTTGTTTCATGATATATATTACTTTGTGCTCACTACTAAATTACAAGTCATTGTTAATTAAAATTGGCTTTGATATACCTTGGGATCCGGGTGGATCCATTACTTGAACACTATATGCCTAGCTTAATGGCTTTAAAGAAAGCGCTGCCAGGGAGACAACCCGGAAGTTTTAGAGAGTCATTTATTTCTGTTGAGTGCTTTCATATAGTTTAAAAACAAAAAATAAAGAGGGAAACATAAAACTTTTCAAAAAGGAAAGTGAAAGTGAGAGAGACAAGCATTGTTGAAGTGGGAGCTATCCTTGAACTTTGTTCATCTCACGGAAACTTTGTGAATCTTGATTACAGAAACTTTTCAACAAAAATAATTACCCCCTTTTACAATTCCATTGTATTATAAAAATAATGTGCCAAGGTTTGCCTTTAGGATGTTTACAATGCTTGTCTGTTTGTACGGTGCAGGACAGAAACTTTGGCTGTAGTGCACGATTTTACATTTTTTACTGGAATGTGAAATGGTTCTGATTCTTTTTGCACTGTCTTTCTGTAAAAATTGTTTATTTTTCATAATTTTGGTAGAATTTTGGGGTACCATAAGTATGGTGAATGTTCAGATTGCTACAGACTGTTCTGTTTTTGACAGATTCTGTTTCTGATGCATAGTTTGCTTGTTTTGATGAAACTATCAATTCCTATCAGTGGATTAAGCCATGAAAAATTTATATTACAGTAGACACAATGCAAAAACAACATATAAATTGGTTTGCAACAGTACCTAGAGTAGTGATTTGCTTTATTATACTAACAGATCTTACCGAGTTTTCTGTTGAAGTTTTGTGTGGGTGAAGTGTTTGATCGAGGAGGTCTCGATATGAGGAAAAGGAAGAGAGGCAAGAGCTCAAGCTTGGGGATACCCGAGGCACTCCAAGTAAATATTCAAGGAGTCTCAAGCGTCTAAACTTGGGGATGCCCCGGAAGGCATTCCCTCTTTCTTCAACAAGTATCGGTATGTTTTCGGATTCGTTTCGCTCATGCGATATGTGCAAGTCTTGGAGCTTCTTTTGCATTTAGTTTTCACTTTTCTTTTATGCATCATGCTGGTATGAGATAGTCCTTGGTTGATTTATAGAATGCTCATTGCACTTCAGTTAAATCTTTTGAGTATGGCTTTATAGAATGCTTCATGTGCTTCACTTATATCATTTGAAGTTTGGATTGCCTGTTTCTCTTCACATAGGAAACCGCCATTTGTAGAATGCTCTTTTGCTTCACTTATATTTGTCAAAGCGTTGGCATATCTTTTGTAGAAAGAATTAAAGTCTCTTGCTTCACTTATATCCATTTAGAGAGATGACAGGAATTGGTCAATCACATGGTTAGTCATAAAATCCTACATAAAACTTGTGGATCACTGAATACGATATGTTTGATTCCTTGCAATAGTTTTGTGATATAAAGATGGTGATATTAGAGTCATGCTAGTGGGCAGTTGTGGATTGTAGAGACACTTGTGTTGAGGTATGCAAGTCCTGTAGCATGCACGTATGGTAACTGTTGTGTGACAAATTTGAAGCATGGGGTGTTTCTTTGATTGTCTTCCTTATGAGTGGCGGTCGGGGACGAGCGATGGTCTTTTCCTACCAATCTACTCTCCTAGGGGCATGTATAGTAGTACTTTGCTTCGAGGGCTAATAAACTTTTGCAATAAGTATATGAGTTCTTTATGACCAAAGTGAGTCCATGGATTATACTCACTTTTACCTTTCCATTATTGCTAGCCTCTTCGGTACCGTGCATTGCCCTTTATCACCTCGAGAGTTGGTGCAAACTTCGCCGGTGCATCCAAACCCCGTGATATGATACGCTCTATCACACATAAGCCTCCTTATATCTTCCTCAAAACAGCCACCATACCTACCTATCATGGCATTTCCATAGCCATTCCGAGATATATTGCCATGCAACTTCCATCATCATCATATACATGACTTGAGCATTCATTGTCATATTGCTTTGCATGATCGTAAGATAGCTAGCATGATATTTTCATGGCTTGTCCTCTTTTTATATCATTGCTATGCTAGATCATTGCACATCCCGGTACACCACCGGAGGCATTCATATAGAGTCATATCTTTGTTCTAGTATCGAGTTGTAATATTGAGTTGTAAGTAAATAAAGTGTGATGATCATCATTATAGAGCATTGCCCCATAAAAAAAGGAGAGGCCAAAGAAGCCTAAATAAAAAAAGGGGGGGCCAAAGAAGCTCGCAAAAGAAAAAAAGGAAAAAAGAAAAGAAAAGAAAAGGGGCAATGTTACTATCCTTTTACCACACTTGTGCTTCAAAGTAGCACCATGTTCTTCATATAGAGAGTCTCTTATGTTGTCACTTTCATATACTAGTGGGAATTTTTCATTATAAAACTTGGCTTGTATATTCCAAAGATGGGCTTCCTCAAATGCCCTAGGTCTTCATGTGCAAGAAAGTTGGATGCACACCCACTTAGTTTTTATTTTGAGCTTTCACACACTTATAGCTCTTAGTGCATCCGTTGCATGGCAATCCCTACTCCTCGCATTGACATCAATTGATGGGCATCTCCATAGCTCGTTGATTAGTCGCGTCGATGTGAGACTTTCTCCCTTTTTGTCTTCTCCACATAAACCTCCACCATCATATTCTATTCCACCTATAGTGCTATATCCATGGCTTGCGCTCATGTATTGCGTGAGGGTTGAAAAAGCTGAAGCGCATTAAAAAGTATGAACCAATTGTTCGGCTTGTCATCGGGGTTGTGCATGATGGGAGCATTTTGTGTGACGAAAATGAAGCAAGGCCAAACTATATGATTTTGTAGGGATAAGCTTGCTTTGGCCATGTTGTTTTGAAAAGACATGATTGCTTTATTGGTACGCCTGAAGTATTATTGTTTTTATGTCAAATGATAGACTATTGCTTTGAATCACTTGTGTCTTAATATTCATGCCATGATTAGACATATGATCAAGATTATGCTAGGTAGCATTCCACATCAAAAATTATCTTTTTTTATAATTTACCTACTCAAGGACGAGCAGAAATTAAGCTTGGGATGCTGATACGTCTCCGTCGTATCTATAATTCTTGATTGTTCCATGCCAATATTATTCAACTTTCATATACTTTTGCCAACTTTTTATACTATTTTTGGGACTAACATATTGATCCAGTGCCCAGTGCCAGTTCCTGTTTGTTGCATGTTTTATGTTTCACAGAAACCCAATATCTAATGGAGTCCAAACGGGATAAAAATGGACGGAGAATTATTTTGGAATATTTGTGATTTTTGGGAGGAAGAATCAACGCGAGACGGTGCCCGAGGGGGCCAGCAGATAGGGGGGCGCGCCCCAGGGAGGCAGGCGCGCCCTGGACTCTCCTGGGCACCCCGTAAAGCGGTTGACGCTCTTCTTTTGCCGCAAGAAAGCTAATTTTATGGGAAACATCTGGGCGAAATATTCACCCCAATCGGAGTTACGGATCTCCGGATATAAAAGAAACGGTGAAGGGGCAGAATTAGAGAACACAGAAACAGAGAGAAACAGAGAGATAGATCCAATCTCGGAGGGGCTCTCACCCCTCCCACGCCATGGGAGCCAAGGACCAGAGGGGAAACCCTTCTCCCATCTAGGGAGAAGGTCAAGGAAGAAGAAGAAGAAGGGGGCTCTCTCCCCCTTGCTTCCGGTGGCGCCGGAGTGCCACCGGGGGCCATCATCATCACCGCGATCTTCACCAACACCTCCGACATCTTCACCAACCTCTCCATCACCTTCCCACATCTATATTCAGCGTTCCACTCTCCGGAAACCCCCTGTACCCTCTACTTGAACATGGTGCTTTATGCTTCATATTATTATCCAATGATGTGTTGCCATCCTATGATGTCTGAGTAGATTTTCGTTGTCCTATCGGTGATTGATGAATTGCTACGATTGGTTTGAGTTGCATGTTTTATTATTGGTGATGTCCTATTGTGCCCTCCATGTCGCGCAAACGTGAGGGATTCCCGCTGTAGGGTTTGCAATATGTTCATGATTTGCTTATGGTGGGTGGCGTGAGTGACAGAAGCACAGACCCGAGTAAGTAGGTTCTTTGCGTATGGGATAAAGGGGACTTGATACTTTAATGCTATGGTTGGGTTTTACCTTAATGATCTTTAGTAGTTGCGGATACTTGCTAGAGTTCCAATCATAAGTGCGTATGATCCAGGAAGAGAAAGTATGTTAGCTTATGCCTCTCCCTCAAATAGAATTGCAATAGTGATTACCGGTCTAGTAACATAGTCAATTGCTTAGGGACAATTCCAAAACTCCTACCACCACTTTTCTACACTCGCTATATTTACTTTATTGCATCTTTATCTAAACAGCCCCTAGTTTATATTTACGTGTTCTTTATTATGTTGCAAACTTATCCAACAACACCTACAAAGTACTTCTAGTTTCATACTTGTTCTAGGTAAAGCGAACGTCAAGCGTGCATAGAGTTGTATTGGTGGTCGATAGAACTTGAGGGAATATTTGTTCTACCTTTAGCTCCTCGTTGGGTTCGACGCTCTTACTTATCGAAAGAGGCTACAATTGATCTCGTATACTTGCGGGTTATCACCACCCACCCTCCCCGTCTACCCCTTCCCCCTGTCCCCTAGACCCCCTGGCAGGGTGGTCTGGGCGGACCTGGCGGAAGACGATGACCGCGCCGCGGGCCGGCCGGTGGAGTGCCGCGACCGCGTCCCCCCGCCCGCCCCGGCTCGCCCGCCGCTGCCCCGCTCTACCGGCAGCCTTACTCCCGGGGGTGGGAGTTCGGCTGCCCAGGCGCGGGCTCGGCCTCTCCGCCGGTTGCCGCGTTCCTCTCCAGTGGCCGCGGGGAAAGGCGTTGCCTTCGGTGCGGGGGCTGGCCGCCGCCGCCGGTGCTCCACCGGCTGGGGTGTGGCCGGCCGTGCGAAACTCGGTCCTGCCCAGGCGTCCTAGAGGCCCTC
Source organism: Triticum timopheevii (assembly GCA_963921465.1). Taxonomy (NCBI): domain Eukaryota; kingdom Viridiplantae; phylum Streptophyta; class Magnoliopsida; order Poales; family Poaceae; genus Triticum; species Triticum timopheevii. Next base: position 187,449,117 of record OY997272.1, on the reverse strand, counting down.
CGGTTGGCCCGCCCCGGCTCGTCCGGCTGCCCCGCCGCCGCCGCCGATGGTACCCGATGCTCCGTTGCTCTCCCAGCGAGCCCCCTTTCGCCCCTTCACCGCGTTTTGCGGCTCGTCCTGGCTCTGCTGCGCCCCTTCTCCCCGTCGTCTCGCCATGCCTTGCCCACCGAGCCGGTCGTCCGCCGCGCTCGCCTCTCCGGCGACGGCCGAAGGAACCCTAGCCGATCGGGGGGCTCCAGCTCCTGGGCTGGGCCTGGCCGTTTCGGGCCCGGGAAGGCTCTTGGGCCTGCTCCCCCTAGGTGGCCGGCCCAACTAGGCGACCTGGGCTATGTGGGCCAGCCCAGCCCCCTGGCTGCGACGCCTCGGCCTCGGCCCAGCTCCCCCCCCCCACTCTGGAGAGGATTTGGCTTCCTCGAGGGTTTCCCCTCCAGCCGCAATCCCCCATGCCTCCATCCCGATTGCCCGCTCCCTCGCTCCCCTTCTCCCATCCTCGTCGCCGCCGCCCCCCCTCCTCCCCCTGCGACGCCGCCGCCCCTCCCCATGGCCCGCGACTGGGGAAACGGTGCAGGGCGCCCCAAGCAGCCCCTGTAGGATCCTCGGCCGGCTGGCCGCGCCTCGCCAGAGGGCCAGCGCCGCGAGGCCGACCTCCGCCGCCAGTTGGCCGCCCGCGACGGCCGCGTCGCCCGCCGCTCTCCTGGACGCGAGGCCCGTCGCTCCCCCTCTCGTGACTCCCGCTGCTCCCCTTCCCGTGACGCCCGCCGCTCGCCGCCGCAGGACTCGCGGCGCTCGCTGCCCCGCTCCGACTGGCGTTTGTCGGCCCGCGCGGATGGCCGCTCCCCGGTACGGGCTGATGGTCGGCGCTCCCCCGCTCGGGAGAGCCGCCGTGACTGTCCCCTCTCCCCTTCCCCCGCGCGTTGGCATGGTCGGTCGCCGTCACCCTCTCGGCCCTTGCCCACCGACGCTGCCACCACTCGCCGGTACCAGCCCCCCAAGAACCAACTGAGCTTGCCTCCAGGCAATGGTGGCCCCGGGGCTCGCGGGCGCCAAGGCGCCAAGAAGAAGAAGAGGGGTCCCGCCCGAACCCCCTCTGCCGCGGCTCAGACACCCGCGTCCTCGATCGCGCCCAACTCCGGTGCTCCCCGCGATCCGCCTCTGTGCTTCAACTGTGGACTTGTCGGCCACTATCAGGTCGAGTGCCCCAACCCGCCGATGTGCTACCTCTGCAAGGAGTCGGGCCACCCCGCGGCTCTCTGCCCAGACCGCCCGGTGACGGAGGAGCTCATGATGTACGACCACGACATTGAGGGTCTCTGCTTCTTCCACATGGAGGTGGAGGACGCCCCCCCCCCCCCCCGTCTTCGTTGCTCCTGGCGGTCGTGACATTGTGGGGGCCGGGGTCGCTTCGCTAGAGATGATCGAGGCGGAGCTTAACCACCTCTGTCGTCGCGTTTGGGATTGGTAGGTGACCCCGACCTCGGATAGCTCCTTCACTGTGGTCTTCCCCAACGCCCTCAGCCTGGGCCTCTGCACCCGTAGCGACGACATCACCCTCGCCCTCAACAAGCTCGTTGTCAACATCTCTGAGCCCTTGATGGACCCTAAGGCTGTTGCCGTGCTAGACACTGCATGGATCCTCATAGCTGGCCTCCCCGACATTGCCCACTCTGAGAAAGTGATCCGCAGTATGTCCAAGATCCTGGGCAAGGTGGTGGTGGTGGACGAGCTCTCCCTACGCAAAGAGGAGGAGGTCCGTGTCAAGGTCAAGTGCCTTGACTCCTCCACTCTCCGTGCCACCGTCCGAGTTTTCCTCAACAACCAGGGATTCGACCTCAAGATCTACCCCGAGCCTCCCAACCACATCGGCCGCCCTCGACACCTTGCTGATGGCCACTTTGGTGGGGGCGACGCGGACAACCGCAATGACTCCCACTACCACCGTCCGCGCCCTTCCCGCCACGAGGACCCGGAGGACGACGATGAGCGTTCTGGCCGCAGCCGCTCCCCCTCGCGAGACCCATCCGACCCACCTCCGGGGCGCGGGGGTGCGTGTACGGACCGGTCGCGGGGGTTGGCCTCCTCCACCGAGGCCGCCCCCGCCGCGCTGCCTGTCTCCTCTCCCTCCTCTTCGGCCAAGCTCAGCGACATCTCCAGCATCAGCCTCCTCGTCCTTCCGGCATCTTCGCCGCCCTCGCCCTGCTCCTCCCCCGTGGCTGTCCCGGCACCTCCGTCCCCGCCGATGCCATCACCGCTGCTGCCGGCCTCGCCGACGTCGGCGCCTCCCCCCTTCGGGTCTCCCGCGGTGGACCCCCCTGGGTTGGACGTGCCGCCGCCTCCCGCCTCCCCCCGGCTCCTGCCCTTGTCATGGAGGACGACGCACCGGCCCCGGACCCGCCCTCCCCTCCACAGGCGGAGTCTGGTGCCCTGCTGGAGCCTCCGGTGCCTGCGTCCCCGACTCGTCTGCTGCATGTGGGCACCGACGCTGTGGTCACCCCCGTCGCCTCCCACCACCTCGGTCGGTGTCCTACGTCCGTCGGGCTCGGGCCTCGTCGACCCCGGTGACTGCCTCCCGCCGCAGTGCCCGACTCGACGCGTACCGCCCGGCCGGCTTCCCGGCGCCGTCCATCTCTGAGCGGGCTAAGATCCGGGCTGCGGCCTGGAACCTCGAGACAGGTGCGACCGCCATCCCCTCCAGTTCTTCCAGCTGCTCATTTTCTACGCTCGAAGCTATCCCGCTCGGCCGCCTTGCCAAGGTGGCCCTAGACTCGTCTGTAGTTTTCAGGGGGGAAGTTGGTCCCCCCTTAGAGCAGATTGCGGCTATCTAGGCCCGGGAGATCCTTGATGGGAAACTCCCTGAGACCCGGGCCCGTCTCCTCTGCACTCCGGCGCCCCAGCCCTCAGGGATGCCAGTCGAGGAAATCCATGGCCGCACTCGCCTCCCGCAATGCCGCTCTCAGAGCCCATAGCGCTTCCACCATCCTGGGGTCAAGCAGCCCCTCAATGGCGCTTTAGATGTGCGCCCTCTTCTGGAACATCTGCGGCTTAGGCCATGACGGCCGCCGCCGCCAGCTAGTTGAGTACATCCGTGACGAACACATCAACATCATTGCCATTCAAGAAACCATGCGCATGGAGTTCTGTCTCCCCGAACTCGACAGCCTTAGCGCCCACCTGTTTGCCTGGCATTGGCTCCCTTATAGTGGGAACAATGTCAACTCGGGTAGCATCCTCTTATGTGTGAAGGATGCCACCTTTGAGGTGGGCGATATGGACCGGGGTGAGTCCTTCGTTAGTATGGAGATCTTCGAGCGCGCGCTCAACTTCAAGTGGGAGGTCATCATTGTATACAGACCGGCGGACCACCGCCGCTCCCCGACCTTCCTCGCTGAGCTGCAGTAGAAGATCTCCGCTCCTCCCTCCCAGTAGTCATGGGAGGTGACTTTAACCTCATCCGCTCCCTGGATGAGAAGAACAATGACCGGGTTAACCGCCCCCGGATGCAGATGTTGAACGGCTGCATCGTGGAGCTTGGCCTCCGTGAGCTCGAGCGAACGGGGGCCCGGTTCACCTGGACTAACCTCCAGGTGAACCCAACGCAGTCCGTCCTGGACAGCGTCTTAGTCTCCATGTCCCCCTCCTTCTCTCCTCCGCAGATGGACGCCCCCCCATCCCTCATCGGTTCCGGTTTGAGCTCTTCTGGCTCAACCAGGCCGGATTCCGTGAGGCTGTTGCAGCTAAGTGGACCGCCGCGCGTGACTCACCTCACCGCGCCATGTCCGCCGTAGACTCCTGGCAGTTTTGCACCAAGCTGGCCCGCCAATTTATGAAGGGGTGGGGCGCGAACCTCAACCGTGATCTCCGTGACCGCAAGAAGGCCCTCCTGAGTGCCATCCAAGTCCTGGACGCCCGAGCTGACTCATCGGGGATCTCTCCGGACGAGTGGAATGCTGAGATATGATCTCGAAGACCAACTCTCGGTCATCTACACTGACGAGGAGACCTACTGGCGGCTGCATGGCACCCAACGGTGGGTGCTCTGGGGTGACGCTAACACGGCCTACTTCCAGGCAATCGCCAATGGCAGGCGTCGTCAGAACTCCATCCACTCCTTGTGGGACGGTGATACTCAGCTTGGTCGCCCCTCGAACATCCGAGCCCACGTAGACGGCTTCTATAAAGCCCTTTTCACCCCCACCCCTTGGGGTGGGGCTGCGCTGGCCCCCAATACCTGGTCAGGTGCCCAGCTTGTCTCCGACAAGGCCAACACCGCCTTGGTGGCGCCCTTCTCGGAGGAGGAGGTCCTTGCAGCGATCAAAGGAATGAACCCCTCCTCGGCTCCGGTCCCGGATGGATTGCTAGTCTCGTTTTTCAAAACATTCTGGCAAACCATCAAACCGAAAGTCATGGCCCTCTTCGACGAGTTCTTCTCTGGGACCATGGACCTTGGGTGCCTAACTATGGGATCATTACCCTCATCCCCAAGGTCCCGGGGGCCTCGGACATTCGCCAGTTCCGCCCGATCACGGTGATCAACGTGATCTTCAGGATCCTGTCTGAAGGGTACGCCAATAGGGTGACCCTTCTAGCGGACTCTGTCACCCACCCCAACCAATCCGCCTTCATCCAAGGCCGGTTTATTTTGGAATGGGTGTTGGTCTTTCACGAAGTCCTCCATGAAGTCCGATCCAAACACCACTGTGCAGTTTTCCTAAAGCTCGACTTTCACAAAGCCTACGACACTATCCACTGGCCCTTCCTTCGGGAAGTTTTACTTCGAAAGGGCTTCGACAACCGCTAGGTGACCCGCATTATGCAACTCGTCACCTGCGGTCGGATGGCGGTCAACATCAACGGTGAGATCAGACCCTACTTCCCCACCTTATGTGGGGTTCGCCAGGGTGACCCATTCTCCCCGTTTCTATTCAACATGGTTGCCGATGCCCTCGCGGTCATTCTCGATAAGGACAAAGCTTGTGGCCATATCCGGGGCGTTGTCCCCCACCTAGTGGGTGGGGGAGGGGTCTCCCTCCTCCAATATGCGGACGACACCATAGTTATGGTGGAAGGCTCTGCGTCCGACATCGCCAATCTGAAGTTCCTCCTCCTCTGTTTCCAATAGATGTCTGGGCTCACCATCAACTTTGATAAAAGCGAAGTGATGGTCCTCGGCTATCCCCTGGACGAGGCTTTGTCCATTGCAGACTGGCTGAACTACCGCCTGGGCTCCTTCCCCACGACTTACTTGGGGGTGCCCATTAGTGACTCCAGGCTCGCCATTGCGGATCTCCGTCCGACGGTGACTAGGATGCAGCACCGGGTTGAACCTTGCAGGGGGCGCTGGTTGTCGAAAGCAGCCAGGGTGATTCTAATCAACTCTTCGCTCGCTAGCCTTCTCTGGTTTCTCATGAGCTTCTACGACCTCCATGAGACCCTCCATCAGGAGGTTGCCAAATACCAGTCGAGGTTTTTTTGGGCTGCTGAGGGCGACAAGCAGAAGTATCATATGGTGAGCTGGTCCGACATCTGCAAACCCAAAGACCAGGGCGGCCTTGGGATCTTGTCATCCCGTCGCATGAACATTGCTCTCCTGACCCGCTCGCTGTGGCGTATCGCCAATGGGGAGGGAGGCCTCTGGGTCACCATCATCCGTAATAAGTACCTTCGAGGCCAACCTCTTGCCTTTTGCCAGCGTACGGGTGGATCCCAGTTCTGGCAGTCCGTGATTCAGCTTCCGCCCGTCCTCCGCATCGGCACATCCATCTCAGTTGGCTTCGAGTCCTGGCTGCGCGATTCCCAGAACTCTTTGCCATTGCGGCCGATCCTCGGGTCTCTGTCGAGACGGCCCTTATTGACTTAGGGTTTCTCGCTTTCCGGCGTCCATTTGGCCCCCTCGGGGTGGCTGCTTCGGACTCCCTCCTCCAAGACATCGCCCTTATGCCAATGAACGTCGAGGAGGACCAGGATGCCCTTTCCTGGCGCCTTGAGCCATCTGGCCCTATCTCCACGAAGTCCTTGTACGCCGCCATTGTGCCCTTGGCGGCCCCGGAACCCTTTAGCCTAATCTGGGACATCCGCCTACCTCTGAAGATCAGGATTTTCCTGTGGCAATGGATCCGTGGACGCCTCCCTTCTGGGGTTGAAGTCCTCAAGCGTAACGGCCCGGGCGATGGGACGTGTCCCATCTGTGGCACGATCAAGGATGCTAACCACATCTTCTTCTCGTGCTACACTGCCCAGTTCCTCTGGGCTTGCTTCCGCGAAACGGTTGGTGGACAGTGGTGCAATACCAACTTCCCCGACTTACTTGCCGAGCTCAATGCTTCCCTTACACGCTACCGCCATATTAGATGGTTGTGCATTGGGGTTCTCGCCTGGATGCTTTGGAACATTCGCAATAAGCTTTTTATTCAGAAGGTGCCCCTCCGACGTGCGATTGACGCAATCTTCAAAATGTGTGGTTACTTGCAGCTTTGGCGGCCGCTTAGCCGCCCCCAGGACAGGGACGTCATCACCACCCTCCTCTCCGACCTCTGCTCGATGGCGCCCCGCGTGGCTCCCCAGCTGCCCCCCCCCCCCAGCAAGATTAGGTCGCCTGGTGGCTCTGTGGCGTGTGTGTTTTGTGTTTAGGGCTTGTTGTGCTGTGCCCTCACAATTGACCCTTATGACTACTTTGTGTTCTCGTGGACTTCCGTATGCGTGTGTGTGTGTGCTATGTTGAACCTTGTTGGATGCTTGGTTTGGGCGGTTTGCTTTATAATATAAAGCGGGGCGAAAGCCTTTTTCGGTATATCGTATTTCTGAAAAAAAAATGGAGAAGCGGTGTACTCTAAAACTATTGTGCAGTTGTTCTTTCTATGGAATTTATATAAAGTTCAAGAATCTGATCTGGCTACCATCAAGGTGCGGCACAAGCAGCACATTTCTTATCAATATAAATATGCAAATTACTTATACCTAAAAACTTAAAAGTGCACGCGCACTATCTGAACAGAACGAGCGGCCGGTTCCTGACCGCAGGATCACGCCCCATCGCCACGCGCGTGCCACCTTGTCGGAGCCATCATATCCTCGTCGTCTCCTCCACTCCCCGACCCCACTCGTTCCGATTTCGCCTCTCCGCCGCCGCTCCCGCCCCCGCGTCGTCCTGCTGCTGCTCGTCCTCCCCCAAATCCAGGCGGTGATGTGGGGTCCCTTCTCACGCTCTGCCTCGGCCTCCCGAGATCGGCCGCCGACCGCGACCGCTCAGTGGACGCGGCCCCGGCGCTCACCGTCGGTCCGGTCTCCCACAAGGCCGCCTGGAGGCGGCCTTCCCTGACGCCTCCCTCGCCGCGGTTGTTTCGCTATCGCCAGGGGTGAGGAGAAGGCGCCCTGCCCAACTGCCGCCAGAGTTGAAGGAGAGCACGGACCTCACCTGCATGCTCCGCTTCCTGCAGTCCGCGAGAGCCCGCGTCTTACCCGAAGCGCGCGTCGCGCGAAGGCCGCCTCATCCAGAATCAACACGCTTATGCCATCCTCTCGTCCAATAGCGCACGACATGGATGGATTTGTTTTCCTGTGGCCTGTGGGTTTCACCGCTTCAGTTCTGAAGAAACTGTGTGCCGTCGTGCCGGCAGGCGTCAGCTCTAGCAACGGCAGCAGGGTAGCGGCGGCATCTAAGCAACGAAGCAGCAGCAAGACATGGTTCAGTTGAGTTTCAACTTCAGCGGCGGCAGGTAGCAACGGCAGCAACAGCAGGTCATGGCTCATTTTACTATAGAAAAGCAAACATAAGCTAGCAACGGCAGCAGGAGCAGGCCATGGTTCAGTTTACTGTAGAAAAGCAAATACTATTATAAAACTATTATTGCACAAGTGACCAAACTTCAGCATTATTGCACAAGTTTCGGCTTTCTTCTCCTCTTTCACTTCAGGGTTCATGGTGGGTAGCTTCTCGAAAATGCGAATATTTTTTGTTGACATCCAAAGTAGTTGTAGTTGCACACATAGTAGTCCTAATTGACACATGCATTGCCATAGAGTTGCACAATCTGGTCTGCTTAGTCGCATATGAATTGTCATAGCTTGTAATGTAGTCTAGTTGCACACACATTGATGTTTAGTCGGCTTGTAATGTAGTCTAGTTGCACACACATTGATGTTTAGTTGACAGGAAGACTAGTTGCACACACATATGCTCAGCTGATTTGTAATTTAGTCTAGTTGCACACACATTAATATTTAGTTGGCGGGACACTAGTTGCACACACATATGCGCAATTGATGCGATAATGTAGTTTAGTTGCACACACATTAATATTTAGTTGGCAGGATTAGTTACACACATATATGCTCAATTGATGCGGCAATGTAATCTAGTTTCACACACATTGATGTTTAGTTGGCAGGACTATTGTCACACACATATGCTCAGTTGACGCGGCAATGTAGTCTAGTTGCACACACATTGATGTTTAGTTGGCAGGACTATTTGGCACACACATATGTTCAGTTGGTGCAGTAATATAGTCTAGTTACACACAAAGTGATGTTTAGTTGATAGGACTATTGGCACACACATATGCTCAGTTGGCGCAGTAATGTAGTCTAGTTACACACACACATTGATGTTTAGTTGGCATGAAGAGTAGTTTGTCGAAATATCTCCATGCGGGATCTACTTTTGAAGAGCACGTCGCGTGGGTTTTAACAGTGAAAACGGATCTGAATTTTGACATGCGGTTTAAAAGATATGCATTTTATAATCTTCAAAACCAAAAATTAATGCACAAGAGAGACTACATAGAACTAGACGTGCCGTAAGGACTGGACGTGCTGTCTTTTTAATATGCAGTAGGGACTATACGTGTTGTCTTTCCTAAAACCAGGGGACAAACGATTATATTTGGCCGGCCGCTAGCAAACGCCAGCAAGCGCCCGGCCGCCAGCTAGACCTATCCGTATTTATATTGTAACATTAGACGATTTTTTTAGAGTTCATATATATATCTTGATAAACATCACAGTATTTTACTTATGTGGAAACAAACACTTGAACAAATATATACCAGTCTTAGTACACACACTATGTGTTCCCCTAATTATTTCAGCGCACAACATGTTGCACTCTATTACATTGCACTATGATGAGAAAAGGCCCTCTTTTCCTCCAGCTTTACAAACACACTTCCGTCGTATATACCTCTCGCGTCGTCCTTATGAAGAAATCCATCATTGTCACTTGCGACGCTGTATATTCCGCCCCATTCTATTTGAGGCCCCTCCCTGAATTTATAACAATAGAAACGAAAAACTTAGCAGGACCCAATAATCTTAACTAACTCTTTTGCCCTTCCGTTAATTAAAATCATGCTTTTTTACAGGAAATAATTTGTTATAAAACCGAGGAACCATGAGCAATTACACATATTCATAGGTTTTTCGTTAAAAAACAAAATCCGCATATAACCACGGCATGCATATGTAACAAATTACCATGATGCAGGGTCCAGTGGATCTCGATTTGCTAGGATCATATCCTCCACCTCCAAATATGTCAAACCATCTGGTCTAGTTTTTGCATGCTTTATGAATATTTCCTCAAACTTTTGTGGAACAAACCTACAACTTGACATGTTTAGCATATATACGGATTTGAATGATAGAAATATGCACAAAAACTAGCATATATACGAGAATAAAATATCAAAGCATAAATGTACATAATATCTCCCAATAATCAAGGTAAATCAATTATATCCAAGTTACAAAGGAAGAGCATTATAAGTCCTCTGCATTGCTTTACTGCTGTTGGATATGTGACATCCCATAAGTTTGTTTTTATATGTATGGATAGAGCTGGTGCACCTCGGTGTTCCGCATAAAACTGGTTATAATATAAAATATCAAAATAGATTTTACCCCATGCAAATCTCCTTTTAAAAGACACTAATTAGTTGAGTTAAGCGGTATTTTCCTATATACCCGTGGATGCACACATCCATAAAATTACTGTAAATCTTTCACTATATAGATGAGCACACAATCCAACCCACAAAAAATATTCTAAATCCTAGAAATCTCGTAAAGTTGGGCGATTTCTAAAGTTTAAAAAGCTAGCAGAAACAAAACCACAAGTTTAAGTGATTTGTAACTGTTATTTTCCTTGGTTCGCTTGATATGTACATAAGTAGCATTAAGAGGCGGAGCTAGGAAATTTTTCCATTGGGTTCACTTAAAATTTGGGTGTGAACTAACTATACTATCATAGACTATTTCACAACAAAACCAAAGCAATAATAAGGACAGTCGTGAGTTAATGGGTTCAGCTGTTCACCGAGCTCATTTGAGCTCGGGAGCAGAAAGGCACTTTCGGGTTCAGCTTTGATTTTTAGTTGGGTTCAGACAACCAAATACCTATATAGTAACAAGTAAAAAAGCGCAGCTCCGCCCCTAAATAGCACGTGGTATTAATTACCTTCCTTTAACATCAAATGCACCGGTATCACTCCCATGCATTCCTCTGTGCATATTCTCTATGTATATTGATAAGTGAGGCAATGGTGCATCAGCCTGGATTGAAAAAAGATATAACATATCAAGCTCGTAGTTCATCCACAGACATGTCTATATGTTAAAAGAATAGTGTGTGTGCGTGTGTGCACGTGTGGGTGAGGGAGAGGAGAAGTACGGGGCTTGTTATAGGACCATTAGCAGCATGCACCAAGGTGGCAAATTCTCTGGCATATGTAACATTAAAACCAATTGCGACAGACCCTACATTCCAAAGTATAAGTTTAGCATGGATTAGAATATAAAATGAAGCCTCCAGCAATAGAGTACTCTGTATTTAGGACTCGCATCTATGTAAAACCAGTTACTTAAGACACTAAAATAATACTATAAAGTTAAATATATGTGTTCCGCAGTGGTATGGATATAATGTCATTTTATTCAGTTTAATATAATCAGCACGAAGAAAAGTTGAACACAGCAGCAAAATCACTTAAACATGGCATGACCAAATGAAAATGTTTTTTTAGAATAAATGAAAATGTTTTTTATTCGAGTGAAATGCACAGGGAGTGCAATTACTTAGCGGATGTGGTCAATCAACTCTGCTTGGCAGTGGACTAGTTTGTACTCTGTAGCTAAGGCTAAAAGATCTATTGAGCTTCTCTTTTATCCATGAAAATGCATAGAATTTATTTTTTCAATTTGCAGATATGTGCGATTTGTTTACTATCTTAGTAAGACTAAATCGTGCAAAATTTGTTGCAGAAAATCAATCACCTTCAAATGTTTCCGAAGGAGTAATGATGCCATCCTTGTTACGGTCGAAAAAGGAGACATGTTTCTGGAGTGCCGTCATGTTGCGAATCTCAGTATGTGCCATCACATGCCCCCCTTTAAGTTACAAACACAATAGTGATGACATGCGTAAGTGAGAAATTACAGAAAAGTTTGCAATATTTATAGGAAACTGCAGCATGTAGCAAGACTTACCGCCAAACATCCATAGAAACAGAAGAGCAGCCACCGGCGGCAGGAGTAGAGAAGCTGCTGCTGATGATTGTCGCCGGATCGCCATCGCTGCTGCTGCTGCCGCCGCCGGTAACCCCTTCTTCTCTGGCTGTGTGACTGGAGAGTGTGCTCAGGGAACGCGGTTCACTGTTTAAGTAGCAAGGGAAGAGCTACATATGAAAGGTCCCTCTTTCTTGCTGAAGCAGATATGGTACTTGGCGGAAGCTAAACCACGTAACATCTTTGTTGGCGGATGCGGAGTATTAGTCTCTGGTGCATTTATGATTGATGCGCGGAAGAGGAGCAAACTTTTAGATGACTACCGATGTTGACGTTTTGCTGAAACAAAGAACAAACTAATTGCTGCCCCTGTTACCTTTTCACGACGTTTTGTTGTATATGGTTCAAATGCGGTAGCAAACTGGCCACCAGTTGGTTAGATTCGTGGTGGTCCTCCTTGTTGCTTGGAGGAAGCTAAACCACGTTTCAGTAGGCATCAATCTTGAATTACCAGCAGGTGTTTCACAAAATAATCTCCGATGAGTCTGGAGAAAAATAATCTACTTCCTCTGTTTAGGGGTGTAAGTCATCTTACGAAAATCAAATAATCCCAAAAACACTTAGACGCGGTGCATTAATTTCTACTCCCTCCGTCCCATAATGTAAGACTTTTTTGACACTACATTAGAGTCAGAAAACGTCTTACATTATGGGACAGAGGGAGTACCTCATTTCTTGTTTCTTGACATATCAACCAATAAGAGATGTGGGTGCGCATGTTTTTAATGACTTGAGGCTACCAAACACGACATGTAGTGGTTAGTTTATTGCATGCAATGCTATTAATTAGCAAATAAACATTAAGTTCTCTCGTTTTCCCCTCCTCCTTGGTCACGGTGCACAACCTAAGATGACTTATTCACCTAGACGGAGGGAGTAAGCGGGATGTCATTTATATTCAGTAAGAGGGCTGCTATGTGTCGGCAGGCGGATCTTTTAAAGATCCGCCGCCTTGCGAGCCGTCAGATTTGATAAATCGAGCGGATGCACGTCTTTCTCTACGTCGCAACAGAGATCTTGTTGCAGAAACTCTTGTAACACAAATTACCTTATGGAGTTTTTTTTTCGCAACATAGGTTGTGCTGTGTGATTTATTTATTTTTTGCAACATAGCCCGTGTTGCGGAATTATATTTTTGTCTTCTTTTTTCTGCAATACAGATATTGTTGCAGAAAAACTTTGGAACTAAGGTGATTTTGCAGATTATTTTTTCTTTGTGTTCACTTTTATATGGTGGTACGAAAGAAAGTTTTGCAACATGACTAATGTTGCAGAAATCTTCCTTGCAACAAATTGAATGTTGCAGAAAAAGCACCATTGTCGTTCTCCACGAGCTTCAGCCGGACGCTGGTGAGGGGATCGGTGTCGCCCATCCCTGCCATCGCGTCGCCGGGGACGTGCGCCCGCCGAACGGTGGTGAGAGAGGAGAGGCGTCGCTTGACCTCCCCATCGCGCCTCCCTCGACGAGCGACAGACCTCCGACCACTTGCCTCGTCACCATCCTCCTCACCGGCTAGATGTACGCCATTGATAGGCACTTGTATACGGGAGAGAGAGGTTTAAAAAGAAATAAGATGATGGAGAGAGACGAAGAGATAAGACATGGTGTAAGTGCATCTAGTGCCTCTTAGTGATTTTGGTGTATTGAAGACTTATAGGTTAAGGGACTGATGCGTTTGTGAGTGTACACAAGTCTATAAGTCTATGAGGAGTTTGATGTTTACAGAGAAAGTCGACCCCTAAAAATGAAGTTCTTCAACTGAAGACTTTGGATTTCTGAAGACTTTCTGAAGACTTTGAAAGTGAAGAAATTGATGTAACCTTGAAGACTTGGCAATCATTCGAGGAACATGAAGCGTGAAGACTTTTGTTTTTATAGTTTCATTTTCTCTTTCTTGAGTCATAGGAAACACCGTACTGTTAAAGGGGGTCGAGGAAATACTAAGGAAAAATTTCCATGTGATGCTCAACTCAAAATCCTACACCTACCAATCCCTTCGAGTGAAGCCATTGGAAATCTCATACAGTTCAGTCATATTCTTTAGTGACAGAGACGAAGTTCTTCTGGTCTCTGTGGAATTTGTTCTGACTGAGGAGTTAGGAATTCGCCAGTGCGAATTGCCTACACAGTGAGGAACATGATAGCCCTGACGAATTTGAGAGTCAAATATTCCGACCGTTGTTGTGTTATGCGCCAGCTGTCCCAAAATATCTACCCACCTAACGGTCATATCAGACAAGGGCATTTATGTCTTATCATGTCGGGCTGCTCCCTAGGCTATAAATAGCCACCCCCTACAACCACTAGCTAGTGGGCTGCTCCGAGAGAAACTGACACTTGTCATTTGAGAGCATCTTATCCTCCGAGGACTTTGAGCGAAAATCATCAAGTGAGGAAAACCCAAACCCAACACCTACAAACCCAAAGTGATTGAGCATCACTAAAGAGATTGATCCTGCGTGGATCTTACGCTTGTTACCTTTGAAGACTGTGCTTCTTCCAGATGGTTAGGCGTCAAGGTCTAGAGCATCCAAGAGGAATTGTGGATCGCCGAGTGACCAAGTTTGTGAAGGTCCGGAAGTCACCTGAAGACTTACCACGAGTGATTGGGCGAGGTCTGTGTGACCTTAGCTCAAGGAGAATACGGTGAGGACTGTGTGTCCGGGACTGGGTGTCCTCGAGTTTAAATACTCAGCCGCTCCAAACAGATGTACAACTGAGACAGCAGTTGGAACTGGTCTACCAAATCATTATCTTCACCAAGCCTACTGGTTCTATTTCCTCAACTCTTTCATTTCCTCATTTCTGTTGTTGTGTGCCTGTTCATATATGTTTGAAAACTTTGACTGAAGACTTTCTCAATTTCCTCAGTTCAATTTCTTTAGTCTGTCCGTCTTCTTTCTATGTTATCCTGTGTTTACGCTTTCTGTACTCTGTGCTTGTCTTCATTCCATTATGATGACCATGCTTGTGTTCTGTTATGTTTACATTTGAGTACTTATTCCACTGCTAGTAGTTCTTCATTTAGGAATTTCCTCACCAGCAAATTCCTTAGTGAAGAATTCATAAAAATCGCCTATTCACCCCCCTCTAGTCGATATAACGCACTTTCAATTGGTATCAGAGCAAGGTACTCCCTTGTTCTGTGTGATTTTGGTTTAACCGCCTGTAGTTTTAGTTATGTCGATCGCAGGTATGATCAAGGTCTCTGCTGGGTGTCCTACCTTCGATGGAACGGACTACCCCTACTAGAAGAATAAGATGCGAATGCATCTTGAGGCAATTGATAATGATCTCTGGTGTGTTGTGGAAAATGGTGTTCCCTTTGTCACACCTTCTCTGAACGCTACCGATGTGAAGAGATTCAAGCAACTCGGTTCTCAAGCGAAGAATATCATATGTGGCCACCTGAGCAAAGGACAGTATGGAAGAGTGAGTGCTTTCGAAACTGCTAAGCTTATCTGGGATAGGCTGTCCAAAGTGAATGAAGGAGTCTCAACTCAACGTGACTCTCGTGTTGACGTTCTTCGCAATCTCTTCAACCGCTTCAAAAGACTCGACAATGAAAATGTCCAGCAAACCTTCGATCTCCTCACTAACATCTCAAATGAGCTTCAAGCGCTGGGCGCCACTGACATCACCGACCATGAGGTGGTGAAGAAATTGCTGAGATCGCTCGATTTTCCATTTGATACTCTGGCACTGATGATTCAAGAACGTGCTGATTACAAGTCACTTGATCCCGCTGATATCCTCGAGAGGCTAAATACTCATGAGTTCCAGCTTGCTGAGAAGAGAGATCTCTATGGTTCGAGCTATGGCAGATCACGTGCTCCGAAGGCCAAGGCAGTCTCTAAGTCTATAGATGAGGACTCTGCTAGCAGCCTTGGTGACCCTGAAGAACTGAGCCAGGAACTAGCACCGCTCGTGAAGAAATTTCAGAAGTTCTCAAGACGTGGTCGCTTTGGAAAATCATCAAGGAGCAATGATTCCTCATCCAGTGACTACAAGAAGAGGCTATGCCACAAATGGAAGAAACCTGGTCACTACATCCAAGATTGTCCTCAGTGGGATAAGAATCAAAGAAGAAGAAATACAAGGATTACAGTTCTGATGACGCAAAGAAGAAGAAGAAATCTTCAAAGTCTTCATCATCAAAATCCTCGAAGTCTTCATCTCATAAGAAGAGCAGCTCCAAGAAGGCTCGGGCATTCATTGGCAAGGAAATGGACTTTGAGGCTGAATCTGAGGAACATGAGGACGAGGAGGCATCTGAGGAGTCCGAGTCTGGTGTGGCGAGCCTAGCTCTCACTACTGCATTCGTCAACAAGTCTATCTTCAACTCTGAAGAAAATGGCTTCACCAACAAGGCTGATGAAGGCAATGATGACTACGCTCCCACCTATTGCTTCATGGCAAAGGGTGCCAAGGTAACTAAATATGCCTCCTCTGAATCTAGTGAGGATGAATCTGATGAAAACCTCAAGCCCAGCTACTCTAAACTTGCTAAGATTGTTGTGAAACAACAAAAGGCTTTTGAAAAAGTTCAAAACATGCTATATAAAAGTGATGATATGTTGGGTGAAGAAATGGATCGCACTAAAACCTTGACTGAAAATCTTCAGAGACTTTAGTCCAAGTTTGACAACCTTCAAGGTCATCATAACACTCTCTTATCTGATCACGAGAAGATTTCTTATGAATTT
Organism: Triticum timopheevii; assembly: GCA_963921465.1. Classification (NCBI taxonomy): domain Eukaryota; kingdom Viridiplantae; phylum Streptophyta; class Magnoliopsida; order Poales; family Poaceae; genus Triticum; species Triticum timopheevii. Next base: position 187,432,854 of record OY997272.1, on the reverse strand, counting down.
CTTCAAAGAAAGCAAGATCTTGAAAAGCTAAGAGTGGATTATGAAGATCTTCAGAAGGAGCGGGATTCATTACTTGCTCAACAAATCAGCGCTACTCAGGAAGAATTTGTTCCTCCATGTCTGAAGTGCATTGAACGTGAAACTGCTAATTCTTCACCCGAATGTTCAAATGCTTCTAAAGCTACAAATTCTTCATCTGTCTCTGCTATCACTAATTTCTCATCTGAGGACATTGCTAGTATCACTGATGATGCAGGGCTGAAGGAGTTGTACATGACATGCATGTACAAAAGCCTCAAAGGGCATCAGAATCTTTGTGATGTGCTCAAAGAGCAGATCCTCAACATGAACCCTAGGAAAGAGGGTATTGCCTTTGAGAGGAAACTCAATGCTGATGGAACATATTGGAAGCCTGAGCAGTACCCCAAGACCTCATGGGTTGCTGCAAAGGGACCTCCAGTTGATCCATCCAACTTATCTGGCTTTACATGTGAATCTCCTCATTCTTCTGATGAGTCATTTGACTCCAACTATAAACTGTTCAAAAATCAGAATGGTGAGGTATTTGCTAGATATGTTGGCACTAACTGCAGGAACGGTTCCCCTATGAAGAAAATCTGGGTTCCCAAAAGTTGCCTTGAAAGTCTTCAGGCGAATGTCCTCATGATACCACCTGTGAAGAATAGGAATTCCAGATCAAATTCTACATATGAACCAAATTCTTCATATGGATCCAAGTCCTCATACGGACCAATTTCCTCATGTGGACCAAATTCCTCAAAAGGATCAAAGTCCTCATATGATCATCATCGTGCTAACCCCTCTGTTTCGCAGGGTAGAGCTAAGGGCTATGAATTTGAGCATTATTCTTCAAATCATTATGTTCATAAGTCCTCGGATAATTTCTCTCCTTATTCATATGCTTACCCTAACCCCTCTTATGTGAAACGAAGCGGACTGGCTTCTATGCCACCTTTCTCATATGGTGCTCGCAGAGTGATGAATTCTTTACCACCTCTTCAGATGTGGGTGGTGAAGAAAAAGAACTAATCTCTTATGCAGGGTCAGGTCTCCAGACGTGCTCTAAATGTCTGAAGAATTTGCTGGAGACCTGAACAGTGCCTGAAAGGACGCAGGCTAAACATAATGAAATGAACTTTCATTTCACACGTCCTCATTCCATTTATCTGGTCTATTGCTTGATAAAATTGATCTGATGATATTGATGTCATATTCTTCACTGATGAAGTATATGAGTTCGTAAGTTGCACTAATTCATCTGTAGGATGATCAACCCAAAGCCAATGAGTGGGTCCTCGATAGTTGATGTACAAATCACATGACTGGTGACAAGAATCTATTGATGGATGCTCCTTTATCACCGTCACATCTGAAGCATATCATCTTCGCTGACAAAGGCAAAAGTCCGGTATTGGGTCTAGGTAAGGTTGAGATCTCAAAGGATCGACACATGGACAAAGTCATGCTTGTCGAGTCCTTAGGATACAACCTCATGTTTGTCTCAATGCTTTGTGATCTTGATATGGTTGTTGTCTTTGACAAATATCGTTGTGTTGTGATCATGGAAGCTGACAATTCCAAAGTCTTCGAAGGCTTTAGGAGAGGAGACTTGTACATTGTTGATTTCTCTACAAGACCACAACCGGCCGTATGCCTACTTGAAAAAGCTTTAGAAGCCTGGCTATGGCATCGACGACTTGGTCATGCTGGCATGAGGAATTTGCACACTCTTGCGAAGAAGAAGCATGTCATTGGCATTGAGAATGTCAAATTCCTCAAGGATCACTTATGCGGAGCCTGTGAAGCTGGAAAGATGACCAAGGCCAAGCATCCAGCAAAGACTATCATGACTACCACTCAACCATTTGAATTGCTTCACATGGATCTCTTTGGTCCTAATCATTATTCTGCTGTTACAAATGATGCATCTCTATATGGCTTTGTTATTGTTGATGATTATTTTTGTTACACATGGGTGCACATTGTCACTTACAAACATGAGGTGCAGGAAGTCTTCAAACGATTTTCCTCGAGGGCTTGAACCAACTTTGGTGTGAAGATCAAGCACATCAGAAGTGACAATGGGACTGAGTTCAAGAATTCCGGTCTTGATGACTATCTTGATGAACTTGGTATTACTCATGAGTTATCTGCTCCTTATACTCCTCAGCAGAATGGCGTCGTGGAGCGCAAAAACAGAACTCTTGTTGAGATGGCTCGCACTATGCTTGATGAATACAAGACACCTCGTCGGTTCTGAATTGAGGCTATTGATACTGCGTGCCACATCATCAACAGAGTATATCTTCACAAATTCTTCAAGAAGACCGCCTATGAACTCCTCACTGACAAGAAACCCAATGTGAGTTACTTCAAAGTCTTTGGTGCTAAATGTTGGATTAGAGATCCTCATCACAATTCTAAATTTGCACCGAAAGCACATGAGGGTTTTATGCTTGGTTACGGAAAGGACTCACACACCTACAAAGTCTTCAACAACGTTCTTCACAAGGTTGTTGAAACTGTAGATGTGTGGTTCGATGAAACTAATGGCTCGCGAAGAGAGCACCTACCTTTTGTGATAGATGAACCAGCACCTGAGGATTCTATCAAGTTCAAAGCTACCGAGGATGTCATTCCCACCGAAGAATCTGCTGAAGAATTCATTCTAGAACATGATGAACGTCGAGCTGGTGCACCTGAAGAAAATGGTGCTGAGGAAAATGCTCCTGAAGAGAATGCGGATCAAATTCCTCGAAGACAACCCGCTCATCCTCGTATTGCAAACGAAGTGCAAATTGAGAAGATCATCGATGACATTGAAGCACCAGGTCCTCTCACACGCTCAAAAGCTTCACATTTGTCTAACTTTTGTGGGCACTTTGCTTTTGTCTCTATCACAGAGCCCACTAAGGTAGATGAAGCATTTCTGGAGCCTGAGTGGATTCAAGCTATGCAAGAAGAATTACATGAGTTCGAGCTCAACAACGTCTGGGAGCTGGTCAAACATCCAGATCTTCGCAAGCACAACATTATTGGCACAAAGTGGATCTACCGCAACAAGCAATATGGAAATGGCCTTGTGGTGAGGAATAAGGCACGGCTTGTAGCTCAAGGCTACACACAGGTTGAAGGAATTGATTTTGATGAAACTTTTGCACCTGTTGCTAGACTAGAGGCTATTCGCATATTACTTGCTTGTGCTAACCATCATAATATCACCTTATATCAAATGGATGTGAAAAGTGCATTCCTCAATGGTAAGCTTGAGGAAGAAGTATATGTTGCTCAACCCCCAGGTTTTGAAGATCCAAAGAATCCTGACAAAGTCTTCAGTCTCAACAAGGCCCTGTATGGCCTCAAGCAAGCCCCTCGGGCGTGGTATGATACTTTAAAGGAATTTCTGATGAAGAAAGGCTTCAAACCCGGTTCACTCGACCCAACTCTTTTCACTAAGTCTTATGATGATGAATTGTTTGTGTGCCAAATATATGTTGATGATATCATTTTTGGCTGTACTGACCAACGATACAGTGATGAATTTGCCTATATGATGAGTGAAGAATATCAAATGTCTATGATGGGAGAATTGAAATTCTTTTTAGGACTTCAAATTCGTCAACAACGCAATGGCATATTCATATCTCAGGAGAAATACCTCAAGGACGTATTGAGGAAATTCGGCATGCAAGATTGCAAAGGGGACAAAATTCCAATGTCCACAAATGGCCATCTATGCACTGATGAAAATGGTAAAGACTTCGATCAAAATGTATACCGCTCCATGATTGGCTCTTTATTGTACCTATGTGCATCTAGGCCAGATATTATGCTTAGTGTTTACATGTGTGCCCGATTTCAAGCTACACCGAAGGAATCACACCATAAGGCTGTGAAGCATATTCTTCGATACTTAGCTCACACACCAACACTTCGATTATGGTATCCCAAGGGCTCTTCGTTTGATCTCATTGGATATTCAGACTCTGACTATGCTGGCGATCGCGTGGACCGCAAGTCAACGTCAGGCACATGTCATTTCCTCGGACGATCTTTGGTCTGTTGGTCCTCGAAGAAACAGAACTGCGTATCACTCTACACTGCAGAAGCTGAGTACATTGCTGCTGGATCGTGCTGTGCTCAACTGCTATGGATGAAGTGTGAAGAAATTGATTCTCAGAGCCCTACGACAATTGTACGCGGTATCTGAAATCAGCTTTCTTATACGGTGGGTTACGCCACCACCCAAAGTTGGAAATCTTCAATTTGAGTTTTTCTTCATTTTTGAAATTCCTCAGTTTTTTCAAATTCTTCAACTTTGCATTGTCTTCACTCTTTCTGGTGTTGTTCTTCATTTGAATATATATATATATATATATATATATATATATATATATATATGAGTTTTATGTCCTCTACAGCATTCACTTATTGCTAATTCTTCAAGTTGATTTCTTCTGCTAAGTTAATGTGATCGGACCCTTCCCCCTCTATGCTAAACTCAACCCAGTCTTTTCACAAATTCTTCATGTGCGTTCTATTTGAAACTCGTTCAAAATCTTCACTGTATCCTTGATAGCTGAAGAAATTGCGAACGAAACTTTAAACTTATCTTGTCTGAATTTTTTGGCTTTGTCGCCCAAACCGTTTCACATCCCACGACAATACTTATCTATTCACCCACGATCCTACACGATCGCCACCTCTCAGTACGTGGGTGACACATGTCAAGCGAATGAGAAGGGCCAGGGGCGCATTCGTCTGATTTCCTCGGGCGTACAGTTTTTCACTCCCACTATAAATACCCCTGCCTCTTCCTCACTTTGTTTTTACTCCGCTCGCTCTCACTCCCGCTCGAGCTCCCCAAACCCTAGCGCCGCCGCTACTTCATCGTCACCGGCAAGGAAGAGCTTCACTGCCTCGACCTCGTCGCTGTCGTACTCGCGCCGGTTGCGGATTTCTTCACTCCGCCGCCGCCGTAGCCATCTTCCTCTGCCGAGTTAGGGCGTGGAAGATCTGAACTGACTAACTTCACATCTACACTTCCCAGTTCCTCGTGTTCTTTAACTCGGGTAATTAAAAGTTACTTTTACTACCCTCTTTGATTCTTATGTTTTCTTGAAAATCTTCAAAGGTGTTTATTCTTCAAATCTTCACACACATGAACACCTCACATGTCATCTGCTCTTGATTCGTTTCTCTAAGCAATGATTTTCTTCAAGATTCCTCAATTGTGTGGATTTTCAATCTATACAACTCTGGAAACTAAGACAAAGAACGCTTAGTGAAATTCCTCAAGACTCATCTGGTCAAATTCCTCAAACCTATTCGTTTTGGAAAAACCTTCTGAGAACGCATATGACCTCTCCAAATTCCTCGCAACTATACTCTGTTCATAGGTACAAATGTCCGCTGCTGAATCACTAGGTTCTCATCAACTTAACTTATTTGCAGTGTTCCTCGAAGAAAAGTTGCACACCTCTTCAGAAACTTCAGTTGTTCATATTCCTCAACTGAAGAAAATGGCTGAAGGTAAGAAGCCACAGAAGGGTGGAAAGAGGCCTGAGGTCAATACTGCTTTCGAAATCCCTGAGGACATTTATGCTGGATACTGCATTCCTGATGAGGCCAAATTTGGCAAGGAGGACAAGAATCAGCGCAAGGTGCACATTCAAAAGATAGAGAGGAGATGGGCACAGGAATGGAGGGAGTGTAGGTATGTTACTCCCAAGTATATGAAGAAATTCGCACTCAACCCTCCATGCTCAAGACCTCCATTGGCACCAAGCCAACTGGCAGATCCCACCAGCCTCAAGCGTGGTGAGGACTATGCTAATGAATGGGCAAAGCGCCAGGCCAAGCTGACCAAGCAAGCAAAAGAAGCAGTGAGGAAATTCAATGAAGACTTTGCTGCTGCTGCCTCTGGTGAGGCCTCTGCTAGTAAGCCGAAGAAGGCGATGCCTAAGAAGCCTGCGCATAAGTCAAGCGCTTCTCCCTCAATGCCCTCACGGCCAAGCTCCTCAGCAATGCCCTCAAGGCCAGATTCTTCAAGGCCCTCATGGCCAACTCCTCAGTCTGCTCCTCCTCCTCCAAAGTCCTCAGCTCCTCCGACAAAGTCTTCAGCTGCTTCGACCAAATCCTCTGCACCTGTGCATCTCGCCACGTGCCAAAGGACCACAGGCATCTCAATTGCATCAGGAGCATCTGCAAGTTCCTCTGCTGCACCAAATTCCTCAGCTAGCCCCTCTCTGCTGAAGAAAAAGGCAACTGCTGGACGAGGCCTTCGACCAAGTCCTCACAAGAAGCAGGTCGCCTTCCAAGTGCCCTCTGATGACGATGAGGCTGATGATGAAGAACTTGCCGAAATTATCAGAGACAGGCAAGCCAGGGCCGCAAGATCCAAAGGCAGCAATGTGCCACTGCTGTTGGATCCAAAGTTGATCCTCGACTTCATTGACCTATGGCACAAGGACCCTAACACGCCTTTCGGAGATGAACCTCACTCCTGGTTGTTCTGACTGCCTTCATTGAGGAAGAAAAGTGGAAATTTGAAGAAGGCAGAAGGCTGAAGAAAGCACAGTACAAGAAACAGCGCTACCTCAAGGACAATGTCCTCACTCTCACTCCTGATCAACTCATGGACTTACAAGCTGAAATCAAGCAACTGAGTGATGAATTCAATCGGTACTATGCTGATTGGAAGGGCGCCAAGGTTCGGTTCGTCAATCTGATGAAGACTTTCACTTCAAGTACGGCTGCACCTGTGCACGTTGAAGTTACACCGGCTGAAGCATCTGCTCGGCCTACTGAAGAACATGCCAGCACCGCTGATGACAATCAGGCTGCTGAAGAAAATGAGAGTACTAGGGCTGATGACTGCATTCCAGCCGCTGAAGAAATTGCCAGGGCATCCACTAGTGGTGCGCCTGAAGAAAGTGATGGAGTTAGGGCAACTGCATCAGTTGCGCGTGAAGAAATGATCCAAAGTCCTCTGCACCTCCTACGCCTACACCAACTCTGATCCTTCCATCTGCATCAGATGCGAAGAAGACCAAGGCTGCAGAGCGTGCAGCTATGAAGAAAAGGAAGGCATCAACTTCATCAAATTCTTCAGCTCCTAAGAAGATGAAGCCTCTGACTAGCTCAATTGAAAACCCAATTGATGCCGTTCCTGTCTCTTACATGCCATTAAAGGACCTTGTTCCTTTTGGTGAAGATTATGTGATTCCTAATGAATCCGATGAAGACACTCCTTCTGCTACTTTGACAGAGCAGTTGGACGAAGAAATTGAAGTGGACGAAATCCCTTCAAGCCCAGTTGTTTCCTCACCTATGCCTCAGTTCACTGCTGAAGAGGCAGGTGTCGAAGAAATGGAAGATGAGGATGTGGACATTGGCTGTACGACACCTATGCTGAATGATGACTTTTGGGAAAGTCAGCACCCCAACTCTCCGATGTTCACTCCACTCCAAGCAATTCCTCAGTCCCCTGCTGCCATTGAAGTACTAATGGGATCTGAAGAACCTCATGCAACCCCGTCAGTACATGAAGAAATTCCAGCCACTAGTGCTGAAGGAATTGTAAATGAAGAATTGATGACCCAGGCTGCAGCTGAAGCAGAGCCTGAAATTCCTCAGCCCGTGGATCCTGAGATTGTGATTCCTGAGGTGGTGATGCAATTGACTGACACTCCTCAGCCCAAGCCAAAGGATCCCTTCTCAAAGAAGCAAAAATTCAAGGCTGATGATTTCTTCGGCGAGCGTGTGTTCTTCACTGAATTCAACCCATATGACAATGCTCGTCTTAGAACGAAGCATTTCTGGACTGCCAGCTAGGCCAACTTCTATTCTTCACTACTTTTCAACAAGGACAAAGTCTTCGACCACGAGCATATTCCTCACGTGGACATGGAATCAATGCCTTGCTTCTCTCAAGTCCTCAGTATGCTTCATGATGCAGGCTTGCTCAACTTTTCCTCAGACATAGTTGATTGGAATGAAGAGCTTATTCTTCAGCTCTACGCAACGCTGCATATCACAGGTGATGCTGCTGATGTCAACTCTTAGGTGTTGGACTAGATGACTGAAAACACTCACTACAAGGCACCAGCCTCTGAATTGCTTCGTGCCCTGCCAATCAGTCCTCCACCTGATGGTGCTCGTTGTCTGTATGATGAGCCTGAACTCACTGCTCACTATATTCAAGTGCTCATGAAGCCTCTGAAGCCTGGTCAAGCCACAAGGACCAAATTCCTCGTGAAGGAATTGCTCTATGTGCCAAAAGCCATCTATCGCATTCTGACGAAGACCATGAGTCCTATCAAAGGCCATGACTCATCCAATGAGGAAATTATTGGGATGATGAAGAATATGATATTCAACATAATACATGGCATCCCCATAAACTATCATGATTTCTTCATGAGGACTTTGGCGAATGTTACACTTTCACCATTTGAGCTAAAGCCTTAGGCACCGTGGATCATGAGATTCCTCAGGACAAGGTCTTCACTCAACTACAAGGCTGGCTTTCAGAATCACCTCAACTACTTGCCCCCGATTGAAGTCCTCAAGCGAACTTATTCCTTAGCTGATGAGAAGGGCAAGTCACCAGCCGTTATCGATGAAGGCATTCGTCCATTGGATGGTCAGTTCCGCAAAGCTGCATCTTATTCCACCAATGATGACTGCCACTCATGATTCTGCTGCCAATGCATCCAAGCCAAATCCTCAAGCCACTGCTCCTCGTGTGATGACTGACCATGAGCTGCTTCTAAGTTTCACCAGAAGGTGGATCGAAACCAAAAATGGGTTAAGCGACAGTTTGGCTCTATTCTTCACAACATGACCTCTACACATAATGCTGTGAAGAAAAACCATTACTACCTCCATGAAGTTTTTGATCGCACCTGGGCTATTTTGTCACATGTCTATGGTGAAGAAGATCTGAAGCAAATGGGCTTCAAGGAAGATTTTGACTGGTCTGCTCCTCCACCGAAGAAACTCAAGAAGGTCAAGGTTCCTTCCTTGGTTGCCAGTTCATATTCTTCATCGCGCGACACGGACGAGTATGAAGACTTGGACGACACTGCAGCAGGCCCTGCAACGACTCAAGACCCTGACAACGTTGGCGCTCCTCCATCTTCATGATATTCTTCAGGGGCGTTAGTCCTCATTTTCAACCCTTTTGGTCATTCGATGCCAAAGGGGGAGAAATTTGAGTTAGTCTTCAAGCGGGTCTATCTTATATGGGCATAATTTTCTCTAAGTTACAACTCTCGTTCTTTTGATGACTTTGCTGGATCGAGTTGTAATCTTAAACTCTATGGTGGCCTGATACTTTTGTTGTGTTCTCCTGCATGCTTATTCCTCATTAATGTCAATGCATGCATGCTGAATTACATCAATCACCATATTTCATCATGCATTTCAAATTCTTCATATTATATGTCAAATGCGTGTATGAATTACAAGATATAGGGGGAGATCTCCATGATTATACTCTTCAAGTGTGCATTGCTTCAAAAGCAAACTCCTCACTATGCACATCTTCAGGGGGAGTTCCTCTATATCTTGCAATCAAATTCCTCCACATCAATACTTACACTTCATATATTTATCCCCGTTGAAAACTTAACCTATATTGTCATCAATCAGCAAAAAGGGGGAGATTGTAAGTGCATCTAGTGCCCCTTAGTGATTTTGGTGTATTGAAGACTTATAGGTTAAGGGACTGATGCGTTTGTGAATGTACACAAGTCTATAAGTCTATAGGAGTTTGATTTTTACAGAGAAAGTCGACCCCTAAAAATGAAGTTCTTCAAATGAAGACTTTGGATTTCTGAAGACTTTCTGAAGACTTTGAAAGTGAAGAAATTGGTGTAACCTTGAAGACTTGGCAATCATTCGAGGAACATGAAGCGTGAAGACTTTTGTTTTTATAGTTTCATTTTCTCTTTCTTGAGTCATAGGAAACACCGTACTGTTAAAGGAGGTCGAGGAAATACCAAGGAAAAATTTCCATGTGATGCTCAGCTCAAAATCCTACACCTACCAATCCCTTCGAGTGAAGCCATTGGAAATCTCATACAGTTCAGTCATATTCTTAAGTGACAGAGACGAAGTTCTTCTGGTCTTTGAGGAATTTGTTCTGACTGAGGAGTTAGGAATTCACCAGTGCGAATTGCCTACATGATGACCCACAAGTATAGTGGATCTATCGTAGTCCTTTCGATAAGTAAGAGTGTCGAACCCAACGAGGAGCAGAAGGAAATGATAAGCGGTTTTCAGCAAGGTATTCTCTGCAAGTACTGAAATAAGTGGTAACAGATAGTTTTGTGATAAGATAAATGGTAACGAGCAACAAGCAACAAAAGTAAATAAAGTGCAGCAAGGTGGCCCAATCCTTTTTGTAGCAGAGGACAAGCCTGGACAAACTCTTATAATAGGAAAAGCGCTCCCGAGGACACATGGGAATATCGTCAAGCTAGTTTTCATCACGCTCATATGATTCGCGTTCGGTACTTTGATAATTTGATATGTGGGTGGACCGGTGCTTGGGTACTGCCCTTACTTGGACAAGCATGCCACTTATGATTAACCTCTATTGCAAGCATCCGCAACTACAACAAAAGTATTAGGGTAAACCTAACCATAGCATGAAACATATGGATCCAAATCAGCCCCTTACGAAGCAACGCATAAACTAGGGTTTAAGCTTCTGTCACTCTAGCAACCCATCATCTACTTATTACTTCCCAATGCCTTCCTCTAGGCCCAAATAATGTTGAAGTGTTATGTAGTCGACGTTCACATAACACCACTAGAGGTTAGACAACATACATCTTATCAAAATATCGAACGAATACCAAATTCACATGACTACTAATAGCAAGACTTCTCCCTTGTCCTCAGAAACAAACGTAAATACTCACAAAGCATATTCATGTTCATAATCAGAGGGGTAATAATGTGCATAAAGAATTTGAACATATGATCTTCCACCAAATAAACCAACTAGCATCAACTACAAGGAGTAATCAACACTACTAGCAACCTACTAGCACCAATCCCGGACTTGGAGACAAGAATTGGATACAAGAGATGAACTAGGGTTTGGAGATGAGATGGTGCTGATGAAGATGTTGATGGAGATTGCCCTCTCCCAATGAGAGGAGCGTTGGTGATGACGATGGTGATGATTTCCCCCTCCCGGAGGGAAGTGTCCCCGGCAGAACAGCTCTGCCGGAGCCCTAGATTGGTTCCGCCAAGGTTCCGCCTCATGGCGGCGGAGTCTCGTCCCGAAAGGTTGCCCTCTATTTTTTTCTCATCGAAAGACTTCATATAGGAGAAGATGGACGTCGGAGAGCCACCAGGGGGCCCACGAGGTAGGGGGGTGCGCCCAGGGGGGCGCCCCCACCCTCGTGAGCAGGGTGTGGGCCCCCTGGCCTTCATCTTTGGTGATGATTTTTCTTTATTTATTTTAAGACATTCCGTGGAGTTTCAGGACTTTTGGAGTTGCGCAAAATAGTCCTTCAATATTTGCTCTTTTTCTAGCCCAGAATTCCAGCTGCCGGCATTCTCCTCTTCATGTAAACCTTGTAAAATAAGAGAGGATAGCCATAAGTATTGTGACATAACGTGAAATAACAGCCCATAATGCAATAAATATTGATATAAAAGCATGATGCAAAATGGACGTATCAACTCCCCCAAGCTTAGACCTCGCTTGTCCTCAAGTGAAAAGCCGATAACAATAAATATGTCCTCATGTTTAGAGGTAGAGGCGTCAATAAAAATAAAATACGGACATGAAGGCATCATGATTATTTCATAACAGCAACGTATATAGATTTCGTCATATGGTTACTCATACTCAATTGATGATCTTTTCACAAAGCCAAAGTATGAATCAGAAACCTTATTGAGCACCAACAAATTATACCCTTAGTCATTGAAGCAATTGCAATCTATCATAACATCGGAAAGAGTCTATGTCCGAGCTTAAAAGCAAGTCCACATACTCAACTATCACTTAGTCCTTCATAATTGCTAACACTCACGCAATACTTGTGGTTACGGAGATTTAATCGGACACAAAGAAAGATAGGGGCTTATAGTTTTGCCCCACAACCTTTTACCTCAAGGGTAATGTCAACAATAATAATTCATGCTCCCCCACATCCAATTAGATATATATATATATATATATATATATATATATATATATATATATATATATATCATGTTCTTTCCAACATGCTGAGCTTGCCAAAGGATAAAATAAAAAGGGAAAGGTGAAGATCACCGTGACTCTTGCATAAGGTAGAGGATAACAATAAAAGATAGGCCCTTCTCAGAGGGAAGCAGAGGTTGTCATGCGCGTTTAGGGTTGATGCACAAAATCTTAATGCAAAAGAACGTCACTTTATATTGCCCCTTGTATGTGAACCTTTATTATGCAGTCCGTCGCTTTTATTGCGTCCACAACAAGTTCGTACAAAGTTTATTTTCTCCTCACTAATAAGTCATACATATTTAGAGAGCAATTTTTATTGCTTGCACCGATGACAACTTACTTGAAGGATCTTACTCAATCCATAGGTAGATATGGTGGACTCTCATGGCAAAACTAGTTTAAGGGTATTTGGAAACACAAGTAGTATTTCTACTTAGTGTTGATAATTTGGCTAGCATGAGGGGGAAAGGCAAGCTCAACACGGTAGAGGATCCATGACAACATACTTTATCTTAGATATAAGAAAACATAACTCATTATGTTGTCTTCCTTGTCCAACCTCAACTCTTTAGCATGTCATATTTTAATGAGTGCTCCCAATCATAAAAGATGTCAATGATAATATATCTATATGTGAAACCTCTCTTTCCTTATTACTTCCTATTAATTGCAAAGATGACCAAAGCTATATTTATCAACTCCCAACAACTTTTAATCATCATAATCTTTCTATGTGGAGTCATTACTTTCAATAAGATAAATATGAACTCTTTGATTATTTTTATTCTTTTTCTTCTAATCACCCAAGATCATGGCAAAATACTCAAGACCTTGACTCAACACTAATCTTTATTATATAGCTCACGGACTCGATTACAAAGAAGGATCATAAAGCAAAACTCAAAACTAGATCATGCCATGACTTTATTCTACTAAATCAAGATACTACTAATAGGATCAAACTAAGAAAAACGGTAAAGATAGGAGTTGTGATGGTGATACGATACCAGGGCACCTCCCCCAAGCTTGGCAGTTGCCAAGGGGAGTGCCCATACCCATGTGATTATGTCTCCTTCTTTGTTGTTGGCGGTGGAAGTGTTGATGATGATGGAGTTGTCGCATTTTTCTTCTCTAGCTTGCGTCTGAGGCTAAAATTTTCATCCCTCAGATCCTCATTCTCGAGCTCAAGTTTCATTATCTTTTTGCATAGTGCTGCCTTGCTGTCCTGCAAAAAACGAGGCGGGATAGATTGGACCTTATGGAGGCTTGACTTCTTGAACTCCACATGCATATCACCAGGTTGAGGTAGGGGATAGTCCTCTTCGTCGGAACTCGTTTCCTCCTTCCTCTTTGGATCATAGTCTTCCTCTTCCTCCGTGGTCCAGCCATAATGCTCCACATCCCCATATACTTTTGGATTTGCAATATAATCATCCATGTAGCTCTCTCCCTCTGAATCTTGGGAAGACATCTTGCTCTAATCTGCAGCAGCAACAACTCGAAACAAAAACAGAGGATATTTGCGTGATACGAGAGTCAAAACCTTCGGGAGTATATATAATGAATTTTTACCGACCAAAATACGTATCGTGCAAGGAAACGGAGTCCGGAGGGCACACGAGGTGCTCACGAGGTAGGGGGGGCGCCCAGGGGGGTAGGGCGCGCCCTCCACCCTCGTGGAGGCCTCGTGTCCTCCCCGGACTGCTACTTATTTTTCTATTTTTCTAAATATTCCAAAACGGAGAAATATTGCCTTAGAAATTGTTTTGGAGTCGGTTTACTTACTGTACCGCATACCTATTCCTTTCCGGAGTCTGGGACATTCTGGAAAGTGTCCCTTATGTATTCCTCCGGGGTTACGGTTTCGATAATATTAGTTTCAATATTTATAGGATTACCTGAGATATAGTGTTTGATCCTTTGACCATTTACCACCTTCGGATGTGTGCCTGCGAAGTTGTTGATTTTTATGGCACCGGAATGATAGACCTCCTCGATAACGTAAGGACCTTCCCATTTGGAGAGAAGTTTCCCTGCAAAAAATCTTAAACGAGAGTTGTATAGAAATACATAATCACCTACATTAAACTCACGTTTTTGTATCCTTTTGTCATGCCATCTTTTAACCTTTTCTTTAAACAACTTGGCATTTTCATAAGCTTGGGTTCTCCATTCATCAAGTGAGCTAATATCAAATAACCTCTTCTCACTGGCAAGTTTGAAATCATAGTTGAGCTCTTTAATAGCCCAGTATGCCTTATGTTCTAGTTCGAGAGGTAAGTGACAAGCTTTTCCGTCGACCATTTTATACGGAGACATACCCATAGGATTTTCATATGCAGTTCTATAGGCCCACAATGCATCATTAAGTTTTTTGGACCAATTCTTTCTAGACCTATTGACAGTCTTTTGCAAAATTAATTTGAGCTCTCTATTGCTCAATTCTACCTGACCACTAGACTGCGGGTGATATGGAGATGCAATTCTATGATTAACGTCGTATTTAGCAAGCATCTTACGGAAAGCACCACGAATAAAGTGTGAACCACCATCAGTCATTAAGTATCTAGGGACTCCAAACCTCGGAAAAATAACTTCCTTAAGCATTTTGATAGAGGTGTTATGATCAGCACTACTAGTTGGAATAGCTTCTACCCACTTAGTAACGTAATCAACGGCAACTAAAATATGAGTGTATCCATTAGAAGCAGGAAAAGGTCCCATATAATCAAAGCCCCAAACATCAAATGGTTCAATAACAAGTGAATAATTCATAGGCATTTCTTGACGTCTACTAATATTACCAATTCTTTGACATTCATCGCAAGACAAAACAAACTTACGGGCATCTTTGAAGAGAGTAGGCCAATAAAAACCGGATTGCAATACCTTATGTGCAGTTCTATCTCCAGCGTGGTGTCCTCCATAAGCCTCGGAGTGACACTTGCATAGGATCTGTTCCTGTTCATGCTCAGGTACACAACGTCTAATAACACCATCTACTACTTCTCTATAAAGATGTGGGTCATCCCAAATGTAATGTCGCAAGTCATAGAAAAACTTTCTCTTTTGTTGGTATGTGAAGCTAGGTGGTATAAATTTAGCAACAATATAATTAGCATAATCAGCATACCACGGAGTGCTACGAGAAGTACTTATGACATTTAATTGTTCATGAGGAAAGCTATCATCAATAGGTAGTGGGTCATCAAGAACATTCTCTAACCTAGACAAGTTGTTTGCAACGGGGTTCTCAGCTCCTTTTCTATCAACAATATGCAAATCAAATTCTTGAAGCAAGAGAACCCATCTAATGAGTCTAGGTTTTGCATCTTTCTTTTCCATAAGATATTTAATAGCAACATGATCTGTGTGAATAGTTACTTTAGAATCAACAATATAGGGTCTGAATTTATCACAAGCAAATACAACTGCTAAAAGTTCCTTTTCGGTAGTAGCATAATTTCTTTGAGCATTGTCTAGAGTCTTACTAGCATAATGGATAACATTCAATTTCTTATCAACTCTTTGCCCTAGAACAACACCTACAGCATAATCACTAGCATCACACATAATTTCAAAGGGTAAATTCCAATCAGGTGGCTGAACAACAGGTGCAGAGACTAATGCTTTCTTAAGTATTTCAAATGCTTCTACACAATCATCATCAAAGACAAATGGTACATCTTTTTGTAATAAATTGGTCAGAGGCCGAGAGATTTTTGAGAAGTCCTTAATGAACCTCCTATAAAATCCGGTGTGACCAAGGAAACTTCTTATACCTTTGATGTCCTTGGGACATGGCATCTTTTCAATAGCATCAACCTTGGCTTTATCAACTTCAATACCTCTTTCAGAAATTTTGTGCCCCAAGACAATACCTTCATTAACCATAAAGTGGCACTTTTCCCAATTCAAGACAAGATTAGTTTCTTCACATCTCTGCAAAACTCGGGTAAGATTGCTCAAGCAATCATCAAAAGAGGAACCATAGACGGAAAAGTCATCCATGAAAACCTCACAAATTTTCTCGCAAAAGTCAGAGAATATAGCCATCATGCATCTTTGAAAGGTAGCAGGTGCATTACATAAACCGAAAGGCATACGTCTATAAGCAAAAGTACCAAAAGGGCATGTAAAAGTAGTCTTTGATTGATCTTTAGCCGACACAGGTATTTGAGAAAAACCAGAATAATCATCTAGAAAGCAATAATGTGTATGTTTGCATAATCTTTCTAGAATTTGATCAATAAAAGGTAAGGGGTAATGATCTTTCTTAGTAGCCTTATTTAATTTGCGGAAATCAATTACCATCCTATACCCTGAGATAATTCTTTGTGGAATCAATTCATCTTTATCATTAGGGACAACAGTAATACCTCCCTTCTTAGGGACACAATGGACAGGACTTACCCACTGACTATCAGCAACGGGATAAATTATACCTGCCTCCAGAAGCTTGAGTATTTCCTTTCTTACCACTTCTTTCATTTTAGGATTCAAACATCGTTGAGGATCACAAACTGGTTTGGCATCAACTTCCAAATTTATTTTATGTTGACATAGAGTGGGACTGATGCCCTTAAGATCATCCAGAGTATATCCAATAGCGGCATGGTGCTTCTTCAGAGTTTTCAATAATCTTTCATGTTCATGCTCTGAAAGGTTAGCGCTAATAATGACAGGATATATTTTCTTTTCATCAAGATAAGCATATTTAAGATTATCAGGCAACGGTTTAAGCTCAAACACGGGATCACCCTTGGGTGGAGGAGGATCCCCTAGGATTTCAACAGGCAAATTGTGTTGCAGAATAGGTTCATGTTTAAAGAATACTTCATCTATTTGCCTTCTTTCATTCATGAACATATCATTTTCAAGGTCTAGCAAATAGTGTTCTAAAGGATCACTAGGAGGTACAGCAATAGAAGCAAGACCAATAATTTCATCCTTACTAGGCAATTCTTCCTCATGATGTTGTTTACTAAATTTAGAGAAATTAAACTCATGAACCATATCATCCAAGCCAACAGTAACAACATTCTTTTTGCAGTCTATCATAGCATTAACAGTATTCAAGAAGGGTCTACCAAATATAATGGGACAAAAGCTATCTTGTGGAGAACCAAGAACAAGAAAATCAGCGGGATATTTGGTTTTCCCACACAAGACTTCAACATCTCTAACAATTCCCACTGGTGAAATAGTATCTCTATTGGCAAGTTTAATTGTGACATCAATTTCTTCTAACTCGGCAGGTGCAATCTCATGCATAATTTCTTTGTATAAGTCAATGGGTATAACACTTGCACTAGCACCCATATCACATAAGCCATTATAACAATGATCTCCTATTTTAACAGAAATAACAGGCACGCCTACCATAGGTCTATGTTTATCTCTATCACAGGGTTTAGCAATTCTAGCAGTTTCACCAGAGAATTGAATAACATGCCCATCAATATTATCGCAAGAGATCTTTAACAATAGCAATATTGGGTTCTACTTTGACTTGCTCAGGTGGTGTATAAGTCCTAGTATTGCTTTTACGAACAACAGTTGAAGCTTTAGCATGATCCTTCATTCTAACACGGAAAGGTGGTTTCTCAACATAAGAAGTGGGAACAATAGGATCATTGTAAGTGACAGTCTTTTCTTCAACTTTAATAGGTGCAGCTACTTTTACTTCTATGGTAGGATGATATTTAAACCACTTCTCCTTGGGGAGATCAACATAAGTAGCAAAAGATTCACAGAAAGAAGCTACTATCTCAGAGTCAAGTCCATATTTAGTGCTAAACTTATGGAAAATATCGGTATCCATAAAAGATTTAACACAATCAAACTTAGGTGTCATACCTGACTCCTTACCTTCGTTGAGGTCCCAATCTTCAGAGTTGCGTTTAATTCTATCCAAATTCCATCTAAATTCAATAGGCTTCATCATAAAAGAGCCAGCACAAGAAGTATCGAGCATGGTGCGATTGTTACCAGAAAGCCGAGCATAAAAACTTTGCATAATCACTTCTTTTGCGAGCTCATGATTGGGGCATGAATATAACATTGATTTAAGCCTCCCCCAAGCTTGAGCGATGCTTTCTCCTTCGCGAGGCCAAAAATTATATATATAATTGCGATCACGATGAACAAGATGCATAGGGTAATACTTTTGATGAAATTCCAATTTCAATCTTTTATAGTTCCATGATCTCATATCATCACATAGCCTATACCATGTCAATGCGTCTCCCTCCAAAGATAAAGGGAAAGCCTTCCTCTTAACAACATCATCGGGTATACCTGCAAGCTTAAATAGTCCACAAATATCATCCACATAGCGTAGATGTTCATCAGGATGCTTTGTTCCATCTCCTGCAAAAGTGTTAGCTAGCAGTTTTTCCATCATACCCGAAGGAATCTGAAAAGGAGTTTCATTTTCAGTAGGTTCAGTAGGTTCAGTAGGTTCAGTAGGTTGAGGAGCAACTCTTGGCTCAACTGAACGGGGTGAAGATACCCCAAAAAAGCCCCTCAAACAATTACTTTCCATAGTAACAAGTGACAGAAAATTTCAGGACACTAAATATTTTTTTGGGACATTTACATCTATGCCCCTAATTTGCGCCCACTCTCAGATTTACCCCTAATTTCAAAGCCTACTCAAATTTGCCCCTCCGTCGTTAGGTGCACTTACAGAAATGCCCTTCTGTGCCGTTACCGTCCGGTCAAAGCTGGTCAAAGCTGATCAAAGGGCATTGACCGTCCTGAAAAAAATAGCAAAAAAGTTCTAAAAAATCTGAAAATTTGTGAGATCAAAGATACTCAGGTTCGCAAGGTGCGTGCAAATTTTCGAGCTGTTTGGGCATTCCAGGAGCTCGTGTCAAAGGAAAAAGAATAAATATGTAAGCCTGTGAACAGTAAATTCAAAAAAAAAATCAAGAAAATTCAAAAAAATATGAATTTTTTTGGTGTCAAAGAGGCTATAGTCTACAAGCTGCGTGCAAATTTTTGTTGTGTTTGGACATTGGAGGGGCTTGTGGAGAAAAAACAAAATTTAGCTCGAGAAAAAACTTGGGGAAAAATGACTATTTTGTTTTTTCTTGCTAGAGCTCCTCGCATGTCATTTGATCACAAAAACTTGCAAGCAGCTTGTGCACCCAAGCCTCTTTGATGCCAAATTTTTTCATATTTTTTTGAATTTTCTTGCTATTTTATTTCAAATTTACTGTTCACAAGTGTGCATATTAAATGTTTTTCCTCGCCACGAGCTCCTGGAATGTCCAAATAGCACAAAAATTTGCACGCACCTTACGCACATGAGTATCTTCAAACTCACAAAATTTTAGATTTTTTAATTTTTTTTGCTATTTTTTTCAGGACGGTCAAAGTTGTTTGACTGGATGGTAACGGCGTAGAAGGGCATTTCTGTAAGGGCACCTAACGGCGGAGGGGCAAATTTGAGCAGGCTTTCGAATTAGGGGTATATCTGATTAGGTGGTTCGAGTTAGGGACAGAAATGCAAATGGCCGTATTTTTTTCCTTACCAAATTCCACCTACCAAAGGCGCTTTACTCCCCGGCAACGGCGCCAGAAAAGAGTCTTGATGACCCACAAGTATAGGGGATCTATCGTAGTCCTTTCGATAAGTAAGAGTGTCGAACCCAACGAGGAGCAGAAGGAAATGATAAGCAGTTTTCAGCAAGGTATTCTCTGCAAGTACTGAAATAAGTGGTAACATATAGTTTTATGATAAGATAAATGGTAACGAGCAACAAGTAACAAAAGTAAATAAAGTGCAGCAAGGTGGCCCAATCCTTTTTGTAGCAAAGGACAAGCCTGGACAAACTCTTATAATAGGAGAAGCGCTCCCGAGGACACATGGGAATATCGTCAAGCTAGTTTTCATCACGCTCATATGATTCGCGTTCGGTACTTTGATAATTTGATATGTGGGTGGACCGGTGCTTGGGTACTGCCCTTACTTGGACAAGCATCCCACTTATGATTAACCTCTATTGCAAGCATCCACAACTACAACAAAAGTATTAAGGTAAACCTAACCATAGCATGAAACATATGGATCCAAATCAGCCCCTTACAAAGCAACGCATAAACTAGGGTTTAAGCTTCTGTCACTCTAGCAACCCATCATCTACTTATTACTTCCCAATGCCTTCCTCTAGGACCAAATAATGGTGAAGTGTTATGTAGTCGACGTTCACATAACACCACTAGAGGTTAGACAACATACATATTATCAAAATATCGAACGAATACCAAATTCACATGACTACTAATAGCAAGACTTCTCCCTTGTCCTCAGGAACAAACGTAACTACTCACAAAGCATATTCATGTTCATAATCAGAGGGGTAATAATGTGCATAAAGAATCTGAACATATGATCTTCCACCAAATAAACCAACTAGCATCAACTACAAGGAGTAATCAACACTACTAGCAACCTACTAGCACCAATCCCGGACTTGGAGACAAGAATTGGATACAAGAGATGAACTAGGGTTTGGAGATGAGATGGTGCTGATGAAGATGTCGATGGAGATTGCCCTATCCCGATGAGAGGAGCGTTGGTGATGACGATGGTGATGATTTCCCCCTCCCGGAGGGAAGTGTCCCCGGCAGAACAGCTCTGCCGGAGCCCTAGATTGGTTCCGCCAAGGTTCCGCCTCGTGGCGGCGGAGTCTCGTCCCGAAAGGTTGCCCTCTATTTTTTTCTCATCGAAAGACTTCATATAGGAGAAGATGGACGTCGGAGAGCCACCAGGAGGCCCATGAGGTGGGGGGCGCCCAGGGGGGTGCCCCCACCCTCGTGAGCAGGGTGTGGGCCCCCTGGCCTTCATCTTTGGCGATGATTTTTCTTTATTTATTTTAAGACATTCCGTGGAGTTTCAGGACTTTTGGACTTGCGCAGAATAGTCCTTCAATATTTGCTCCTTTTCCAGCCCAGAATTCCAGCTGCCGGCATTCTCGCTCTTCATGTAAACCTTGTAAAATAAGAGAGAATAGCCATATGTATTGTGACATAACGTGAAATAACAGCCCATAATGCAATAAATATTGATATAAAAGCATGATGCAAAATGGACGTATCACTACACAGTGAGGAACATGATAGTCCTGAGGAATTTGAGAGTCAAATATTCCGACCGTTGTTGTGCTATGCGCCAGCTGTCCCAAAATATCTACCCACCTAACGGTCATATCAGACAAGGGCATTTATGTCTTATCATGTCGGGCTGCTCCCTAGGCTATAAATAGCCGCCCCCTACAACCACTAGCTGGTTGGCTGCTCCGAGAGGAACTGACACTTGTCATTTGAGAGCATCCCATCCTCCGAGGACTTTGAGTGAAAATCATCAAGTGAGGAAAACCCAAACCCAACACCTACAAACCCAAAGTGATTGAGCATCAGTGAAGAGATTGATCCTGCGTGGATCTGACGCTTGTTACCTTTGAAGACTGTGCTTCTTCCAGACGGTTAGGCGTCAAGGTCTAGAGCATCCAAGAGGAATTGTGGATCGCCGAGTGACCAAGTTTGTGAAGGTCCGGAAGTCACCTGAAGACTTACCACGAGTGATTGGGCGAGGTCTGTGTGACCTTAGCTCAAGGAGAATACGGTGAGGACTGTGTGTCCGGGACTGGGTGTCCTCGAGTTTAAATACTTAGCCGCTCCAACAGATGTACAACTGAGACAGCAGTTGGAACTTGTCTACCAAATCATTTTCTTCACCAAGCCTACTGGTTCTATTTCCTCAACTCTTTCATTTCCTCATTTTTGTTGTTGTGTGCCTGTTCATATCTGTTTGAAGACTTTAACGGAAGACTTTCTCAATTTCCTCAGTTCAATTTCTTCAGTCTGTCCGTCTTCTTTCTGTGTTATCCTGTGTTTACGCTTTCTGTACTCTGTGCTTGTCTTCATTCCATTATGATGACCATGCTTGTGTTCTGTTATGTTTACATTTGAGTACTTATTCCGCTGCTAGTAGTTCTTCATTTAGGAATTTCCTCACCAGCAAATTCCTCAGTGAAGAATTCATAAAAATCGCCTATTCACCCCCCCTCTAGTCGATATAACGCACTTTCACATGGGTGGCCACATGTCAAGCAAAGGGACCGGCAGATGGTCTGCAACATAGCATTTTTTGCGGTTTACTTTGTGAAACAGGTGACCAGTTGCAGGAACGGGAGTAGCTACAGAAATGAATTAGTGACCAGCATTCCACGAAGATAAGGATGAAGAAAAGATGCAGTGTGCGGGCCTAATCAAGACATGTGGCAAGCGTAGGATGTAATGGACTAAAAGAAAAGATCAGTCAGTTGAACATCAGCTTTTTCCATTCAGTAATCTTTGACATTTAAAACTGAACAGAAAGGAACAGCTGAAAAACAATTTTTTTTAAACCTGCACGAATGTCAATGCTGGAATTTTGTCTATTTTGGGTCAGCCCAATAACAGTTTTAGATATTCCTAATAAATTCTAGAGGCCCACGCGACCCATTCGTGCAAGATAAGAGGTGGAACTAAAATTTAGTGCCACATTGCTAGTTTGGTGGGAGTTGGACCTCCTTATAAGGGAGGTTGTTTCCCCACATGTATGAGCATGAGAATAAGAGGGACATTCACGCGCGCTCCTCCTCCGCCGCCCGTCTCGCCGCGCCGCGGGTTGCGAGAATGAGCCAATGTCTAAATTTTTTCCATGCACGACTGGTATACGAAAGGACACACGGAAGTTGAAATGATTTTTGCTATAGTGGACACTGAATGTGAACGGCGCATCCCTTCGGCTGCCGGCTGTTTCACTTCGTCTCCGTCTCTTTGTTTCACCTTTCATCGCTGCCCTCTCGCCTCTTTCTCCTATGCCTATAAAAGGGAGGTTGCTCGTCTCCAGAGATGCACATTAGAACATCATATTCCTCTTGCCACCGTTCCTGAGCACTGAGCTACTGCTACGATCTTCTCCATCTCGTCTTGCGGCGCGCACCGCAGGTCGGGACAGTAGGCCTCCGAAACCCCACCACTTTGAGTCATGTACGAGAGAAGGGTGATAAGGTTTTTGGGGAGCGCTCCGCGCGACTACTAACTTCTTCATCACGGACAGCCCGGACTCAGATGACAACTTCTTCTCCGACGTCGACAACCTCTTCTACAACATGGCTGGCGAGGACACCGACCCCAAGACTAGTGCTTCCGCCGTTGTGTAACACCCCGGTAGTCAAGCCACAGTAATCACACATTAATGTTGCCATGTCATCATGTTTAATTTTTCTAATCCTCACTTTGATCCAAACCCAGTAAAGTCAAAAAATTAAAATTTTCAAAGGGAATTCACTAGCTAATTGTAATGTAAGAGTTAACATTTTCCAAAATATACAAGTGCCCCTAAACATTTTTAAAACTGACCCATATGCTTTTATTGAAATAATCTAATTTAAATAAATATGTAAAATATTCAAAAATAGTTGAAACTTGTTGGACTAGCCCAAAATACTGTCTAGAATTTATGTGATACTTTGCACATTTAGCTGAAATCATTTAGTACCTAACTAAATACAAAATAGTAGCTAAAGTAGAAAACAGAAAAAGAAAAAGTGAAAAAGGCCAAACACTACTGTACACTTAGCCTCTATGTCTACAGTCAACAGCCCAACCCACCACGTGGACCTTTTCTTCAGCCTCATGTACAGAGGAGGCAGAGCCATGGCATGGCAGCCATCCACGGCGCATGGTCGCCGATGCTCGATGTCCGACGCTACAGGGAGTCTGGGAGATGATAAGGCCGACACCCCGACGCCCTAGACAACCCTATCTCACTCCTCCCCTTCTACACACTCGATCCCCTCGATCCCGAGCTTGGCCGTCACCATGTCGTTGTCGATGCCACGGCCACCACGCTCCTCGCGCCGCAAGAAGACGCCCAGAAGAACCGCCACGGTCCAATTCGTCCTTCCCGAGCACAAAATCGAGTCAGGGTGGCTCGTACGCTCGCCGTCGCTGCCGTCTTCCTCACGTACATAATCGTCGTCCGCTGCCAGATCCCGCCCCTCCGGTCCTCCCCGACCCATCCCGAGCTCGCCACTGGCCTCCTCACGGTGAGCCTCCTCCGCTCCCCTATTTCCCCTTCGAGCCACTGCCATAGGCTGTCGTCGCTGACACCTGGAGTTCGCGGGGAGCTGGCACTCATCGCGCTCGCGCCTCCCGTGGCTGCGCCCCAGTTCCCGCGGTCGTCGCGCCCGGGCCACACACCCTGCTCGCCCCGGCCGCACCCTTGGTCGCCCTACGTGCACCTGCTGCGGCCTAGCTCCGCGCCGGCCGTGCCGACGTGCCCCTGCCCGCACCCACATGCGCGCATGGCCTCGCGGCCGCCGCTGCCCTACTACTGCGTGATGCGCTGCTACTGCATAGAGATGCAGCTGCTACTGCTGGCGACTACTGTTGCTAGCTGCTTGCTAACGCTATTGATGATTCCCTGCTGCTGCTCGCAAGTTTGCTCCACTCCTTGCCGCTGCTACTCTCTGCTACTTGCCGCTGCTTACAAGCTGTCGCTGTTCCCTCCTCCTCCTTGTAGCGTTGTTGCTTGCTCCTACTCCTGCCCACTGTTGTTGCTGCTCTGTAGTGCTCATGCCGCTGCTACTGCTGGTGGCCGTGGCCTGGCTAATGGCTATGGCCATGTGTGTGTTGGTGTGTGTGCACGGCTGTCCCACGGCCGGCCCTTATTTAATTAGGCTAGGCTTAGAGCATCTCCAGCCGTTGGCCCCCAGGAGGCATAAAAACCGCCGCCTGGGGGCGAGCCGGCGGCAAACTCGGCTTTGGGGCGGTTGGGCACCCAGCCGTCGTCCCCAGGCGCCGATTTCGGCCCATTATTCGGCCCAATTTCGTCTAAAAACGGCCCGATATCTGCGTGAATGGGCCCATATTCGGCGCGGTTCGGCGTGTTTCGGCGTGAATTTTTCATAAATAATTCAACAAATACAAATCAATTAGTTCCTCACATAGTTCGGTGTGTTTTTGCTTCCATAATTCATCACAGAAAATCAATATAAATCAAATAGTTCAATACAAATTATATAGTTCAACAAATAAAAACGCATATTTCATCACACGTCATTCCCGGCGTCGCCCTTGAGCCTCCATATGTGCTCCACCAGATCGTGTTGCAGTTCTTGATGCACCTGCGGGTTTCGGATCTCCTGACGCATATTGAGGTAGTCAGTCCAGGTTGCCGGTAGCTGATGATCACCTTGGGCAAGAGGACCCTGCCTGTAATATGGTTCTGTGTCAAACACTGGCTCTTCCTGCTCGCTCTCAATGATCATGTTGTGCAAGATGACACGGCAAGTCATGATCTCCCACATTTGATCTTTCGACCAAGTCTGAGCAGGGTACCGGACAACAGCAAATTGAGATTGGAGCACACCAAATACCCGCTCGACATCCTTCCTGCAAGCCTCCTAAACCTTCGCAAACAAGGCATTCTTGCCTCCTGGCACAGGGTTTGAGATAGTCTTCACAAATGTCGACCATCTCGGATAGATGCCATCAGCTAGGTAGTACCCCTTGTTGTCGTGCTGCCCATTGACCTCGAAGTTCACCGAAGGAGAATGACCTTCAACAAGCTTGGCAAAGACAGGGGAGCACTGCAGGACGTTGATGTCATTGTGAGTTCTTGGCATCCCAAAGAAAGAGTGCCAAATCCAGAGGTCCTGTGTGGCCACTGCCTCAAGTACCACACTGCAACCGCCTTTGGCGCCTTTGTACAACCCCTGCCAAGCAAATGGACAGTTCTTCTATTTCCAATGCATGCAGTCGATGCTTCCAAGCATCCCAGAAAATCCTCTTGCTGCATTCTGTGCTAGGAACCGAGCAGTGTCTTCAACATTGGGTGTTTGCAAGTATTGCAGTCCAAACACTGCCACCACTACCCTGCAGAACTTGTAGAAACACTCAATGGTGGTGGACTCGGCCATGCACCCATAGTCGTCGAGTGAATCACCGGGGGCTCCGTATGCAAGCATCCTCATAGCTGTCGTGCACTTCTAGATTGAGGTGAATCCAAGTGTGCCAGTGCAATCCTTCTTGCACTTGAAGTAGCTGTCGAACTCCCGGATGGAATTCAAAATTATGAGGAAAAGCTTTCGGCTCATCCGATAACGGCGCTGAAATGTTTTCTCGTCGTGCAATGGAGCGTCGGCAAAGTAGTCAGAGTAGAGCATGCAGTAGCCTTCCAGATGATGCAGGTTCTTTGCTTTCACCTGCCCCGGCGCCGAGCCACCTCGCCGCGGCTTTTCACTGCTCGCGAGCAGGGCAGCGAGCACCATGAGATGCTCCTGCTCCTGGACGTCGGCTTCGGCTTCCTCCTCCAGCAACGCCACAAGCGCCTCCTCATCTTCCGAGTCCATCGCCGGGCTGGGCAAATCACTGAACACCTTGCGGGCGAGGTGGGCGCACACCTGCCGCTGTACAGGCCCTGCACGGCCGGAACACGGAAAATTTGCACAGACGGCGGTGGAGAGGCTGCCTCGGCGAAACCTCTTCGTTTTCCGACGGGGAATGGTCTATCTAGCTGTGGTGGGTGGTGGACGGCGCCGGGATCGGCAGGGTGGCGGCCGAGCGTGCGGGGGGAGGGGGGGTCGGAGGCAAATCTGGACGGTCGGCTTGACTTTTCGCCTGGCAGTGTGGCCCTGGTGCGCTTTTCCCTTGCGCCGGAGCCCCCGAGCACCCGCAGTGCGCCGGGTTTGGCCTGCGATCGCCGGGCGCAAAAATGGGCCGAGCCAGCGGAATTCAGCGTCTTGGGGGCACGACTGGGGCGTTTTTCTGGCGCCGGCGTGGGAAAAACGCCTGGGGAGGGCCTGTTGGGGGCGCGGCTGAAGATGCTCTCAGTTAGTAGTACTAGTTCAGTGCTAAGTTAGTCTAGTAGTTATAAGTTAGGTTTATTTTATTTGTTTAGGCAAATAGTCTTTGACGTGTGGGCCACATCTGCCCTATTGACTAGTCAACTTGACTTGGTCAATTCGGATTAAACTAGATATAATGAATCCATAAAATGTTTAAATCTTTGAAAATTAATAGAAAATAATCCGTAACTAGGATGAAAAAGTTTTGTACATGAAAGTTGCTCAGAACAACAAGACGAATCCGGTTACGCTGACCGTTCGTCCACCGCACGTCCCTAGCATAACGAACATGCAACTGTCCCCCTCCGCTTCATCTGTCCGAAAATACCAAACTTCGGAAAAACCTTCCTGGATGTTTCCCCCTTCGTCGGTATCGCCTAGTATCGCGTTAGGTCATCCCTAGCACCGCGTATTGCCATGTTATGCTTTGTGATGCTTTGATTGCTCTATTATTTATTTTGTTCCCCCTCTGTTACTTCTTTCTGGTAGACCTCGAGACCGCTGCCGATACCCCTGCGATCGACTACATTGATGACGACCCTCCTTCTTGCCAGAGCAACCAGGCAAGCACCCCCCTTTGAACATTCCGATATCACCTATTCTCTTCTCTCTTATGATTGCATTCGAAACTGCTGCTGCTACTGCTTTACCTATTCTGATGCATGGCCTGATCTTGTAACCTGCTATTGTTACCTACCTGTTTATCCTAAACTGCTTAGTATAGTCTAGTTAGAGACCCATCAGAGACCCCATGTTGACCCAACTGCCCCGCTGGATTATTAGAAGACCCGATCAACGAGATTGAAGACCAGGCCCCAGCACTGCACAACACTCCCCTTAGTTGTACAACACCGCAGCGTTACTATCGGGTGCCGAGGGTGATACCTCGTTAGCACTTCTGATGCTAACTCTCTGGAGTAGTCACCCGGTTGTGGTCTTCGAGGGTGATTCCTCATTTTCCACTTTCGATAACGATGCTGTCGTGCAACCCCTCAAGTGTGAACCTCGAGGGTGGTTCCTCCCACGTTCACCTTGATGATTACATCGAGTGGAATCCACCGAGGGTGATTCCTCGGGGTTTCCCCCTGGTGTTTGGACACACAGATACTTGGAATTTACAAGTGTTACTTGGAAAGGCGGGTCGACCCTGAGGGGTACCCGCGAGTGATGTGGAGACGGGTTGACCTAGAGGGTACCCGAGAGTTGGCGTGGCCGGGCATTCTTAGCCGTTGTCGCAAGTCCTCGAGACGGGGCAACGGGGTCACATCTTTAGTGAGTCTCTGCTCGTGACCGCACTACCAACACACTAATGGTTTGGATATTTGATCCGAGGGGCCTCTGGCTTGATAGCACTAACCATCACATGGGCATAGTATGGGCGTTCTGCGTCGTATGCATCAGCCGAAGCTTAATAGACGTCAGCGACTGAGCGGCGTGCCCCTGGTTTGACTGGAACGCCTCGCCTTGTATAAGGGGGGCTAGGTCTGCTCACCGGCCGCATACGCAACATGCAGGGGTGCAAAGTGTGATGGGCCCGTGACCCCTGTGCGCTTAGGATGTAGACTGGCGTGCTGACCTCTCTATTAAGCCTAGGTCAGGTTGTGGCATACCGTTTGGCCGAGGCCGGGCATGACCTAGTAAAGTGTGTCCGGCCAGAGTTAAGCGAGCATGGTGGGTAAGTTGGTGCACCCCTACAGGGAAGAAAACATCTATCGATAGCCTGTCCTATGGTAACGGACACTCGGAGTTGTATCCCGATTGATACAACTAGAATTGGATACTTGAGATGAGAAATGGATAGTATGGCTCTGGGATTGCTTTCTCGCAAGGAGTCGAGGAAGGATCTCTGGGCGAGGTTGATGACACTACTACTACTTTACTTATTCTAGTCTTCACTCTTCTAATGCTGCAAGACCGCTGAAGATGCTAAAGATGCTAGTCTTCGATGGGACTAGGCTCTCCCCTCTATTCTGGCATTTCTGCAGCCCAGTCAACATACATAGCCTTCCTTTGATAATGTTGCATATGTAGTGTTGATCCTTGCTTGCTGAGTACTTCGGATGAGTACTCACGTTTGCTTTGCCTTCTCCCCCCATATCCGTTTGATGCAACCAGATGACGGAGCCCCTGAGACCGCTGCCACTGCCGACGACTACTACCACTACAAAAAAATACACTTCCGTGATGATACGTGTTTGTCACAGTAGGTCGTGATTTTTGTCATGCATGTACATCCATGAAAAATTTATGACAGAATCAAGATAGTCATACCTGTGCTGTCGTAGAAGTGTTCCTTGACATTACCAAAATTATCATCACAGAAGTGTCCACTTCCATGACGATAAATCGCGCGTCACAGAAGTGCTTTCGTCAAGGGTGACCGACACGTGGCATCCACCGTAACGGAACGCCGTTAAGCTATCGGGTCGGGTTTTGGATCCGATAACCCGTTAACGGCCCCGACCAATGGGGATTTTCCACGTGTAAAATCATCATTGGCTGGAGGAAACACATGTCAGCTCACCGTTGGGACAGATGTCATCCGTTCATTGGACTGAAGTCGCCTATGATACGGCGACACGTGGCACGGACCAACAGAGGCCCATTCCTGTGAAAAGGACGGCCCATTTGACTTGGTCAAAAGGTGGCGGCCTGGCCCACAGAAAGCCTGTTAACGGCCTATTCTTATATAGCCCATTTACAGCCCGCTAACCCAGGGCCCGTTACGCCCTATCCGAATTAGGCCCAGTAGCGTCATCTGGGTCGTCCAATATGATTCAACCCGTTTTAACTTCCGGCCCTTGTGTGGCCCATGACTTCTTTCGGCCCACATGAGGACCTTTGTAACTCTTGGCCCATTAACGGCCCGTGGTGAAACTGGCCCATAATGAACAGTGTATCACTTTATACCCATTACCATTGGGCCGTTTCCAGCCCAAGTTATCTTTCGGCCTTCTCAGGGCCCATTGATTCTTGGGCTCATTTGCAGCATTCGATTACATACGGCCCGCTACTATCATTTTCTTCTTGTGGGCCAAATTCAGCCCGTTGTTACAGTCGGCCCGTTTGCGGACCGTTAATACGTTGGGACGTTTTCATGTCAAAAAAACCTGTTGGGCTGTTTTCATAGAGTTATCAAATACGGCCTATTAATAGTCCGTTATGGTCCACGAATAGTACGAACCATGATTGGCGAAATGATGATACGCCCCGTAGAAGGCCCATGCATCCTACGGCCCGTATGAGGCCCATGGATAGTACGGCCCGTAGAAGGCCCATGGATCGTACGGCCCGTAGAAGGCCCATGGACCCTACGGCCCGTAGAAGGCCCATGGATCCTAAGGCCCGTATAGAAGGCCGAAGGATCCTACGGCCCGTATAGAAGGCCAATGGTCCTACGGCCGGACGAAGGCCCATGGATCATACGGCCTGCAGGAGGCCCATGGTTATAACAGTCCGTGTGTTGCCATGATTATTTTGGCCTAGTTACCAAAAATAGGCTATTATGGCCACTAGAAAAACACAGAAAAAGAACTACAGTGACTACAAGCAAACAACTAAACAAGACCATAAGGAAATAAATAAGCAAGCAATTAAGGCTAGCCTATTACAGCTATTACACATATTACATCCACTGGGCATCAAAGTTCGCCACCAGCGCAAATATAGGGAACAAAGCAGCATATTACATACACTGGCCGTCAAATTGGCCACCAGTGCAAATAAACGCGGCAGCAAAACAAGAGCATAACTGAAACAACTTCAGAAGAGCTCAAGAAATGTTATCCTGGGTATCCACCATGCTGGCAATAAGCTTAGCAAGCTGATTAGCTTTGTCCTGTTTGGCGCTAAAATCCTTCAACGCTTGCTGCTGCACCAGAAAGTATGCATCTGAATACTCCAGGGACTTCCGCAGTCCTTCCGCTTCTTGTCGCAGCACAGCTGATCGATGTCTTTCAGCTTGTAGTTGAGACTCAAGAAACCGAACTAATTCAGATAGTGAGTTTGAATAGCTTGTGCAAGCAGTAGTGGCCAGTAACTCGAACACTAAACTAAGACAGGACTTTGGGGTTGTCTCGCTGTCTTCAAGATAGTCTTCCTTAGCTGTTTTATCAGCTTTGTTGGAGACCAACAAGGATGTGTCACTATCCTGAACCTTATCGCATTACTTCCTTTACTATTGCTTAATAAGGCACTCTTCCCCAATATTATGTCAGCATTCTAAAAGAAGAAACAAGCAGACACATAACAAGTTTAGCATGTACTAGTATATGAAACTCATTTCGGTGAACTAGTTCATTAGTAAGGTGGACAGGATTAAACTACCAAGTCTTCTATTGCCAAGTACTAGTACATAATAAAAGCATCAAACAAACATATATCTATGTCCTATGGTCACTGCATTGTCTTGCCAAATCAAAATAGAGACACAGTTCAAATCATATCAGTTCAAGACAAAGCAGCAGTGAAAGAATACAAAGCGTGGGAAACTACACGGCACAACAAGATTTCAGATGGGTACCACGGGTCTACATGTACAACAACACTATTGGCTCTGTTGTGATGCTAGTAATGTGCATGATATGAAAGTCAACTATATACACAATTGAAATTGAAATCAACAGAGCTATTGATAAGAGCAAACCTGTTAAAGAAACATACATGAACATACCTGCTGTGCCATTGGAGTTTTGATTGGATCCTTCAATTTAAAAATAAGTTTGTATGAGTAAATACAGTGATACAAAAGCAAAGCAATCATAGTTAAAAAAGGCGCGCCTAAGTGAGCGCTTAAGCACGCCTAGGCTCTAGGCGTTGGCAAAACGCATTGCGCATAACTACGCATAATCTGTGCATAACTGCACATAAGCATGCGCTTTGGTCAGTAAAGCGCAAGGCAGTGGCAAAACACACAATTAACGCCTTGCACTTTTTTGAACTATGATAGCAATGGAATCTTAAATTAGAACAGTTGTTCTTCAGGTTTAGGCACTTGTTCTACATGAACAGAGTACAGTAAGACGCAAAAATAAAATACTTAAAAATAGAAAATGAGCTCATAGACCTTACCACATTCTTGGTTCGGGACCAGTACAGAACAAGGCGTTCCCCGTCATCATCCAGTAAATGTGTCTCAGGAGAACGTAAGGGAATTTGATTAGTTTCTTTGCCGGTGAAGTACGTTTTCTTCAGGTAATTCCGATACTGCCACCAAGCATTCTTGAAGATAGCAGAGGTATTAGCACAGGTTACCTCATCCTGAGTTTCCAAATCGGTCCTTCTCTGTAGAGAAAAATGGGAAAATTTGCTGTATTATAACCATCATGGAGGTAGGATGTATGGAAAACGAAGCAAAGTAGTTGCCATGAATATCATTACTTACACATAACTCGTGGACAAACACCTGCAACTGGCATTTTCCTTCATCTTCAGTATAATATTTCCAAGATGGGAAGATACGCACATACGATTTAACAACATCAAATGCGATAGATGCTAAACTACGACTGGCTGGTTGTGCTTCCTCCACAGGAATAGGCGTACTAGCTGGTGGAGTTGGGGTTCGCCGTGATAGTACTGGCCCTTTGGGCACCGGAGCTGCCTTACTAACTGCTCTTGTTTGGGAGCTCTGTGGTGGAGATGGTGTTGTGTTAACAGGAACTGGGTTACTATCAACTAGGGTTGGGGTTAGATTGGGTGAAGCTGGTGCTCTGTCCATCGCAGTAGGGGTACAATCTGCGAGAGTTTGGGTTATGTGTGGTAGGGCTGGTTCTTGTGCATGTACAACCGGGGTGCTATCTCCACTGTTTTATTTGAAGACCGTGTTTTTATTCCGCTAGATACTGGCATCACCCGCTCCAATTCAAATGGCTGATAAACAGGAGTTGAATGTACAGACATTGTATGAGAGACAGATGCAATAGATAGTGTGGAAAAAAGAGGGCATGAAATAGTTGACATGTATATTGTTTAACTAAAACGGATAGCATGACATAATTTCACATATATGATGTCTATCTAAACTGGATAGCATAGCATAACATAATTCAAAGATATGATGAATAACTAAACAGGATCGCATGACATAATTCACCTACATGTTATCTAAGTAATCAGGATCGCATCATTTAATTCACATATGCGATTTATATGCTAAATAGAGGGCATTCGATATGATGTCTGAACTAAGAACATGGTGTTGAATATTGTGTATATGATGTCTAAACTATGCAATGCATGACACCGTATGCATGATATGAGCAGTATAACCGTGCCAAGTTAGAGCATACACCTCAGTGGGGGAATAGGACTGATCATCTGTCTCTGAATCCATCTCTGAGGAGCTATCGGTACCCAACAAGAGATCTGCTTCGACAGGTAGCACTGTCTGCTCTGAAGGCCTTGTTTTCACTCCAGATTTTTCCATCTCCCACCCAAATGGCTGATTCACAGGAAGAGTAGTTTAATGTACAAACATTGTCGACAAATGGAAATGTAATGAAGAAAAGGATGGGCAAGATATCATTCAAATATATAATGCCTGGTTAAACAGGATGGCATCGCACATTTCACATATATTATGGCTGGCTAAAAGACATGAGACTGCATAATTCCCATATATGATATAGAAACTAAACAGGTGGCATTATAGAACATGTCTAAACTAAGCAGATGACATATATGATGTCAAAAGTAGGCACTGCAAGGCAACATATGCATGATATGACTAACATCATCATGCCAAGGTAGAGCAAGCACCTTGGGGGGTAAATAGGAGTGGTCAGCGGCATCTGAATCCGCCTCAGAACAGATATCTTCCTCTGGATTACAATCTGGAGAGGGGTGGGGAGGGTTTGCCATTGAACCCACCATGGAGCGATGTCTGCATGACATTGTATTGCCGCGCAAAACTCTTCTCTTTTTCTCTACATGTTCAGCATGACTGTGTACAATATCTAACATGCATACGAAAAAATATGGTGAGATTATGTAAGGAGAGCATGCAGAAATTTAGAGTGATGGTAAAAACCAATGGATCGACGTTTTTCCGTTGAACCAAAATAGCCCTAATGGATCGACGTGAATGTACAGTAATAAGTGATGCAACAAGTGTACAACCTCTTTGCCGTAGCCATGTCGACCTCAGCATCATTGGGTTGGTCGCTGAAGCAGTTGAGGCAGAGGTGGCTGTCGGAGTTGTGGAGGAAGATCTGAGGAATCTGTAGACGGCGTCCAGGGCGCTGCTCTATTGTGATGGATCGTTCTGTCGTTGGAGTAGCTCCGGTGAGCCGTAAGACGTCAAGGCTAAAGCAGCACAAGACAGACATCATCAATCTCAAGTGGGATTCTAATAGCATCTCCAATAGATGATGTAAAATGGATGTAAAATTAACATCACCAAAAACCACCTGACTACAACAGATGAGGTAAAAATTGTTGACTCTGAACTTAACTGTCGAAACAGAAATTTACTGTGGAATCTGAATGCTACTGTCGAAACTGAACGCAATGGTAGCAGAGAGGCACTTGACATGTAGTTTAGGGAGGGCCTGCAGTTCATCTTCAACCTGCACCCCCCTGAGCCGCCTGCCACCACTGGTCGAACCGCCGGCCCTAGCGCCGCCTCGCCGCCCCGAAACAACTCGCCACCGCCGCCCCGGCCAGCCCTCTAGGCCCCCCGCCCCCACCCTGAACCCTAAGATAGATAGTGGGGTACCTCTCCGGCGAGCCCCCGTCTCCGCTGCGGGTGGTTCTTCCTTAACTCCGGCGAGCCCTCCCCCCAACCCCTGAAAATCGGCTGACCCAAAAGTCGATTCAGTCGACTGAAGTGTGGCTTAATCAGAGCAGAGCAGCAGCACGAGCGAGGGGGAGAGCAGCAGCAGCAGCTGGGCGAGCGAGCGATCGAGCGAGATCCGGAGCAGCAGCAGTAGCGCGAGCGAGCGAGCGAGGGCCGGAGCAGCAGCAGCAGATCCGGCTGGTATGGCCGCCGCCGCCGAAGGGGCCTCGCACTGGGGGAGACCCGCCATGGAGATGTCGCCCACGGAGCCGGCTTCAAGGTAGCCGCTCCATGGGGGTGCGGGATGGAGCACCGTTGGTGCCGGGAGGTCGAGTTAAGGAGAAGGTGCGATGAAATGAGTGTACGACCTCTTTGGTGGCGCCGAGTAGGCCTCAGCTTCGTCCGAGGAGTCGGTGAGGATGATGGGGTTCCGGTGGAGCAGGTTAAGGCGGTGCTGTGGGGATGGAGTAGTCGCGATAGACGAGGCGATCGTCGGAGCAGCTCCTTGGAGGTGGAGGACGGGGTGGCTGAACCGGCGGGACGGCGAGATGGACGACGGATCCTCATCCGAGGTGGTGGACGAGGGACTTCGAGCTGTTGCGGTGGACGACGTCATCGGGGAAGAGGCTCCGGCTGGGCAGCGGTGATGTGGCGGACGGAGAAGGGTGGGGTTTCACGGCTGGAGCGGAGAGGTTATGGCAGCCTGGGATTTCGAATGGCAAAAGGGGGGGCGATGGGAGGGGGTGAAGCATGACTTAGGGACGCGCTTGTCCAAAGTGTAGGGTGTGTTACAAAAGTACCCCCCACCGATTTGAACTAGCGGCCCTTTCGGCTCAGGGTTAGAAGGGGGATTTCGCGTGTCGGGATTTGGCAGCTGGAGGGAGTTTTCGCGCGCGTTGTAATTTCGGGATAGCGAGGCGCGGGTTGTGAAGGCGCCAGTTCTGGGAGCACGATATCTGAATTTTCGGGATATAACAAGACACGGGTTGAATTTTTGGGACAAGCCTAACGTGTAGTAATATTGTACTTGTACGTATCAAATCAATTCGCACTTCCCTCAACCAAAAAGAAAACGAAAAAAATAAAACTATTCACACCACACAAAGAGAGAGTCTTGCCCCGTTTTACTATACAAATGCTATTCAAAGCTACTCCCTCCTTCCATCTATATAGGGCCTAATGCTTTTTTGATGCTAACTTTGACCAAATATTAGAGCAATGATATATGACATGAAACTTACACAAAGCACACCGTTAACTTCGTCTGTGAAAGGTTCTTTCAATGATATAATTTTCACATTGTGCATATCATGTACTATTAATCTTGTCAATAGTCAAAGGCGGTCTTAAAAATCTCATTACGCCCTATATAGATGGAAGGAGGGAGTATGAATCCATGTTATGTCCGATTAAATTTTTTCACTTGTTGTATAATGCATGTAACCTACTCATACCAACATTTTAGTGCATTCCAAATGTCTATACTACCGGTGCAATTCGAACTAAATTTGAACTCATTTCTCTATTTCAATAAGAATCTACAATCATGATTGTTGCCAACTTCAACCATCATAGTTTCCTTGCTATCCGCCAGATATAAATCGGATGGCCTATAATGCAGGATGGCAGGCACACCATCATCAACAACTCCGTTTTTATAAGAGTAGAGATAAAATATATTAAATGTAGTATACCATGTTCATAAACACACCATGTGTATCACCGTTATATATATTCACACATGCGTCGGTTTAAAACACTATGATAAATTCTTCAAATATCCTAATTCGCTTTTTATAATGAAGTATATATGATCTCTATTCGTCTTTTACACCCACACAACCCACTTATCTTTGTAGCTAGCGCTAACTTTCTCTTGTGCATGCACACGCCCGCATCCCTCTCACCCTCCCTCAGCATTCTCTAGCTCCATCGCGCAAATTCGTCTTTTCACTTTAGGTCGTTCACCCACGGTGTGTGTAGGCCCCCCAGGTCCTTCTTTACGGCACACATCAATCGATATGCCTCTCTAGCCAGGTGTGCCTAGCACAAACACAAGCTTCCCCTCTTCTCTTGTCACCGTCCATGCCTCACTCCCACCACTCTTTTCATCGTTCTCGTACTCGCACACTCCTCCCTGCTCGATATAGTATGCCTCTCGTACCACCTCCTACATGCATCCCTCTCTCTCTATCCTTCTCCCCGTGCCTCATTTGCTTCTAACACACACATGCATGTATACCGATCGATTTCCCAACATTTACCTAGATCGACTTTAACTACCCCCCCCCCATCGATCTACGTACCTCACAAGTTATGTCTCTCCTTTCTCTAACAAAGGGCGTTTGATCTTCCTATGTAGTTATGTCTGCTTACCACAACCACATCGTCCACCCTCATCATTCGTGCATGCCTCCCGCCCCGTCTCTCACACGCACGTGCACAGACAACAAGCAGCCATCTCCTCTCTTATTGATATTGCGGGCGTGCCCTCCGTTTGTCTAGCAAGCCTATCCCAACATTTGTTAGAAGCAACTCCACTACCACCCCCTCCAACACTCTAGCTCTGTCTCTCTCCCAACCTTATTCCTCTCCTGCACATATGCATGGATGCCAATCAATCTTCCTTAATACATGAGGCAGATCGATCTCCTTAATACATGAGGTAGGCCTCTCTCCTCCTCCACACATATATCAGCCATTGTACCTCTATAGTTAATTGGGCCTCCCTCTTCCCCCACCACACACCGATAGTCGAGCACTGCAGGTAGGTATCCATGCCACAGAGACAAACTGCACATGTCCCCTCTCACGTTCCAGTAGGCCAGCCACTCTATATCTTTGACGTGGGCACACAAAAATTCGATGGCACTCTTTATCGATCACGCGCGCACACACACACATCATCCCTCTTTTCGATTCTATGGACACCTCAAGCCGATGATACCTCCACTCTCTTCTCGTGGATCACCCCCTCTATATATATGTTATATCCAGGACTCTATTTCACACACATTGCATATGTTACATTTTTTGATTGACCCCCCCCCAAAAAAAACTCTCAAGAACCCACACACTATATCTCTCTAGGTTTGTATCTCTCTCACACAACCCCACGTAGGTGGTGTACATATACAAGAAGAGAATAGGTGCACCATGCACGTACTCACGCTTCGTGCCCAGCCACACCCGCGCGGGTACACGGTGAAAGCTCATTTCTTTACGAAATGGCAGCCCACGTGCTAATTTGAACGTCTGTAGCGGTTGTTTACCTAGGGAGGTCGTGTACCATGCCTGCACGAAACAAAGTTCGACTTGACGCGTTGCCGCGTTATTTTTAAATAAAGTTATAGCGCTCAATGGCACGTACACAGAATATAAAACGATTTTTATGGATAAAAAAGGTAGTCCACTCACTATATACAATGGAGCGTGCCTGGTTTGTCGCTCTTCAGAGTATCTCACACAAGGCTGCGGTGGCCTCTCTCTCTCTCACCGTTGGTCACTGATCCGGCCGCATCCCGTCCGTCGGGGGAAAGGGAGTGCGGTGGCCTCTCTCTCTCACCGTTGGTCACTGATCCGGCCGCATCCCGTCCACCGAGGGAAAGGGAGGAAGTGCATCGTTTCTGCGCCGAGGCAGCACGTCCCGATCTGCGGTACACGCTGTTCTCTCTGACCAAGCTCCCGACGAGCTCCAGGTATCCCCTCCGGCCTTGCTCCACTGCCCGTCTTCCCACGTCGCTGCATGTGGATCTTCCATAGTTCTTTGCCCAAAACATAGCTCGTCCAGCGTACTTTCCATATTGCATTCTCGTCCTCACACCGTTTTAGACAAACACAACCATGTTGTTATCTTCCCTTAGGGTAAGGAATATGCTTCTTTTTTGTCGTCGCATGTGTCATCAACTATTATTGGCCAGTAATCGTTTCCTTTCTACCTCTTTTTTGCAAACAGGGTTGTCCATTTCACCTCGTTGCTATTGCGACCTTTTGGTGAACTGCACAAATCACTTTTTTCTGAAGAGTGTTTTGTGCAGTTATACTAAAATGTCACATGGGCAACATCTCTACATTTCAGTGTGACTGCACAAAGGGAGATTGGTTTTGCTCTATCCTCCTCATCCAACTCCGAGCCTAATCTTCTCCAACTAGTTAGTCTTAAGAGAGACTGCAAAGGTGACCGGCTTCTATTTATGTGTTTATTGTTTCATCAGCAGTCCTCTATTATCGTAATCACACTTAATATCTTTGGAATAGGGACGCTCAGCTCTATTTTAGTGGAACTGCACAAAATGATCGGAATGTTGCATGCTCCAGACAGCTACTTTTTTCCCAACATGCCTTGTTGATTTAGACAGAGTTGGGGGGACGTTGCTGCCAATGAAAGCATGATCAATTTTAACTTAACACCTTCTCACAACTCTATCTTCAGTTGTGATGTAATTATTAGCTCTGATCTGCTAATAATTGACATGCATTAGCAAGGAAGTTAGTTTTTTATTGTTTCCGAAAGAGCATCGATGGCAAGACATGCGAAACAAAAGCTGAAAGCTCACACCATTGTACAATTTCATGTCTCGCTGGAAAATTATTTGTATAGTGCGTCAATTATGTAAACAAATCATGGAAGCTTGATAGCATTGCCAGAAGCCTCTTCATCATCCGGGTCCATGTGCCATGCACAAAATTATACTCCTTCGTTCCTAAATATTTGTCTTTTTACAAATTTCAAACGGGCATATTTTAGAGTGTAGATTCATTCATTTTGCTTCGTATGTGTACTCCCTCCGTTCCTAAATATTTTATTCGTCTTTCTAGAGATTTCAACAATCTACACTCTAAAATATGTATATACATCTGTATGTGCCAGTCCATTTG
This sequence comes from Triticum timopheevii, assembly GCA_963921465.1. Classification (NCBI taxonomy): domain Eukaryota; kingdom Viridiplantae; phylum Streptophyta; class Magnoliopsida; order Poales; family Poaceae; genus Triticum; species Triticum timopheevii. The sequence goes on along the minus strand of OY997272.1, from coordinate 187,393,031 downwards.
AAATCTCTAAAAAGACAAATATTTGAGTAGTCACTCGTTGAAATCTCTAAAAAGACAAATATACCCCGGAGTATATTTAAGAACCGAGGGGGTAGTGCACAACCGCATGGGAGACTCAGACCGGTCGTTACGCCGCATTAATAGTGAGTGATGAGCAGTCAAATCGTAAGCCCCACCTTTCCCACTGTAAGTTGCTCTGAAGGAGCAACCATCAATACGCTCTTCTTTGAATCCGCTCATACTACTCCATCCGTCACTGTTTTATACAGCGCGCTTCAGAAAAAAGAAAAAAGATCTGTGGGACCAAGGCGACTAGCGGTCGGCCTGAAAAATAGCATTAGTAGTTAAAGCACGGTGTCTATTACTAGAGGGAATAATGCGTACACACATGCATGCAGTGCTTCCACCCCGGGTACACACATGCATGCACTTACTCCACTCCGTAGTATTACAGAGTACATGGAGAGAAAATTGTGGACTTGATTGCGGTTACCACGCCCTAATTAATTGAGCATTAAACCAAACGCGTCTAAAGTCTCTCTGGTGGTGGAAATGCATTGAGAGAAATGCATCATAATGAAGCGCGCCCTGTAAACTGTGACGGAGGGAGGAGTAGTATGAAGGTGCAAAACCAAGTACGCGTACGGCCAGTCGGTCAAGGCACCTCCTCTTGGCATATCACTACCATGTGGGACAGGAGTGTGAGCAAACCGATCTCAATTGACGGCAAAGAACCAACCCGTCGTTCCTTGAGAGAGACGAGGAGCGAGAACACACAGACGGGCTCGCATGGAGGCCAAGATATATTCGAGCATGGTTGGTTGATCGATATCATTCATTACAGGTTGGGCTGTCGTTTACCGTCCTTCTCCGGAATAAACGTGTACTTTATCAGAGATAAAAAAATAAGAGTACAGACGCTCCACCATGCGGTTCTAGCAGTAGTACTACTCGTACTACTGCACTTGGCTCTTCGCCTCTTCGTGAAGTCGAACAATGATGGTACTCCGCATGTTGGGTACTATAGTGTATGCCTCTGACAATCTGACACCGAATCGACTAATGCATGTCCACCGAGGGTAGGTTGCATTAGTCAAAAGGCGTAAGCGAGCTTCACCTTGTCCTGCAAGCTTCTCCTCGTTCCGTGAGTTGACGGGACACACCAAAAAGTAGTGCTAGTCCATACTCCCTCCTTTCCGGTTAATATGGCTTAATCTTTTTTGTGGGTAAATGAGAGAGCTTTATTCATATATAAGCATTCTTAGGACGATCAGCCAAGACACTGGTCATTAGGAAGCGAGGTACCCCGCAAAAAAAGAAGTAGGAAGCGAGGTGTTTCATCAAGCCAGCTCTCGGCCACATTCAAAGTGCAGCAAGCATGGTTCGCACGAAGATGCGCCACAAGGTTTGCTGACCTGTTTACATGCTGAATAACAAAAAAGAGGAAATATTATCGAGCGCTACTATTTATAACAGGATGTGAGCCAGAATTAAGCGAGAATTGTGGCGAGTGTTCCATGCAATCAACTTCCATTATCACATGCGAGAACCCTCGAAGAGAACCAAATGTGTTGAAGATTGCTTTATCACATTTTAAAATTATAATAAGAGTGCACACGCTCCTCCATCCGGTTCCTAGTGCTAGTATAGTACGTACCTTTATAGACTATAGTAGTAGTACTAGTACTAGTAAACTTTGCGCTTGGCTGTTCGCCTATTCGGGAAGTCGAACAATAGTAGCACTAGTAGTATAGTGTATGCTTCTGGCAATCTGACACCGAATTAACTGTTGCACGTCCACCGCCTGAGCGAGGGAGAGCTTGCATTAGTCAAAAGTTTCTCCTTGTCCTGCGAGCCACCACGCGCAAGCTTCTCCCATCCTGCAACCTTCTCCTCGTTCGGCAAGTTGACGGGACACAGCAAAGGCCCTATTTGGATCCATGGGTTAGAGTTAGTTTGGGTTAGTTTGTACTCAAGTAACCCAAAAGTATCCAAACAGGAGGGTTAATTTCGGTTAGAAGCATCTAACCCATCCAAAAAATCTAACCCACCCAAGAGGTGCTTATTTGGGTTAGTTCTTCTCTGGAGCACTAAAAAACACATTTTTCTCTCGCTCTCGCCGCAGCAAATCCCTCGCCACTTCCTCGAAGCTTCTCGTCCTCTTCGTCCCTCCCTCTCGCAACGCCCGTGAAGGCGCCTCGCCGTATCCGCGCTCCATCTAACCCTGTCATCTAAACACCTATTTGGCTAGAGTTAGTTCACGGTTAGTTCAGGGTTAGAATCTAGTTCTAACCTAGTATCCAAACAAGGCCAAAGTAATGCTAGTCCATACTGCCTCCTCTCCGGTTAATATGGCTTAATTTCAAACGAGATAAATACACTGTCTGTCACTGTATATTTGTAAAAATACGGTCAGTGGACTTCATAATACGCTCATTGTGCTCAATATATATATTTTCCAGTGTTTATACGGTCACTAGCTCACCCTGACTGAGTATGTGTGTGCATGCACGTGTAGGTTGAGCACTTAGCGTGACCGTGTGTGTTCCGTCGTGTGGTCGGACATGCATGCATTAGGGCGTCGCACGCGTTTTTGCGTCCATGTGTACGTGTGACTGTTTCATACACGTAGGGGGAGTACGTGTAGGGAGCACTAAGGAGCAGCCAAATCACACAGTAAGTTAGTCGGAAGAAGCAACCATCATTTCACTCTTGATTGACACGTACGCAATATAAAATGGTTGATATGGAGAGAAAAAGAAAACCACTATATATACACTAGCAGGAGCCTAAGCTACAAGCCTGCTTACTAAGGTTGCTCTCTTCACAAGCATAGAACGACGGGCCTGATCCCGCAGCTGGGGGAAGGGAAAAATGTTCTAGGTAGACACGGTCGACATCGGCGAGGGAGAAAACCCACAGTCGGTGCGTCCCAATCGGGGGTCACCGCGGTATGGGCCGACACCGCGTCCCAACCGCCCTTCTAGCTGCAGCCCGACGTCCCAGGTAGTCCATCTTCCTTTTGGAGCCGGCTTGCTCCACTGCCGTAGCTCCATCTCCATGTCGATCTTTCTCTACTTCTATTGGCTTCTACTTGTGATGAGTTTATGTCTCATGAACTAGTGCCAGTACTATTATTCTAATTACACTTCTTCAATATCTTTGCCATCAGGGATGCTCAGGTCGATTTTAGTGGAACTGCACAAAAGCATCGTATGATCCGAGGGTGCCAGCCGTCTTTCCTTCGACAGGTTCTACCTGGCCAGGGAATTAAATCATGTTTAGGGTTTAGGGTTTAAGTCGTAGTGACCCCATCAGTAGTTTTTCTTTTGTACACGCTCTCACAACTTTTTTCTTTAGTTGTGAAGTAAATATTGGCTATGATCTGTGAATCATTGAGATGCATCAGCATGCGTGTTAGTTTTCCTTTGTATTTGATGGAATGTTGTAACAGGGCAACCTTGGAATAGGAATGAAAATGGAGTGGAAAGATTCCGTTTTTCCGGAGAAAAAATGGAAATGGAGAGAAACCAATGTTTCGTTTCGTTGGATCGCGCCATCGAGCAAAACCAACGTTTAAATCACGTATGTCGTGTTTGTGTCTCACCCTCCTCCATGGCTCGACCCCACACGGTCGCTCGGCATGCCACTCACCGCAAACCGAGTATACGATAAGTTTCCCGCCTGCTTGCCGATGGATCGCGCCATGGAGTACTACTAGCACTACTGGAAGAGATTGACGAGTTGGGGGAGGACAGCTAGCTGTAGCACGGACTCCCAAGAACTTTTTACATGCATGTTGTAGCCGGCTATTGCGACCTTTGAACGCGGAGCAGCCGCGTGCACCCGGAAGCAGCGCGGGCGACGCTCTCTTGGCCGGCGTGCCGCTTCAATGTCTTTGCCAATGAGAGGTCGCATCCGCTCTGGCCGGACATGAATGCGGCACTGACCGTTTCGGGCGGGAAGGACGCGCGGGTGATGAAGAGGGTTCGGGTTGGTCAGGACCGGCCGTGGCAGCGGTCCGGACGTGCGCAAACAAGAGATGTTGTACGTTAATATTACTGCGTATATAATTAACAACGTAAATAATGTTCCAGTTGGACAAATATGAGTGGAGATGGAGATGGAAATGGAATTTTACGTAAACACGGATATGCATGTCTATGTCTATGTGTGTGTGCGCGACGACTCTCGCGACCTGGAAGCGGGCGCGTGTTTTTGATCGAGTTTTCTTTCTTGGTACGTTAGAAAATCAGTTTGCCTAATTCACATCTAGATGTTATTTAAGGATATCACATCTAAGCTCCCACAAGTATATAATGTAGCAATAAGAAACAAAAAAATAGGACAAAAAAATAGACCACAAATAGAGTGGACATTAACTTAGATGTGACATAACTATGTCACATCTAGATGTGTCCTAGACAGACCCTTAAAAAATTGTCCGCCAGTTTTCGTTTCTTTTTTCGGGAACGCGCGTATTCTATTTAAAACCACGGCTATGGAGAGATTTTTTTACTCCATTATAGCCTCTTGTTTGATAGAGTTTCTCGCGTCTCGCTCTCTCACCCTCTCCATATCAAAACAAGATGACAGTGTCCACTCTATCTCTCTCCTCACCGGTGGTCACAGATCCGGCCGAATCCTGTCCGCTGCGGGAGGTGAGGAGGTATAGCGTTGATGTTGTCGCTGTCGGCAACGAAGGGAGCCGATGCGCACCGTCCTCTCGAAGCCGACGCTGGCGCGGACGAAGATCCTCCGCGCCCTTGTTCGCTGCCGTCGTGTGGGCAGATCCCGCCCGCCCGCCTAAATGACATCTCGCCCACCTGAGGTCTAACTTCTTGTACTGGTCTAGCTCCCCAGGTCGCTTCGTGCGGGTTTTCTTCTATGCGACTACTCCCCAGCTCCCCATGCATAGTAGCTAGGGTTCGTCGGCTGGTCCAACATCACCTACTAGTACTATTATAGAGGAAATGCCACTCGAAAAGTTGTCCTGATTTATGCCTCGGTGGAGGTATACATGTTGTTTCGACAAAAAGTACATGGTGGTTGTGTGGTCATTGTCCATATGGTGGTAGTACTATCACTGGTTAAATGAAGAAATGCTTTTTTTCTCGGGTATACTGGTTTAGTTCCCATCAAGATATAATTATGATGCTTCTGTTTGTTGGTGTACTTTTCATTAATTCTTATTGACAATTGAGATGTCATTGCTAACCCTTCTTTATATTTTTGGAAACAGTGATGCGTGTCTCCATACCCGGGCATGTCTTCCTCAATTTTAGTGGAACTGCACAAAATTGGATGGCCATTGTTGTTCCGCCTCACCGTCCTCTGCCATGTGGTTCTTCCTTCCTCGAGCTTGATTACTGAGAAGAAACAGACCACAGTGAGGATTTGTCGAACTTCATAGGTGCCTCACCCAAACTTGATGCCAAATGGATGATGCATCACCACGATGACCTATTGATGCTCGTGGTTGCGCCTCATGGTTGCGTCGGCTGGTGAAGCTGATCGATTTTCAATGAAAAACAAGCTGTCTTCCATCAGTGCTCTTTGCTTGTTACGCACAAAGATGATATCCTTTGTCAGTTCACCTTGGTTGCGTTGGAGATGCAGTCATCTTTCACGTTGGTGCAATTTTATCACACAATTGGCTATGAACCAAATGGTTCCTCGAAGAAGGATTGACGTTGGTACTAAGAGCATAAGTTTTGTATTGATTTCTAAGCCTTCTCACAACTTTGTCTCCAGCTCCCTTGTAATTTTATTTGTCCAGCTATTAACTTTGATTTAAAAATGGTGTGGACTAAAAACCCGGATGGACGTAGTAGCCCTCCATTTTTATTTACTCCGCATATTAGATTTGACTGAAGTCAAACTTTGTAATACTCTCAAACCTTTCCGATAATTGAAATTAAAATTCTTTATTTGTACACACTCTCACACGTTTCCGATAATTTGGCGCATGTGTGGTTGTTCACTTAAGGGAGGGTAGTGCACCACACGTGAAGGACAGGAAGTGTGAAGGACGCGTGGGCGTGGATCGTTAGTTCATCGGAAGTAGTACTAGTTTTCTTCACTGTACATTAAATAAAGAGTTTCGTTTCATACTTACACAATTCAAAACGATTGTTATGGAGAGAATAAGAAAAGCACTCCACTATATATTAGTCATATACACACGAGAGTACTATATGGACGCAGCTTCATTGACTTAGTGCACCTGCCTTTGGGTTTATGACAGGTGGGCCCAAAATGTGGCTGGCTCACCTGTCATACAGCCAAAAGCAGATGCAGTGAAGGCACCGGAGCTCAGTCCGTACTACATTAGTATATATATAAGCGGGATCCTCAGCGCTTGTTCGCTAGGGTTTGCACTCTCCACACGCTCGCCGCAATACATATATGTTACACGCTGGAGGCTCAGCGTTCATTTGCTAGGGTTTGCTATATTCACAGTCTCTCACCCTCTCTTCACCAGATCTAAACAAGACTACGTTGGCCTCTTGTATCTCTCTCCCCCCTCACAACTGGTGAAGGAGGCGTCTGTATCCCGACGCACCTGGAAGGGGAGGAGGTGCAGCGTTAACTCTATCGCCTTCGGCGAGGGAGGCAATCCACTGCCGGCTGCGCTGTTCTCTTTCACCCAGCGCCTGTGCAGGAGGGCCACCGACCCCTTCTTCCTCGTTGTCGTACGTAGTGTGGGCAGATCCGGCCTCCCGCCGCACGCCTTGCCACATCCCTACGACCCTAATGTATAAGTTTCTTTGAAACCGTCGTTGCTCTAGCTGCATGTGGATCTTTTTCAATCTGTAGTCGAATCTAGGTCTTGGTTCAAAGAGGAAAGAAAGGTGCGGTGGGGTGGAGCATGAATCTAGGACGTGGTTCAATGAGGAAAGGAGGGAGGGAAAGTAGTATAGACTGGCTACCCAACTACTTTGTTGGTCGAAAAGGGAAAAGGGGGTAACCCAGCACACACATCTATAAGGAACCGATCTCTTTGTTGAAAAGGGAAAGAAACTGGGGGGGGGGGGGGGTCGGGTAGTTTGTGCAGGACTAGATTTGCTGCCCTCACATAGGAAAAAAGTTCAAAGAGAACAAATATGGGACCAACACAGATATGTTGCTTGGCTACATACTCTGCATCACCCATTTATACGTGTGGACGCAAATGGTGCTAGCATGTCCCATACATCTATTTTGCTGTTGTTAATCTAAGAATGCCGCCGGAAAATTGAAGCAATGCCACTGTTAAAAGTAAATTACATTTTTTAATGAATGTTGTTTCAAGAGAATGTCTCTATTAATATGAATCAATGCAACCGTTTTAGAAATGCTACTATCCTACTTTGTTTTCCATCCAAGATAAGTTAGATGCTTCTTTCTGTCACCGTTTGTTTCATCCTCCTTTATCGGCAAGTAATTGTTTCCTTTTTTGCCTCTGTTAAAACAGGGGTATCGATTCAACTTGTTGCTATTGCGACATTTTGCTTCGCTACTCGAAACACTTATGTTTTAAGAGTGTTTTGTGCAGTTCAACTGGAATGTCACACCAGTGACTTTGCTTAATTTTGGTGGAACTGCACAAAAGGAGATCGAGATTTGTTTCCAGTCTTCATGGCGAGTTGTTTCAAACCTTGGTCTCAACCACATGATGTGCAGTGTGCTTTGAGATGTTGTGCTACTTGTTTTGGTACTGTTTTAAATAAATGTTGAATTGAAGCTATTGTATTGCTGTCTTTTCCCATTAAGTAGTGAACAAAAATGGGACCAACCCAGACAAGATGCTTGTTGCTTTGTTACAACAAATTCAGCATCACCCCCTTTATAAGCTAGTAATTGATGCCACTCTCAGAATTAACTACTGAATCTTATTTCAAAACTACAACACTTGTTAGGGATTGGCGGGATTACCATTTTTGTGGCCGCATGTTTCATCGTCCTTTATTAGCCAGTAATTGATTCCTTTTTTGCCTCTGTTTAAACAGGAATATCTATTCAACTTGTTGCTATTGCGACATTTTGCTTCGCTACGCGAAACACTTTGCTTGATTTCAATGCAACTGCACAAAACGAGATTGGATTTCCTATTCGTGTTGGCAGATTCGTATTTTATCCTGGTGTTCTCATGAAAGGTCAGTACAGGCCTTCATCCACATGATTGTGCAGTGTGCTTTGAGATGTTGTGCTACTTGTATTGGTACTGTTTTAAATAAATGTTGAATTGAAGCTATTGTATTGCTGTCTTTTCCCATTAAGTAGTGAACAAAAAATGGGACCAACCCAGACATGATGCTTGTTGCTTTGTTACAACAAACTCTGCATCACCCCCTTTATAAGTAGATGGACGCACATATTGTTGTTGCGCCCACTCTCCCCTAGAACTGTTTATGCTTTTCGTTAATCTAATGCCGCTGGTAAAATTAAGCAATGCCACTCTCAAAATTAATTAACTACTGAATCTTAGTTCAAAACTGCAACACTTGTTAGGAATGGTACTATCCTGCTTTGTAGTTCTTTCTACATGTTTAACCAAGGTATTGTTAAGATAATGTCTCTTTAAAAATGAATCAGTTGCATTGTTTTAGGAATGGTACTTTTCTGCTTTGTTGTTCTTTATACATGTTGAAACAAGGCATTGTTAAGACAATGTCTCAGTCAATATGAATGAATCACACTGATGGAGAATTGCTACTCTCCTGCTTTGTTTCCCATTAAGACAAGTCGTCAACTGTTACTTCTCAGTATTTGTTTCCCTTATACCTATTGTTGCTTACAGGGATATCAAATTAAAGCTCGGTTTTATTCTGACTTCGATTTTAGTTGAACTGCACAAAAGGAGCCAATGTGTCCAAGGCAAACTGCTGCGTTACTGGGTCCAGTTGGTCGTTCCACTTTGCAGAAAGAAGCAGTCACTGTTTGCGGTACATTACAGAAGGAATGATCGAGAAGCTTTATAGAGTATTATTAGACACCGGTGACATGACTAGTCTGTAGAGACCATTGGCAATTTAACAACACGTGGAGTGCCCTGGGCAAAAAGTGCCCAAACAAGTACAAGAAGCTACGACAGTACACGATCATAGGCATTTCATATTTTGAATGGGAAAAGCTTGTCAAAGTTTAATCATTGATGTTAGCAAGAAGACGTTAGTTTAATATATTGGAATTGGAAAACCTTGTCAAAATTTGCTCATTGATGTTAGCCAGAAGACATGCATTTGATAATTTTGAGTGGGACACCCTTTCTATGAGCAGCGTCGAGTGTTTTTCCTATTCCTGTGTTCAGTTTAGAAGTAAATAGTTACTCTGCTGATATATTCCTGTGTTAAGAGTTTGTTCTGAATATTGTCTATGTAATGCCAGGCCTTGTGTTTGATTGCAAAGTTGAGCTTGGAATGTTGTGGCATGCGGCATCACAAGCTGTTCACCGTGCCTCCTGAGAATAATGCTTCGTATTGTTTTGCATGTCGATCTAATGCCAGTGATTTGCTTGTTAAGAAGATCATCCTCTTCTGTTGTTTCTGTGCGTAAGAAGTTCATCGTTTGATGTTTCATTCATAGCCTATACGACATGTCGGGTAGGTTAGACGTGAAACCATATGAGCTTCCGACCAACTCATGATATTAGGCCGTGATTGGATGGTCGTTTTCCAACCAAAACCGCTTGTAAAACTGACACTTGTAAATTAAAGCAGATGGTCTCGGGTGAAGGCACTTGGTTGGTCGATTTCGACTAGTAAAATATCGAAAGTACTTCACACACGATAAAAACGCTGAACGACACTCGGACGATTGCTAATCCAGCCGCTAGCTGCTGTTTCAGCCTTGCCCATGGATGGCATGATATGCACGTCGTGCATGTATCGTCTGGTAATGTCGTCCATATAGCAGTGCTCGTAAAATATACACTGGTCTCTCAAATTACACGCGTAACCCGCCAGTTTTACTTACAGACGTCGGGCCCTCGGTTTCATTACGACTGTATTTTACTCGTTGTTTCCGATGACGAGTAAATTACACTTGTATGTTAATACAGGTTTGAAATAAACCAGAGCTCCCAAGCGCGGCCTTACCGTTTCATGCCGTCTCAGTTTCTCAAAGGTGCTCATAGGTGTCCGATGAACCTGGCTTCCTGAATGAGTAGCGGGCGCTGTATCAGACCTCCATAGGGCCCGCAAGGCCCTCTCCATTGTCCTTCGAGTTGTTGCGCTCGCTGTGGTGCCGAGAATTGTTAACTTGGTCAACGAACATGAGGATTCAGGAGATGACTTTATTTTGACTGGATGACACCAGGGACCCACTAGGGCCATAGCCGTACGTACGCAAGTGCCTCCTTATTATGTACAACTATATTTTTTTTGCTTTCTCCTGGTTTCCTGACATCACGGTCCCACACCATTGTCAACCTATGTAGTCAATATAAACGAGAGAATTGCACAAGGTGCGGCCGGCAGCTGGGACCAAGTAGCTCGAGCGGTATTTGTGTTTTTGAGGCGTGAGCACTGCAGAGTTTTTCTTGGCGATGATTTCGTTGTCGTTTAGAGGAGAGCAGGGTATTAACTGGGCGGGCTGTGGCCCGTCTAGCCCAGGCCAGATATCCACCCCAGATACTAATTTTTTCAAGATGAAAATGGCTAGCCCAGCTATACGTCTTTTTGAGGAATACCCAGGCAAGGTCAACTTGTTATTCTCCGCCCCGCTGGGCTGCAAATCTTTCCTAGGAGGGATGCATTAGGCTTAACAGGAAAATGGGCTTTAAAAAATAATAAATGGGATATAATTATAAAAACTGGGCAGTAACTATAAAAAATGCACCAAACACGAAATTAGTTTATAAAATATTATTTATGGATTTTGAAAATCTTATAAATTTTCATTGTTGCGCGCGCAATGTTTCGTTGGATTTTTACGTAATACAAATTTATATTTAATCTGACTAGAAATTTCGGGATAAAAATATTTCGGATCCCATCAAAATGTGGGAAATTTTATTGAATTCTGTCTTCAACGGTTGCTTGAAATTATTAATCGTTGTCCTAGCTAGAAAATGGGTTGTACTTTTAACAAACTGTAAATGGGCTGTTGTAAATTCCATTAGAATTCAAAAATGGGTTGTACATTCTTACAAAACGCAAATGGGCTATAAGTTCTTTGCCACACACTTGTGGGCCTACTAAGTGACGCGTCCCCTAAAAAAATAAGTTGACGCGTATGCAAGGCTTTGTCAACTTATTATAGTCAACACACGGTTCTAGCAGAAGTGGCCGTTGGATGTCTATCCAACGGATGTCTATCCAACGGATGTCGTGCTTCTTCTTCAATCTCGGATATTCTTAGCTTCAGTCGCCCAAAAAATGATTCCTCCCCCTGACATCTGGGGCGCACCATTTTGGAGGCTGACCTGTGGGCCTACTAAGTTGGAGCGTACCAAGGGCTTTGTCAACTTAGTCAATATAAACGATTCTAGCTTCAGTGACCGTACGATGTCCATCCAACGGCCGTAGTGCTTCTTCAACCTCTGGTCTTCTTGGTCCAGCCGCCCAAAGCAGCGCCGGTCGTGTCGCCTGCTCCTGCCTTCCGTGGCCGACTGTGCTGTCGCGGAGGCCTCACCGCCCCCATAATACCCCCACCGCTGGCTAGGCCATCCCTCCACTCACCCACACCCCCTGTTATTCAGTGGCGATGACAGCCTCACACCGCAGCCGAACCAGTGAACCCCCGTACTCCTCTCCGTGCGGGCTTCCACGGCTGCGTCTTCCTCAGCTCAGCGTCGTCCCCTTCCTAGGTGTCGCCGTCGTCCACCGCCCTCGTGCTCTCGGCGCGGCGTGGTTAACGTGGTCAACGACCGACTTCCATCGGAAGAGTACTGTACGTGGAGAGGCTGACGGCTGGGTCCACGACGACCGCAAGGAAGTGCCTCCTTATTACGCACAAAATAATTATTCCTCCACCTGACAGCAGGGACCCACCGGACGGGCCACCTTATTTCGCGAAAAAAACATTTCCCCCCTGACTGCTGGGACCCACCGGATGGGCCACCGTATTTTGCAAAAAAAATGTTCCCCCCGCTGTCAGCTCGGACCCACCGGAAGTGCCTCTTTATTATGCACAAAAAAATGAATACCCCCCTGCTAGCGGGGACCCATCTTGGTGGGAGGCTGACTTGTGGGCCTACTAAGTTGACGGGGACGGAGGGATTTGTCAACTTAGTCAATATGAACGATTCTAGCTCTAGTGACCGTACGATGTCCATCCAACGGCCGTAGTGCTTTTTCAACCTCTGGTCTTCTTGCTCCAGCCGCCCAAAGTGGCGCCGGTCGTGCCGCCTGCTCCTGCCTCCCGTGGCCGGCTGTGCTGCCGTGGAGGCCTCACCGCCCCCTACTATTCCCATCGCTGGCCAGGCCCTGCGGCGACGGCAGCCTCACACCGCAGCCGAACGAGTGAATACTCATACTCCTCTCCGCGTGGGCATCCACTGCCGCGTCTTCACCGGCTCCGCGTCGTCCCCTTCCTAGGCCTCGCCATCGTCCACCGCCCTAGTGCTCTCAGCGCGGCGTGGTCAACTTGGTCAACAAACGACTTCCATCGGACGTGGACTGTACGTGGAGAGGCTGACAGTTGGGTCCACGGCCGCAGCAAGGAAGTGCCTCCTTATTACGCGTAAAATAATGATTCCTCCACCTGACAGCAGGGACCCACCGGATAGGCCACCGTATTTCGCAAAAAAAATGTTTCCCTCCTGACTGTTGGGACCCACCAGCTACACCTTCGCACGCAAGGAAGTTCGTCCGGGCAAAAAAATGATTCGCCCCCCTGATTGCTGGGACCCAGCAGCTACATCTTCGCACGCAAGGAAGTGCGTCCGGGCAAAAAAAAACGGTTCGCCCCCCCTGACTGCTAGGACCCACCAGCTACATCTTCGCAGGCAAGGAAGTGCCTGACAGTCGGGACCCACCTGGTCGAAGCGTACGTAGTGTTGTCATTCTGATCGCGAATGTGTACGTACATACTGGTCGATGTAGAGGCGCGCACGTGTCGTAGTAGAGGCGCGCACATAGCATGTACACGTACGTATAGTGGCGAGGGTGCAAGAAAGAAATACGGCCACGTACGTACATACGGGAAGGGTCTCGAACGCCTACTCGTGCATACGTACATGGCTGGGTCGGAACGGAGAAACAACGTCGTCGTCGTGTTCATGGGGAGCCAACCGGCTGGGTCGGAATGGAATGCGTGGTCGTGTTCATCGGGAGGGCTTGGCCGGAACAGGCGATGGAAACGAGGCCTGGCGTACCACACAACGGAGGAAACGGCCTTGTGTTCGACCGGCCACGTTCGAAACGGGATCTTGTTGATCGGGAGGGGCCTGGCGTACCGCAAAACGAAGGAAACGGACCTCCTACGGTCGAAACGGGGGTCCTGTTGATTGGGAGGGGTGTGGCGTACCGCAAAACGGAGGAAACAGACCTCCTACGGTCGAAACGGGGGTCCTGTTGATCGGGAGGGGTGTGGCGTACCGCAAAACGGATGAAACAGACTTGTGTTGGAGCGCTACGGTCGAAACGGGGGTCCTATTCATCGGGAGGGGTGTGGCGTACCGCAAAATGGGACTCCACAGGATACTGTTCATCTCCACCGTAGACCTCCTCCAGCCTCCACGGGCTACCGTCGACCTCCTCCAGCCTCCACGGGCTCCTGTTCATCCAGCCTCCACCGCGCGCTACTCCACCGGCTACTGTTCAACCATCCCTGCACGGGCACCCGCCCGCCGTCTACTGTTCATCCAGCCCTCCACACCACGGGGTCCTGTTCAACCACCCCTCCACGGCCACCCCTCCACCGTCTACTGTTCATCTAGCCCTCCACACCACGGGGCCCTGTTCATCCAGAGGCAATGCCACCGCTCACTGTTCATCCACCCCCCCCCCCCCCCGCAATGCTCACTGTTCATCCAATCGATCGGCTTCAGTTAGTAGAGGAATCACTCGATCAGGTTCAGTTAACAGCCATCGATCGATCGCTCGGGTTCAGTAACGCATAGCCTGTAGTGCAATCACTCGGGTTCAGTTAGAGCCCAAGGCCTCGCTCGGGTTCAGTTAGAGCCAACGCCTCGCACGTGTGCGAGAGAAACGTGCATCACTCGGCCCCCGACCTCCCACCGTAACCGGCAACTCCCCAAAATTTTCCTCCCCCTCACTTCTACCACGGTTTTTTCCGTCATGGACGGCCCAAAGAATGTCATGCAGCTGCGTCTCCGGCCCGCCCAGGACGAAAAGCCCATTTTCTGTCATGATTTTTTGTCATAGAAGTAGGAGCCCGCCACATCTATGATGATACCGGGTTTTGTCACAATTATCGTCATAGAAGTGTCATATGTATGACAGAAAAAAATTTCGTTCGGCCCAAAATGTCACGGATGTGTCTTTTTTTTGTAGTGTACTACCCCGAGAGTTCCTACTACCACGTGACGGACGCCGACGACCAGGAGTAGTTAGGAGGCTCCCAGGCAGGAGGTCTTGCCTTTTCGATCATTGTTACTTTTGTGCTAGCCTTCTTAAGGCAAACTTGTTTAACTCATGTCTGTACTCAGATATTGTTGCTTCCGCTGACTCGTTTGTATTCGAGCATATGTATTCGAGCCCTCGAGGCCCCTGGCTTGTAATATAAAGCTTGTATTATTTTAATTTGTGTCTAGAGTTGTGTTGTGATATCTTCCCGTGAGTCCCTGATCTTGATCATACACATTTGCGTGTATGATTAGTGTATGATTGAATCGGGGGCATCACACGCTGCTCCGTATGTCTTCGTGTTCTCTCTGTTTAAGATTTTGCCTCAGTTTCTTGCTCTAGCCTTTCTTGTTCCACTCTATGTTCTACATATGTTCTGTTCTAGTTCATATGCTCAGATGCTATTTGCCTTTACTCTGCTAGATTACATGACATGTTTCATCTGTACTACACTAGTCATGTTTTATCTAGTATTTTTGTTAATAAAATTATATGGTAAATTGCTCATATTTCCACGACGAGGCAGAGCTCGTCCGTTATGTAGTCGAGCGTGACGCCTTGGAAGCCGACGATGTGCGGGTGGCCGCCACACTCCTCGAGGAAACAAGCCTCCCGCAGCACCTCGTGGGGGTCGGCGGGGTCATGGAGGGACATGATGGCGACAAGCTGGCGAGTGGCGCGGCAACGCGCGTTGACGACGACGCCAAACTTGCCTCTGCCGAGGCACGACTCCTTGTCGTAGTCATAGGTGTTAGACAGCGTTTATACGTAGCTTATGTATATACCACGTATGTTGTATTTGTACATTTTGTGTACCCTTATATATATGAGATAGCCGCACCATATTGGGTGTCGTGCCGTTTCCCACAACCATAATCTTTACATGGTATCAGTTTAGGTCTATGATCGTTCTCTTCCGCAACTCTATCCCAATCGCATGATGGCCTCTGTACCGGCCGCAATCGCCACAACCTTCGCCGCACCGGCTGCCGCCCCGACCTCCCCGTTTTTGGCCTCTCGGTCGCTCGCCTCCCTGTACGGTGATATGTCTCCAACGTATCTATAATCTTTTATTGCTCCATGCTATTATATTACCCGTTTTGGATGTTTATGGGCTTTACTTTACACTTTTATATCATTTTTGGGACTAACCTACTAACCGGAGGCCCAGCCCATATTGCTGTTTTTTTGCCTATTTCAGTGTTTCGAACAAAAGGAATATCAAACGGAGTCCAAATGGAATGAAACCTTCGGGGGCATGATTTTTGGAATGAACGTGATCTAGAGGACTTGGAGTGCAAGTCAAGAAGCAATCGAGGAGGCCACGAGGGTGGAGGGCGCCCCCCCCACTACTGGGCGCGCCCCCTATCTCGTGGGCCCCTCGGGCATCCACCGACCTACTTCTTCCTCATATATATACCCACGTACCCCGAGAACATCAGAGGCGACCATGAAAAACTATTTCCACCATCGTAACCTTATGTATCCGCAAGATCCCATCTTGGAGCCTTCGCCGGCGCTCCGCCAGAGGGGGTATCGACCATGGAGGGCTTCTACATCAACACCATAGCCTATCCAATGAGTTGTGAGTAGTTTACCACAGACCTTCGGGTCCATAGTTATTAGCTAGATGGCTTCTTCTCTCTCTTTGAATCTCAATACCATGTTCTCCTCGATCTTCTTGGAGATGTATTCGATGTAACTCTTTTTGCGGTGTGTTTGTCGAGATCCGATGAATTGTGCGTTTATGATCAAGTTTATCTATGAGAAATATTTGAATCTCCTCTGAATTCTTTTATGTGTGATTAAGTTATCTTTGTAAGTCTCTTCGAATTATCAGTTTGGTTTGGCCTACTAGATTGATCTTTCTTGCAATGGGAGAAGTGCTTAGCTTTGGGTTCAATCTTGCGGTGTCCTTTCCCAGTGACAGCAGGGGCAGCAAGGCACGTATTGTACTATTGCCATCAAGGATAAAAAGATGGGGTTTATATCATATTGCATGAGTTTATCCCTCTACATCATGTCATCTTTCTTAATGCATTACTCTGATCTTTATGAACTTAATACTCTAGATGCATGCTGGATAGCGGTCGATGTGTGGAGTAATAGTAGTAGATGCAGGCAGGAGTCGGTCTACTTGTCACGGACATGATGCCTATATACATGATCATGCCTAGATAATCTCATAATTATTCGCTTTTCTGTCAATTGCTCGACAGTAATTTGTTCACCCACCGTAATACGTATGCTATCTTGAGAGAAGCCACTAGTGAAACCTATGGCCCCCGGGTCTATCTTTTATCTTATAAGCTTTCAATCTACTTTTATTTGCATCTTTACTTTTCCAAGCTATATCATGAAATACCAAAAATATATTTATCTTATCATACTATCTCTATTAGATCTCACTTTCGCAAGTGGCCGTGAAGGGATTGACAACCCCTTTATTGTGTTGGTTGCGAGTTCTTGTTTGTTTGTGTAGGTGCATGGGACTTTTGAGGAGCCTCCTACTGGATTGATACCTTGGTTCTCAAAAACTGACGTAGCAAGAAGGATTTATGGCGCCGTTTCCTCTTCCCTCTTCAAGGAAAACCAACGCAAGCTCAAGACGTAGCAAGAAGGATTTATGGCGCCGTTGCCGGGGAGGTCTTCGCTCAAGTCAAGACATAGCAAGTACCCATCACAAACTCATCTCCCTCGCATTTAAATTATTTTCCATTTGCCTCGTGTTTTCCTCTCCCCCACTTCACCCTTGCCGTTTTATTTGCCCTCTCTTTCCCAATCTCCTCTCTCTTTCGCTTGCCTTTTTCTGTTTGCTTGTGTATTGGATTACTTGTCGCAATGGCGCAAGATAATACCAAATTGTGTGATTTCTCCAATACCAATAATAATGATTTCCTTAGTACTCTGATTGCTCCTCTTAATGATGTTGAGTCTTGTGAAATCAATACTGCTTTGCTGAATCTTGTTATGAAAGATCAATTCTCCGGCCTTCCTAGTGAAGATGCCGCTACCCATCTAAACAACTTTGTTGATTTGTGTGAGATGCAAAAGAAGAAAGATACGGATAATGATATTGTTAAATTGAAGTTATTTCCATTTTCACTTAGAGATCGTGCTAAAGTTTGGTTTTCGTCTTTGCCTAAGAATAGTATTGATTCATGGAACAAGTGCAAAGATGCTTTTATCTCTAAGTATTTTCCTCTCGCTAAGATCATCACTCTTCGGAACGATATTATGAATTTTAAACAACTTAATCATGAGCATGTTGCCCAATCTTGGGAAAGAATGAAATTGATGATTTGCAATTGCCCTACTCATGGTTTGAATTTATGGATGATCATACAAAATTTTTATGCCGGATTGAATTTTGCTTCTAGAAATCTTTTAGATTCGCCCGCGGGAGGCATGTTTATGGAAATCACCTTAGGAGATTGTACAAAACTCCTTGATAATATTATGGCTAAATATTCTCAATGGCACACCAAAAGATCTACTAGTAAAAAAGTGCATGCTATGGAAGAAATTAATATTTTGAGTGGAAAGATGGATGAACTTATGAAATTGTTTGCTACTAAGAGTGCTCCTATTGATCCCAATGATATGACTTTGTCTACTTTGATTTAGAATAATAATGAATCTATGGATGTGAATTTTGTTGGTAGGAATAATTTTTGTAACAATGCTTACAAAGGAAACTTTAATCCTAGACCGTTCCCAAGTAATTCCTCTAATAATTATGGAAATTCCTACAATAATTCTTATGGTAATTTTAATAAGATCCCCTCTGATTTTGAAAATAGTGTTAAAGAATTTATGATCTCTCAAAAGAAATTTAATGCCTTGCTTGAAGAAAAATTGCTTAAAGTTGATGATTTGGCTAGGAACGTTGATAGACTCTCGCATGATGTTGATTCTTTGAAACTTAGATCTACTCCTCCTAAGCATGATATCAATGAGTCTCTCAAAGCTATGAGAATTTCCATTGATGAGTGCAAAGAAAGAACCGCTAGATTGCGTGCTAAGAAAGATTGCTTTGAAAAGGCGTGTTCTTCAAGTTTCCATGAAATAATGATGAAGATCTTAAAGTTATTGATGTGTCCCCTATTAGATCTTTGTTTTGCAATATGAATCTTAATAATGATGGGACTGGAGATGAGTCAACTTTAGTTAAAAGGCGTCCCAATGATTCAGAGTTCTTAGATAGTAAAAGTGGGATTGGAGAGGTCAAGACTTTAAATAGCATTGAACCCACTATCTTGGATTTCAGGGAATTTAATTATGATAATTGTTCTTTAGAAGATTGTATTTCCTTGTTGCAATCCGTTGTGAATTCTCCTCATGCTTATAGTCAAAATAAAGCTTTTACCAAACATATTGTTGATGCCTTGATGCAATCTTTTGATGAAAAACTTAATTTGGAAGTTTCTATACCTAGAAAACTTTAGGATGAGTGGGAACCTACTATAAAGATTAAAATTAAAGATCATGAGTGTTATGGTTTGTGTGATTTGGGTGCTAGTGTTTCCACGATTCCGAAAACTTTATGTGACATTCTAGGTTTCCACGATCTTGATTATTGCTCTTTAAATTTGCACCTTGCGGATTCCACCATTAAAAAGCCAATGGGAAGGATCAATGATGTTCTCATTGTTGCAAATAGGAATTTGGTGCCCGTAGATTTTGTCGTTCTTGATATAGATTGCAATCTTTCTTGTCCTATTATTCTTGGTAGACCTTTCCTTAGAACGATTGGTGCGATTATTGATATGAAGGAAGGGAATATTAGATTCCAATTTCCATTAAGGAAAGGCATGGAGCACTTTCCAAGGAAGAAAGTCAAATTGCCTTATGAATCTATCATGCGAGCTACTTATGAATTGAGTGCCAAAGATGACACTACTTAGATCTATCCTCGCTTTTATGCCTAGCTAGGGGCGTTAAACGATAGCGCTAGTTGGGAGGCAACCCAATTTTATTTTGTGTTCTTTTGTTTTTGTTTCTGTTTAGAAATAAATTTTGCATCTACATTCTGTTTAGATGTGTTTTTATGTCTTAATTAGTGTTTGTGCCAAGTAGAACCTATAGGATAACCTATGGTGATAGTTAATTTGATTCTGCTGAAAAATAGAAACTTTTCACGAACAAAAATAATTTTAGTAATTCACAGAAACTTTTTTTTGCGTTGATTCTTTTTTCTGCAGATCAATAGATAAATTTCCCAGGACTTCCTATTTTGGTAGGATTTTTTAAGTTCCAGAAGTATTCGAGAGTTACAGATTGCTACAGACTGTTCTGTTTTTGACAGATACTGTTTTTCGTGTGTTGTTTGTTTATTTTGATGCATCTATGGCTAGTATGTAAGGGTATGAACCATAGAAAAGTTGAAATACAGTAGGTTTAACACCAATATAAATAAATAATGAGTTCATTACAGTACCTTATGTGGTGGTTTTTCTTTCTTTCACTAACGGAGCTTATGAGATTTCCTGTTGAGTTTTGTGTTGTGAAGTTTTCAAGTTTTTGGTAAAGATTTGATGGACTATGGAATAAGGAGTGGCAAGAGCCTAAGCTTGGGGATGCCCATGGCACCCCAAGATATTAAAGAAAATCCAAAAGCCTAATCTTGGGGATGCCCCGGGAAGGCATCCCCTCTTTCGTCTTCGTTTATCGGTAACTTTACTTGGAGCTATATTTTTATTCGCCACATGATATGTGTTTTGCTTGGAGAATCTTGTATGATATTAGTATTTGCTTTTTAGTTTTCCACGATCATCCTTGCTGTACACACCTTTTGGTAGAAGCCCACTTGATCATAATTTATTAGAATACTCTATGTGCTTCACTTATATCTTTTGAGCTTGATAGTTTTTGCTCTAGTGCTTCACTTATATCTTTTAGAGCACGGCGGTGGATTAATTTTGAAGAAATTGTTGATCTCTCATGCTTCACTTATATTATTTTGAGAGTCTTTTAGAACAGCATGGTATTTGCTATGGTTATAAATTTGGTCCTAGAATGATGAGCATCCAAGTTGGGTATAATAAAAACTATCATAGAAAGTGCATAAAACACTAGGATCAATTTGATGCTTGATAATTGTTTTGAGATATAAAGGTGGTAATGTTAGAGTCATGCTAGTGGGTAATTATGAAATTGAGAAATACTTGTGTTGAAGTTGGCAAGTCCCATAGCATGCACGTATGGTAAAAGTTATGTGACAAATTTGTTGCATGAGGTGCTCTTTTGATTGTCCTCCTTATGAGTGGCAGTCGGGGACGAGCGATGGTCTTTTCCTACCAATCTATCCCTCTAGGGGCGTGCGTAGTAGTACTTTGCTTTGAGGGCTAAGTAGACTTTTGCAATAAGTATATGAGTTCTTTATGACTAATGTGAGTCCATGGATATACGCGCACTCATCCTTCCACTTTGCTAGCCTCTATTGTGTTGTGCAACTTTCGCTGGTATCATGCACTCATTATTTACCTTCCTCAAAACAGCCACCATACCTACCTATTATAGCATTTCCATAGCCATTCCGAGATATATTGCCATGCAACTTTCCACCTTTCCGTTACTATGACACGCTCCATCATTGTCATATTGCTCTTTGCATGATCATGTAGTTGACATCGTATTTGTGGCAAGGCCACCCTCATAATTTTCATACATGTCACTCTTGATTCATTGCATATCCTGGTACACCACCGGAGGCATTCATATAGAGTCATATTTTGTTCTAAGTGTTGAGTTGTAATTCTCGAGTTGTAAATTAATAAAAGTGTGATGATCTTCATTATTAGAGCATTGTCCCAAGTGAGGAAAGGATGATGAAGACTATGATTCCCCCACAAGTCGGGATGAGACTTCGGACTTTAAATATAAAAAAAGAGGCCAAAGAGCCCACCAAATAAAAAAGGGAAAGGCGAAAAAAAAAGAGAAAGGCCAAATAAAAAAATGAGAGAAAAAGATAGAAGGGACAATGCTACTATCTCTTTTTCCACACTTGTGCTTCAAAATAGCACCATGATCTTCATGATAGAGAGTCTCTTGTGTTGTCACTTTCATATACTAGTGGGAATTTTTCATTATAGAACTTGGCTTGTATATTCCAATGATGGGCTTCCTCAAAATGCCCTAGGTCTTCGTGAGCAAGCAAGTTGGATGCACACCCACTTAGTTTCTTTTGTTGAGCTTTCATATATTTATACCTCTAGTGCATCCGTTGCATGGCAATCCCTACTCACTCACATTGATATCTATTGATGGGCATCTCCATAGCCCGTTGATACGCCTAGTTGGTGTGAGACTATCTTTTCCCTTTTTGTCTTTACAACCACCACCATATACCATCATAGTGCTATGTCCATGGCTTGCGCTCATGTATTGCGTAAGAGTTGAAAAAAGCTGAAGCACATTAAAAAGTATGAACGAATTGCTTGGCTCGTTATCGGGGTTTTTCATGATGGGAGTATTTTGTGTAATGAAAATGAAGCATGGCCTAACTATATGATTTTGTAGGGATAAGCTTTCTTTGGCTATGCTATTTTGATAGGACATGATTATTTGTTAGTATGCTTCGAAGTATTATTATTTTTATGTTTTATAAGCTTTTATCTTGAATCATTTGGATCTGAACAATCATGCCACAATAAAGAAAATTACATTGAGAATTATGTTAGCTAGCATTCCACATCAAAAATTCTGTTTTTATCATTTACCTACTCGAGGACGAGCGGGATGCTTGATATGTCTCCAATGTATCTATAATTTTTTATTGTTCCATGCTATTATATTACCCGTTTTGGATGTTTATGGGCTTTACTTTGCACTTTTATATCATTTTTGGGACTAACCTACTAACCGGAGGCCCAGCCCGTATTGCTGTTTTTTTGCCTATTTCAGTGTTTCGAAGAAAAGGAATATCAAACGGAGTCCAAACGGAATGAAACCTTCGAGAGCGTGATTTTTGGAACGAACGTGATCCAGAGGACTTGGAGTGCAAGTCAAGAAGCAATCGAGGAGGCCACGAGGGTGGAGGGCGCGCCCCCTATCTCGTGGGCCCCTCGGGCATCCACCGACCTACTTCTTCCTCCTATATATACCCACGTACCCCGAGAACATCAGAGCGACCACAAAAAACTATTTCCACCACCGTAACCTTCTGTATCTGCGAGATCCCATCTTGGAGTCTTCGCCGGTGCTCCGCTGAAGGGGGAATCGACCATGGAGGGCTTCTACATCAACACCATAGCCTCTCCAATGAGTTGTGAGTAGTTTACCACAGACCTTCGGGTCCATAGTTATTAGCTAGATGGCTTCTTCTCTGTTTTTGGATCTCAATACAATGTTCTCCCCCTCTCTTGTGGAGATATATTGGATGTAAACTCTTTTTGCGGTGTGTTTGTCGAGATCTGATGAATTGTGGGTTTATGATCAAGTTTATCTATGAGAAATATTTGAATCTCCTCTGAATTCTTTTATGTGTGATTAAGTTATCTTTGCAAGTCTCTTCGAATTATCAGTTTGGTTTGGCCTACTAGATTGATCTTTTTTGCAATGGGAGAAGTGCTTAGCTTTGGGTTCAATCTTGCGGTGTCCTTTCCCAGTGACAGCAGGGGCAGCAAGGCATGTATTGTATTGTTGCCATCGAGGATAAAAAGATGGGGTTTATATCATATTGCATGAGTTTATCCCTCTACATCATGTCATCTTTCTTAACGTGTTACTCTGTTCTTTATGAACTTAATACTCTAGATGCATGATGGATAGCGGTCGATGTGTGGAGTAATAGTAGTAGATGCAGGCAGGAGTCGGTCTACTTGTCACGGACGTGATGCCTATATACATGATCATGCCTAGATAATCTCATAATTATTCGCTTTTCTGTCAATTGCTCGACATTAATTTGTTCACCCACCATAATACTTATGCTATCTTGAGAGAAGCCACTAGTGAAACCTATGGCCCCCGGGTCTATCTTTTATCTTATAAGCTTTCAATCTACTTTTATTTGCATCTTTACTTTTCCAAGCTATATCATAAAATACCAAAATATATTTATCTTATCACTATCTCTATCAGATCTCACTTTCGCAAGTGGCTGTGAAGGGATTGACAACCCCTTTATTGCGTTGGTTGTGAGTTCTTGTTTGTTTGTGTAGGTGCGTGGGACTTTTGAGGAGCCTCCTACTAGATTGATACCTTGGTTTCAAAAACTGAGGGAAATACTTATGCTACTATTGCTGCATCACCCTTTCCTCTTCAAGGAAAACCAACGCAAGCTCAAGATGTAGCATCTGGCGCGGCTGCTGCCCCGCCATGTTGGAGAACGTAGTAATTTTAGAAATTCCCTACGATCACGCAAGATCTATCTGGGAGGTGCATAGAAATGAGAGGGGAGAGTGTGTCCATGTACCCTCGTAGACTGAAACCGGAAGTGTTTAGTAACCCAGTTGATGTAGTCGAAGGTCTTTGCGATCCAACCGATCCAAGTACCGAACGTATGGCACCTCCGCGTTCGGCACACATTCAGCTCGATGATGTCCCTCGTGCTCTTGATCCAGTTGAGGACGAGAGTGAGTTCCGTCAGCACGACGGCGTGGCAATGGTGATGACGAAGTTGCTGGCGCAGGGCTTCGCCTAAGCACTACTACGATATGACCGAGGTGTGTAACTGTGGAGGGGAGCACCGCACACAGCTAAGAGAAGACTTGGTGTGTTCTAGGGTGCCCCCTGCCCCCGTATATAAAGGAGGAGAGGGGAAGGACGGCCGGCCCTAGCAGGGCGCGCCAGGAGAAGGGAGTCCTACTAGGACTCCAAGTCCTAGTAGGATTCCACCTGGAGGAAGAGGGGAAGGAAGGGAGAGGGAGAGGGAGAGGGAAAGGGGGGCCGCGCCCCCTTCCCTTGTCCTATTCGGACTCCCCAGGGGGGGGCGCCTCCCCTATGTGGGTTGTCCTCTCTCCCCTATGGCCCATGTTGGCCCATTGCTTCCCCGGGGGGTTCCGGTAATCCCTTCCGGCACTCCGGTTTTATCCGAAACCACTCGGAACTCTTCCGGTGTCCGAATAACATAGTCCAATATATCAATATTTATGTCTCGGCCATTTAGAGACTCCTCGTCATGTCTGTGATCTCATCCGGGACTCCGAACAAACTTTGGTCATCAAAAACACATAACTCATAATACAAATTGTCATCAAACGTTAAGTGTGCGGACCCGACGGGTTCGAGAACTATGTATACATGACAGAGACATATCTCCGATCAATAAACAATAGCGGAACCTGGATGCTCATATTGGCTCCTACATATTCTACGAATATCTTTATCGGTGAAACCGCATAACAACATACGTTGTTCCTTTGTCATTGGTATGTTACTTGCCCGAGATTCGATCGTCGGTATCATCATACCTAGTTCAATCTCGTTACCAACAAGTCTCTTTACTCGTTCCGTAATGCTTCATCCCGTAACTAACTCATTAGTCACATTGCTTGCAAGGCTTATAGTGATGAGCATTACCAAGAGGGCCCAGAGATACCTCTCTGAAACACGGAGTGACAAATCCTAATCTCGATCTATGCCAACCCAACAAACACCTTCGAAGACACCTGTAGAGCATCTTTATAATCACCCAATTACATTGTGATGTTTGATAGCACACAAGGTGTTCCTCCGGTATTCGGGAGTTGCATAATCTCATAGTCTGAGGAACATGTATAAGTCATGAAGAAAGCAGTAGCAATGAAACTGTAACGATCATAATGCTAAGCTAATAAATGGGTCTTGTCCATCACATCATTCTCCTAATGATGTGATCCCGTTCATCAAATGACAACACATATCTATGGTTAGTAAACATAACCATCTTTGCTTAACGAGCTAGTCTAGTAGAGGCATACTAGGGACACTATGTTTTGTCTATGTATTCACAATGTAATAAGTTTCCGGCTAATATAATTTTAGCATGAATAATAAAGATTTATCATGAAATAAGGAAATAAATAATAACTTTATCATTGACTCTAGGGCATACTTCCTTCACGCCGCCCCACGTCAGCGATGCCCAGCCGTCTCCAGGAACGCACGACACAGCCGCACATTTGTCGTTGTACGATGTCGCTCCATCTCCGCAGTAACGCATCTGGTGCCTCATGACGCGGAAGCGAAATTGGTGCCCCGCGATGCAGCCGTGCATCTGGCACCCCACGATGCAGCCGCGCATCTGGCACCCGACGATGCCGCTCCGCCTCCAGGCCTGGCCCCGCCGCCTTCGTAGAACCTCCAGGGTGTCGCGACGTACAGAGGTTTCAAGCCTATGGTGCCCTGCACGCGGCTACCTCCTGGTGAGGGTACAATGCACCCCACGGCGTCCGGCACCCGCAGCGGCCATCGGCGGCCGGCTCCTACGGCGCCACCATGGCCAGTTCGTGGCCGACTCCATCTGTGCTGCCGCCACCCTATGGCTCCGCTGCCCCGTTGGCCTACGCCTACCCGACAACCTCGGTGATTGTGCCTCCCTATGGCGCGCACGCTTCGTACGGAGTTCCCTACGGCGGTCCATCGATGGAGCTGGTGGCTTCGTCCGTGCTACCGAGTGGTACTTCACTCCGGGCTTTAATGTGTCGTCGCCGACTTCGGAACATGGTGTATCTAACGAACCGTTCTACTTTGCACATCCCATCCCAGTGAAACTGACGACGGATAACTATCTGTCATCGTGTGCTCAGGTCTTGCCACATCTCTGCGGTCGCTACTTTGGAGGTTTTTGTTGATGTCACTCTGCTGTGCCCACCGCCATATCATCTGGGGCATCATGCGTGGGTGGTTCGGGATCAGGCCGTTCTCTCTGCCATCCATTCCTCTCTTACGGAGGGGGTATCGTCACTGGTCATCTTCGCCACTTTGTCTCAGGACGCATGGACATCTCTTCATACCAGTTTTGCTTCATAGTCTCAAGCGCGGGTCACACCTTTCGCACTGCGCTTGGGGAGGTGAAGTTTCATGATCTCACAGTCACCGACTACTTCAACAAAGTGACGAGTATGGTTGACACACTTGCCTCCATTGGCAAGGCTCTTGGTTCAGAGGAGTTCACTCCTTGTGTGCTCAATGGACTGGGTGACGACTATGATAATTTGGTGGAGAGTATCAATGGTTGTGACACTCCCATCCAGCCGCGTGAGTTGTACGTGCGTCTCCTCGCTACGAAACAGCGCATCCAGGCTCGGCGCTCTACGACGAGCTTCCCTTTGTCCAACGCTGTAATGCGTGGCAAGGGCAAGCCCTACAAGCCAACAACTGGTGGCAAACCTCCGCCAGCCGCGCCCAACTTGCGGAACTCCACTACATCCACGGGCGGACACGTCCGTGCCTGCTGTCCCTCATGTGGTGCTCAGGTCCCTTGCCAGCTATGTGGTCTTGATGGTCACCTTGCTTCCCATTATCATCATCGCTTCAAACAGGATTTCCTGGGGATTAGGAACAATGGCAAGGGTAATAAGAAGCAGTCTACCCTGGCAAGTCATGAGCAGGGCCACACTCCTTCCTATGATGTTGATGCATCGTGGTACATGGATACGAGAGCTACCAACCACCTAACGAGTGAGATGGGCAAGCTCTCTACTCAGGAGACGTACCGTGGACATGATTAGGTTCACACTGCTAATGGGGAAGGTATGCACATCTCACATATTGGTCAGGCTTCACTTCTCACTCATCGATCTAAACAATTATCGAGTTCCTTCTGTTTCACGTAGTTTGTTATTGGTTCCTAAACTTACACGTGACAATAATGTTCTTGCTGAATTTCATCCTTTTCATTTTTTGTGAAGGACTCGGACATGAGGGACGTACTCCTTAGAGGTCAACTGCGCAATGATGGTCTCTATGCACTTGATGTGCCGCCGGCTCCTAGTGCTTTCAGCGGTGTTCATGTGTCTTCATCACATTGGCATGCGCGCCTTCGTCATCCTACCACTCCCATCGTTTGCCATGTACTTCATTGTCATGAGCTTCCAGTCGTGTCCAATAAACATGTTGATGCAGTTTGTGATGCCTGTAAGAAAGGCAAGAGTCACCGCTTCCTTTTTCTGAGTCGAGTCGTGTAGTCAATAAACCGTTTGAACTTGTGTTTTCGGATGTGTGAGGCCATGCCCAAACCTCTATTAGTGGTCATAATTACTATGCCAGTTTAATTGATGTTTACAGTTGATTCACTTGGCTTTATCTTCTTAAACGTAAGCATGATGTGTTTAATGTTTTCTTGCAATTCCAAGCACATGTCGAGCGTCTGAATAGTCATAAATCATTCATGTGCAATCCGATTGGAGGGGGGTGAGTATCACAACCTCAATGCATTCTTTAATAAGCTTGGAATTACACATCGTGTGCCTTGTCCTCATAACATCAGCAAAATGGTGTAGCTGAGCGTAAGCATCGCCATATAGTTGAGATTGGTCTTGCATTGCTTGCCCATTTCTCCGTTCCTTTCCGGTTTTGGAGTGATGCGTTTTCCACCGTATGCTTTCTTATTAACAGATTCCCTACGCAACTCCGTCAGATGAAAACACCACTTGAACTCTTGCTGACTGAAATTCCTAATTATACGTTTCTCAAGGTCTTTGAGTGTGCGTGCTGGCCACATCTTTGTCCATATAACCAACACAAGTTGGAGTTTCGGTCTAAACAATGCGTGTTTATTGGTTATAGTTATCTTCATGAAGGGTACAAGTGTCTTCATGTTCCCTCTAACCGCATCTACATCTCTCGTGATGTGGTGTTTAATGAGAATGTTTTTGCTTTTTCCGCTCTCACGGTCACTTCCACCACTCCCACTGCACCTAAGAAATCTGTTTTACCTTTGCTTGGTCAATTTGTAGATGTTGCGTATATCCCCTTGTTGCTACCTAACCATGGTGCAGGTACTGGACGAGGAGCACGCCTCGAGCTTCTGGATGAGCAGCCGACCACGTCCCCTCGGGCATCCGTCGAGCCCGCTCGTGACGCCACCCTGTCACCTGGCTCGCAGACGGAGCTGGCCGAGCCGGGCCCCACCTCTTCGTTCTAGTGTGGGGCTGGTCACGACCGGCTGAGCTGGCCGAGCCAGCTTCTGCCGCGACTCCTTCGGCCCCGTGTGGACCTAGCCCGACGCCCGTGTTGGCCGAGCCGACCTCCACTCCATCCTCGCCAGGTCGTTCGCCTAGCCCGAATGGCTCTCCCATGCTGCCGGACGTGCCACCGGTGCACATGGCTGCTGAGCTTGGGGAGCGGTTTGCGTCGTCCTCGCCATCTTCATCGACTTTGTCTTCGACGCCACCTCCGCCACCTACCGCTATTCCGCGTCCTTTGTATGCGCAGTCAGAGTGGTATTGCTCAGTCGAAGGAGCGCACTAACGGCATGGTTGCGTGGATTGCGGCATGAATGGCACAGGCAGATGCTGACACCACTGCTAAGCCTCGGCATTTTCAGGTGTCTCTTCGGATTCCTTATTGGCGTAGTACCATGGAGCAGGAGTTTGAGGCCCTACAGAGAAACAATACTTGACGCTTGGTCCCTCCTGTGTCTGGTGTCAACATTATTGATTCCAAGTGGGTGTTGAAGGATAAGAAGCATGCTGATGGTTCTATTGAGCGATACAAGGCACAACTGGTGGCTAAAGGTTTTAAACAACGGTATGGTCTTTGTCGGTGTCAAAACCGGCGGATCTCGGGTAGGGGGTCCCGAACTGTGCGTCTAGGCGGATGGTAACAGGAGACAAGGGACACGATGTTTTTACCCAGGTTCGGGCCCTCTCGATGGAGGTAAAACCCTACTCCTGCTTGATTGATATTGATGATATGGGTAGTACAAGAGTGGATCTACCACGAGATCGAGGAGGCTAAACCCTAGAAGCTAGCCTATGGTATGATTGTTGTAATGGTTGTTCGTCCTACGGACTAATACCCTCCGGTTTATATAGACACCGGAGAGGGCTAGGGTTACACAGAGTCGGTTACAATGGTAGGAGATCTACATATCCGTATTGCCAAGCTTGCCTTCCACGCCAAGGAAAGTCCCATCCGGACACGGGACGAAGTCTTCAATCTTGTATCTTCATAGTCTTGGAGTCCGGCCGATGATGATAGTTCGGCTATCCGGACACCCCCTAGTCCAGGACTCCCTCAGTAGCCCCTGAACCAGGCTTCAATGACGATGAGTCCGGCGCGCATATTGTCTTCGGCATTGCAAGGCGGGTTCCTCCTCCGAATAATTCATAGAAGATAGTGAACACCAGGATAGTGCCCGGCTCTGCAAAATAAATTCCACATACCACCGTAGAGAGAATAATATGTACACAAGTTCAATCTGCTGACGTATTTAGTGGAGTGACGTCACACCACTTCCAAGCCTTTACTTGAATCGTTTTTATTATACCACCTCAGCGCGTTTAGCGAAGCGGTTTCCTTGGCACGTCTTGTCGAAGCAGATATCGCATTCCCCTTATTCCGGGATTCCCGTCAATATGGACGTGGGTAACCAAACCGCGCCATTGATTGTGGCGCTTGGGAGATAAGCGAGTTTTACCAGGCCGGTGGGGACGCATAGTCTTCGTCCGCCCATATATAAGGGGATAAGGATCCGCCTTTTTTACCTACGCCTTCTTCCTCCTTTGCTTATCCATCTCCGCGCACTCGAGCTCCAGCGCCCAAGTCTGCACATCTCGCCTCAACCTTCCCCAGCCATGTCCGGAGCGGGAGGCAAGTGGATGGCCTCCTCCGTTACGGAGGGGCACATCGAGAAGCTGCACGACACCGGATACTTGTCCGACGATATTGCGCACCGGCTGCCCGACGAGGGGCAGCTCATCCCCACCCCCAGGCCCCATGAGAGGGTCATATTTCTTCCCCACTTCCTCTGCGGACTGGGCTTCCCACTTCACCCTTTCGTCCGGGGGCTCATGTATTACTACGGCCTGGACTTCCACGATCTGGCACCAAACTTCATCCTCAACATCTCGGCGTTTTGTCGTCGTGCGCGAGGCTTTCCTCTGCATCCAGCCCCACTTCGGCCTGTGGCTAAAGACCTTCAATGTCAAGCCGAAGGTGGTGAAGGGCGTCCAAGCGGAGTGCGGAGGCGCCATGGTGGGCCAAATGCCCAACGTCACTTGGCTCGAGGGTGCCTTTGTGGAATCCGTCAAGGGGTGGCAATCGGGGTGGTTCTACATCACCGAGCCGCATGACCCTAAATGGGCGGCGGCCCCCGAGTTCAGATCTGGTACCCCCATGCAGCTCACCTCCTGGAAAGAGAAGGGCTTGCTATGGGGTAGTTCGGAGGAGCTGACCGAACTCCAGTCCTGTCTCCAGACCCTGGTGAACAAGAAGCTTAAGCTTGTCAATGTGATCCAGGTCATGCTCGTCCGCCGGATTCTCCCCTGCCAGCAACGGGCCTTCAATTTGTGGGAGTTTGATCCGGCACAGCACCGGACCCTGAGCGGGCTCTTCGACACGACATACGAAGCTGCCTGGAGGGTGTTGTTCAAGGGCGGAGAAGCCCCCGCATCCGCAACTGAAGATCGCGGATTCAGCATGCAGCGCCCGGCCGGCGAGGTAAGCTATGTTATCCTTTATGGGACACTCATTTCTTTCATAGTTTGACTCAATGTGGGATCTAAACTCCCAATGCCTTTAACAGGACTGGCAGAAGACGTCCGGACAGGTTAACTGTCTGGCCCCCCTTCCAGAAGACCCAGCGAACACCCGTTTGACGGGGCTGCTGGTCCCGGCACTTTACGTGGTGCCGGAGAAGAAGGCCAAGAAGAAGGCCACGGGAACCCGAAAGAGTTCCCGGCGCCAGGTGGTATCGGACTCGTCGTCCGATGGCTCCGAGGCAGACTCCTCCCCTGAAGACAAGGAGGAGAAAGAGGCCTCTCCCCAAGAGAGGGGAGAGAAGAAGAGGAGGGCTTCCCCAACGAGGGAGGCCGAAGGGTCCAAAAAGGGAAGGACCCTTCCTCCGGACTGTTCCGCCAACGCCGGCGACGGCGACGAGGAGTGGCCCTCGAGGGCCAAGCCCCTGGCAAGATCGTAAGTATCCGGATTCCTGAATGATATATAATTTCTCTTTTTGCCACGTAGTGTCCTTCTAATGCCGCATACAACCTGTAGTCCGGCCGAGGACGATCTTCCCGCTTCATCGAGCGGGTCCTTGGCTCCGTCGGATGTGAATTCCCTTCCGACCGCCTCAACTCCCTGTGACGCTGATGACGCCGAGGTGGGATCCCAGGAGGGGACCCATCAGGAGGAGGAGGCTCCGGAGGTGCCGCAAGGCCACCTCCCGGACTTTGCACCGGACTCCGCACCGGAACCAGCTGTGATTCCGGAGTCCGGCAGGCGGCCCCTTCATAAGAAGGGCAAGACCGTGACACCGGCGGCCTCCGTCCAACCGGAGGCGCCAGATAACTTGTTGGAGGCGCTCAACGGCGCTTCCATCGAGGAAGAACACCGCACTATCATGGGTGCGGTGGTTCAGAAGGTTCAGCTCGCCAAGAGCGGGCTGACCGAAGCCTGCAGCAGCCTTCTAACAGGCTTTGAGGTAAGAAATTTAAAATATGTAATGTAATACCGCATAGACAGTAGCCCCTGATGCTCGGTTCGGTGTTTAGAAAGAAAAGACGGACTAAGGATCTTATAAAGATATACGCAGGAGGTCTAAAAAAGTATGTCAATATGGGATTGCAGGCTGCGCTGTTGACCTCTGCCGCACTAATTGCGGAGGTCGATGCTTTGAAGCAGAACCTCGAGCGGTCTGAGAACGAGCTCGGCCGTGCCAAGAAGCAGCTCGAGGACAAGGAAGGTGAGTGACACCGCATTGAATTTTTACCTTACAGAAAAGGATTTTGGTTGCAAGATAAATAACAAGGATAACGTGGGTACTCCAGGAGCCACGAACGAGGTGGCTACCCAGAAGGAGGCCGTGTCCGCGGCCGAACGTAATGCGGCCGCGGAACGAGCTGAGCGAGAGAAGCAGGAGGCGCGGGTGGCGGAGGTGCAGCAAGAGCTCCAGGCTCTCATGGAAAAGCATGAGAGTTTGGAGCGTGGCTCGAAGACTCGAGAGTCCGAGCTTGCCTCGGCTCTTGCGAGTGCCAAAGCCGCTAAGGCCGAAGCCCATAAGGCCCTCCCGGAGATTGAGGTGGCGAAGAAAATAGCTGCGGGTAAGGCATTTTTCATGCAAAGCAAGCATGTGTATGTGAATTACCTATTACTTACCCGAATTCGGAGCTCTCCAGGAGTGTTTGCAGATCTGCCTCGCAGCGTGTCCGATGATGCCGCATTCTACCGGGCCGAGGAGGGGAGCTCGACGGAGAAGGTCTTCTGGTCTCAGTATGCTGAGGTCGGATATCCGGTGCCCCTTAGAGACCAGCTGAAGCAGCTGGTCGAGCTCCACAAGGTTGCCGAACAGGCCATGAAGGGCCTCGTAGTTCGGCTGTGGCCCGGGGAGGCCATGCCTGGGAGCTACTTCGGCCTGGTGCGGCGGCTGGTGGATGCGTGTCCCTGGGTGGAAGTCGTCAAGCGCTCCGCCTGCATTGAAGGTGCCCGTCGGGCCCTTGCCCGAGCAAAAGTGCACTGGGGGAGGCTGGACGCTGAGAAGCTTCTGACGGACGCGCCGCCGGCTGGCAAGGAGTATCGCACGCCCGAAATGTATTAAAGAGTGTCCTGAAGGCTGCCCGCAAGATTGCGGATGAGTGCTCCAAAGATGTAATATTTGAGTAGACTCGCAATGTGTTATCCTGTGCGCTGAAAACTTTGTTCATATGCGCTAAGCAACGCTTATTAATTTATAATATTACCTTTTGTGCGGCCGTTTATCAAATTTGAGAGATGG
Source organism: Triticum timopheevii (assembly GCA_963921465.1). Lineage (NCBI taxonomy): Eukaryota > Viridiplantae > Streptophyta > Magnoliopsida > Poales > Poaceae > Triticum > Triticum timopheevii. The sequence continues at coordinate 187,359,656 of OY997272.1, read as the reverse complement.
CAAGTCATCGGCTTCAGCCCCCATGCCACGAGTGCTGGGGTGTTCGGGATAAACTTGAGCGCTCTTGTTCCCATTTTTGGGTCCATCTAGGGAGGCACTCAACACGACGAACAAGGCAACCGGACTTATAGTGCTTGAACACTCTCACTTAGCCATAGAATTCTATAATTTTAAATTTCGGCGAAGCCCCTAGTATTCGGAAGACCGAGTTCGGGGCGCTATCCACGCCTGGGCCGGACAAAGCCGGTTCCTCGCTCTAAGCGGCATAAGTCTTTAGGGACTCGAAAAGACCTCTCGAACAGCGATCAACTCTCGCCTTATCATGACGGTCAGTTTTAGCTTTCTCCACTGAGGCGCTCGCCCAGCTCAACCGGGGCGCAATCGCAGTGGTTCTCCCAGTGCTACCTTAGCCGATAAAACGGAACGTAAGGTACCAAAACATGGGAGCCGGGCAAACCCAACTATTGACCCAAGACATGATTCGGAGCCGATGCATATAATGCTATAAGTTTGGGGTGCCGCACTTGTGAAAGTGTTCGGACTTATCACACCATAATGTGGGGAACATAAGCCCCCGGTGTATTCGGCCGTACCAAAGTGTACGGATGCAAAATGTCATAAATGAACATATATGTTATAAAGGAATGCAATTATTAGCAAAAGGCGATGCATTGTTTATTCCAAGAATACTGCTATGAATGCAGAATGATACAAATAGTGCGGTAAGCAAGGGACTGGACTATTAAACATGTCCCCCTCCAGGGGCAGGCTGCGGAATGGTATATTAAACAGATTTAATGCTCGTAATGGAGACCACCTGAGTGTTCGTCGTAGCGTTTCTCCTTCCCTGGCTGTTGCATCGTGAGTTCGACAGGTCTACTGCCGGACAAGGCCTCTGGTGAACGGAGTCCTGTGGTAAAAAAAGAAAAAGAGCGACACACTTGGGAGCCCCTGGTGTGATTGAGCCGCACTCTGGGCCTGTCGTGGTAGCGCCCCTCCCCCTATGCCCATGGTATCTCCAGAGCGTAATGATGTACGCGAAGGACTAGTCTTGCAATCATGCAAGGGCTGGGGTTGGGGCCACATTGCTACGTGTGCTCGGAACGTGCCAGGTGGTCTTGATGTATGTTACTCCGGGCGCGTTTGGCCATGTCCGGTCGCTTAACGGCCGGACTTGAGAATTGCCTTAAGAGGCTGCTCTGTACTTCTGCCGCGAGAGCCGCTGTGTGTTCCTCCGTTCGGAGGGAGCGTTCAGTGTTTCCGTTTGACCGTGATGACTCCTCGAGGGCTGGCATCTTGAGCTTGAGGTATGCGTAATGCGGCACCGCGTTGAACTTTGCAAACGTGGTCCGTCCAAGCAGAGCATGATAGCCACTGCAGAACGGGACTATGTCGAAGATTAACTCCTCGCTTCGGAAGTTATCCGGGGATCCGAAGACCACTTCCAGTGTGACTGAGCCTGTACAATTGGCCTCTACACCTGGTATGACGCCTTTGAAGGTCGTCTTTGTAGGTTTAATCCTTGAGGGATCTATGCCCATCTTGCGCACCGTATCTTGATAAAGCAGGTTCAGGCTGCTGTCGCCGTTCATCTGGACTCTAGTGAGGTGAAATCCATCGACGATTGGGTCTAAAACCAATGCGGCGAATCCGCCATGGTGGATACTGGTGGGGTGGTCCCTTCGATTGAAAGTGATCGGGCAAGAGGACCATGGATTGAACTTCGGGGCGACTGGCTCCATCGCATATACATCCCTAAGTGCACGCTTCCGCTCCCTCTTGGGTATGTGGGTTGCGTATATCATGTTTACCGTCCGCACCTGTGGGGGGAAACCCTTTTGTCCTCTACTGTTCGGCGGCCGGGTCTCTTCCTTGTCATCGCTATGCAGCCCCTTGTCATTGTTTTCGGCAATTAACTTGCCTGCCTGCTTAAATACCCAGCAATCCCTGTTGGTGTGATTAGCTGGCTTTTCGGGGGTGCCATGTATCTGGCAAGAGCGGTCGAGTATTCAGTCCAAATTGGACGGACCAGGAGTAGTTCTTTTGAATGGCTTTTTCCGCTGACTGGGTTTGGAGCCTCTGAATCCGGCGTTGACTGTCGTATCCTCATTGTTATCGCCATTAACACGGCATTTGTTTTTGTTGCGACGCGACCTGCCATTGCTGTCCTTGTTGTCCGGACTGCCAGAATTTTTGCTGAGGTTGTTACTGCGGGCTAGCCAGCTGTCCTCCCCCGCACAGAAGCGGGTCATGAGTGATGTGAGGGCTACCATGGATTTCGGCTTTTCCTGTCCCAGGTGCCGGGCCAGCCACTCGTCGCGGATGTTATGTTTGAAGGCTGCGAGGGCCTCTGCATCCGGACAGTCAACGATTTGATTTTTCTTTGTTAAGAACCGTGTCCAGAACTGTCTGGCCGATTCGTCTGGCTGCTGAATTATGTGGCTTAGGTCATTGGCGTCTGGTGGTCGCACATATGTGCCCTGGAAGTTGTCAAGGAATGCGGCTTCCAGGTCCTCCCAACACCCAATTGACTCTGCTGGCAAGCTGTTAAGCCAATGCCGAGCTGGTCCTTTAAGCTTGAGTGGGAGATATTTGATGGCGTGGAGATCGTCACCGCGGGCCATATGGATATGAAGGAGATAGTATTTGATCCAAACCGCGGGGTCTATTGTGCCATCGTATGATTCAATGTTCACGGGTTTAAACCCTTCAGGGATTTGATGATCCATTACTTCATCTGTGAAGCATAGTGGGTGTGCGGCGCCTCTATATTGGGCAATATCACGACGTAGCTCAAGCGAGCTTTGTCTACTGTGTTCGGCCCGGCCGGAGTTGTTGTATCCGGCGCGACGGTAATCGTCGTGCATCGTGGGGCGCCCACATGATCCGTAGATCGATCTTGATTGTCTTGCCTTGTCCTCCAATATGTCTCGCAAGTCCGGCGCGTTCCCCCATGGCTTCGTACTTTTCGAGCGATGCCGGGGTACGGTTCTAGTGGAAGGCCTAGAGGCCTCTCTGTCGCGGCCACGAGGTGGTCGGTCTGCCGTATTGTGCGCTGGTGATGAGGGTACTCCTCCTCCTCTAATCGGGGGAGCAACTTGCGTTTTGGGTAGCTTTTGGAGGGGCGTTCGACTTCATACTCTTCGGCCGCCAGGACTTCAGTCCATCTGTCGGCTAGCAGATCTTGATCAGCTCGGAGCTGTTGCTGCTTTTTCTTTAGGCTATTTGCCGTGGCCATAAGCCTGCGTTTAAAACTCTCTTGTTCGACGGGATCCTCGGGCACGACGAAGTCGTCGTCGTTGAGGCTTGCCTCGTCTTCGGTGGGAGGCATGTAATTATCATCCTCGACCTCTTCGTCTGCCGCTCTCTCGTGAGGGCTGGCTTCTCCGTCCTCCTGCGCTGAATCTTGCTGGAGGGGGTTATCTTCGGCACTCTCTGGGGTGTTATTATCTCCGGTGTCGGAATCTCCATTCTTGCTATGGCGGGATTTAGAGCGGCACCGCTGACGCCAGCGCTTGGGCTGTTTCTTCGAGGAATCTGCCTCCGCTGCTTCTTCGCCATTCCCATCCTTTGGGATGTCCACCATGTATATGTCGTATGACAAGGTGGTCTTCCAATGCCCCGTGGGCACTGGTTCTTGGTCGTCTCCGGCATCGTCGTCCATACCGTCGATGTCTTTGGAGTCGTAATCTAGCATGTCGGTTAAATCGTCGACAGTGGCTACAAAGTGGGTGGTGGGTGGGTTCTGAATTTCTTCGTCGTCCACATCCCAACCGTCTTGACCGCAGTCCGGCCAGGGCTCTCCTGATAATGAGAGATACTTCAGCGAATTCATGATGTCGCCAAAGGGTGAGTGCTGAAAGATGTCCGCAGCGGTGAACTCCATGATCGGCGCCCAATCGGATTCGATTGGTAGGGGCGCAGGAGGTTCGGAGTCCGGCGAGGAGTCCGGCACCTCGGAGTCACGGGCCTTACAAGGGGCAAGGTCAGTATTTGGCTCCATCGCCGTAGAGGTTGCAGCCCCTGAGGCGGTGTCTAGCCACCCGTCCTCGATCTACGCGGTCGGCTCCGAATTAAGGATCGGAGCGGACTCATGTGTGGCCTCCAGGGCATTGTCCGGCAGCAGAGCTAAGTCATGCCCATCGTGACAGTGCAGCGCGCTCGGCTGTGGCTCGAATCCATCGAAGATTAAGTCTCCGTGGATGTCAGCCGTGAAGTTTAGGCTTCCAAATCTGACCTGATGGCCAGGGGCGTAGCTTTTGATCTGCTCAAGATGGCCAAGCGAATTGGCCCGCAGTGCAAAGTCGCCGAACACGAAGATCTGTCCGGGGAGAAAAGTCTCACCCTGGACTGCGTCGTTGTTGATGATCGAAGGAGCCATCAAGCCTATCGGTGACGACACAGAGCAACTCTCAATGAAAGCACCAATGTCGGTGTCAAAACCGGCGGATCTCGGGTAGGGTGTCCCGAACTGTGCGTCTAGGCGGATGGTAACAGGAGACAAGGGACACGATGTTTTTACCCAGGTTCGGGCCCTCTCGATGGAGGTAAAACCCTACTCCTGCTTGATTGATATTGATGATATGGGTAGTACAAGAGTGGATCTACCACGAGATCGAGGAGGCTAAACCCTAGAAGCTAGCCTATGGTATGATTGTTGTAATGGTTGTTCGTCCTACGGACTAAAACCCTCCGGTTTATATAGACACTGGAGAGGGCTAGGGTTACACAGAGTCGGTTACAATGGTAGAAGATCTACATATCCGTATTGCCAAGCTTGCCTTCTACGCCAAGGAAAGTCCCATCCGGACACGGGACGAAGTCTTCAATCTTGTATCTTCATAGTCTTGGAGTCCGGCCGATGATGATAGTTTGGCTATCCGGACACCCCCTAGTCCTGGACTCCCTCAGTCTTGATCATGAGGATACTTTCAGTCCAGTTGCCAAACCTACCACTATTCATCTGCTTTTGTCCTTGGCTGTTGCCAAATGGGTGGTGTCTGCGTCAGCTTGATATTCATAATGTTTTTCTCCATGGGGTCTTTTGTTGATCCTGCTCGTCCACATCATTTGTGTCGTCTTGTTAAAGCGCTTTATGGACTTAAGTAGGCTCCCCATGCATGGCATGCCCGACTTGGCTCGGTTCTTCGACGTCATGGGTTTGCTCCTTCCACTGCTGACACGTCTCTGTTCCTGTTCCATCGGTCTGAGGTTACTATGTACCTACTGGTTTTTGTTGATGACATTATTCTTATCAGCTCCTCGGTGACTATCGCTGATCGTCTCTTGTCTGCTCTAGGTGGTCATTTTGTTGTCAAGGATCTGGGTGCTCTCCATTACTTCCTTGGTCTGGAGGTTTCATGGTCCACCACTGGCCTGACTCTCACTCAGCATAAGTATTCCTTGGACTCGCTGCGGCGCGCTGGTATGTTGTAATGCAAGCATGCTACCACTCCTATGTCTACGACTGGTCGGTTATCGGCCTTGGATGGTGCTTTGCTTCCCTCGGATGATGCTACAGAATACCGCATTATTGTTGGTGGCTTGTAGTACTTGGCTATCACACGCCTGAACATCTCCTGTGCGGTCAACCGTATGTGCCAGCATCTTCATGCTCCTCGGACTTCACACTAGTCAGCTGTGAAGCGTATACTGCGTTATATCTCTTATACTGTTTTGTATGGCTTGCATCTTTGGTCTACCTCCTGAGTGCTCTTTCAGCGTTCTCTGATGTAGACTGGGCTGAGAGCCTGGATGACCGGCGATCAACGGGGTGCTATGCTGTCTTCTTTGGTCCTAACTTGATCGCATGGAGTGCGTGCAAGCATGCCACATTATCTCGGAGTAGCACTGAAGCAGAGTATAAAGCAGTTGCCAATGCCACAGTTGAGATCATTTGGATACAGTCTCTGTTGAGAGAGTTGGGAGTCTCTCCAGAGCAGCCGCCGGTCCTTTGGTGTGACAATATTGGTGCGACATATCTTTAGTCTAATCTAGTTTTTTCATGCTCGTACCAAGCACATCGAAGTTGACTATCATTTTGTGAGGGAACGTGTTGCACAAAAACTTTTTCATATCAAGTTTATCTCCTCGAAAGATCAACTTGCTAACATCTTCACGAAGCCACTTCCACAACCTCAGTTCGACAACGTTTATATGTAGCTTATGTATATATGTAACTTGCTAACTTGCTTTGCACTTCAGGCCACAGTTAAGATTGAGGGAGGGTGTTAAACAACGTTTATATGTAGCTTCTGTACATACTCTGTATCTTGTATTTGTACACTTCATGTACCATGTATATATGAGATAGTCACACCCGTATTAGGCGTCATGCAGTTTCCCACAACCCTAATCTTTACAATAGGTGGTCCCGATGACGCGCCTCCTCTTCCGGCACGTCGCCCCGGCTGGCTGGCGTGGCCGTCGAGGGACGCGGTGTTGGGGAACGTAGTAATTTCAAAAAAATTCCTACGCACACGCAAGATCATGGTGATGCATAGCAACGAGAGGGGAGAGTGTTGTCTACGTATCCTCGTAGACCGAAGCGGAAGCGTTGACACAACGTAGAGGAAGTAGTCGTACGTCTTCCCGGTTCAACCGATCCAAGCACCGTTACTCCGGCACCTCCGAGTTCTTGACACACGTACAGCTCGATGACGCACCCCGAACTCCGATCCAGCAGAGGCACGGGGAGGAGTTCCGTCAGCACGACGGCGTGGTGATGATCTTGATGTTCAACTGTCGCAGGGCTTCGCCTAAGCACTGCTACAATATGACCGAGGTGTAATATCGTGGAGGGGGGCACCGCACACGGCTAAGGAACGATCACGAAGATCAACTTGTGTGTCTATGGGGTGCCCCCCGCCCCCGTATATAAAGGAGGGAGGGAGGAGGGGGCCGGCCTAAGGGGGAGGCGCGCCATAGGAGGGGGAAACCTACTCCAAGTAGGTTTCCCCCTTCTTTTCCAAATCCAAGAAGGAGGGGGAAGGAAGGAGTAGGAGAGGGGGAAGGCAAGGGGGGCGCCCCCCCCCCCCGTCCTATTCGGACTCAAGGGGAGGGGGCACGCCACTTGCCCTGGCCGGCCCCTCTCTTTCTCCAATAGGGCCCATCAAGGCCCATTACTTCCCGGGGGGGTTCCGGTAACCCTCCGGTACTCCGGTTTTTCTCCGAAAACTCCCAGAACCCTTCCGGTGTCCGAATATAGCCATCCAATATATCAATCTTTATGTCTCGACCATTTCGAGACTCCTCGTCATGTCCGTGATCACATCCGGGACTCCGAACAACCTCGGTACATCAAAATACATAAACTCATAATGAAACTGTCATCGAAACCTTAAGCGTGCGGACCCTACGGTTCGAGAACAATGTAGACATGACCGAGACACGTCTCCGGTCAATAACCAATAGCGGGACCTGGATGCCCATATTGGTTCCTACATATTCTACGAAGATCTTTATCGGTCAGACCGCATAACAACATACGTTGTTCCCTTTGTCATCGGTATGTTACTTGCCCGAGATTCGATCGTCGGTATCCAATACCTAGTTCAATCTTGTTACCGGCAAGTCTCTTTACTCGTTCCGTAATACATCATCTCACAACTAACTCATTAGTTGCAATGCTTGCAAGGCTTAAGTGATGTGCATTACCGAGAGGGCCCAGAGATACCTCTCCGACATTCGGAGTGACAAATCCTAATCTCGAAATACGCCAACCCAACAAGTACCTTTGGAGACACCTGTAGAGCACCTTTATAATCACCCAGTTACGTTGTGACGTTTGGTAGCACACAAAGTGTTCCTCCGGTAAACGGGAGTTGCATAATCTCACAGTCATAGGAACATGTATAAGTCATGGAGAAAGCAATAGCAACATACTAAACGATCGGGTGCTAAGATAATGGAATGGGTCATGTCAATCAGATCATTCAACTAATGATGTGATCCCGTTAATCAAATAACAACTCTTTGTCCATGGTTAGGAAACATAACCATCTTTGATTAACAAGCTAGTCAAGTAGAGGCATACTAGTGACACTCTGTTTGTCTATATATTCACACATGTATTATGTTTCCGGTTAATACAATTCTAGCATGAATAATAAACAATTATCATGAAATAAGGAAATAAATAATAACTTTATTATTGCCTCTAGGGCATATTTCCTTCAGTCTCCCACTTGCACTAGAGTCAATAATCTAGATCACATAACATCGATAATTCACATCATCATGTGATTAACACCCATAGTTCACATCGCCATGTGACCAACACCCAAAGGGTTTACTAGATTCAGTAATCTAGTTCACATCGCTATGTGATTAACACCCAAAGAGTACTAAGGTGTGATCATGTTTTGCTTGTGAGAGAATCTTAGTCAACGGGTCTTTCACATTCGGATCCGTTATGTATTTTGCAATTTTCTATGTCTACAATGCTCTGCACGGAGCTACTCTAGCTAATTGCTCCCACTTTCAATATGTATCTAGATCGAGACTTAGAGTCATCCAGATCGGTGTCAAAACTTGCATCGACGTAACCCTTTACGACGAACCTTTTGTCACTTCCATAATCGAGAAACATATCCTTATTCCACTAAGGATAATTTTGACCGCTGTCCAGTGATCTACTCCTAGATCACTATTGTACTCCCTTGCCAAACTCAGTGCAGGGTATACAATAGATCTGGTACACAGCATGGCATACTTTATAGAACCTATGGCCAAGGCATAGGGAATGACTTTCATTCTCTTTCTATCTTCTGCCGTGGTCGGGTTTTGAGTCTTACTCAATTTCACACCTTGTAACACAGGCAAGAACTCTTTCTTTGACTGTTCCATTTTGAACTACTTCAAAATCTTGTCAAGGTATGTACTCATTGAAAAAACTTATCAAGCGTCTTGATCTATCTCTATAGATCTTGATGCTCAATATGTAAGCAGCTTCACCGAGGTCTTTCTTTGAAAAACTCCTTTCAAACACTCCTTTATGCTTTGCAGAATAATTCTACATTATTTCCGATCTACAATATGTCATTCACATATACTTATCAGAAATGCTGTAGTGCTCCCACTCACTTTCTAGTAAATACAGGCTTCACCGCAAGTCTGTATAAAACTATATGCTTTGATTAACTTATCAAAGTGTATATTCCAACTCCGAGATGCTTGCACCAGTCCATAGATGGATCGTTGGAGCTTGCGTATTTTGTCAGCACCTTTAGGATTGACAAAACCTTCCGGTTGCACCATATACAACTCTTCTTTAAATCCATTAAGGAATGTAGTTTTGTTTATCCATTTGCCAGATTTCATAAAAAATGTGGCAATTGCTAACATGATTTGGACAGACTTAAGCATCGCCACAATTGAGAAAATCTCATTGTAGTCAACACCTTGAACTTGTCAAAAACCTTTTGCGACAAGTTGAGCTTTGTAGATAGTAACACTACTATCAGCATCTGTCTTCCTCTTGAAGATCCATTTATACAATATGGCTTGCCGATCATCGGGCAACTCCACCAAAGTCCACACTTTGTTCTCATACATGGATCCCATCTCAGATTTCATGGCCTCAAGCCATTTCGCGGAATCTGGGCTCATCATCACTTCCTCATAGTTCGTAGGTTCGTCATGGTCAAGTAACATGACCTCCAGAATGGGATTACCGTACTACTCTGGTGCGGATCTCACTCTGGTTGACCTACGAGGTTCGGTAGTAACTTGATCTGAAGTTACATGATCATCATCATTAGCTTCCTCACTAAATCGTGTAGTAGTCACAGGAACAGATTTCTGTGATGAACTACTTTCCAATAAGGGAGAAGGTACAATTACCTTATCAAGTTCTACTTTCCTCCCACTCACTTCTTTCGAGAGAAACTCCTTCTCTAGAAAGCATCCATTTTTAGCAACAAATATCTTGCCTTCGGATCTGTGATAGAAGGTGTACCCAACAATTTCGTTTGGGTATTCTATGAAGACGCACTTCTCCGATTTGGGTTCGAGCTTATCAGGATGAAACTTTTTCACATAAGCATCGCAGCCCCAAACTTTAAGAAATGACAACTTGGGTTTCTTGCTAAACCACAGTTCATATGGTGTCGTCTCAACGGATTTAGATGGTGCCCTATTTAACGTGAATGCAGCTGTCTCTAATGCATGATCCCAAAATGATATTGGTAAATCAGTAAGAAACATCATAGATTGTACTATATCCAATAAAGTACGGTTATGACGTTTGGACACACCATTATGATGTGGTGTTCCAGGTGGCATGAATTTGTGAAACTATTCCACATTGTTTTAATTGAAGACCAAACTCGTAACTCAAATATTTGTCTCCGCGATCAGATCGTAGAAACCTTATTTTCTTGTCACGATGATTTTTCACTTCACTCTGAAATTCTTTGAACTTTTCAAATGTTTCAGACTTATGTTTCATCAAGTAGATATACCCATATCTGCTCAAATCATGTGTGAAGGTCAGAAAATAATGATACCCGCCGCGAGCCTTAACACTCATCGGATCGCATACATCAGCATGTATTATTTCCAATAAGTCAGTTGCTCGCTCCACTGTTCCGGAGAACGGAGTCTTAGTCATCTTGCACAAAAGGCACGGTTCGCAAGCATCAAATGATTCATAACCAAGTGATTCCGAAGATCCATCTTTATGGAGTTTCTTCATGCGCTTTACACCGATATGACCAAAACGGCAGTGCCACAAATAAGTTGCACTATCATTATTAACTTTGCATCTTTTGGCATCAATATTATGAATATGTGCATCACTACGATCGAGATCCAACAAACTATGTTCATTGGGTGTATGACCATCGAAGGTCTTATTCATGTAAACAGAATAACAATTATTCTCTAATTTTAAATGAGTAACCGTATCGCAATAAACACAATCAAATCATGTTCATGCTCAACGCCAATGCCAAATAACATTTATTTAGGTTTAACACTAATCCCGAAAGTATAGGGAGTGTGCGATGATGATCATATCAATCTTGGAACTACTTCCAACACTCATCGTCACTTCCCCTTCAACTAGTCTCTATTTATTTTGTAACTCCTGTTTCGAGTTACTAATCTTAGCAACCGAACAAGTATCAAATACTCAGGGGCTACTATAAACACTAGTAAGGCACACATCAATAATCTGTATATCAAATATTCCCTTGTTCACTTTGCCATCCTTCTTATCCACCAAATATTCAGGGCATTTCCGTTTCCAGTGACCATTTCCTTTGCCGTGTAAGCACTCAGTTTCAGGCTTTGGTTCAGCTTTGGGCTTCTTCGTGGGAGTGACAACTTGCTTGTCATTCCACTTGAAGTTCCCTTTCTTTCCCTTTGCCCTTTTCTTGAAACTAGTGATCTTGTCAACCATCAACACTTGATGTTCTTTCTTGATTTCTACCTTCCTCGATTTCAACATCACGAAGAGCTCAGGAATCGTTTTCGTCATCCCTTGCATACTATAGTTCATCACAAAGTTCTACTAACTTGGTGATGGTGACTAGACAACTCTGTCAATCACTATCTTATCTGGAAGATTAACTCCCACTTGATTTAAGCGATTGTTGTACCCAGACAATCTGAGCACATGCTCACTAGTTGAGCGATTCTCCTCCATCTTTTAGCCATAGAACTTGTTGGAGACTTCATATCTCTCAACTCGGGTATTTTCTTAAAATATTAACTTCAACTCCTGGAACATCTCATATGGTCCATGACGTTCAAAACGTCTTTGAAGTCCCGATTCTAAGCTGTTAAGCATGGTGCACTAAACTATCAAGTAGTCATCATATTGAGCTAGCCAAACGTTCATAACGTCTGCATCTGCTCCTGCAATAGGTCTGTCACCTAGCGGTGCATTAAGAACATAATTCTTCTGTGCAGCAATGAGGATAAACCTCAGATCACGGATCTAATCTGCATCATTGCTACTAACATTTTTCAACACAATTTTCTCTAGGAGCATACCAAAATAAACATATGAAAGCAACAACGCGAGCTATTGATCTACAACATAATTTGCAAAATACTACCAGGACTACGTTCATGATAAATTTAAGTTCAATTAATCATATTACTTACGAACTCCCACTTAGATAGACATCCCTCTAATCCTCTAAGTGACCACGTGATCCAAATTCAACTAAACCATAACCGATCATCACGTGAAATGGATTAGTTTTCAATGGTGAACATCTCATGTTGATCATATCTACTATATGATTCACACTCGACCTTTCGATCTCCGTGTTCCGAGGCCATATCCGCATATGCTAGGCTCGTCAAGTTTAACCTGAGTATTCTGCGTGTGCAAAACTGGCTTGCACCCGTTGTAGATGGACGTAGAGCTTATCACACCCGATCATCACGTGGTGTCTGGGCACGACGAACTTTGGCAACGGTGCATACTTAGGGAGAACACTTCTTGATAATTTTTAGTGAGAGATCATCTTAAAATGCTACCGTCAATCAAAGCAAGATAAGATGCATAAAGGATAAACATCACATGCAATCAATATAAGTGATATGATATGGCCATCATCATCTTGTGCTTGTGATCTCCATCTCCGAAGCACCATCATGATCACCATTGTCACCAGCGCGACACCTTGATCTCCATCGTAGCATCGTTGTCGTTTACGCCATCTATTGCTTCTACGACTATCGTTACCGCTTAGTGATAAAGTAAATCAATTACAGGGCGTTTGCATTTCATACAATAAAGCGACAACCATATGGCTCCTGCCAGTTGCCGATAACTTCGGTTACAAAACATGATCATCTCATACAATAAAATATAGCATCACGTCTTGGCCATATCACATCACAACATGCCCTGCAAAAACAAGTTAGACGTCCTCTACTTTGTTGTTGCAAGTTTTACGTGGCTGCTACGGGCTTAAGCAAGAACCAATCTCACCTACGCATTAAAACCACAATGATAGTTTGTCAAGTTGATGTTGTTTTAACCTTCGCAAGGACCGGGCGTAGCCACACTCGGTTCAACTAAAGTTGGAGAAACTGACACCCGCTAGTCACCTGTGTGCAAAGCACGACGGTAAAACCAGTCTCGCGTAAGCGTACGCGTAATGTCGGTCCGGGCCGCTTCATCCAACAATACCGCTGAACCAAAGTATGACATGCTGGTAAGCAGTATGACTTATATCGCCCACAACTCACTTGTGTTCTACTCGTGCATATAACATCAAACCATAAAACCTAGGCTCGGATGCCACTGTTGGGGAACGTAGTAATTTCAAAAAATTTCCTACGCACACGCAAGATCATGGTGATGCATAGCAATGAGAGGGGAGAGTGTTGTCTAAGTATCCTCGTAGACCGAAGCGGAAGCGTTGACACAACGTAGAGGAAGTAGTCGTACGTCTTCCTGGTTCAACCGATCCAATCACCGTTACTCCGGCACCTCCGAGTTCTTGACACACGTACAGCTCGATGACGCACCCCGAACTCCGATCCAGCAGAGGCACGGGGAGGAGTTCCGTCAGCACGACGGCGTGGTGACGATCTTGATGTTCAACTATCGCAGGGCTTCGCCTAAGCACTGCTACAATATGACCGAGGTGTAATATCGTGGAGGGGGGCACCGCACACGGCTAAGGAACGATCACGAAGATCAACTTGTGTGTCTATGGGGTGCCCCCCGCCCCCGTATATAAAGGAGGGAGGGAGGAGGGGGCCGGCCTAAGGGGGAGGCGCGCCCTAGGAGGGGGAAACCTACTCCAAGTAGGTTTCCCCCTTCTTTTCCTAATCCAAGAAGGAGGGGGGAGGAAGGAGTAGGAGAGGGGGAAGGCAAGGGGGGCGCCGCCCCCCCCCTTCCTTGTCCTATTCGGACTCAAGGGGAGGGGGCGTGCCACTTGCCCTGGCCGGCCCCTCTCTTTATCCAATAGGGCCCATCAAGGCCCATTACTTCCCGGGGGGGTTCCGGTAACCCTCCGGTACTCCGGTTTTTCTCCGAAAACTCCCGGAACCCTTCTGGTGTCCGAATATAGCCATCCAATATATCAATCTTTATGTCTCGACCATTTCGAGACTCCTCGTCATGTCCGTGATCACATCCGGGACTCCAAACAACCTTCGGTACATCAAAATACATAAACTCATAATGAAACTGTCATCGAAACCTTAAGCGTGCGGACCCTACGGTTCGAGAACAATGTAGACATGACCGAGACATGTCTCCGGTCAATAACCAATAGCGGGACCTGGATGCCCATATTGGTTCCTACATATTCTACGAAGATCTTTATCGGTCAGACCGCATAACAACATACGTTGTTCCCTTTGTCATCGGTATGTTACTTGCCCGAGATTCGATCGTCGGTATCCAATACCTAGTTCAATCTCGTTACCGGCAAGTCTCTTTACTCGTTCCGTAATACATCATCTCACAACTAACTCATTAGTTGCAATGCTTGCAAGGCTTAAGTGATGTGCATTATCGAGAGGACCCAGAGATACCTCTCCGGCATTCGGAGTGACAAATCCTAATCTCGAAATACGCCAACCCAACAAGTACCTTTGGAGACACCTGTAGAGCACCTTTATAATCACCCAGTTATGTTGTGACGTTTGGTAGCACACAAAGTGTTCCTCCGGTAAATGAGAGTTGCATAATCTCACAGTCATAGGAACATGTATAAGTCATGGAGAAAGCAATAGCAACATACTAAACGATCGGGTGCTAAGCTAACGAATGGGTCATGTCAATCAGATCATTCAACTAATGATGTGATCCCGTTAATCAAATAACAACTCTTTGTCCATGGTTAGGAAACATAACCATCTTTGATTAACAAGCTAGTCAAGTAGAGGCATACTAGTGACACTCTGTTTGTCTATATATTCACACATGTATTATGTTTCCGGTTAATACAATTCTAGCATGAATAATAAACAATTATCATGAAATAAGGAAATAAATAATAACTTTATTATTGCCTCTAGGGCATATTTCCTTCACACGGCGGGTCGCTTGCAGGTGAATGCCATCCGATGGATCGGTGTGCTGAACAGAGCCGAGGGAGTTAAATGGACTGGATCAGGGCGGTTTGGTTTCAGGAGGAAAAGAAAACGAAAATGGATTAAAACTGTGGGTTAAAATCCATGGACGCTGGCACTCCGCCGTCCACTCGCGCCGGCGCCGCCTCTAGCCTCCCTCCCCTCTAAAGCAACCCATCTCTTTGTTCGCTGGATCTAGCCGTCGGCCTCCCTCCTCGCTGAAGCTCGCCGGCGCCTTTCTCGGCCTTGCCGGACTGGCGCCGCCTGCTTCTTCCTCCCCATCCGCTGGCCTTCGTCCCGCCGTGGACCTCCACCACCTTGATGCAACGTTGCTCCTCCACGAGCTCCATGAGACCAAGACCGGTAAATCCCCTTCCCCTCCTCCTTTGTTGGCTGGATATACAAGGTGAGGGAGGCCCTCACTAAACTATTAGTAGATACCACTACAAGAGAAGCTCTGAAAGGGTTTGGCTAATTCCATTGCATGCTAAATTCTTCAGACACACTCCAATTGTGTTACAGTATTATACTACTTTTCATCCGCAAGCTGCTCTGTTGAATTGGTAAATGGCAATACATATACTAGCGATGATCAGATTCAGACAATAATGTGTTGTT
Organism: Triticum timopheevii; assembly: GCA_963921465.1. NCBI lineage: Eukaryota > Viridiplantae > Streptophyta > Magnoliopsida > Poales > Poaceae > Triticum > Triticum timopheevii. The sequence goes on along the minus strand of OY997272.1, from coordinate 187,343,987 downwards.
GCTGTCCTTGTCCACGTACTGAGCCGAGGTGAGGGTCCATGCATGACATTAACGCAGCCTGCCCAGATTAGGCACACATATTGCTTACAGAAGGCAGACAGTCCAGTGGCAGGGGGTCAAGAGATGAGGCTATTTATGCGTCCTGCTTTAGCAGCAGTGTTTCACACTGAAGCTAGTGTAGGATGCCTACGACATGAATTATAGTTTGAAGAGAACAAGGGGCTGTATACACCTACGACATGAATTATAGTTCGAAGAGTCCCAGTAGAAAAACTCATGCTAAAGAAAAATGAACACAATAGGATAAGTAGTGCACCTAGTTGATGCGAGACTATCTTCTCCTTTTTGTCTTCTCCCCAACCACCATATTCTATTCCACCTATAGTGCTATATCCATGGCTCACTCTCATGTATTGCGTGAAGATTGAAAAAGTTTGAGAACATCAAAAGTATGAAACAATTGCTTGGCTTGTCATCGGGGTTGTGCATGATTAAATACTTTGTGTGATGAAGATAGAGCATAGCCAGACTATATGATTTTGTAGGGATAGCTTTCTTTGGCCATGTTATTTTGAGAAGACATGATTGCTTTGTTAGTATGCTTGAAGTATTATTGTTTTCTTGTCAATATTAAACTTTTGTTTTGAATCTTATGGATCTGAATATGTCACAATAATGAAGATTACATTGATAAATATGTTAGGTAGCATTCCACATCAAAAATTCTGTTTTTATCATTTACCTACTCGAGGACTAGCAGGAATTAAGCTTGGGGATGCTTGTTACGTCTCCAACGTATCTCTAATTTTTGTTTGTTCCATGCTATTATATTATCAATCTTGGATGTTTTATATGCATTTATATGCTATTTTATATGATTTTTGGGACTAACCTATTAACCTAGAGCCCAGTGCCAGTTTTTGTTTTTTCCTTGTTCTTGAGTTTTACAGAAAAGGAATACCAAACGGAGTCCAATGGAAGTGCCAATTTTTGACAATTTTTTATGGACCAAAAGAAGACCCCGGAGTAAAAGAGTTGGGCCAAAAGAGTCCCGGGCTGCCCATGAGGGTGGGGGGCGCCCCACCCCCTGGCGCGCCGCCCTACCTCGTGGACGACTCGGGCACCTCCCTGACTTGTTCCCGACGCCAAAAATTCCTATAAATACTAAAACCTCCAGAAAATAACCTAGATAGGGAGTTCCGCCGCCGCAAGCCTCTGTAGCCACCGAAAACCAATCTAGACCCGTTCCGGCACCCTGTCGGAGGGGGGAATCCCTCTCCGGTGGCCATCTTCATTATCCCAGCGATCTCCATGACGAGGAGGGAGTAGTTCACCCTCGGGGCTGAGGGTATGTACCAGTAGCTATGTGTTTGATCTCTCTCTCTCTCTCTCTCTCTCTCTCTCTCTCTTGTGTTCTTGATTTGGCACGATCTTGATGTATCGCGAGCTTTTCTATTATAGTTGGATCTTATGATGTTTCTCCCCCTCTACTCTCTTGTAATGGATTGAGTTTTTCCTTTGAAGTTATCTTATCGGATTGAGACTTTAAGGATTTGAGAACACTTGATGTATGTCTTGCATGTGCTTATCTGTGGTGACAATGGGATATCACGTGATCTACTTGATGTATATTTTGGTGATAAACTTGCGGGTTCCGTGACTTCGTGAACTTATGCATAGGGGTTGGCACATGTTTTCGTCTCGACTCTCCGGTAGAAACTTTGGGGCACTCTTTGAAGTACTTTGTGTTGGTTTGCACAGATGAATCTGAGATTGTGTGATGCATATCGTATAATCATACCCACGGATACTTGAGGTGACATTGGACTATCTAGGTGACATTAGGGTTTTGGTTGATTTGTGTCTTAAGGTGTTATTCTAATACGAACTCTTGAATAGATCGATCAGAAAGAATATAACTTTGAGGTGGTTTCGTACCCTACCATAATCTCTTCGTTTGTTCTCTACTATTAGTGACTTTGGAGTGACTCTTTGTTGCATGTTGAGGGATAGTTATATGATCCAGTTATGTTATTATTGTTGAGAGAACTTGCACTAGTGAAAGTATGAACCCTAGGCCTTATTTCAACGCATTGCAATACCGTTTGTGCTCACTTGTATCATTAGTTACCTTGCTGTTTTTATATTTTCAGATTACAAAAACCTATATCTACCATCCATATTGCACTTGTATCATCATCTCTTCGCCGAACTAGTGCACCTATACAATTTACCATTGTATTGGGTGTGTTGGGGACACAAGAGACTCTTTGTTATTTGGTTGCAAGGTTGTTTGAGAGAGACCATCTTCATCCTACGCCTCCTACGGATTGATAAACCTTAGGTCATCCACTTGAGGGAAATTTGCTACTGTCCTACAAACCTCTGCACTTGGAGGCCCAACAACGTCTACAAGAAGAAGGTTGTGTAGTAGACATCAGTCCTCCTCCACCTAAAGGTGATCTTGTGTTTGAATTAAAACAATTGTCAGACACTTTGTAATATGCGTATCTTAATGATAAAAAGATATATCATGTTATTATTAGTGCCAACCTTTCTGAACATGAAGAAGAAAGATTATTGAAAATTCTAAAGAAGCATCGAGTCACTATTGGATATACTCTTAACGATCTTAAGGGCATTACTCCCACTCTACAAGATTAATATGGAGCCTGATGCTAAACCCGTTGTTGATCACCAATGCCGTTTAAATCATAAAATGAAAGAAGTGGTAAGAATTGAAATACTGAACATTCTGGAAGCAGGTATAATCTATCCTATAGCTGATAGTAGATGGATAAGTCCCGTTCATTGTGTCCCTAAGAAAGGAGGTATTGCTGTTGTTCCTAATGATAAAAATGAACTTATTCCACAAAGAACTGCCACTGGTTATAGAATGATAATTGATTTTAGAAAATTAAATAAAGCAACCATAAAAGATCATTACCTTTTGCCTTTCATTGATCAAATGCTAGAAAGACTATCTAAGCACACACACTGTCCCTGAAAATCTATATAGCTCTTCTACCTTTCACTATGCAATTCCCTTCCACGTTATTTATGTTTTCTTCAAATTACCATTAGGTTTTTATGATATATACAATTTCTCATATAGAAATATAATAATTATCAATATGTCATTATTTTCTATTTAAATCTTTATTCTATTTTCATTATTGTGTAGTTTAAATAGGTAAACATGAACTTTTTTCAAAAATTATGTCGATACAAACAGTTCAACGTATATAATCAAATATTTTTAAACAAATATCTTCAGGACCACAAGCACGTAGATTTAGTGTGTATCTTCATTGTATTTTTAGAATACATAATTATTAAAAATTGACAAATTTGTATTATGAATTGTTCAACGTGTATTAAAAATCATTGTGTAAAAAAAGTTATATAAGCGTGTTAAAACATGTTAAACGTGTTTGTAGGAATGTAAGAATAATTTTACACAATAAATTTTTTAATACATGTTGAACATTATTTTGAAATAGATGTTGTCAATTTTTTGAATGCATGACGATCATTTTTTGAAAAAAAAATGTTTATTATTTCTTAATACACCTATCTTTTTTAAAGATACGTTGAACACTTTTTTCAAATGCACTAACACTTTCTGGAAGTTTATGGCAGTTGTAATATTTTCTTACATTTCTTTTTTCGAATAAAAATAATAAACATGGAAAATACATATACGGGCCCATAAGAGCGCCATATATTTAGATAAATATATAAGAGGAACGCTTGAAGAGGTAAGTAGCGACGTGATATATAGTGTCTAGGTAAAATATGTTCACTAAGTAGAGTCTAACCTGGTGGTCATCTTCGGCGGGTTGTATAAATGGCGGCCCACTGCCAGCAAATGGCAGTTGTAAAAATGTGTGAGGGGTTCTGTAAAAAATCCTCATGTGTGGGACATCCATCGCACACCCACTGCCAGCCAATGACATGTGGGCCAATGCAAGCTAGCATGCCACACACGCAGAACATACACCCGGATACGTACATGAGGCATTGTATTTGCACCTTAGAACAAGTTATTGCAACAGTTTTGTGTATTTTTGCAATTTTGGGCATCGAACTGACCGTACTGAACAAGTTAAGGCACCCGCAGTGTATTTTACTCAATTTATTATGGGCTGGAGCGGGGCGGGCTGGGGAATTAAATGGACTGGATCGGGGCTGTTTGGTTTGAGGAGAAAAGAAAAAGGAAAAATAGGTTAAAACCGTAAGCTCAAATCCATGGACGCTGGCACTCCACCATCCACTCATGCCGGCGCCGCCTCTAGCCGGGAGCGCCTATACAGCGCGGTACGCGCTGGCAGCCACGGGAGCGCGTACCATCCCTACTCCCTCGCGCGCACTCATGGGCCAGCCCATGTGCGGGGTCGGGGAGCCCCTTGTTTTTTTAGCCTTTTTCTGTTTTCTGCTTTATTTTGTTTTTAAATATAATTAGAATTTCAAAAAAAGTTACAAATTGTCCAATTATTCGTGAATTCAAAAATTGTTCACAATTTGATTTTTTCTCAGGAAATGTTAAATTCTCAAGGATTCAAGAAATGTCTGCAATTCAAAAAATAATGTTCGTCTATTAAAAAATGTTTATAATTTCAAAAAATGTTAACGGTTTTAAAAAAATGTTCATGATTTCAAAAGCTGTTCACGATTTCAGAAAAAAATTTCACGATTTCAAAAAAAGAGAAACAGAACATTAAAGAAAAGAGAAAAAGAAAAATGTTCACAATTTTAAAAAAAAAGTTCACGATTTCAAAAAATGTTCACGATTTCAAAAAAGAGAAACAGAACATTAAATAAAAGAGAAAAATGAAAAAAAAATTAATCAGAAAAGGTAAAAATAAAAAGGAAATACAAAATACTGCGGACGCTCCGGGGGGGGGGGGGGGGGGGGGGGGGGGTGTGTGTGGCGGCGGGGGGGTGGGTACGCGCCCACTCGCTAGCGGGCGACCTACGCGCCGTATAGGAACCCCGCCTCTAGCCTCCCTCCCCTCTGAAGCTCCCCTTCTCTTTCTTCGCTGGATCTAGCCGTCGGCGTCGGCCTCCCTCGTCGCTGAAGCTCGCCGGCGCCTTTCTCGGCCTTGCTGGACCGGCGCCGCCTGCTTCTTCCTCCCCATCCGCTGGCCTTCATCCCACCGTCGACCTCCACCACCTTGATGCAACGTTGCTCCTCCACGAGCTCCACGACCGGTAATTCCCCTTCCCCTCCTCCTTTCTTGGCTGGATATACAAGGTGAGGGAGGCCCTCACTGAACTATTAGTAGATACCACTACAAGAGAAGCTCTGTCAGAGAGGGTTTGGCTAATTCCATTGCATGCTAAATTCTTCAGACACACTCCAACTCTGTTACAGTATTATACTACTCCATCAAGAAAGGATTCTTCAGAAAGGGTTTGGAGTACTTTTCATCCCTAAGATGCTCTGCTGAATTGGTAAATGGCAATACATACTCCAACTGTGTTACGGTATTATACTACGTACTTTCATCCGCAAGCTGCTCTGCTGAATTGGTAAATGGGCAAATGGCAATGCATACACTAGCGATGATCAGATTCAGACAATAATGTGTTGTTGCTGTCCTTGTCCACGTACTGAGCCGAGGTGAGGGTCCATGCATGACATTAACGCAGCCTGCCCAGATTAGGCACACAGATTGCTTACTGAAGGCAGGCAGTCCTGTGGCAGGGGGTCAAGAGATGAGGCTATGCGTCCTGCTTTAGCAGCAGCGTTTCACCCTGAAGCTAGTGTAGGATGCATACGGCATGAATTATAGTTTGAAGAGAACAAGGGGCCGTATACACCTAATTTCAAAACATATAGCAATACATTTTATCCTGTACCACTGATGAAATGATCAGGTCACTGGTCTTTCGAAGAGTCCCAGTAGCAAAACTCATGCTAAAGAAAAATGAACACAATAGGATAAGTAGTGCGCTTGCTTCTGCGATGTTAACGGGTCTGGGAGGCAATTGAAATTGTGGAGTTCAGAAACTGTCTCTGCCCACGAATGCTAAATCTTTCATTAACCCTATGATAAACATGTCTAATCTCTAATTGCATAAGTAACTGGAAAACAAACCAGCATGGCTACACCTTTAAGGCTGTCTCTCATCTGAAAGCTTAGTGATATCAACTGAATGTACACGTCAAAAAAATATCTACTGAATGTGTGTACTTTACAACTTTATCCTATATGAACTCTTGAGCTGTTGATCTTTTAATGCTTCTATTCTTTTGCTTGGATTGGATGGTTCATTATGTAATGTCTCTTTTCAAAAAATAGTATGTAACATTCTGTTTTTCTAGAATAATATTTGGATCTGCACTTGTGTGACTAAATGACTTTTCCTGTCTTTTCACATGCAGGAGCAATGAATGCTACTCCCTTCGTCCCATAATGTAACACGTTTTTTGACACTACACCAGTGTAAAAAAAAAACGTCCTATATTATGGGACGGAGGGAGTAGATGAAAGTGAGCATCCAAAACATCAAATGCGTGAATGCTAGATTTGAAGGACTAGCCATCCTCTGGCCATACTGAGTACCTGTAGTCTGTTGACTGCTTGAGCATGGTGAAATGATATTATTGTCCAAAACTCCAAGTGGAGCTCCTCCAGTCTCCCGAGCTGACCTACAAAACCGGTGATCTTGCCCCAAGCTGAAATTCTCCTATAAAGTTGCTGTGCCAGGCTCTGACCGTGACTGGATTGTTCATCACCTCCCACGTTACATGGAAGGTACTCTATAGCCTCTAAAGAAGGTACTCCCAGTTTGACGTGCAGTGTGCAGGCTGTCATAGGGTAAGAACTATTATCAGTAGCGTCACATGATCGACCGCGATGGCTAGTATTCTGAATGTCTTGCTTGAAGTTTTGAAGTATTGATCATGGTAAAATGCAATGGATAAAGCCCATGGGTATGCCCTTTCTCTTTTGTTCAAGTATTAATTCTTCTCTTCCTTGCTACTTTGAAGTACTGATTATTCTCGTCCTTGGTCATGTCATTTCCCAGCGTGTCAAAATGGGCACTCCTGATTTCTCTGCAGGAGGAAGGGAGCCGAGAAGCTGCGAATGACACTTGAAGGTGCAGAGGAAGAGGAAGAACTGCAACACGTGTGAATGTTGCCAACATTTCCCACTGTAATTGATTGAAGTTGTCAATATGAATTCATATTATGTATCAGGCATTGTAAATTCCCTTGTAATCCAGTGGATTTATGTCAATGAATATGTGAATTCAGATATTCAGTGAAGTAAACACCATTGTCGTCAAGTATACATTTTCTCTGCGACGTGAAATATGGTTTGATTTGATACTGGCACCATTTGTGTGGAACGAAATTTGCAGCAGTTGCCAAATTTGGCAAGTACACATGAGTTGCGGCAATTGTACTGAATATGTTAACTCAGTGGATCCATGTCAATGAATATGTTAATTAAATGAAACTGGTCTGCATATACAGCAATTGTACTGAACAAAATTTGCAGCCGTTGCAAAATTCAGACAGCAAGTACACATGAGCTGTTGGTAAAAAGGATGCATGTATGCATCAGGATTCAGGAAGCGTGCTTTTTGGCGCCTTCTTGGTGCGACAAATAAATTCTGCATTGTTGAGGTGTAAATTTTTCTCGAGGGAGTAGAGCACACATATCTGTTCCTCTCCTGAAATTCAGTCACTAGGAATAGTTCCCAAAAGAAATATTCTTGGTGGAATCGTTTTCCTGTTATTATTCATGTTAAGTTAATAGGAGGAACATATACATCAGATGAAAACATAGAAAGAGAGCCAATGGCAGATGTTTGCATACATCATACTGATCAGATCAAATGCTCTTGCATGAAACAAAACCCTTGCATTAATTGATCAAGTGTGATCATAATGCACACTAATTAATGGCCAAATTAAGAATCTCACTCGCACTAGTACTGGAAAACATGCCAGTGAAATGCTCCTACACACTTTCAATTAGTAGATTACATAGTTGACAACTGTATCCCTTCCTTTTCTTGCTCTGCTTTGCTTTTCTCAGCTAGGTAAGAGTACACTGTCGGCTCTGCTCCCTCTGATGTAAGACTGCACTGCTTATGATTTCTTCCCCTGCTTCCATCGCTTGAGCACACATCCGTGGATTTACATCGCTTGAGCAAAGTCCCGTTGATGAGCCATCGCAATGAGTTGAGCTTGAGCACGCCATGCTTCTTGTCTTGCTTGGAGCAGCTCCTCAGGGGACTTGGTCACGTCGGAGGGATCGATCCAGGGGTCGTTGAACTGCACGGTGTCCGCCATCTGCTCCATCTTTCGACGGGCCTCCGCTCGGCTGCGCTCGATGTCGCGCCGACGGCTGGCCTTTTCTTTGGTGGCAGAGCGAGCCTTGTCGAGGAGAGCCATGGTGAGGCGAGCTTTCTCGATCAGTTGGCGCATGCTGATCTGCGGCTTCGATTGCGTCGCGCTCGCCGGAGATTCGGCGACCTGGTTCTTGATCCCGGAAGGGTGGGGACACGTCGGACTCTTCGGATCCTTGCCGCTGCTGGGACAGTGAAGCTTGATGTTGGCGGGGACCGCGGCATGGAGCTCGCCCACCGAGCAGGCACCGCGTACGCGCTTCGGCGCCGGCGGTTGTACGTCGCGCACGGATCCGGGACGCTTTGGCCTCTTGGCAGCCGCGGGGTTCGCCATCAAGGCGGGGTTCACGCGCACGCGGGAGAAGCAGGAGTGCAGATCGGCGGCGGCGGCGGCGCTACGGCGCGGGAGCAGAGCAGGCGGAAGCACCGCGGTGCCGCCCATGGTCGCGGCCGCGGAGTCGCGAGAGCAACGATCTGGCGGCGGAAGGGAGGATGAGGATGCCGATCAGATTCGGATGGATCGGGAGTTGGGGAGACGGGCGAGCAAGAAAGAAGAGGCGCGGGAGACGGGGCAGTCAGGAGTATATCTGTCGATGGTTTGAATCCGAGTATAGCTCGAAAGCGCGGGGATTTGGACATTTACTGTGATGACGCGATCTTTCCAACTTGTTTCAGGAAGAAATTCTACAACGACAACAACACTTGTACGTGCTGAAAACATTTTTTGTTTTGAGAATAATAACCTGAGTAAAGGGCGGTTATTAAAATAAGTTAGGAAGGAAACGATTTATATACCATAAACCACCATATGTTGCCAAAAGAATAGGGTCCAAATAAATAGGCTGGCCGATCGAACGGCCACGTCCAGCCGTGCATCCCCGTGGTAGAAGAAGTAGGCGGCCATGGCAGCGGCGCCAATCTCGATGGCCGTCGCTGGGTCAAGTAAGAGCGCGCCACCACCGGAAGAGGCCGGCAGCCCATGGCCGCACCTCCTGCCAGAGCTTCTGTGGCTGGTGCTCCTGCGCATCCCGTCCCACGCCGACCACGTCCGCCTCCGCGCCGTGTGCCGGCCGTGGCGCTCCGCGGCGCGTGACCTGCCCCCGCTACTGCCATGGCTCGCCCTCCGTGACGGCACCTTCCTCAGCCTCCCCGACGGCGTGGTCCACCGCCTGCCCGCCATCCCAGCCAACGTCGCGAGCCGCGTCTCCACCGGCGGCATGCTCTTCCTCGTGCACGACGACGGCAGCTGCTCTCTCATGAACCCTCTCACCGGGGAGACGACCCCGCAGCACGTTGACCACGACATCCTCTGGTTTCAGGTCACAAGATCGACTCCCCTCTACCTCGTCCCATACAACATCCACAAGATTGTGGTTTCGGACAACATCTTCGTCGTTTCAAGCAGGAACAACTGCCGATTGCACATCTATGCCCGCGGGCCGCGGCCGCAAGCAGGCTCCATTAAGCTGGATCCGTTGATTCCCAATGACATGGCACTCTTCAAAGGCAAGCTCTACATGCTCACTGGTTGGACTTCGCCGGATGCGCAAGGCGTCACTCGTCATCGGGAGCTCCATGTCCTGGACTTGCGGTCGGGCCTGCAGCACCACCAACACCAACCATCCGTCCAATGCTGTATACCAGGCACAACAACAGATTGCTTCTCGACCGGCTTCTACAAGCGCTATTACTACTTGGTCGTGTCCGGTGACCGGCTGCTCATGGTTGAACGGGAGATCGAAGAGGACCGCGTCTCTCGTAAACGAATCCGGACTCGGTGGCTCAAAGTCTTCGAAGCAATGGACCTGGACTTGGAGTGTGGCCATGGACGGTGGAGGAAGGTTGATAGGTTGAAGGGGCATGCTCTTTTTGTCAGCCTAGAATGCTCTTTCTCGCTCCCGGCTTCTGTTGATGGCTGTGCGGTTGGAGTTGGAGCTCAAGAAAACTGCGTCTACTTTGTAAGAGAGTTTAAACTCGACACTCATCCGACATGTGAGGTACAGGCCGAGGACGATCATCTCTGTTGCGGCGTGTACAATATCAGAGACCAGACCGTGGCGCCATTACCCACCGAGATGCTGGCCAAGACAGCGGTAGCACATGCCGGTCCATGGTCCTTGACCTGGTTCCCTTTGCCCACAAACTAACCTTGCGGTATTAGTTTTAGTGTATATGCAATTTGCTCAGTGATTAGGATTTGGGAGCATGTATATGTCGGATGCCTGTAATGCTCAAGAGTAAGGATAAACTCTTTTCTTTTGCTGGAATAAACATTAACTTTAGGGAGGATCAATTAATTGTGGGCTCGTGGGCTCGTATGATTTCCTAAATGAATTTGTATGTTAGTTTTTAATCCTCTTGAACGAAATGACTATACAGAATCTCCATGATAACCTATGACAAATCTTCCTTCTTTGCAAATAAAGTTCAGTACATTCCTCCAAGGAGTCCTTTTTTGCTATCTGTGACAAACTATGAGTCCGTACCCGCTTACAAAGTACACGAAGTCTTCCGGAGCTCCCGATCCAGCCACACGGCCATCAGTGGAGAGTGACTAGAAGCAGTCTAGGCGGACAATCTCAACCTTCCGCCAAGGTCCATGACCAGAAGTCTAGGCAAACAATCTCAACCTTCCTCCAAGGTCCATGACCACTGCCGCTGCCATCCATGTCTGGGTCCGTTGCCTCAAAGACCTCGAGCCGGCGCTTCCGGATGGTTCAAAAGAGAGGAGCTGCAGTTCAATCTCCCGCTCAACCATGAGCGACCGATCCCCAGACACGGCCTAGCTAGTAGAAAGATAGCACTTGTAGGCGCCCCTCAACCAACCAAAGTATTAAATCTTCCAAAATTTTGTTTACAAAGTTACTCTGACATACTCGCCACCCCAAGGAAAACCTTGGTCAACGACTTTTCAGGCAGAAGCCTGCTTGTACCGTTCCAACGCCTGCATCAGGGCATGTACAATGATTGATAAAATAGTCTTATTTTAAATCTTGCATGTAATTAAGAGATAACAAAAAAAAATCACGTCTACAATGGGTCATCTTTTAGCCTTATCTTTAATAACTAGTCATTCATAAAAACGTGGTAAGACATATTGTGTTAAGAGATCATCTCTTGTCTTCTCTTAAATAAGAGAAGACAAGCCTTTTCTTATGAGTTCTCTCTCCTCCACCTCATCATTTATCCTACGTGGCACTCCTAAGATAGCACCATTGTACATGCCCTGACCTTGCCTCCCGATAAAAACCGTTATTCTTTCTTACACCAAGGATGAAACCCCCAGTCTCGTCCGATCCCCCGAACTTCTCATAGACACCATGGGCCACGTGTTTATCAAAACCAGCGGCTGCCAGTAGCTTCAGTCCGATGAGGTCTGCCTCCATCTCGTTCCTATATTGTACTCCCTCCGTTCCAAATTACTCGTCGCTGAAATAGATGTATCTAGAACTAAAATACATCTACATATATCCATACGTGCGACAAGTAATTCGGAACGGAAGGAGTATACAGTTAAAACAGACATGAGACCCGGCCGGTATATAGAGCTTGTAACATGAAATATGCGTTTGTACATGGAGCAACTAGGATTGGCAAACCGGCCAGCTAGCTAGTTTCAATGTCCATAACAGAATTAATCTTCCTTTTTGCAAGAATAAAAGGAGATAGAGAATGTAATTGCTTCTTTGAAGGTGCGGAAGGTAAATTAATTGTAATACCTTTGCATGGCCAGTAGGTCACAGATGGGCGGAATGATCCTTGAAACCTCCATGTAATGCTTTGCAACAATGTGTCCAGCCAACAAAAGAAAGCAACAATGAATTCCGCCCTCGCTTGCTTGATAATGACCAAAAACGAGATTGTAGAGAGATGTTTTGCAATACAATAATCGTTGTATTGATTTGGGGTGCTGGTGCACGCATATATAATACAAGGGAAGGCCTCTACCTCAACTATTCAAGACTAGGAGGTGGGCCACAACTCCAATACACGTGCAATACAAAATACATACTCACCCCCCCCCCCCCCCCCGCCCGCGCAGTCGAAGCGTCGCCGGAGACATAGAGACTGGACCGAAACTTCTCGAAGACGGGAGTAGGCAATCCCTTAGTTATCACATCAGCAAACTGTTGCGTCGTCGGCACGTGGAGAACCCGAACACGGCCAAGAGCAACCTGCTCGCGCACGAAGTGAATATCGAGCTCAATATGCTTCGTCCGTCGATGGTGCACCTAGTTGGCGGAGAGGTAGACCGCGCTGACGTTATCGCAATAGACAAGAGTGGCCTTGTGAACATCACACAGCAACTCCTGGAGCAGTTGACGTATCCAAGAGCACTCGTCCACTGCGTTGGCCACGTCGCGATACTCTGCCTCGGCGCTGGAGCGGGAGACCGTGGGCTGCCGCTTCGATGACCAAGAGATCAACGAGGGCCCAAGGTAGACGCAGTAGCCTGACGTAGAGCGTCGCGTGTTGGGGCAGCCAGCCCAGTCAGCATCCGAGTAGGCCACGCGGTCGGTGGAGGCGGAAGCCGTCAGGGTGAGTCCCAAGGACATGTTGCCACGTATGTAACAGAGAATATGCTTCACCAGAGTCCAGTGAGAGTCACGCGGGGCGTGCATATGGAGGCACACCTACTGAACAGCGTACTGCAGGTCGGGGCGAGTCAGCGTCAAGTACTGTAAAGCACCGACAATAGAGCGATAAAACGCTCCATCGGACGCGAGAGACCCCTCCAGAGCAGAGACCTTCGCCTTCGTGTCGACGGGGGTGGGCGCCGGCTTGCAGTTAAGCATACCGACACGCTCAAGGAGCTCGTGGGCGTACTTCTGCTGATGCAGAAAGAAACCGTCAGCCCGGCGGATCACCTCGATGCCGAGAAAGTAGTGCAGGGGCCCCAAGTCCTTGAGGGCGAACTCATCGCGAAGACGAGCAGTCAGCCGCTGAAGGAGATCGGGTTTGGACATCGTGAGGATGATGTCGTCGACGTAGAGCAGCAGATATGCAGTGTCAGCTCCCTGATGATACACAAAGAGTGAGGCATCGGAGCGAGTGGACCGAAAGCCCAGAGACTGCAGGAAGGCTGCGATACGCTGGTACCAAGCCCGAGGCGCCTGCTTCAACCCGTACAGAGAGCGGGAGAGCAAGCATACGAAGTCGGGGTGCTCGGTGTCGACGAAACCAGTAGGCTGCTCACATAACACCTGCTTGGCAAGATGACCATGCAAGAAGGCTTTTGAAACGTCCAACTGATGCACATGCCAGGCGCGCGAGACGGCCAGCTGAAGGACGGCACGGATCGTGCCCTGTTTCACAACCGGGGCGAAGGTGTCGGTGAAGTCCACGCACGCGCGCTGCCGAAAACCACGAACCATCCATTGAGCTGTGTAGCGCTCGAGAGAACCGTCCGGACGAGTCTTGTGGCGAAACACCCACTTGCCAGAGATGATGTTGGCACGGTGGGGTCGCGGAACAAGTTGCCACATGCGGTTGCGCTGTAAGGCGTCGAACTCCTCCTGCATCGCAGCTAGCCAGTGGGGATCCCGAAGGGCAGCACGAGCGGAGCTGGGGACGGGTGATGTCGTCGACGTCGAGGCGGCGCACACATACTCGTCGGTGGAGTAGCGCGTGCTGGGCCGAAGCACTCCTGCTCGGGCACGGGTAGTCACGCCAAGTGGCGGGGCAGCAGGGCCGGCGAGTGCCGCGGCGGCGGGGGCACCCGGTGCGGCAGCGGAGGCGACCGCGGGGGCACCCGGTGCGGCGGCGGGGGCCGCGGCGGCGGCGGAGGCGGCTGAGGCCGCAGCAGTGGCCGAGCCAGCGGCAGAGGAGGCGATGGGCGAGGGTGACGTCGAGCCCGTCGCAGGGTGGGCGGGCGGGGTGTCGGGCTCAACCTCGTATGAGGGAGACGGGGAACCGGGGGCCCGCTTGGACTCGACCTCAGGAGAGGGAGTCACGAACCCAGGTGCTGGCGGCAGAGGGCGCCGTGCCGGGGGGGCTGCCGCCGCGCATTGCTCCACGAGGGGGGCGCGGGGGCCGGCGCCGAAGGGGCCGAAGCCGGAGAAACCTGAAGAAAAGGGAACACCGTCTCGACAAAGTACACATGCCTCGAGGTGTACACACGATGAGTGACAGGATCATAGCACCGGTAACCTTTGGTGTTAGGAGGGTAGCCAAGGAAGACGCATGGGACGGATCATGGTGCGAGCTTGTGTGGCGTGGTGGACGCGGTGCTAGGATAACAGAGACACCCGAAGATGCGGAGACCATCATAGGACGGTGGTGTGCCGAAGAGAAGGTGGTGTAGGGTGTAGTTTCACCGAGGGCGACAGGAACGAATGTTAACTAAGAGAGTGGCGGTAGCGAGGGTATCAGGCCAAAACTGAGCGGGCACGTTAGAGTGAAAGAGTAACGTGCGAATGCAGTCATTCAGAGTGCGGAGAATGCACTCGGCGCGGCCTTCTGCTGAGAAGTCTAGGGGCAAGTCAGACGGAAGGTGGTGCCGTGAGAGACGAGAAGTGTGCAAAGAGCGATGTTGTCAAACTCTTTTCCGTTATCAGTTTGGAGTGCAAGTATGGGGCGACCGGACTGGGTGGTGACATAGGAATAAATGGCGGTGAGTGTGGGTAAAGCATCGGATTTACGATGAAGAGGAAAAGTCCACGCATAATGAGAATAATCATCTAGGATCACCTAGTATAGATAGCCCATGTTACTCGCAACGGGAGACGTCCAAACATCACTATGAAGCAATTGAAATGGAAAAGTGGAAACTGAGGTAGACGCACTAAAGGGAAGACGAACATGTTTGCCTAAGCGGCAGGCCTCACAAGAGTGCTCGTCGAGCTTGTTACATAAGAAAGAGAAACTCCTAAGAATTTGACGTAATACTGTGGGGTTGGGGTGCCCCAAGCGAGCATGCCAGAGGTCAACGCCGGCGGCAAGGGCGACTGGTGTGGAGGTGGAGGCGCCAGCGTGCACGGCGTAGAGCTGATCGGGACTATCACATCGGTGAAGGATCATCCGGGTACGAGTGTCTTTCATAGAAAAACCAACACCGTCGAATTCAACAGTAAGCGGGTTCTCACTAGTAAGACGACGAATAGAAACTAGGTTTGTGACTAATTCAGGGGAAACAAGAACATTAGACATAGTAACGGGTGTGGAAGTGGAGGGAAAACTAGTGCTACCGATGTGAGTGATAGGTAAGGAGGAGCCGTTGACGACGGTGATACGAGTGGGTGTGCGAATAAGAGTGGAGGAGGTTAGGTTACCGGGATGAGCTGTCATGTGCGTAGTAGCACCTGAGTCCATGTACCAGTCACCTCCACCGACAGAGCTACTCGGCGATGATGCGGAGTGCTGGGCGGCGAGGAGGGTGGGGTCCCATGACACTGGTACCGGCGGCGGCGGGTGGCCCTCGTAGGGCGGCGCCAGGGCGGGCGGGCCATAACCACCGAGGAAAGGCAGCGTCGGGAGGCTCCCGTAGGGCGGCGCCGGGACAGGTGGACCATAACCGCGGACGGGCGGCGACGCAAGGAGGGCGCCGTAGCCGGCGCCATTCGGCTGGTAAGGCGGCAACGGGTAACACCAGCCCGGAGAAGCCATCGATGGGGCGGGCGAAGCATGGCCGCCGGCCATTGGCGGGGCTGGCTGCATGTGGGTGACACCGGCCGCGCCGTACGGCGGCCGCGCCATACGGCGATGGGGCAGCGCCGGAGGGCGCCAGCTGCATGTGGGCGGCGGCCGCGCCGTACGGCGGCCGTGCCGTACGGCGGCGGGGCCGCGCCGGAGGGTGCCACCTGCATGTGGGTGACGTCGGGCGTGCTGTACGGCGGCGGGGCTGCACCCGAGGGTCCGACGGCGGACGGGCCGACAGAGGCGACGGCGGACGAGCCGGTGGACACCATCGCGGGTCCGACGATGGCGGTTGGGTGGCGGCGGGCGCGGAGGAGTCGCACGGCGGCGGTTGGGTAGCGGCGGCGGTGCGGAGGAGTCGCACGGCGGCGGCGGGGTGGCGGCGGCGGCACGGGAGGAGTCGCGCGGCGGCGGCGGCAGCGCGGAGGAGTCGCGCGGCAGCGGTGGGGCGGCGGCAGCGCGGGAGGGGTCGCACGGCGACGGCGGCGTGGGAGGATTCGCGCGGCGGCGGTGGCACTGGGGTCACGGCGGCGGCACGGGAGGAGTCGCGCGGCGGCGGTGGCGCGGGAGGGGCGTGCGGCGGCGGCGGCGCTAGAGGAGCGCGCGCGGCTGCGGCTGCGGTGGAAGACGAGGATTAAAACCTAAAAACTGATACCATGTAGAGAGATGTTTTGCAATACAATAATCGTTGTATTGATTTGGGGTGCTGGTGCACGCATATATAATACAAGGGAATGTCTCTACCTCAACTATACAAGACTAGGAGGTGGGCCACAACTCGAATACACGTGCAATACAAAATACATACTCAACAGAGATAAATAAAAACCTATACCTCATGTCCAATAAGGGCGGCGATTTCAGCGTCGGTCTTTAGGCAGTCGAGCAAACCCGTGTGGACAACAATCTTACCATTGGAGAAGTTGTACGCCTTAACTTTGGCGTTATTGACGACGATCACCTCCCAGTCAAGGTCATCGAGATGACTCGTCTGCGGCGTACCGTCTTCTTCTTCGCGGGGGCTGTTTGTGGGGAAGACATTGTGGACTCCATAGATTATATCGGAGGCGATGCGTTGGACACGGGCAGTGTTGGGGTCAGACGGGCCAAGAATGGCGTGTCCGCGTATCTTCTTGATCTTGTCGAAGAATATGTTCCCAAACTTGGGGTGAACCGACGGAGGGAGGAAGACCCAGTGGACGCGGTTGGTGTAGGGCACCTTCTCGCGGTGGCAAGTGCCGAAAAAGAACAACGGGGCACAGGAGAAGAAGAGTCATGCTTGTTTAGTGTTGAACATGTGTACATGTATGTAGATCTGAGTTTTGTATGCCGCACATGTAGTGCTTCTCTCTCCCTGTATGTACTTGTATCTTGGAAGACAAGACACCGGTTGCACCCCTTATACCTATATACTAGACCATGATGACGCGCGTTGCTGCGCCCGTCAGTAAAACGGTAGGATCTTTCAGTAAATATATGGAGATACAAAATATGGAAGTTAAATTTGCATTAACTAATTGATATACTGCCCATAATCCAATAGGTCTTTTTAAGGGCCATAATCCAATAGTTGAGTTCTAATATAAGATTGTTGAGAGGTAGCGTAATCCAATAGGTGAGTTCTAATATAAGATTGTCGAGAAATAGTGCAGTAATATGTGGACTGATTTATTTTCTGGGTCCAATGGGCCTAGGCTTTCTATTACGCCCATTCACGGCTTCAGAAAAATTGGAGATATAAAGAAAGACAATACAAAAGAAACAAATATGTATCTATCTCCACTGATTTATTCTTTTCATTTATGACTTCAGCAAGAATTGTGGTTCTAATAAGGGCATCTCCAACAGTTGTAAGATAGGTGTTGGTAAATTTGCCACCTAGGACATAGTGATGATGTGGCATGTAATAAATGTGGAGAGAGCAAAGTTGTATGTAGATTAGGCTGGTTGTAATGGGGAATATCATCTACTAGTATCATGCATATGATACTAGTGTATGATACTACCTCTCTAATGCATAGTATCATATATTAGTATCATGTAGTACTTTATTTATTGCCATGCATGGCACATAGTAGTATAGGATTTATTATGATATGGTATCATGATATGTTACTCAACTCTCTCTTTCTTCATTAAATTCTATGACACCTCATCAAAATTGCCTAATTGACATGCATGATACTCGCTATGATACTACCATTACAACTGACCTTAACTAACAACCTTTGCACAAGCTCTAAGGTGAAATAGAGAGCAATCACATTTATTTTCTCACCATCTATTGGATAACTTAGATACAATCTATTGAAGTAGTTGTATGATAGCTTGTTGGTTGATGACATGGATATTTTACCAACAAGATTAACATACAACCTGTTGGTGATGCCCTAATACGGCCACAATCAAGCACTCTAAATCCAACATAGGCAGTTCCAGGTTTTAAGAATCATGGAAACACCATAATTAATAATCCACCATTGACACCATTAAATTATCAGGCAACGCACGTGGAGGAGCAGAGCATGCCTAAATTTCATTTTCATACTGCATCAAAGGTATATCAGTCTGGCGTATGGTGTATGAATATTTGCAAGATCACCTAAATAAATCGTGGCATTGCCACTTAAAAAAGTCTCATATAGAAATATTCACTTATAGACGGATGTTAAAAAAAAATCTATTTTCCATCCTACCTGCCTAACACATTCTTTTACGAACTTTTTCATCAATTTCCCCTGCTATATGGATAAATTCCAGCTCATTAACATACCTCCTTAGTTGCCCAGCCTTCATGTCGAGGTGGAAGAAAAACAATACAATCTTCATTATATGCATTGCATATCCCATGTTTAAAAATAAAAAATACACAAGTCTTACCAAACCAAATATTCTCACTCCTGTTAGAAATTACTGTAAATAAGAGTTATTAGTTGGTAATACATGCAATATGAATCTGTACCTGGATCAGTTCAGAACCTATTTTAGGTGTAAATGTCAACAACTTTTCGATAACAAAAACACTTGGCATGTAGTAATAATATTACAAATGTGCAAGAACAAAAATAGATACCTATTCCCTATTTATCGTATGGATGATGAGATAATTGTTACAATTTTTGATGATTTTTTGCAGGTTCCAAATCCGTAGCCATGTCTTGTTTTAGGTTTTGTTTTTCATGTTTTGGAAACTCCTAACTTGAACAAAAATACTACATACAGGGTTAAAGTTTGGAGGGTGGCTTCGTCTACCAAAAATATTTCTAGAAAACCTAAGAAATGTGGGGCATAGAGAATACTTTTGGGATGATGATAGTAAATTCACTAGTGCTCAGAATGATATTCTTAACACCCCTTTTACTGAACAACAAATTAAAGAGGCAGTCTTTGGCTCATATGCTGAGGGGGCTCCAGGACCTGATGGGTTCCCCTTCTTGTTTTGTCAGAAATTTTGGGATGTTATTAGGAATGATTTGTTTGCCCTGTTTAGAGACTGGGAGAAAGGTGAGCTAGATTTATTTAGGCTCAACTTTTCTTTACTCACCCTAGTCCCTAAAGAGGTCGATGTTGTCAAGCTAGAAAAGTTTAGACCCCTGGCTATGACTAATTGTAGTTTTAAAATTTTCTCCAAGTGTGTCACTAATAAGTTTGGCCCTATTTGTAATGAACTGATTTCTCCTAATCAAACTGCTTTTATAAAAGGCAGATTTATAGTTGAGAGCATAGTAGCTGCGCATGAATTAATTAATGTTGTTGCTGCCAGGAAAATGGTTGGTTTTTTTTCAAGCTTGATTATGAGAAAGCTTAGGACATGGTAAATAGGGAGTTCCTGGTAGATATGATGTCCACAAAGGGGCTTTGGCCCAGACTGGATATAAGATCAAGTCTCTGTTTTATAATGGATCTGTTGGTGTCAGGTTAAATGACATGAACAGTGTCTTTACTAGAATACTAGGCAAGGCTTCTAATAACAAGTTCATAGAGGGAGTTTTCCCTCCCAATAATCCTGCTGGAGTAATCAGCCTGCAATATGCAGATGATACTCTTCTTTTCCTGGGTAATAATATAGACCAGGCAAAAAACTTGAAATGGCTCTTATCTTATTTTGAGCAGATTTCAGGCTTGAGGATCAACTTCAATAAATGTGATTTGGTCCCCACTAATATCAATGCTGATAGGGCCAATAATTTTGCCCAAGTCATGGGTTGCAAGTTGGCAAGTTTCCCTATTAAATATCTTGGAGCTCCTCTTCATTATAATAAACTTAAGAAAGAAGATCTCCAGCCTGTGGTTGACAAAATTATCAAGAGAGGGGCAGGCTGGAGAGGAAGGCTTCTTTCCTTTAACAAGAGATTAATTTTAGTGCAGTCTTGCCTAGCTAGTATTCCTTCATATTTGATGGGAATAATTAAATTCCCTAAATGGGATATAGCCCTGATTAATTCCCAATTAGCTCACTGTTTCTGGGATGATTATGAGGGGCATTTTAAATATCACCTTGCTAATTGGGGATCCCTAGCCATTAAAAAGAAATTTGGTGGGCTGGGGATAACTAATTTGGTTGACTTTAATCTTTGCCTTCTTGCTTCTTGGGGCAAAAGATATCTTCTGGATGAGAGTAAGATCTGGAAGAATATAGTAGACTCTAAATATAATATCCATAGCCCTAATATTTTTGCCTGTTCTAGTGTGGGTGCCTCCCCTTTCTGGAAGGGGATTCTTTGGGCTATTAAGGCTACTAAACTTGGATATACCTGGAAAGTGGGCAATGGCAAGAGCATTAGATTTTGGGAAGATTGCTGGTGTGTTGAGGTGAACCTTGCTACTCAGTTCTGGGGGCTATACTCCATAGCTACTAATCAACACGCTACTATTAGTGAAGTTTGGGATGGGGTCAATCTCAAGATTAATTTCAGAAGATGTTTCTCCCCCATCATGATGATTGACTGGAACAATCTCTTTTATGAGATTAAAACTCTCGTTCTGAGTGACAGACCTGACACCCTTGTATGGAAATATGAGGCGAAAGGTTTGTACAGTACTGTTAAATCCTTTTACAATATTGTTAATTTTAGGGGAGTTCTTCCAGGGAATATCCCTGTGGTGTGGAAGATAAAAATACCCCCTAGAATCCAAATATTTCTCTGGTTGATTGCGAAGAACAAACTTCTGACCAGAGATAACCTTAGGAAGAGACAACATGTTCCAAATTTGACTTGTCTATTTTGTTCGGAACATGAGCCATCTTGCCATCTATTTTTTTACTTGTGTCGTTGTTGTGAATCTGTGGAGAGTAGTTAGGGAAGTTGCCAATATTGACAGCCGTAATAATATTTACGATATGCTTGAATACTAGTTTTGTAACCCCAGCACTGCTGCTGCCATAGTGCAAGCTGCGGCCCTGTGGGCTCTCTGGAAGAGCAGGAATGACATTTGTTTCAATCGACCGACCTGGCTTGGTACGCAGGTGATCGTGAGGAAGACTGCAAAAAACCTGTCCTTATGGGAGGTGGCCTGGCAGATGCTGCCAAGCTGGAGCTAAAAGAGATCGTGAGGAAGCTGGAGCAAACGGCAAATCCCCCACTCCTCCTGTGGCCAGATCCAGGTTGATCAGGGGGAAATGTGGGGGAGGGGGGGACTCCTTGGGAGCGATCTGATCATGATCTGATATGCCTAGCGCCGGGGCGATCTTCACTGATAGGTGACTGATGCAGATGGAGAAAAGCATGGAGATGTGTCTATGGGCTAGAGCTTCATCTTGTTTTGTAATAGCTTATTTTAGTTTGCTTTCTCTCGCCGAGGGTGTGTGTTTCCTCCCTGGCATGTGTTTGCTTTGTATTTTAAGCATTGTAATAACTTTTGTTACATGATCCTGACTTGCTGGGTTCCATTGATGATTCAATGGAGCCGGGGCTAGGCCTTTTTTCTCTAAAAAAGGTCCTAAGAGGTAATTAGAGAGCACAGGGTGGAATCTCAGACAAGAAAGGGCTGGGAGCATAAGTCCTTAAGTGATGCTAATTTTTGCCTAGTATTTCCTGTAGTCTGAACCAGAGGCCGCAATTGATTAGCTTGTCGTCCTTCCTTAACAAGACACCTATTTAGATGGTGAGGGAGTCCTGGATTATAGGGTCCTCGGGCGTCCGGGCTATGTGACGTGGGCGACTGGTGGGCCGTGAAGATACAAGATAGAACCCGTGTCCGGATGGGACTCTCTTTGGCGTGGAAGGAAAGCTTGGTGTTCGGATATGAAGATTCCTTTCTTTGTAAACCAACTCTGTACAACCCTAGCCCCCTTCGGTGTCTATATAAACCGGAGGGTTTAGTCCGTAGAGGCAGTCATAATCATACAGGCTAGACATCTAGGGTTTAGCCATCAGGATCTCGAGGTAGATCAACTCTTGTAACCCCTATACTCACCAAAGTCAATCAAGCTGGAAGTAGGGTATTACCTCCGTAAAGAGGGCCCGAACCTGGGTAAACATCGTGTCCCTTGCCTCCTATTACCCTTGATCCTTAGACGCATAGTTCGGGACCCCCTACCCGAGATCTGCCGGTTTTGACACCGACATTGGTGCTTTCATTGAGAGTTCCTCTGTGTTGTCGACAAAGGATTCGATGGCTCATTGAATCATCCACAATGATGCTGTTTCAGGGGAAATCCCCCCCCCCCCCCCGGCCAATTTTTCATATTCGGCGGCTTCACGCTGCGTGCCAACTCGATTGGCCACCTCGAGCAGATCAACAGCTACGCTCCTGGTCATCAGATCAGTTTCGGGAACCTAAACTATGTCGCTGATATCCGAGGAGATTTGATCTTCGAAGGGTTCGCGGCCCCGATTGCCGCTCTGGCCTTAGATCCAGAGCAGGTCATCAGGTCTGAAAATGGGAGTTTAGAGCCCGCCGGACTCTCTGGAATTATGGAGCTTGTCACCGGAGATCTGGAGGATATGGCGCTATCGGCTAACCCAGAGACAAGCCGAACCCTCTTTACCACTGAAGCACCGGACACTCCGCTGTACTCTAAGTATGAATTCTCGAGGTCCGTGTCAAGTGGGCACTACCAGGAGTCTCCAACTCCAGACAGCCCCACGGACTCTTGTTTCTCTGGCCAACCTTTGCCTTTAAGCGAAGCCCTGGACTTAATGTGATCACTCACCATTACGGAAGGATCGCTTCCGAATTATGCCTAGCCCGGACTAGGGGCTGAGAGCGGGGAATTGTACGTCCCACCCACCACCCACTTCATAGCCACTGTCGAAGACTTAACCGACATGCTGGACTACGCCTCTGAAGACATCGACAGTATGGATGACAATGTCGGAGACGAACAAGGCCAAGACCCTCCATTTACCAGAGGATAGACGGCCACCTCCACATATGACGTATACATGATGGATACACCCAAAGAGGATGACAATGACGGCGAGAAGGATCTAGTTGAGGATAAGCCTGCCGAAGCGCCTCCAAAGCATCGACGTCAACGACGCTGTTCAAAATCGCGTCATGAAAAAGACAGCAATACCGACACCGAACACAATAACACTCCGGAGAACGCCGAAGACCCTGTCAAGCCAACATCCGAGCAGGATGATTAGGAGGATGGGCAAATTAATCCCGACGATCCGGTCGAGAACAGGACTCGGAGGACAACAATTACCTACCGATCTCCGAAGAGGATGTGAGCCTCGGTGATGAAGACTTCATCATGCCAGAGGAACCCCTCGAACAAGAGAGCTTCAAGCGCTGGCTAATTGCCACTGCAAGAAGCCTGAAAATGAAGCAGCAACAACTTCAAGCTGATCAGGATTTTCTCAACGATAGATGGACTAACATCCTGGCAGCCGAGGAATACAGCCTCGCACGCCCAACAAAGAGTTACCCAAAGTGCAAGCTACCACCACAATTTAATGACGAGGCCCTAGAGCCCATACCGCCAATGTGTGATGCTGCTTACAGACTAGACCGACCACCACCTGGCCGGACAGGGCGGCAAAACAAGACGAACACCAGCTCGCACCACCTCGCCGTAAAGGCAGAGAAACAACGGCCCCAGGGTACACCTATGACCTACGACAGGACCTGGACATTAGAGCCGGTCAGACCAGATCAATCTATGGATCAAGGGGGCGTGCTCCAACGCGCGAGGACGGCCATCAGACTTAGCGTGACAGACACAACTTCACATGAGCCGAAAATCGCATACGGCCTCCGTCCGAACTACGCCACGATGTCGCCCGGTACAGAGGCGCCGCACACCCCCTATGCTTCACCGACGAAGTAATGGAACATTAGTTCCCAGAAGGGTTTAAACCCGTCAACATTGAATCATATGACGGTACGACAGATCCCGTAGTCTGGATAGAAGATTTTCTTCTCCATATTCACATGGCTTGCGGTGACGATCTACATGCCATCAAATATCTCCCCTTAAAGCTTAAGGGACCAGCACGGCACTGGTTAAACAACCTCCCAGCAAATTCTATTGGCACCTAGGAAGATTTGGAAGATGCCTTTAGAGACAATTTCCAGGGTACCTATGTACGACCCCCGGACGCCGATGACCTCAGTCACATAGTCCAGCAACCTGGAGAATCAGCCCGGAAACTCTGGACAAGGTTCTTAATTAAAAAGAACCAAATTGTCGACTTTCCGGACGCCGAAGCCCTAGCAGCCTTTAAACACAACATCCATGACGAATGGCTCGCCCGACACCTCGACCAAGAGAAGCTAAAGTCCATGGCAGCCCTTACAACACTCATGACCCGCTTTTGCACGGGAGAGGATAGTTGGTTAGCCCGTAGAAACAATGGCACCAATGACCCTGGTTCTTCTGAAATCAGAAACAGCAACGGCAGGTCCCGACGAAACAAACACAAGCGTCGAAGTACCAATGATAATACGGAAGAGATGGCGGTCAACACCAGATTCAGCGGCTCTAAATTCGGTCATTGGAAGAGGCAATTCAGAAAGAATAAGGACGGTTCCTCTAGTCTGGACCGAATACTCGATCAACCTTGCAGATCCACGGCACCCTCGACAAGCCTGCCAACCATACCAACAAAAGTTGTTGGGTCTTCAAACAGGCCGGTAAGCTGAACACAGAACATAACAAGAAGGGGTCGCCCAGCAAGGACGACGATGAGGAGCCTCACCCACCGAATATAGGGGGGCAGAAGAAATTTCCCCCTGAAGTCAACACGGTGAATATGATATACGCTACTCACATCCCCAAGCGGAAGCACAAGCGCGCTTTAAGGGACGTCTATGCGGCAGAGCCAGTCGCCCCAAAATTCAACCCATGGTCAGCCTGCCCGATCAGTTTCGATCGCAGAGACTATCTGACTAGCATCCGTCACGGAGGCTCGGGCGCATTGGTCCTCGACCCAATTATCGACGGATTCCACCTCACGCGAGTCCTCATGGACGGCGGTAGCAGCCTTAACGTACTCTATCAGGACACGGTGCGCAAAATGGGTATCGATTCGTCAAGAATCAAACCCACGAAAACTACCTTTAAAGGAGTAATACCTAGTGTAGAGGCCCGCTGCACGGGCTCAATCACATTTGAAGTCGTCTTTGGCTCGCTAGATAACTTCCGAAGCGAAGACTTGATCTTCGATATCATCCCCTTCCGCAGTGGCTATCATGCACTGCTCGGACGAACTGCATTCGCTCGCTTCAATGTGATCCCGCATTATGCATACCTCAAACTGAAGATGCCCGGACCACATGGTGTTATAACAGTAAATGAAAACATGGAGCACTCCCTCCGTACTGACGAGCACACCGCGGCCCTTGCAGCGGAAGTCCAGGGCGGGCTTATTACGCCAAATACTACATCAGCAGTTAAGCCACATGGACACTGTTAAACGCGTCTGGTCTACCCTGCAGAGCGACAGTCCAGCTCGTCCGGAGCTCGATTAGCAGTTAGACCTCCATCTTAGCCTCAACCGAATTGCGGCATGTGTACCACGCGTACATAACTATGCACTAAAGATACCATGGGCAAAGATGGAAGCATACTAAAGATAAAATCCACAATACGGCTCGACCCTATGTGGACTCTCATATTATTTTTCCTTATTTTTATTTTTGCAGGTTTCCTACAACCCACGTCATCTTTTGATGATACCAAGGGCACCTTTTTCAGTCCCTTTATGAAAACCCGATCGTTGATCCTCTTGAAGGATCACACACCAAGGAGCAAAGCGGCGCAACACTGCGGCAGAGTATCTAAAGGATCTTTAAAGATCGCATCTTCCTTTCTCCGGACCTGCTCATAGCTTTCCCTTGTGCCGGGCATGTGAAATAGCCTCAATGCTTATCACATTACTTGTACAAATACATTTTGACGTATCAATCAGACCATAAATGGAAACAAATTTTTCACCCAACCTATTCGGTACTGGCTTATCTACTAATCTGTACTCCCTCTTTTTGCCTGATTTTCATGTACACCTCGGTACGACTTAAATCGCCAGGGGCTCCAGCCACGTACATTTCTTAAAATAAAAGTCCGAACACCTTTTTAGTAGAATTCAGCGTCCCAAATATAGCATTATATGCATCGGCTCCGAATCATGTCTTTGGTCAATAGTTGGGTTGCCTGGCTCCTGTGTTTACTGCCTTACGTTCCGCTCATTTGGCTAGGGTAATAAAGCGAGAATTACTGCGATTGTGTTTCTGGTTAATCCGGATAAACACCTCAGTAGAGAAAGCCGAAAACTGACTGTCATGACGCGGCGAGAGCTGGTCAGCTATTCGGTGACTAAGTATAAATCTCTTGCAATTTTTTCCGCACTATGCGAAGGACCGGTCTCCACCCGATCAGGTGTCTACAGCACCCAAGTTCGGGTAATCGAACAATACCAAGGGCTGCGCCTACAATGTCATTGTCAAACTCCTATGGCTAAGTGAGAGTGATAAAGCCACATAGTCTGATTGTCTGGTTCGCCGCACTAACACCTCCTTCAAGGACCAAGCCATTGGGTCAAGTGTGTCAAGGTGCCATTTTGAACAACCCCGTACTACCTACGTGGGGGCTGAAGCCGACGACTGGCCAACTCTCAGATACCGTAAATGGCCGCACAAGGGGGATTTTTTTGGAAAAACAAGCAACATATTATACATAAGCCTTGTTTCATAATACAAAGTTCGGGCAACACGAACACATTCATTCAAAAACAATGTCTTTCAAACACTGGCCCTCTACAATGCAGGAACCTTCCATGACTTCATCAAAATATCGCTCCAGCGTGTGGTGCTCCTTGCCTGCGGGTGATCCCTTGGTTGCCAGCTTGACAGCTGCTACCTCTTGAGCATGCGTCGGTTTTCCCTTGAAGAGGAAAGGGTGATGCAGCAAAGTAGCATAAGTATTTCCCTCAGTTTTTGAGAACCAAGGTATCAATCCAGTAGGAGACTACACGCAAGTCGCCTAGTACCTGCACAAACAATCAAGAACCTTGCAACCAAGGCGATAAAGGGGTTGTCAATCCCTTCACGGCCACTTGCAAAAGTGAGATCTGATAAAGATAATAAGATAAATATTTTTGGTATTTTTGTTGTATAGATTGGAAAAGTAAAGATTGCAAAATAAATAGTAAACTAGAATTGTAGATTGGAAACTTATATGATGTAAAATAGACCCGGGGGCCATAGGTTTCACTAGTGTCTTCTCTCAAGATAGCATATATATTACTGTGGGTGAACAAATTACTGCCGAGCAATTGATAGAAAATCGCATAATTATGAGGATATCTAGGCATGATCATGAATATAGCCGTCACGTCCATAGAAAAGCCACCTAGCTAATAACTATGGACCCGAAGGTCTGTGGTAAACTACTCACACATCATCGGAGAGGCTATGGTGTTGATGTAGGAGCCCTCCATGATCGAATCCCCCTCCGGCAGATCACCGAAAAAGGCCCCAAGATGGGATCTAACGGGTACAGAAGGTTGCGGCAGTGGAAAAGTGGTATCGTGGCTACCCCCGATGTTTTCAGGGTATAAGAGTATATATAGGCGAAAGAAGTAGGTCGGTGGAGCTATGAGGGGCCCACGAGGGTGGGGGGCGCGCCCTCCTACCTCGTGGCCACCTCGTTGCTTCCTTGATCTCCCGGATTGTGTTTGTTCCAAAAAAGATCCTCGCGAAGGTTTCGTTCCGTTTGGATTCCGTTTGATATTCCTTTTCTGCGGAACACTGAAATAGGCAAAAAAACAGCAATTTGCACCGGGCCTTTGGTTAATAGGTTAGTCCCAAAAATATTATAAAAGAGTATATTAAAGCCCATTAAACATCCAAAACAGATAATATAATAGCATGGAACAATAAAAAATTATAGATACGTTGGAGACGTATCAACAACGTTCATCTTGGCCCACTGTACCTTGACACGGGCGAAGGCCATCCGGGCACCTTCGATAAAGACCGACTGCTTTATGGCATCCAGTCGGGGGTAGGCACTGGCTAGCCACTTCATGAGCCCGAAGTAGCTGCTGGGTATGGGCTCGGTGGGCCAAAGACGGATTATCATATCCCTCATAGGTAATCCGGCCACCCTATGCAGTTCAGTCAACTGTTTTAGCTGATCGCCGAGGGTCACCGGATGCTCTGGCGCAAGGTACTGCGACCAGAACAGCTTCTCCGTCGAGCTCCCCTCTTCGGCTTGGAAGAACTCCGCAGCATCAGCCACACTCCGGGCAGATCCGCAAACGCTCCTGGAGAACTCCAAACCTGGGTCAGTAAGAGGTACCTTCTCCTCACAAATTTGCTCTGCATATTAAAAGCCTTACCCGTCGCGATCTGCTTGTCCTCTTGGATCTCCCGGCAGGTACCTTGGGCTTCAACCCGGGCCTCCTGCGCGCTTTGGAGGGCCTTTGCAAGTTCGGCATCTTGGTCCGTAATCTTGCTCTCAAAAGACTCACATTTGCTTATGGCGTCCCGGAGCTCTTGTTGAATTTACTCCACCCTTGACTCATGTTTTAGGCAAGCGGCTCGTTCCTCCTCCGCCTCCTTCTTGGCCTCGGCCAGTGCACTTTTGACGGTCTCGACCTCAGATGCATCAGCTATGAGCATAACCACAAGACTCATTTAGCTAAAAAAATCATAATTCATGTCATTTCAGATATGTTTCGGTACAGCATACCTTGCTTTTCCTCCAATTTCTGTTTTAGTTCGGACACTTCGGCGGCATGGGAGGTTGCCGCTCGCATTGAAGCCTGTTTGTTTAAACAGACAAGCATATTAATCTCCTGCGAGAACTATTCAATCCTCAGTTCGGCCTTTCTTTACGAACACCAAACAGAGTCTTAGGGGCTGCTAACTATACATAGGTATCATTTTTATATAGATAAAAAGTACTACATCCCATACATCAAAGCCTGGTAAGAGGCTGGTGTAGGCTTCGTTCAATCCGCTCTTAGTGGACCAAACCTTTTCAACCACCTTATCCGTAAGGGTACAATGTTCCTCAACAATGGAGGTGCTCTGAAGCGCTTCCACTAGTGTATCCGGCGCCTCCGGATTGACGGAGTCTGCCGATGGAGTGGATGCACCCCCTTCTTTCGAAGGAGGCTGCTCACCTGATTCGGGAGCCATGTGGGTCTCCGAAACGGTATTCAGTTGGGGGACGAACTGGGCATGGCCCCCGCCGCCCGTCTCCATGGGGGTCGGTTCCCCATGTTCTCGGCCACAGAGGTATTACCCTCTGGCGCCACCTTGATGGCTTCCCGCACCTCTCCATGGCCTGGGGGGGGGTCCTGACGATGGCTTGTACCTAGGGTAGGGTAATAGACCTGACCTAGACACCCTTCCCAAGGACATTACCTTAAATTCAAGGACATTCAAAGGAAAACACCATCCACCGACTGAAACCGCCTCAGAGTGCATGTCACTCGACCGACAGTTCACTCGGATAACCCAATTCCATTCGACCAAGATATAATCATTCGACCGTACCAGAAATCACTCGGAGTACAGAACATCTAAAGTCTCTTAGGATGACAACAGTCAGGCGTTCATTCCGTAGTTTTAATGGTCATTTATATGGCTTTATTGCTGACGTTACCAGTAACATCTTCTCTTTATGTACATTGAACCATATGTAACGGGGGATGGCTGGGGTCCTGGCGCACTCTATATAAGCCACCCCCTCCTCTGGGACAAGGTTCGCACCCCCTGTAACTTCACGCATAATCCAATGGACCGAGCCTCCGGACACCAAGATGTAGCGCTATTACTTCCACTGAAAAGGGCCTGAACTCATAAATCTTGCGTGCACAACCTCACCGTAGCTAGGATCTTGCCTCCTACCTACCCCCCATTCTACTGTCAGACTTAGAACCACAACAGTTGGCGCCCACTGTGGGGCAGGTGTCTTAGCGACTTCCGGTGAGGTTGCGATTTTCTCGATCTTCATCATCATGGTTTCCGGCGGTGGATTGGCTGAGGGCCGCGAGATCCATCTTGGCACGCTCGTCTTCGTCGCCGATGACTCTGCCTGGCTCCAGGAGGCCCCTCTCGACGTCGAGGCGCTCCCCATCCGTGGGGCAACGCACTTCCGCCCATGTGTTCGCGGCGTCCTTCTGCGGCAACCATCGACTCAGTATTGATCGGTTCCCGTAGCAGCTATGCTCTTCGCTGTTCATCGTCGCAAGCGATCTGGTCGATCGCGACTTCAACGGTGGGTGAGGCATGCGGTGGCTCGTCAGACGGCCACCCCCCAAGTCACGGCAATCGAGCCCGACGAATCTCTCTATGGGCTATTCGACCCGTCGAGTGGTTCCGTTGAGACCCTTTCCGAGTGTGATAGCAGCGATCCTGCATCAGAAGTCCTGATGGTCGACACGCCGTGCAGCCCGCCTGGTTCTCGTCGCGACGGCGGCGGCGATGCAGCAATGACCCGTCGCGTGTTCACAAGGAGTACCACCCCGAAGCCCTCTCTTCGCAGCAGAGGGAGGAACTGCACCACCGCAACGTGGAGGCACTCCACACTCCCATCGTTGGAGAGACCTCCGAGGCTCGGGCCTTGGAGAACGCGCACCTGGCCACTTTGGCTGAGTGCACTCGACTGGAGAACCTTCAGCGCGCACTCGACGAACACGCTCGACGGCAGATCCCTGAGTCTAGTCGACGACTATGACAACTATTCCCGCCTGAACCTCAGGTATACCGCACTCCGATCTAAAATCTTACAACTGCCACCCGTATAGCAGAATCAATTCAGCCATCCCAGTTGGAGGCCGGCAGAGGCCTGATGAAGATCCGAGCACTCCTCCGGGTGGCTGGTGAACAAAACACACCAGTATCTCAGTCGTGTAACAGAATCCATAGCAGATCTATGGTGGCTGACACAGTCCAGTCGGCTCACAGCCCTAGATCGCATCCGCAGCGTGAGGGACGTGGACATCGCCAAGAGCAGTATGTAGGACCTTGAAGTATGTCTATAGGGGGATGATTAGACTACTTGACCAGTAAAAACTTAACCTTTTCCAAATTTTAGAGTTTGGCAGATTTTAACTATTTTAGGACGAGTCAAGCAATCATCACACTATTCAAGCAAGCATGCAAAGAGTATATAGGCAGCGGAAAGTAAAGCATGCAACTTGCAAGAAAGTAAAGGGAAGGGTTTGGAGGATTCAAACGCAATTGGAGACACAGATGTTTTTGGTGTGGTTCCGATAGGTGGTGCTATCGTACATCCACGTTGATGGAGACTTCAACCCACGAAGGGTAACGGTTGCGCGAGTCCATGGAGGGCTCCACCCACGAAGGGTCCACTAAGAAGCAACCTTGTCTATCACACCATGGCCGTCGCCCACGAAGGACTTGCCTCACTAGCGGTAGATCTTCACGAAGTAGGCGATCTCCTTGCCCTTACAAACTCCTTGGTTCAACTCCACAATCTTGTCGGAGGCTCCCAAGTGACACCTAGCCAATCTAGGAGACACCACTCTCCAAGAAGTAACAAATGGCGCGTTGATGATGAACTCCTTGCTCTTGTGCTTCAAATGATAGTCTCCCCAACACTCAACTCTCTCTCATAGGTTTTGGATCTGGTGGAAAGAAGATTTGAGTGGAAAGCAACTTGGGAAGGCTAGAGATCAAGATTCATATGGTAGGAATGGAATATCTTGGTCTCAACACATGAGTAGGTGGTTCTCTCTCTCAGAAATGGTAAGTTGGAAGTGTAGGTTCGTTCTGATGGCTCTCTCCACGAATGAAGAGGAGGTGGAGGGGTATATATAGCCTCCACACAAAATCTAACCGTTACACACAATTTACCAAACTCGGTGGGACCGAATCGTTAAACTCGGTCAGACCGATTTTGCAAACAATGTGACCGTTAGGGTTTTTGGTGGGACTGACATGCATCTTGGTGAGACCGATTCGGTTAGGGTTAGGGCACAACGTAATCTTGGTAAGACCGATTACACAAACTCGGTGAGACCGATTTGGTAATAAGCTTTCCAGAGAGTTGGTCAGGTAAACTCGGTGGGACCGATTTGCTCTTTTCGGTGAGATCGAAATGTTACAAAAAGGAAACAGAGAGTTTATATTGCAATCTCGGTGGGACCGATCGTTCGCTTCGGTTAGACCAAAACGTTACGAAGGGAAACAGAGAGATTACAACCCCATTTCGGTGAGACCAAGATCCCTATCGGTAGGACCGATTTGCTTAGGGTTTGTGGCAGTGGCTATGACTTTTGGAATCGGTGGCACCGAATAGGAAGAATCGGTGTGACCGATTTTGGCTTTAAGTTTAGGTCATTTGTGGATGTGGGAAAGTAGTTGAGGGTTTTGGAGCATATCACTAAGCACATGAAGCAAGAGGCTCATTAAGCAACACCTCATCCCTCCTTGATAGTATTGGCTTTTCCTATAGACTCAATGTGATCTTGGATCACTAAAATATAAAATGAAGAGTCTTGAGCTTTTGAGCTTGAGCCAATCCTTTGTCCTTAGTATTTTGAGGGATCCACTTTCATCATCCATGCCATGCCATTCATTGAGCTTTCTTGAAATAATAGTCTTGGAATAGCATTAGCTCAATGAGCTATATGTTGTTATGAATTACCAAAACCAATTAGGGATAGTTGCACTTTCACAGTACTTGGGTCAGAACCACGAGCAGTACGATCATCGGCTCGGTCGTGGTGACCGCCGTCGAGTGCCTACGCCCCCTCTGAGGGGCGGATCATATGTGCCCCGACATTATGATGATAGACGCTCGTATAGTGATGAGTGGAGGGTGCCAGTCGACCCCAGAGAGCCGGGGTTTGATGCGAGGTCAATTCTGGTGCAAGGCTTGGTTGACAGGTACCGAGCACACAGAGAGGGGCAGGACAGAGATCGCCCGACTGGAAGCAGAGTGCATGTTTCTGGTCCCGAGTGTTTCAGCAGAGCCATCAGAGCTGCAGAGATCCCTCCCAACTTCAGGTTGGTGACTGGAGTTAGTAAGTTCACTGGTGAGTCGAAGCCTGACACGTGGCTTGAGGATTATCGAGTGGCTGAACATATTGGTGGTGGCAATGATGATGTAGCCATGAAGCATCTTCCCCTGATGCAAACGACCTGAAGGGTTGGCAGAATTGCAGCATTGTGTACAAAAACTGAATGAATCTTTGAGGGATTACATTCAGAGGTGGACCACTTTGCATCACACAGTGGAAAATGTATCTCAGCATCAAGCAGTTTGCGCCTTCAAGGAGGGCGTTTGGTATCGAGAGCTTAACCGGAAATTCGGTCAGACAGGAGACATGACCCTGACCCGAATGATGGAAATAGCCACTCGGTACGCTAATGGCGAACAAGAAGACCAACTCCGCAGCGACAAGAGCAAGCCAGTCGGCTAGGACACTGGAGGAGGTAATTCCAATCGGAAGTAGAAGCGCAAAGCAGAGCCTGCGGGTCCTGGAGAGGTTGCAGTTGCGACCCAAGGAAAATTTAAGGGAAAGCCTAAAGGGCCCTGGATCCCCAAGAATGTAAAAGATCAAGCAGGAAATGATGTGTTGGATTTGCCATGTCACATTCACACCAAAAAGGATGAAGAGGGTAATCTGATTTATACCAAACATACCACTCAACAATGTCGGCTCCTTATCCAGCAATTCCGAGAGAAACAACCCAGTGAGAAATAGAAGGAATCTGATAAGGATGAGGACAAGGAAGAGGATGATGATGGTTTCCCCAATGTCAATTCCACTTTGGTGATTTTTGATGACATTGAAAGTAAAATTCGACTGAAGTTCATCAACAGGGAAGTAAACATGGTTGCTCTGGAAACAATGACATATTTGAAGTGGTCAAAGACTCCCATCACATTCGACCAGTCCGACCACCCTCCGCGCGTTACCACCCCCGGGAGACAAGCGGTGGTGGTTGACCCAGTCATTGGGGGCACCCGACTGACCAAAGTCTTGATGGATGGCGGCAGTGATTTAAACATTTTGTATGCCGAGACCCTCTGAGGGATGGGCATTCCAATGTCCAAGCTCAGCAAGAGCAACATGCGATTCCACGGAGTCATCCCTGGAAAGAAAGCTGATTCACTCAGCCAGATCACTCTTGATGTGGTTTTTGGTGATTCAAAGAATTACTGTAAGGAAAAGTTGACATTTGAAGTTGTGGATTTTCACAGTGCTTATCATGCTATCCTGGGCAGAACTTCATATGCTTGTTTCATGGCTCAACCATGTTACGTGTATCTCAAGCTGAAGATGCCTGGCCCCAGGGGCGTCATCACAATCACTGGTAATCGGCACAGAGCTGAAGAGTGCCTCCAAAAGGGCTCAAAGATCATTGATGAACAAATGGCAGTAGTAGAAATGGAAGAATACAAGAAGACTGCAGATCCGAGTGATTTGTTGAGTGCTAAGAAGCCTGCTTCACATTCTGCATTTCAGTCATCTGGTGAAACAAAGTCGGTTCATATTCACCCGACCGATCCCAAGGCTGCTCCGACTCATATCTCAACAACACTCAATGGAAAATAGGAAAAAGCGCTCATCCAGTTCCTCCGTGAGAACTGGGACATCTTTGCATGGAAACCTTCTGACATGCCAGGTGTACCCAGGGGACTAGCTGAGCACCGTTTGCGAGTCAATCCAAAGGCAAAACCGGTCAAAGAGCACCTCTGACGGTCCGCTGTGGAGAAAAGAAAGGCAATTGGCGAGGAAGTGGCTCGGCTTGTGACAGCTGAGTTCATCTGCGAAATATACCACTCTGAGTGGCTCGCCAATGTTGTCATGGTCCCAAAGAAGGACGATTCACTTCGCATGTGCATTGACTTCAAACATATCAATTGTGCCTGCCCGAAAGATCATTTTCCTCTACCCCGCATCGACCAAATTGTCGACTCGACTGCGGGGTATGAGCGTTTGTCCTTTTTGGATGCATATTCCGGGTACCATCAGATCCGATTGTATGGACCCGATGAAATAAAAACAGTTTTCATCACCCCATTCGGGTGCTTTTGTTATGTCACCATGCCCTTTGGTCTCAAGAATGCTAGTGTGCCACATTCATGTGCATGATTCAGAAGTGCCTGCTCACTCAAATCAGTCAAAATGTGGAAGCATACATGGATGACATCGTGGTTAAGTCGTGTAAAGGTTCCGACCTGCTGACTGACCTCGTTGAAACCTTTGCCAACCTGAGGAGATATGATATCAAGCTTAATCCATCGAAGTGTACACTCGGGGTTCCAGGCGGAAAGTTACTTGGTTTCCTCGTTTCCAAACGAGGGATCGATGCAAACCCAGAGAAAGTTGGTGCAATCCTCCGAATGAAACGCCCTGTGCGTGTACACGATGTTCAAAAGCTTACTGGTTGCTTGGCCGCTTTGAGTCGATTCATTTCTCGTCTCGGTGAAAAGGCATTGCCTCTTTACCGACTGATGAAAAAATCTGACAAGTTCGAGTGGACTCCTGAAGCTGACGCAGCATTTGCAGAGCTCAAAACCCTGCTTTCCACCCAGCCGGTGCTCACTGGCCCAATCAACAAAGAGCCTTTACTGCTTTATATTGCAGCCACTGGACAAGTTGTCAGCACAGTACTCACGGTTGAGCGGGAAGAAGAAGGTAAAGCCAACAAAGTTCAGCGCCCGGTGTACTGTATTTCTGAAGTCTTGACTCCATCCAAGCAGAGATATCCGCATTATAAGAAGCTTGTTTATGGGATTTACTTGAGCATGAAGAAGGTTGCAAATTATTTCTCAAACCATTCGATTACAGTCGTCAGTGATGCTCCACTATCAGAAATTCTGAATAATAGAGATGCAACTGGTCGAGTGGCAAAATGGGCGATTGAACTCCTTCTGATGGATATCAAGTTTGAGGCAAAGAAAGCAATGAAGTCCCAAGCAATAGCAGATTTCCTGGCCGAGTGGGTTGAGCAGCAACAACCGACCCAGATTCACTCGGAGCATTGGACTATGTTCTTTGATGGATCCAAAATGTTGAATGGTTCTGGTGTTGGGGTAGTCCTGGTATCCCCACGAGGCGACAAACTCAATTACATTCTCCAGATTCACTTTGAGTCCTCCAACAATGAAGCTGAATATGAGGCACTTCTGTATGGGTTGCGTATGGCCATTTCACTCGGCGTTCGTCGCCTAATGGTTTACGACGACTCGGATTTAGTGGTCAATCAAGTGATGAAGGAATGGGACATCATAAGCCCTGCTATGACCGGCTCTTGCAATGCTGTGAGAAAATTAGAAAAGAAGTTTGAAGGGTTAGAGCTCCACCACATACCCCGACTGAAGAATCAAGCAGTTGATGACCTAGCAAAGATAGGTTCCAAGCGGGAACCCATTCCCAGTAATGTGTTCTTGGATCATCTCCACACGCCATCAGTTCAAGAGGATCCTTTCATAGAAGATCCCCCGCAACCAAAAAGTTCTACCGATCCGACTGAAGTCGAGATTCCGGCCGTGGTCAACCTAATCATGGAGGTTTTGGTCGTCATTCCTGATTGGATAGTGTTGTATATTGCATATATTCTCGGGAAAGAGCTTCCAAAAGATGAAGACGAAGCACGTCAGATTGTCTATCGATCCAAAGCCTTCACCGTAATAGGTGGACTGCTTTACAGAGAGAGTGTTACTGGAGTTTCTCAGTGGTGCATCATGCCAGAAGAAGGTCGAATGATTCTCAACGACATCCACTCGGGGACCTGTGGTCACCATGCATCCTCTCGGACCATTGTGGCCAAAGCATACCGAGTGGGATTCTATTGGCCACGAGAAAATGAAATGGCAAAAGACATAGTCCACAAGTGTGAAGGCTGTCAGTTCTACTCCAACATGTCTCACAAGTCCGCGTCAGCCTTGAAGACCATTGCACTCGTCTGGCCCTTTACTGTTTGGGGATTGGATATGGTTGGACCTCTGAGGACTGGAGGAGTGGCTTCACGCATCTGCTTGTTGCGGTTGACAAGTTCACTAAATGGATGGAAGCCAATCCCATCAAAAACCTCGACTCGAGTACCGCTGTCAGCTTCATCAGAGAGTTAACATTCAGATATGGGGTCCCGCACAGCATCATCATGGACAATGGTTCAAACTTTGATTCAGATGAGTTCAGGGCTTTCTGTGCTTCCCAAGGCACTCGGTTCGACTATGCTTCAGTCTCTCATCTGCAGTCGAATGGACAAGCAGAAAGAGCAAATGGTTTGATCCTGCAAGGGTTGAAACTCAGGTTGATGCGTGACTTCAAGCATGCGGTAGGTTCCTGGGTAGATGAGTTACCATCAGTACTGTGGGGTCTAAGAACAACACCTAATCGGTCGACTGGTCGGACTCCCTTCTTTATGGTCTATGGAGCTGAACTTGTGCTACCGTCTGATTTGCTTCACAATGCTCCCCGAGTAGAAATTTTCTCAGAAGCTGAAGTAGAGCAAGCCCGGCAAGATGCTGTCGATCTTCTGGAAGAGGAAAGAGAGATGGCGCTAATCAGGTCGACCATTTATCAGCAAGACCTCCATCGATTCCATGCCAGAAACATGAGAGGCCGAGCGTTTCAGGAAGGAGACCTCGTGCTCTGAGTGGATCAGCAATGGCCTCACAAGCTTGCTCCCGCTTGGGAAGGCCCCTTCATCATCACCAAGGTGCTCCACAATGGAGCATACCACCTGTACGATGTGGGATACAAGAAAGACAAGCCACGCACTTGGAATGCGGAGCTGCTCCGCCATTTTTATACTTAAACATTCAGACTGATGAGATGTAATAAGAAGTACCTTTCAGTTTGTTTATGAAAGAAGCAGTTTTACAGTCTCCTAAGTGATTGTTGTTTCATATGCATATGTTCAAAAAAACCCAGTGGGTGGCTTAGCTGCGAACCTGATTCACCTAAGTTTCAGAAATAAAATCCTACCAAGTGAAGAGCAATCCTCTCACTTGGGGGCTTAGCCGCGAACCTGATTCGCCTAAGTTTGAAAAAATCCCACCAATTGAAGAGCAACCCTCTCACTCAGGGGCTTAGCTGCAGTTTCCTACTCGCCTAAGTTTGAAAGAAATCCCACCGAGTGAAGGGAAACCCTCTCACTCGGGGGCTTAGCTGCAGTTCCGTACTCGCCTAAGTTTGAAAAAATCCCACCGAGTGAAGAGCAACTCTCTCACTCGGGGGCTTAGCTACAGTTCTGTACTCGCCTAAGTTTGAAAAAATCCCACGAAGTGAAGAGCAACCCTCTCACTCGGGGGCTTAGCTGCAGTTCCGTACTCGCCCAAGTTTGAAAAAATCCCACCAAGTGAAGAGCAACCCTCTCACTCGGGGGCTTAGCTGCAGTTCCGTACTCGCCTAAGTTCAAAAAAATCCCACCAAGTAAAGAGCAACCCTCTCACTTAAGGGCTTAGCTGCAGTTCCGTACTCTCCTAAGTTTGACAAAATCCCACCAAGTAAAGAGCAACCCACTCACTCGGGGGCTTAGCTGCAGTTCCATACTTGCCTAAGTTTAAACACGCTCCGAGTGAAGAACGATTCTCTTGCTCGGGGACTTGGCCACACGCTCCATCCTGATCCGCAAGGACAACGAGGTGCAGGTCGACTGCGACCTTCTCCTCAGAGCTGCACCACAAGTACAATGTGCACTCCATCCTGATCCGGAAGGACGACGAGGTGCAGGTCGACCGCGACCTTCTCCTCAGAGCTGCGCCACAAGTACAATGTGCGCTCCATCCAAATCCGTAAGGTTGATGAGCTGCAGGTCGTCCGCAACCTTCTCCTCAGAGCTCTGCCACAGATACAATGTGCGCTCCATCCAGATCCGCAAGGACGATGAGGTGCAGGTCATCCGCGACCCTCCCCTCAGAATTGCATCACAGGTACAAAAGTCTGTTTCGAGTGAAGATATAAGTTCCACTCAAAAACAAAGTCAAACATATTCAAGGAAAAACCAAGTTCAGATAAATCCCATGAGGTTCCAGACTGCAGATTAAAGTACTCGGGCATCAGACCCAAAGAAGTTTAATGGTTACAAAACCACTCGGCATACCGAGGTAAATTTAATCGGATCATAAAAGTTTGTTTACTCCGCAGGAGGAGGGCTGACAGGCTCAACGAATTCATCCAGGTCGATTCCATCTGCAATGCGAGTAGCAGCAGCAATAAAAGTCTCCATAAAGGATTGGAAGTCGAGCTTCTTGGTGTTGGCGACTTTAATCGCTGCAAGCTTCTCTTCCTTGGTTTCTTTGCATTGGACGCGAACCGGAGGCAGAGCCATGTCAGTGCCATAGCGAGCAGACGACTTCTTCCATTCCTGCACTCGACCAGGAATCTCGTTAAGTTGAGTCATCAGAGACTCAAGATCATTCTGGAATGTCTCCCTTGGCCAGAGTGCAGTATCAATCCATGACACCGCCACTTTCAGTCGTGCAAGATAGTCCATGGCACTGGAAAGGCGAGACTCAGGTCGGAGTACGTTCATGGAAGCTTCATCTTTAATGGGGGAGTTGATGGGGTCCAAGCTCGTTTCAGTTCGCCCAGTATCTTCCTCGATGTTCTGGCAAAACTCTGCACACACAGATGAATGGTGAATCGACAGATGTAGGATGAGTCGACAATAGCAAACCAGTCGGAAGGGGAAAATACCTTCAGGCATAAGGAACAATTTCTTGGCGAGCCCTCCCAAATAAACCTCCAGCTTGTTCCTCCTCTGAGTGAGATCACCAACTTTGTCAGTTAGAGCTCCCTTGTCCTTCTTCAGTCGCATCACCTCCTGGTTAGCTTCGTCAAGAGCAGTCTTCAGCTTGGCATTTTCTTCTTCTAACTTCCCGGCTGAAGGCAGCTTCTTGTCGGCAAGTGATGTTTTCTCTTGCGCCATTTTTTGCGCCGTGGCAAGATCAAGGTCCTTCTGATCTAGCGCCTGCTTCATTTTTCTGAAAGAAATAACGCTTGGTTCAGAAGGAGGAAATAACACTCGGTTCAAAAGAGAATCAGTTGACAAGTTTTCCATACCAGCAACATCATCCTTAGCCTTCTAGAAGTTCTCCTTGGCCAACTCCAGATCAAGATTGAGCTGGATCTGCTTCTGCTCCAAGTCAGCAAACCGGGCTCCAAGCTCGCAAGATTTCTTTGATTAGAGGATAGTCAGTCGATAGAAGGAAAGTTTGGTTGCTTCCGAGCAATAAAGTTAAGTTCTAAGACTACTGCCGAATCAAACATTCAACAGTAGTCTCAGGGACTACACCCAGTGGGTGCACTCAGCGTGCCCCCACTAGTCCAGGTTCCACTCGGCAAGGTCCACCCAGACCGAGTGGAAGAATGTAAAAAAAAAGAGAAGCAACAGTTATTCTCAGACCACAACCGACTGCCCGCAGTCGACCGAGGTCTCGGGGACTACACCCAGTGGGTGCACTCAGCGTGCCGCCATTGGTTCCACTCGACCAGACTTGTCTAAGACCGAGTAGAAGAACTGAAAAGAGACATTTATACGAAGACCCCTGCCGAATCATACATTCGACGGCGGCCTCAGGGACTACACCCAGTGGGTGCACTCTGCGTGCCCCCACTAATTCAAAGATACAATCGACACAACCTAGTCGACTCAAGTGGAAAAACTACTCAGCGAAAACTGAAACACCCAGTGGGTGTATAGATGCAAAGTGCAGAATGACAAATAGATGCACAATAAAGGTTTTCTGGTAGCATATCCTAACAGAACAAGCATCAAAGATCAGTCGGAAATCAGCTAACCTGGACATTGGCCTGGAGTGCTGAGCTGGTGTCATAGGCAGCCTGACTGGCCTCGTGCACCACTTTCATCTGTTCCATCATAAGGCCTGCCTGGCGTATGGCTTCCTTGGCAGCACTCACTTGGTCCTCTAGGACATGATAGGCGGTGAAAAGTGGGGACGGTGGATCAGCCGCAGCAGCTCAAGAATCTGAGGCATGGGATTGCACAGATGAAATAGGGGCATGTACACTCGATGCTGAAGGATGTGCACTCGAAAATGGAATCGCAAAACTAACAGAAGCTCGGTTGATGTCTCCGGACTGCTGGATCGATGGTTCCATCACCGGCGTTGATTGGGGTGTCTTATTAGCTAGTGCCCTCCTGCCCGAAGTCCTGCCCCTCCTTACCGTGGATTTCTGTGGCACATCTTCGTCATTGTCTAGAAGTTCAATAACATTTGGCAGAGCTGCAAAGGAATCGACCGCAAGAGTTCAGTCGACCGTCAAAGTGGTTGGCAAAGTAAAGGCAAGATGACAAGAGTCATACCCGCGTTGGATGTGACCGCCTCTTCCATCTCCTCATCATCACCATCTTTATAAATGGAAGTCTCAGAGGTAGCAGCACTGCAAATTCCAAAATTCACTCGGTCAAGCAAGAGGATGAGTCGACAACCAATATAAGACTCCCTGAACAAAGAGTGGAGACCAAACACTTACGCAGAGGCAACAGGAACGTCAACCTTGATCTTGGGCAACGCCTTCCGGGGCTTTGATGGCGCAACTTTGGGCTGCTTCGGAGCCTTCTCAGTCGGCACAGGAGAAGATGTCCGAGTGCGCTTTGAATTCAGTCCAGTCGGTGCAGTCGCTTTGCCACAGACACTTGTTGTGTCATGGGTATGCTTAGAACGTCTTTCGATGCAAGGGGGGAGTCGACTTCCTCACCACTGCTTGAGTCATCACTCTCCTCATCTTCTCCCCCATCAGATTGCCAGTCGCCACTGTCGTCTCCGCTCACCTCTCCTTCCTGCTCCTGCTCCTGCTCCTGCTCTCCATTGGGCATCAAGTACATCTCAGTGTAAATCTGCAAGGCACAGAGTTGAATAGATATCAGTCAGTTTCGGAAACAATTACATATCAGAACAAAAGGATACTCGGAAGTAAAGGTTAGACCTTATCTGGTTCACTGGTGTTGTCGAGTGGAGGAATTCTCCTAGACCCCATGTGGTTGTCCTTGTTGCCAGTGATGCCCTGCAACCACTGCGCCACCGTCTCCTCGACAACTTCCTCCGGGTGGATCCGAGTGCTATCCTCAATACCCGAGTATATCCACATTGGATGATTGTGAGCTTGGAGTGGTTGGATGCATCAACTGAGAAAAACCTCTAGCAATTCCATGCCAGTCGCACCATCGCGGACAAGTTGGACTACTCGCTCTCTCAACCAACATATTCACCTCCACTTTCTCAGTTGGAGTCACTTTCAAGGGAGAGGGCTTCTCAACTCGCTCCATAGAAAACGGAGGAAGGCCAGTCGACTGAACAAGGGTCGATTGGTCCTTACAGTAAAACCAGGTCAACTGATACCCTCTAACTGAGTCGGGAAGAATCATAGTGGGGAAAGTGCTTTTACCCCTCATCTGGATCCCTAGACCTCCACACATCTGGATCACGTGCGTCCTCTCATCACTCGGATTAGCCTTTTTCACAAACTGGGAACGACAAGTGAAAATGTGTTTGAAGAGACCCTAGTGCGGTCGAAAGCCCAGAAAGTTCTCACACATGGACACGAATGTAGCAAGGTATGTGATAGTGTTGGGAGAAAAGTGATGAAGTTGGGCTCCAAAAAAGTTCAGAAAACCCCAGAAGAAAGGATGGAGGGGCAAAGAGAAACCGCGCTTGACATGAGTCGCAAGGAGGACACACTCACCCTCATGCGGCTGCGGCTCGGTCTCGTCAAGCCTCCAGGAACCATGGGCAATCAAGCCTCCTTCGGCCAGATCCTCCTGCTGGATCGTGGATCGAATCCAGTCACCCTGGATCCAGCCACATGGCAAGCTAGATCTCGACGACGACCCTCCCCGACTCGTCTTCTTGCCCTTCGCCTTTGTCGTCGCCTTCTTCGCACGCTCCAAAGCCGCGGTCTTGTCCTTCCCCATCGCAGCAAGCTGCGCACGGGTGGGGCAGTGGCGTCGAGGGTAGAGGAGGACGTAGTGGAGAAGCAGAGGAGGAAGAAGAGAAATGGGGCGCACTGTGCAAAATACACCGGCCCCTACGTCTTATATGGGCCTACTCCTGAG
The DNA here is from genome assembly GCA_963921465.1 of Triticum timopheevii. NCBI lineage: Eukaryota > Viridiplantae > Streptophyta > Magnoliopsida > Poales > Poaceae > Triticum > Triticum timopheevii. The sequence goes on along the minus strand of OY997272.1, from coordinate 187,300,511 downwards.
TGACTGACTCATGGGCCCAAGCAATCCCGTCAAATCCCGCAATAGTCACACGCTCGGTACATGGCGAAAAAAGTGATGCGAGAATCAAGGCGTCACTGCCTAATCCGCCCATTTACTACGGTCCTCTCCGCCCTGCGCGCTTCCCCAAATTTCGAATCCCGTGAGATCCGGGAACGGTAGTGCATTCAATCGCGCCGAAGATTTTATTCCATATCAGCACTTGAAGCTTATCAGCAAAGTTCACTCGACAACCTCGGAATGGATCAAAGCGATTGAAAGTGAGGCCGAAGTTTCTGCATGGTTCACCAACCCAAGTAAAACACTACCGAAGCACGAAAGTTGGGTCGGAACCATCTTCAACTCCATCTCCCACTCGGACTCTGAACCATTTGGGGGCTAATGACGATGGCATGTACCTAGGGTAGGGTAATAAACCTGACCTAGACACCCTTCCCAAGGACATTACCTTAAAGTCAAGGACATTCAAAAGACAACACCATCCACCAACTGAAACAGCCTCAGAGTGCATGTCACTCGACCGACAGTTCACTCGGATAACCCAATTCCATTCGACCAAGATATAATCATTCGATCGTACCAGAAATCACTCGGAGTACAGAAGATCTAAAGTCTTAGGATGACAATGATCATCCGTTCACTCCATAGTCTTAATGGTCATTTATATGGCTTTATTGCTGACGTTACTAGTAATGTCTCCTCTTTATGTACATTGAACCCTATGTAACGAGGGGTGGCTGGGGTCCTGGCACATTCTATATAAGCCACCCCCTCCTCTGGGACAAGGGTTTGCACCCCCTGTAACTTCACGCATAATCCAATCGACCGAGCCTCCGGGCACCGAGACGTAGGGTTGTTACTTCCACCGAGAAGGGCCTGAACTCGTAAATCTTGCGTGCACAACCTCACCGTAGCTAGGATCTTGCGTCCTACCTACCCCCATTCTACTGTCAGACTTAGAACCACGATAGGTCCCTCGAGACAACACTTCGGTGTTGTCCGTTGTAGTGGGTGGAGAGGCCGGCGGGGGAAACTCGCTCTCCATCATGTTGGAGCCCAGCGAATTCCCAGAAGACGACTATTGTTGGGGAAGATCGCGGGCCGGACTACAATACGTGATTCTGTGTGTTAGGGTCGCAAGGCATAGATCCGGATATGTACATTATCCTTAAACACTTACGATTCGGCCGAAGGCTTCGGCCTCGGGTTCCATTCGGGGACGGCTTCGACGTCTGATTCCGAATCATCTGAGAGGGAGAGTTTCCCCTTCTTGGACGCCTCCGCCACTAGATCCGCAGAAGCCTCCATTTTCTTCCCCCCTTAGGGGGAGAATTGTTCTCCTCCTCTTCCTCCTCGTCTTCATCATGGGAGGAGGGAGCTTCAGTATCTTCGGACGTTATGTCTGAAGTACCCTTACAGCGAAGGCTAGTTCTAGCCTCTTTGGCCTTCTTCTTGGCCTTCTTCTCTGGCACCTGGTACGGCACCGGAACCAGCATCTTCATCAGAAGAGGAATAGCTGGGTATTTGGGCAGTGGAGACGGACAATGGATTCGCTCCGCCTTCTTGGCCAGCCCTGAAGAATAAGGGAAAGACTTAGTATACCCTTTGATCCACAAATTGAGGATATGTTTGAGAATCTGAAAAACTTACTGGAGTGGCTGGGTGAGTGCAGTCATAGCCGAGGTCTTCGGTCGTTGGCGGCCACGACTTTTGGGTCTTGAACAACGGTTTCCATATATCTTCGTGCTTCATGCCAAAGAACCGCTGCAAGGTCCGGGGACTTGCCAGATTGAACTCCCACATATGGAGAGTTCGGCGTTGGCAAGGGAGAATTCGGCGAAGCAGCATCACCTGGATCACGCTGGCAAGGCTGGTGTTCTTGTCCACCATGATCTTGATATGCTTTTGCAGCGTCATCACCTCGTCGGATGACGCCCAATCTAGGCCCTTGTTGAGCCATGATGTGAGCTGCATTGGTGGACCAGTTTTGAACTCGGGAGTGGCGGTCCATGTGGCATCGCGGGGTTCCGTGACGTAGAACCACTCCTGTTGCCATCCCTTCACAGTCTCTACGAAAGTCCCCTTTGGCCAGGTAACTTTGGGCAGTTTGCTCAACATGGTGCCGCCACACTCCGCGTGTTGATCATCGACCACTTTGGGCTTCACATTGAAGACCTTGAGCCATAGGCCGAAGTGGGGGGGAGGGGGATGCGGAGGAATGCCTCGCACACGACAATAAACACCGAGATGTTGAGGAATGAATTCCGGGCTAGATCATGGAAATCTAGCCCGTAATAGAACATGAGTCCATGGACAAAAGGGTGGAGAGGAAACCCTAGCCCGCGAAAGAAATGGGGGATGAACACTACCCTCTCATTAGGCTCTAGCATGGGGACGATATGCTTTTTGGCAGGGAGCCGATGGGCGATTTCCTTGGCTAAGTATCCTACTTCCCGGAGCTCCTTGATGTTCCCCTCCGTAATGGGCGAGGCCATCCACTTGCCCTGTGCTACAGATCCAGACATGGTTAGAGTGTTTGCTGGAGACGGAAAGGATTGAAGCTTGGGTGCTGGAGCTCGAGGACGGATGGGCTGAGGAGGAAGAAGGCGTGGGGCAAAAAGATGGATCTTTATCTCTTTATAAAGGCAATGAATATCAAGCGTCCTCCCATGAGCCTTAAAACTCGCCTACTCCCAAGGGGTCATGCAAGCGGCACGGTTGGATTACCCAAATCCGTATTGATGAGAATCCCACAATAAGGGGACACGATCTCTGCTTTGACAAGACGCGTCAATGAATACCGCGTCTCGAAACGTGAAGCGGGAGGCTGGAAAACGGTTCGAAATAATAATAAAGGCCAGAGCACAACGCCTCGCCGAAAAAGCCGTCAGAAGACATGACCTATTTTTGTTTAAGTATTTACCCTCGTGGTTCAGGGTTGTAACTATTATATAGAGCCGGATATAGTCCTTTTCATCAGCTACTTTGAAGTGTTCGGAGGAGGAACCCGCCTTGCAATGCCGAAGACAATCTGCGCGTCAGACACATCATCATTGAAGCTTGGTTCAGGGGCTACTGAGGGAGTCCTAGATAATGGGGTCCTTGGGCCTCCGGGCTATGTGACATGGGCCGGACTAGTGGAACGTGAAGATACAAGATAGAAGGCTTCCCCCCCCCCCCCATGTACGGATGGGACTCTCCTTGGTGTGGAAGGCAAGCTTGGCGTTCGGATATGAAGATCCCTTTCTCTGTAAACCGACTCTGTACAACCCTAGCGCCCTACGGTGTCTATATAAACCGGAGGGTTTAGTCCGTAGAGGCAGTCATAATCATACATGCTAGACATCTAGGGTTTAGCCATCACGATCTCGAGGTAGATCAACTCTTGTAACCCCTATACTCATCAAAGTCAATCAAGCAGGAAGTAGGGTATTACCTCCATCTAGAGTGCCCAAACCTGGGTAAACATCGTGTCCCTTGCCTCCTGTTACCCTCGATCCTTAGACACACAGTTTTGGAGCCCCTACCCGAGATCTGCCGGTTTTGACACCGACAGACGGGGCCTTAGGAGGATACAATTTTGACATGGACTGATTAGCGCAAGATGGAGGTTGAAATATTTTTAGAGGCCTGCAACAAAAAAAAACAACAACATGGGTGATGGAGAGGAGCTCCTCACGCATGAGCTATGGCTGCCGTCGCCGCCTCAAGCCCAGCATCGTCTTTGGCTATTTGCCTCACCTCAGCTCAACTCAACCGAGAGGACTCCACAACCTCAAAATGCCCACATCCTCAAGTCGCCACACTCCCGCTGAGAGAGGGATCACCATGACTCCGCTGTTGGCAATTTAATTGAAGTCGCATGAACAAGGAAGGAGTAAAGTTGCACGAGAGACGACTATGGACACCGAGAGAGCGGTGCAGCGAGATTACTATTGGAGAAAGGTGTGGCTGCTCCCGGTTGTAGGTGCACCTGCATGGAAGAACACGGTAGGAGACGACATTGAGAAAAAAGGAAGAAGATGAACCGTGTGGGGCTGCGAGCAAGTGTACGAGGGAGTGGAGGACAACTATGCCGAAGCAGACCAGTAGCGGAAGCTCGCCGCTGGGAGCCCGGGACGGAGGACGGAGGCGGCGCGGCGTTGACAAACAGAGGAGCAGCCCGGGGACAAGATTAGCGCCACGGCGAGGAAATCACTTTACGCATGTTGGACTAGACGTGGGCCTTCTATCTTCAGGCCCGGTTACGAACGAAAATTGTAGCTCATTCTCTAGAGCAGCAGCCCACGATACGGTGATTCTTACGTGCGTGACAACGCGGACGACTGAAGCAAATCTTGTGCATACATACACATGATCCGAAGACGGAGTGATCTAAATCACTGTGGAGGCTCATAGCTAGCTCTGTTTTACTGTTTTATAATATGTGCCTAGTGCACGATCAGTCAATCATCGATGCACCAAATCATTCTCTACATGGTATCAGATAGCATCACGATCCTCTCCTAAACCGCTTCCGCCTACCATAGCCCCCGCCTCAGGCCGCCGCTGCTTCCCTCTCCCCAGGCTGCGCCTCCCGCCCCACCGCGCCCTACCTCCCCTGCTGTGCCACCTCCGCCGCCGCGCCACACCTCCTGTCGCGCTGCACCCTCACCCAACCCCGGCCGCCGCCTCTCCCCCTCACCACCGTGCCATCGCCATGTCGTCCAACACCTCCACCTACTCCAACCCCTTCGCCGGGCCAGACCTCGTTGACATCCGCGACATCAACATCCACGAACGCGTCCCCGCCGTCCTCGATGCCACCGACTCCATGTACTTCATGTGGAAGACGTACTTTTCGCTGCTCTTCCGTGAGAACAATCTCATGGATCATATTGACGGCACTGTCGACTCCCGCGCCATGGTGGGCAACTCCGAGTGGACCGCGATCGACGCCACGCTCATCCGGTGGTTCTTCACCACCATCTCGAAGGACCTGTTTCATACGGTCGTGAGCGATGGTGATGACGCCCGCATCGTGTGGGTCAATATCAACGGCCTCTTCACCGACAACAAGCTTCAACGCCGCGATTTTATGCAGTAGGCATTTTTTGACTGTCATCAGCATGACCAGTCTATCGATGACTACTGCCACTGCCTGAAGACATTGGCGGATTAACTCGATGACATCGGCATCAAGGTGGATGATGACCTCCTCCTCAGCGTGCTCACCGCTGGCCTCAACGAGGACTTCGACAATGCTGCCTCCAACCTCACCTTGATGCCAGAGCCCTCCTTCCCCAAGTATGTAGCGTACTTGTGGTTGGAGGAGCGCCGGATGAAGGGGGTCAAGAAGCACGTGCAGCACCATGCCCTTGCCGCCGGCACCTCCTGTGGTGCCCCAGCCGCCGGCCGCTCCACCTTCACCACGGCCACAGCCGCCACCCCCCGCGCCCCCAGGATTTTCCCCCTCCCGCCCGCACCCCCGCCCCTCCCACTGCCCCCCCAGCAGTTGTAGGGTGGCGGGCGGCATGGCAACCGCCGCGGGGGCGGTCGCAAGCAGCAGCAACAGGCGCACGGGAGGGAGGGCTCGTCAGCAGCAGCAGGCCACCCCACCATGGACTTATGGCACCAATCCGTGGACGGGTGTCGTGTTGGGAAACGTAGCATGCAATTTCAAAAAAAGTCCCACGCTCACGTAAGATCTATCTGTTGGGCAACATAGCATGCAATTTCAAAAATTTCCTATGCTCACGCAAGATCTATCTCGGAGATGCATAGCAACGAGAAGGAGAGAGTATGTCCACGTACCTGTAGACCGAAAGCGGAAGCGTTTGACAATGCGGTTGATGTAGTCGAACTTCTTCTCGTTCCGACCGATCAAGCACCGAACGTACGACACCTTCAAGTTCTGCACACGTTCAACTTGATGACGTCCCTCGAATCTTGATCCAGCAAAGTGTCAAGGGAGAGTTCCATCAGCACGATGGCGGTGAAGTGATCCGCGCAGGGCTTCGCCTAATCACTACGAAGATATGACCGGAGGCGTAAACCGTGGAGGGGGCGCCGCACATGGCTAACAATTGTTGGTGTGTGGTCTAGCGGTGCCCCCCTTCATATATATAGGTTGGAGGGGAGGAGAGGCAGCCAAGGGGGCGCTCCAAGTAGGAGGAATCCTACTTGGGGTCCTCCCAATTCGGCCTCCCCCTTTCCTATTCCTATTCAGAGTAGGAAGGGAAGAGGGGGAAGGGGGAATCCGTTTCCCTTTTTACTTTCCTCCTTCCCCTTTAATACTCCAATTTGGCCAGCATATATGGCAGGGGCACACCAGCCCCTTAGGGGCTGGTCTGTCCCCCTCTTGGCCCATTAAGGCCCATATAGTTGCCGGGGTATGCCCCGAACCCCTTCAGGTGACCCGATATGCACCCGGTACCCCCGGAACACTTCTGGTGTCCGAATATCATCGCCCAATGTATGAATCTTTACCTCTCAACCATTTTGAGACTCCTCGTCATGTCCGTGGTCTCATCCGGGACTCCGAACAACATTCATTCACCAAATAACATAACTCATATAATACAAAATCGTCATCGAATGTTAAGCGTGCGGACCCTACGGGTTCGAGAACTATGTAGACATGACCGAGACACCTCTCCGGTAAATAACCAATAGAGGAACCTGGATGCTCATATTAGTTCCCACATATTCTACAAAGATCTTTATCGGTTGTACCATAATGACAACATATGTTATTCCCTTTGTCATCGGTATGTTACTTGCCCGAGATTCGATCATCAGTATCTTCATACCTAGTTCAATCTCGTTACCGGCAAGTCTCTTTACTTGTTCCATAATGCATCATCCTGCACCTAACTCATTAGTCACATTGCTAGCAAGGCTTATTATGATGTGCATTACCGAGAGGGCCTAGAGATACCTCTCTGATACTCGGAGTGACAAATCCTAATCTCGACCTATACTAACCCAACAAACACCTTCGGAGATACCTGTAGAGCATCTTTATAATCACCCAATTATGTTGTGACGTTTGATAGCACACAAGGTATTCCTCCGGTATCCGGGAGTTGCATAATCTCATAGTCAAAGGAATATGTATAAGTCATGAAGAAAGCAATAGGAATAAAACTTAACGATCATTATGCTAAGCTAACGGACGGGTCTTGTCCATCACATCATTATACTAATGATGTGATCCCGTTAATCAAATGACAACACATGTCTATGGTCAGGAAACTTAACCATCTTTGATCAACGAGCTAGTCTAGTAGAGGCTTACTAGGGACACGGTGTTTTGTCTATGTATCCACACATGTATCAAGTTTCTGGTTAATACAATTCTAGCATGAATAATAAACATTTATCATGATATAAGGAAATACAAATAACAACTTTATTATTTCCTCTAGGGCATATTTCCTTTAGTCTCCCACTTGCATAGAGTCAATAATCTAGTTCACATCGCCATGTGATTTAACACCAATAGTTCACATCACCATGTGATTAACACCCATAGTTCACATTGATATGTGACCAATACCTAAAGGGTTTATTAGAGTCAGTAATCTAGTTCACATCGCCATGTGATTAACACCCAAAGAGTACTAAGGTGTGATCATGTTTTGCTTGTGAGAGAGGTTTAGTCAACGGGTCTGCCACATTCAGATCCGTATGTATTTTTCAAATTTCTATGTCTACAATGCTCCGCTCAGAGCTACTCTAGCTAATTGCTCCACTTTCAATATGTATCCAGATCGAGACTTAGAGTCATCTGAATTAGTGTCAAAGCTTGCATCGATGTAACTCTTTACGAAGAACTCTTTATCACCTCCATAACCGAGAAATATTTCCTTAGTCCTCTTAGGTAACTAAGGATAACTTTGACCGTTGTATAGTGATCCACTCCTAGATCACTATCCTACCCCCTTGCCAAACTCATGGTAAGGTACACAATAGGTCTGGTACACAGCATAGCATAATTTATAGAACCTATGGATGAGGCATAGGGAATGACTTTCATTCTCTCTATATATTCTGTCGTGGTCGGGTTTTGAGTCTTACTCAACTTCACACCTTGTAGCACAGGTAAGAACCCTTTCTTTGACTGATCCATTTTGAACTCCTTCAAATCTTGTCAAGGTATGTGCTTTGTGAAATTCCTTTCAAGCGTCTTGATCTATCTCTATAGATCTTGATGCTCAATATATAAGCAGCTTCACTGAGGTCTTTCATTGAAAAAATCTTATTCAAGTATCCTTTTATGCTATCCAGAAATTCTATATCATTCCCGATCAACAATATGTCATCCACATATAATATCAGAAATGCTATAGAGCTCCCACTCACTTTATTGTAAATACAGGCTTCTCTAAAAGTCTTTATAAAACCTTATGCTTTGATCACCTCATCAAAGCGTATATTCCAACTCCGAGATGCTTCACCAGACCATAAATGGATCGCTGGAGCTTGCACACTTTGTTAGCACCTTTAGGATTGACAAAACCTTCTAGTTGCATCATACACAACTCTTCTTTAAGATTTCCATGAAGGAATGCAGTTTTGACATCCATTTGCCAGCATAAAATGCGGCAATTGCTAACATGATTTGGACAGACTTAAGCATCGCTACGAGTGAGAAAATCTCATCGTAGTCAACACCTTGAACTTGTCGAAAACATTTTTTGCGACAGGTCGAGCTTTGTAGATAGTAACACTATCATCAGCGTCTATCTTCCTCTTGAAGATCCATTTATTCTCTATGGCTTGCCGATCATCGGGCAAGTCAACCAAAGTCCATACTTTGTTCTCATACATGGATCCTATCTCAGATTTCATGGCCTCAACCCATTCCGCGGAATCTGGGCTCATCATCGCTTCCTCATAGTTCGTAGGTTCATCATGGTCTAGTAACATGAATTCCAGAACAGGATTACCGTACCACTCTGGTGCAAAACATACTTTGGTTGACCTACATGGTTCGATAGCAACTTGATCTAAAGTTTCATGATCATTATCATTAGCTTCCTCACTAATTGGTGTAGGCATCACGGGAACGGCTTTCTGTGATGAGCTACTTTCCAATTCGAGAGAAGGTACAATTACCTCATCAAGTTCTACTTTCCTCCCACTCACTTCTTTTGAGAGAAACTCCTTCTCTAGAAAGGATCCATTCTTGGCAACAAATATCTTGCCTTCAGATCTGTGATAGAAGGTGTACATAGCAGTTTCTTTTGGGTATACTACGAAGACACACTTCTCTGATTTGGGTTCGAGCTTATTAGGTTGAAGCTTTTTCACATAAGTATCACAACCCCAAACTTTAAGAAACGATAGCTTAGGCTTCTTGCTAAACCACAGTTTATACGGTGTCGTCTCAACAGATTTAGACAGTGCCCTATTTAATGTGAATGCAGCTGTCTCTAATGCATAACCCCAAAATGATAGTGGTAAATCGGTAAGAGACATCATAGATCGCACCATATCTAATAAAGTATGGTTACGATGTTCGGACACACCATTATGTTGTGGTGTTCCAGGTGGCATGAGTTGTGAAACTATTCCACATTGTTTTAAATGAAGGCCAAACTCGTAACTCAAATATTTGCCTCCGTGATCAGATCGTAGAAACTTTATTTTCTTGTTACGATGATTCTTCACTTCACTCTGAAATTCTTTGAACTTTTCAAATGTTTCAGACTTGTGTTTCATCAAGTAGATATACACATATCTACTCAAATCATCTTTGAAGGTTAGAAAATAACGATACCCGCCGTGAGCCTCAACACTCATCGGACTGCATACATCGGTATGTATTATTTCCAATAAGTCAATGGCTCGCTCCATTGTTCTGGAGAACAGAGTTCTAGTCATCTTGCCCCTGAGGCATGGTTTGCAAGCATCAAATGATTCATAATCAAGTGATTGCAAAAGCCCATCCGCGTGGAGTTTCTTCATGCGTTTTACACTAATATGACCTAAACGGCAGTGCCACAAATATGTTGCACTATCATTATCAACTTTGCATCTTTTGGCATCGATATTATGAATATGTGTATCACTACGATCGAGATTCAATAAAAAATTTATATTGAGTGTATAACTATAGAAGGTTTTATTCATGTAAATACAACAACAATTATTCTCTGACTTACATGAATAACCGTATCGCAATAAACATGATCCAATCATATTCATGTTCAACGCAAACACCAAATAGCATTTATTTTAGTCCAACACTAATCTCGAAGGTAGAGGGAGTGTGCGATGATGATCTTATCAACCTTGGAATCACTTCCAACACACATCGTCACCTCACCCTTAACTAGTTGCTGTTCATTTTTCAACTCTTGTTTTGAGTTACTAATCTTAGCAACTGAACCGGTATCAAATACCCTGGGGTTACTAAAAACACTACTAAAGTACACATCAATAACATGTATAGCAGGAAAATGGATGCTCCTTATGGTAGCTTGTGTTATTTCTCTAGATTCCCCCACGGTGATACTAGCAAGAAAATCTTTAAACTCAGATTTGTGAGGTTCACTAGCACTACCCCATTGCGGGAGTTGACAAGCAGTATTAAATCTTCTAAGTGCATGGTATAAGATTTACCATAGAGATCAAATAGGACAGTGTGAGAATTGCGTGAAGATGAAAATGTGAACCTTCTCACAAAGGAATCAGTTATGTAATAATTCTGCGGGCACTTATCTAGCATGAAGCCCTCGAGTTCAGCATTACGCCCATATGCATCAAATTCCTCCTTAATTCATGCTTTGACCATGAAATCTTCTGACGGCCATTCACAAGGCCGCACTTGAGCTTCTCTTGGTAGTTCATGGTCCGGCTCACGTATTGCTGTCCTGGGTCCTTGCTTCCTTGAAGAACCACCTTGGTACACTTTCCTAAACATATTTCTTCCTCTGAAAAATTTCTGAAAATTTTAGTAACTCAAAATAAAAGTGAACCAGACTCAACAAAATTGATAGCAACTACTCCCACAAGTACCTAGAGACTTTATCATGCATTAAAACTACTTGGGACCAAATAAATTTGACATGCAAGCTCCAGAACAGGGTCACCTCAGTAGCAAAAATTTGGAAAAATTAAAGCACTAGAACAAAAACTAATTGGACCATTGGAGGAGTCACATACCGAAGAACAATCCCGCAAAGCAGTTTTGTGAATGGAGCTTTAAGCAAGGAGATCAAAAATCGCAGCAAAATGAGCTAGAACTCGTGCTTGAGTTGGTTAGTGATTTTTTCTGGAGGAAGAAGGAGTGTGTGGGTGCTGGAATAAGTGGAGAGGGGCCACATGGGGCCCACGAGGCAGGGGGCGCGCCCTAGGGGGGGTGGGCGCACCCTGGACCCTCGTGGCCAGGTGGTGTGGCCCCCAGGTGTGTTCTCAGTGCCAATAATTCTTAAATATTCTAAAAAAATCATATTTCATTTTTGGGACATTTGGAGAACTTTTATTTTCGGGGTATTTTTTATTGCAAGATAATTCAGAAAACAGATAGAAAATACTAATTTTTCTTTATTTAATCTAAATAACAAAAAGTAAAAGGAGGGTACAGAAGGTTGTGCTTTCTAACTTCATCCATCTCATGCTCATCAAAAGGAATCCACTAACAAGGTTGATCATGTCTTGTTAACAAACTCTTTTCGAATAACATGGAACCGGAGAAATTTCAAATAACACTAGGTTACCTCAACGGGGATATGCACATCCCCAACAATAAGAATATCATATTTCTTCTTGACAGTAGGAAGAGGAAATTCAAAACCTCCAATAGTAATCAATGGAATTTTTCCAATAGAATTGAAACTATGTACTTGAGGTTGTTTCCTCAAAAAGTGTACCGTATGCTCATTACCATTAACATGAAAAGTGACATTGCCTTTGTTGCAATCAATAACAGCCCCTGCAATATTCAAAAAGGGTCTACCAAGGATAATCGACATACTATCGTCCTCGGGAATATCAAGAATAACAAAGTTCGTTAAAATAGTAACGTTTGCAACCACAATAGGCACATCCTCACAAATACCGACAGGTATAGTAGTTGATTTATCAGCCATTTGCAAAGATATTTCAGTAGGTGTCAACTTATTCAAATCAAGTCTATGATATAAAGAGAGAGGCATAACACTAACACCGGCTCCAAGATCACATAAAGCAGTTTTAACATAGTTTCTTTTAATGGAGCATGGTATAGTTGGTACTCCTGGATCTCCTAGTTTCTTAGGTATTCCACCCTTAAAAGTATAACTAGCAAGCATGGTGGAAATTTTAGCTTCTGGCATCTTTCTTTTATTTGTAACAATATCTTTCATATACTTAGCATAAGGATTCATTTTAAGCATATCAGTCAAACGCATACGCAAAAAGATAGGTCTAATCATTTCAGCAAAGCGCTCAAAATCCTCATCATCCTTTTTCTTGGATGGTTTAATAGGAAAAGGCATGGGTTTCTGAACCCATGGTTCTCTTTCTCTACCGTGCTTCCTAGCAACGAAATCTCTCTTATCATAATGTTGATTCTTTGATTGTGGGTTATCAAGATCAACAACAGGTTCAATCTCTACATCATTGTCATTACTAGGTTGAGCATCAACATGAACATCATCACTAACATTATCACTAGGTTCATGTTCATTACCAGATTGTCTTTCAGCATCTGAAATAGAAATATCATTGGGATTCTTAGGTGTGTCAACAATAGGTTCACTAGAAGCAAAGTCCTATCATTTTTCTTTTTCTTCTTCTTGGAAGGATTAGGTGCATCAACATTAGTTCTCTGAGAATCTTGCTCAATTCTCTTAGGGTGGCCCTCAGGATACAAAGGTTCCCGAGTCATTCTACCCCCTCTAGTCACAACTCTAACAACATTATCATTTTTCTTATTATTTAATTCATTAAGCAAATCATTTTGAGCTTTAAGCACTTGTTCTACTTGAGTGGTAACCATAGAAGCATGTTTACTAATGAGTTTAAGTTCACCTTTAACTCTAGACATATAATCACTCAAGTGTTCGATCATATAAGCATTACATTTCAATTGTCTACCAACATAAGCATTGAAGTATTCTTGTTTGACAATAAAATTATCAAACTCATCTACGCATTCGCTAGCAGACTTATAACAAGGAATATCACCTTCATCAAATCTATAGAGAGAATTTACCTTTAATACCTGTGTCGGGTTATCAAGACCATGTATTTCTTCCATAGGTGGTAAATTCTTAACATCTTCAGCTTTAATACCCTTTTCTTTAATAGATTTCTTTGCCTCTTGCATATCTTCAGGACTGAGAAATAGAATACCCCTTTTCTTCGGAGTTAGCTTAGGAGTTGGTTCAGGAAGTGTCCAATTATTTTCATTAGTCAACATATTATCCAATAGCAATTCAGCTTGATCAACTGTTCTTTCCATGAAAACACAACCAGCACAACTATCCAGGTGGTCTCTGGAAGCATCGGTTAGTCCATTATAAAAGATATAAAGTATTTCATTTTTCTCGAGAGGATGATCAGGCAAAGCATTAAGTAATTGGAGAAGCTTCCCCCAAGCTTGTGGGAGACTCTCTTCTTTAATTTGCACAAAATTGTATATTTCCCTTAAAGCAACTTGTTTCTTATGAGCGGGGAAATATTTAGCAGAGAAGTAATAAATCATATCCTGGGGACTACGCACACAACCAGGATCAAGAGAATTAAACCATGTTTTAGCATCACCCTTTAATGAGAAAGGAAATAACTTAAGTATATAGTAGTAGCGAGTTTTCTCATCATTACTGAATAGGGTGGCTATATCATTTAATTTAGTAAGATGTGCCACAACAGTTTCAGATTCATAGCCATAAAAAGGATCAGATTCAACCAAAGTAATTATCTCAAGGTCGACAGAGAAATCATAATCCTTATAGGAAATACAGATAGGTGAAGTAGCAAAAGTAGGGTCATATTTCATTCTAGCGTTCAAAGATTTTTCTTTCAGCTTAGCTAACAGTTTCTTAAGATCATATCTATCATTGCAAGCAAGAAAGTCTCTAGCAGTTTCTTCATCCATAACATAACCCTCAGGCACAACAGGCAATTCATATCTAGGGGGAGAAACTTCATCATCACTTCCATCAATATTATCGGTTTCAATAATTTCATTCTCTCTAACTCTAGCAAGTTGTTCATCAAGAAATTCACCTAATGGCACAGTAGTATCAAGCATAGAAGTAGTTTCATCATAAGTATCATGCATAGCAGAAGTGGCATCATCAACAACATGCGACATATCAGAATTAATAGCAGAAGCAGGTTTAGGTGTTGCAAGCTTACTCAAAACAGAAGGTGAATCAAGTGCAGAGCTAGATGGCAGTTCCTTACCAGCCCTCGTAGTTGAGGGAAAAATCTTAGTTCTTTCGTATTTCAAGTTCCTCAATAGATATAAATCCCAAGTGACTCAAAGAGTAGAGCTATGCTCCCCGGCAACGGCGCCAGAAAATAGTCATGATAACCCAGAAGTATAGGGGATCGCAACAGTTTTTGAGGGTAGAGTATTCAACCCAAATTTATTGATTCGACACAAGGGGATCCAAAGAATATTCTCAAGTATTAGCAGCTGAGTTGTCAAGTCAACCATACCTGGATAACTTAATATCTGCAGCAAAGTATTTAGTAGCAAAGTAGTATGGAAGTAACGGTAACGGTGACAAAAGTAACAGTAGCAGTTTTGTAGCAATCATAACACTGGCAACGGAGAAGTAACTAGGCAAAGAACAATATGTGAAATGATCGTAGGGAATGGATCAATGATGGATAATTATGTTGGATACGATTCATCATGCAACAGATATAACATAGGGTGACACAGAACTAGCTCCAGTTCATCAATGAAATGTAGGCATGTATTCCGAATATAGTCATACGTGCTTATGGAAAAGAACTTGCATGACATTTTTTGTCCTACCCTCCCGTGGCAGTGGGTGCTACGTCTTGAGCTTGCGTTGGTTTTCCTTGAAGAGGAAAGGGTGATGCGGCAATAGTAGCATAAGTATTTCCCTCAGTTTTTCAGAACCAAGGTATCAATACAATAGGAGGCTCCTCAAAAGTCCCACGCACCTACACAAACAAACAAAGAACTCGCAACCAACACAATAAAGGGGTTGTCAATCCCTTCACGGCCACTTGCAAAAGTGAGATCTGATAGAGATAGTATGATAAGATAAATATATTTCTGGTATTTTGTGATATAAATTGGAAAAGTAAAGATGCAAATAAAAGTAGATTGAAAGCATAGATGATAAAAGATGGACTCGGGGGCCATAGGTTTCACTAGTGGCTTCTCTCAAGATAGCATAAGTATTACGATGGATGAACAAATTACTGTCGAGCAATTGATAGAAAAGCGAATAATTATGAGATTATCTAGGCATGATCATGTATATAGGCATCATGTTCGTGACAAGTAGACCGACTCCTGCCTGCATCTACTACTATTACTCCACACATCGACCGCTATCCAGCATGCATCTAGAGTACTAAGTTCATAAGAACAGAGTAATGCATTAAGAAAGATGACATGATGTAGAGGGATAAACTCATGCAATATGATATAAACCCCATCTTTTTATCCTCGATGGCAACAATACAATACGTGCCTTGCTGCCCCTGCTATCACTGGGAAAGGACACCGCAAGATTGAACCCAAAGCTAAGCACTTCTCCCATTGCAAGAAAGATCAATCTAGTAGGCCAAACCAAACTGATAATTTGAAGAGACTTGCAAAGATAACTTAATCACACATAAAAGAATTCAGAGGAGATTCAAATATTTCTCATAGATAAACTTGATCATAAACCCACAATTCATCGGATCTCAACAAACACACCGCAAAAAGAGTTACATCGAAGAGATCTCCAAGAAGATCAAGGAGAACATGGTATTGAGATCCAAAAAGAGAGAAGAAGCCATCTAGCTAATAACTATGGACCCGAAGGTCTGTGGTAAACTACTCACAACTCATCGGAGGGGATATGGTGTTGATGTAGAAGCCCTCCGTGGTTGATTCCCCCTCTAGTGGAGCGCCGACGAAGGCTCCAAGATGGGATCACGCGGATACAGAAGGTTACGGTGGTGGAAATAGTTTTTCGTGGTCGCCTTTGATGTTCTCGGGGTACGTGGGTATATATAGGAGGAAGAAGTAGGTCGGTGGCCACCCGAGGGGCCCATGAAATAGGGGGCGCGCCCAGTAGGGGGGGCGCCCTCCACCCTTGTGGCCGCCTCGACTGCTTCTTGACTTGCACTCCAAGTCCTCTAGATCACGTTCGTTCCAAAAAGCACGCTCCCGAAGGTTTCATTCCGTTTGGACTCCGTTTGATATTCCTTTTCTTCGAAACACTGAAATAGGCAAAAAACAGCAATACGGGCTGGGCCTCCGGTTAGTAGGTTAGTCCCAAAAATGATATAAATGTGTAAAGTAAAGCCCATAAACATCCAAAAAGGGTAATATAATAGCATGCAACAATCAAAAATTATAGATACGTTGGAGACGTATCAAGCATCCCCAAGCTTAATTCTTGCTCGTCCTCGAGTAGGTAAATGATAAAACAGAATTTTTGATGTGGAATGCTACCTATCATAATTCTCAATGTAATTTTCTTTATTGTGGCATGAATGTTCAGATCCAAATGATTCAAAATAAAAGTTCATATTGACATAAGAAATAGTAATACTTCAAGCATACTAATCAAAGCAATCATGTCTTCTCAAAATAACATGGCTAAAGAAAGTTCATCCCTACAAAATAATATAGTTAGGCTATGTTTTATTTTCATCACACAAAATACTCCCATCAAGAACAACCCTGGTTTCAGCCAAGCAATTGGTTCATACCCCCTCCGTTCCTAAATGCAAGTCTTTGTAGAGATTCCAGTATAAACCACATACGGATGTATATAGATGCATTTTAAGTTTAGATTCATCCATTTTGCTTCGTATGTAGTCCACCTAGTGGAATCTCTACAAAGACTTATATTTAGGAACGGAGGGAGTACTTTTTAACGCGCTTTAGCCTTTTCCAACTCTCACGCAATACATAAGCGTGAGCCATGGATATAGCACTATGGGTGGAATAGAATATGATAATGGAGGTTGTGTGGAGAAGACAAAAAAGAAGAAAGTCTCACATTGACGAGGCTAATCAACTGGCTATGGAGATGCCCATCAATTGATGTCAACATGAGGAGTAGGGATTGCCATGCAACGGATGCACTAGAGCTATAAATGTATGAAAGCTCAACAAAAGAAACTAAGTGGGTGTGCATCCAACTTGCTTGCTCACGAAGACCTAGGGCATTTGAGGAAGCCCATCGTAGGGATATACAAGCCAAGTTCTATAATGAAAAATTCCCACTAGTATATGAAAGTGACAACATATGAGACTCTCTATATGAAGAACATGGTGCTACTTTGAAGCACAAGTGTGGAAGAAGAGATAGTAACATTGCCCCCTTTTTATTTTATTTTATTTCTTTTTCTTTTTTTTCTTTGGGCCTTACCTTTTTTTCTTTTTGGCCTTTCTTTTTTTTTTCTTTTTTTCTTTGGCCTTTTTTTGGCCTTTTTTTTCTTTTCTTTTTTTCTTTGGGGACAATGCTATAATAATAATGATCATCACACTTTTATTGATTTACAAGTCATGAATTACAACTCAAAACTAGAACAAGATATGACTCTACATGAATGCCTCCGGTGGTGTACCGGGATGGGCAGTGAATCAAGAGTGAATGTATGAAAATTTATGCATGGTGGCTTTGCTACAAATACGATGTCAACTACATGATCATGCAAGGCAATATGACAATGATGATGCGTGTCATGATGACGAATGGAATGGTGGAAAGTTGCATGGCAATAATATCTTGGAATGGCTATGGAAATGCCATAATAGGTAGGTATGGTGGCTGTTTTGAGGAAGATATAAGGAGGTTTATGTGTGACAGAGCGTATCGTATCACAGGGTTTGGATGCATCGGCGAAGTTTTCACCAACTCGCAAGGTGAGAAAGGGCAATGCATGGTACCGAAGAGGCTAGCAATGATGGAAAGGTAAAAGTGCGTATAATCCATGGATTCAACATTAGTCATAAAGAACTCATATACTTATTGCAAAAGTTCTATCAGCCCTCGAAGCAAAGTACTACTACGCATGCTCCTAGGGGGGAGGTTGGTAGGAGTTAACCATCGCGCGCCCCCGACCTCCACTCAAGGGAAGGCAATCAAAAGAGCACCCTATGCAATAAATTTGTAACACAACTTTTACCATACATGCAAGCTATGGGACTTTCCAATTTCAACACAAGCATTCTTTAAATTCATAATCACCCAACTAGCATGAATCTAATATCACTACCTCCATATCTCAAAACAATTATCAAGTATCAAATTGATCATAGCATCCAATTCACTTCCTAAGATAGTTTTTATTATACCCAACTTGGATAACTACCATTCTAGGACCAAATTTATAACCATAGTAAATACCATGTTGTTCTAAGTTACTCTCAAAATAATATAAGTGAAGCATGAGAGACTAGCAATTTCTACAAAATTAAGCCACCGCCATGATCTAAAAGATTTAAGTGAAGCACTAGAGCAAAAACTATCTAGCTCAAAAGATATAAGTGAAGCACATAGAGTATTCTAATAAATTCTAATCAAGTGGGCTTATCCCAAAAGGTGTGTACAACAAGGATGATTGTGGTAAACTAAAAAGCAAAGACTAATATCATACAAGACTGTAGCGACCAGACCTCAACCAGTCTGATCTCTGTGCTCAGTGTCATCCCTGGATCAGTAATGCTGACACCACACAGTACTTGGAGGATTTATAACAGAGTAGCAATCACACACTTATTACATCGAATGTCTCAAAAGAGAACTTATTGAAATAAATATGGCTTAAGGCCATCTAATACGATAACAGCGGAAGGCTTGGAAGATAAGCGAGTCCATCAACTCCAACGGCATCACTGAGTATAGAACCACGACCTAAAAGCACCTTACTCGTCGTCTGAAAAGTCTGCAACATGAAACGTTGCAGCCCGAAAACGGGTCAGCACATGGAATATGCTGGCAATGTAACACATAGAGAATAACAATGGAAATAGGCTATACTACATGCATATTTGGCTGGTGGTAAAGCTCTATGGTTACAGTTTTTGCATAAAGCCAATTTTTCCCTACTGCAAAGGAATAAATTTATTTAACTATCATGGTGGTTGTTAAACATTGAGAATGGTTGACAGCATCCTCAATCCCAATTAAAAAGTACTCATTAAAACCCAACAGTATTAATTAAAGTAACATGATGAGATTCACATGATAATCAAGTACTAGATACTCAAGATGTCCATAACCGGAGACACGACTAACCATGATTAGTTTATACACTCTGCAGAGGTTTGCGCACTTTCCCCACATGACTCGATCGCCTCCGCTTGATTTCTCGCACTACATGATGTTTGAGAAACGGATGACCGAGACATAGTCTTTTAGAAGCACTTGCACCTTACAAGAGGGGTAGACCGTACCAACCTACATCCCCTAAATCTGCTAGTCCACCCCATAAGAGTTCGCACAACTTAGTCAACTATGCTAGAGCCCATAATAGCATGTGGCTGCACACGTAAGTTTCTAGTTTGAATAATCTCATGATCCCTTTGAGCCTGGGTGGCGGTCCGAAGAAATACAGGCAAGTCCTGCTAGAAAACAGGTGCCTCAATCCACCCAGATGTGTGTTTAAGTTGCCACCTTAAATAAACCAGTAATTAACAATCTCACATCTGTCATGGATATTCACTCACCCAATCCACGTCTACTAGCATAGCATGGTATCATAAGCAAACGCAGAAGTAACTCCCAAGGGTTTGAAAATAAATCAGGTAATAGGTACTACCTCAACTACTTCCCATCCCACAATTTAATTAGATCCTAATCATGCAATGTTTGAGGATAGATCTAATGCATAAAAACTGGGTAGTAGAAAAGGTATGATTAAGTGTTACTTGCCTTGCTGATGATCCGCGAAACCTAGAGACTCGAAGTAACAGGCGGCGCACTCCGGGTATTCTATCGCAGACAAACAAACAAGCATACAATAAGTACTCATCTAATGCACAGGTAAAACTCGAACAAAAGATCCAACCAGAATGTTCAACTTAAGAACTCCGGTTTGCAAAAGAATCAAATCAAATAAAGCAACGAAAGTCAAACGACGAAAGAAAACAGCTTCGTTTTACTAATCTGGATCAAAGTCAAATTTTACAGAAGCAAAAACTTGTTTAAGTAGATTATTCGGAAAGAGGGTTTCGAGACGAAACTCCAAGCGCTTGAATCGCCTGATTCCGATAAACGAGCGAGATGTTATACTAAAACGAAAATCGGATCAGAAATCGCGATCAGAAAATAACCGCGGAAAATCCGAGAAAAAGAAAAACGACGAACGGATTAACGAATGAACGTTCGTTAATTAAACGAATCTGACGCAAAGCGTTCGCTAAAACGAACTAACGGACGAACGTCCGCTAATTAACTTAAACCGAAAAAAACCGAAAACTAAAATAAAACGAATTAAAAAAACGAAAAAAAACCGTAAAGAAAAACCGCCCGGTTTTTTTTAAGAAAACCGGCGGCGCGCGATTCGAGGCGGCGCCGAACCTCGGCGGCGGCGGCGACGAAGTCCGGCGGGTCCGGCGGCAGCGGGCGTTGGCAGCGGCGGCGGGCGCTGGCGTCGGCGGCGGCGGATCTGGCGGGCGGTGGCGGCGGCGGATCTGGCGGGCGGCGACGGCGGCGGATTAGGGTTAGGGTTTGGGTGTGGGCCGGGGCGGCGAATCGGGCTGGCGGCGGGGCGAGCTGGCGGGCTGGGGCGCCGGGTCGGGCGCTTTATAAAGTGCCCCCCGAGCGGAGTCCCGCTCGGGCACGGCCCGTTAGGTCGGTGCGCGCGTTTTTTTTAAATAATTACGCTCGATAGAAAAATAAAAAGAAATACTAAACGGACTCCAAAAATCCCGAAATAAATTTTCCTCGGCTTCTAAAATCAAGCCGTACTAGATGAACATTTATTTGGGGCCTAAATGCAATTTTGAAAAATGCGCATTTTTCCTAAATTCAAATAAAAAGTGAGAAACTCCAAAACAAATCTTATTTGATTTTTTTATTAAATCTTCATTATTTCTTTTATTTTGGGAAAGTCATTTTATTGCCTCTCTGAATTTTTGGTAGTAGAAATAATTGAAGATAAAATAAATAAAATCAATGATCCTATTTTCAAAATTTGAGAAAAAACCCAAATATGAAAATAACGAAATCCCCAACTCTCTCCGCGGGTCCTTGAGTTGCGTAAAATTTCTAGGATCGAGCCAACAATGCAATAAAAATATGATATGCATGATGATCTATGTATAACATTCCAAATTGAAAATTTGGGATGTTACACACCTTCCCCCCTTAAGATGAATCTCGCCCTCGAGATTCGGGTTGGCTAGCAAATAGGTGAGGGTGGTCCTTGAACAGATCTTCCTCTCGCTCCCAGGTGGCTTCCTCCTCGGTGTGGTGGCTCCACTGAACTTTGCAAAACCTGATAACCTTGCTGTGGGTAACTCTGCTAGCATAATCCAAAATCTTAACAGGTTTCTCTTCATAGGTCAGATCTTCTTTTAACTGAATGGTTTCCAATGGCACCGTATCTCTCAGTGGTATATCAGCCATCTCTGCGTGACATTTCTTCAACTGTGAAACATGGAACACATCGTGAACTCCTGACAATCCCTCAGGTAATTCCAACTTGTATGCTACTTCTCCCATGCGTTCCAAAACCTTGTATGGCCCCACAAAACATGGCTCTAACTTTCCTTTAACCCCAAATCGCTTAACTCCTCGAAGTGGAGATACTCGAAGATAAACTCTGTCTCCGACTTCGTATTCTGTCTCCTTGCGCTTCGAATCTGCATAGCTCTTCTGCCTTGACTGGGCTACCTTGAGCCTATCGCGAATCAACTTTACTTTCTGTTCAGACTCCTTAATCAAATCTGGTCCAAACAACTGGCGGTCTCCAACCTCATCCCACAACAACGGGGTTCTGCACCTCCTTCCGTACAAGGCTTCGAAAGGGGCCATCTTCAAACTGGATTGATAACTGTTGTTGTAAGAAAACTTCGCGTATGGCAAGTTGTCATCCCAGCTTGATCCATAATCCAAAACACAAGCTCTAAGCATATCCTCCAAAATCTGATTGACTCTCTCGGTCTGTCCATCTGTCTGCGGGTGGAAGGCTGTGCTAAACTCCAGTCTGGTTCCCAATGTTTCGTGCAACTGCTTCCAGAACTTCGAGGTGAATTGGGTTCCTCTATCTGATATGATACTCCTCGGAACTCCATGCAAACATACAATCCTCGTCATGTATATCTTAGCCAATTTGGCACTGCTGTAGGTAGTATTTACTGGGATGAAATGAGCTACCTTCGTCAAACGATCGACTACAACCCAAATCGAGTCATAGCCTGAACGAGTCCTGGGCAATCCCGTGATGAAATCCATGCCTAGTTTATCCCACTTCCATTCGGGTATAGGCAATGGCTGCAACAATCCAGCTGGCTTCTGATGTTCTGCTTTCACCCTCTGACATACATCACAAACTGCTACATACTCTGCGATATCCTTCTTCATTCCGGTCCACCAGAATGTTTCCTTCAAATCCAAATACATCTTTGTATTCCCGGGGGTGAATCGAATATGGTGAATCATGTGCCTCTTGCAGAATCAACTTCCTGATCTTCGGGTTATTGGGCACATAAACACGGTCCTCAAATTGTAGGGTATCGTACTCATCCTCACGAAATCCCTTAGCCTTTCCCTTGCTCGTCCGTTCCTTAATAGTGGCAACTTCCGTATCTGCCTTTTGAGCTTCTCTGATTTTATCCATCAACATAGACTGAATTTCCAATGCTGCTACATAGCCTCTCGGAACTATTTCCAAACATAGCTCTCGAAGGTCCTTGGCTAACTCCTTGGGTATTTCTCCCGTCATTAGAGTATTGACATGGCTCTTGCGGCTCAACGCGTCTGCTACAACGTTAGCCTTCCCGGGGTGGTAATGCAATCTCATATCATAATCCTTAATAAGTTCCAACCATCTCCTCTGCCTGAGATTTAACTCCTTCTGTGTGAAGATGTACTTCAAACTCTTGTGATCCGTGTACACCTCACAATGATTTCCAATGAGAAATGTCTCCACGTTTTCAGTGCATGCACTACGGCTGCTAACTCCAAATCATGAGTAGCATAATTCAACTCATGGGGCTTAAGCTGTCGTGAAGCATACGAAACAACTCTACCCTCCTGCATAAGCACTGCTCGAAGTCCTCGTCGTGAAGCGTCGCAATACACTTCATAATCCTTAGTCTGATCTGGCAGAATCAACACTGGTGAGGTAACCAAACGTTTCTTCAACTCTTGGAAGCTAGCCTCACACTCCCCAGTCCAAATGAACTTAGTATCCTTCTTCAACAACTCTGTCATAGGCTTCGCAATCTTCGAGAAATTTTCAATGAATCTTCGGTAGTATCCTGCGAGTCCAAGGAAACTCCTGATCTCTCCCACTATGGTTGGTGCTTCCCAGTTTGTCACAGTGACGACTTTAGTGGGGTCTACTGCGATACCTTCGCCGGATATAACATGTCCGAGAAATCCAACTTCCTTCAACCAAAACTCACACTTGCTGAACTTGGCATATAGCTGATGTTCCCTGAGCTTCTCGAGTACTAATCGCAAGTGCTCCTTGTGTTCCTCTTCATTCTTCGAATAAACCAAAATATCATCAATGAACACCACGACGAACTTATCCAAAAACTCCATAAACACCTTGTTCATCATGTTCATAAAATAGGCTGGGGCGTTAGTCAGACCAAATGACATAACGGTATACTCATACAGCCCGTACCTGGTGGTAAAAGCTGTCTTCGGTATATCTTACTCTCGGATCTTCAACTGATGCTACCCTGATCGCAAATTGATCTTCGAAAACACCATAGCTCCTTGCAACCGATCAAACAGATCATTGATCATTGGTAGTGGGTACTTGTTCTTGATTGTTACTTCATTCAATCCGCGATAATCAACAACCATTCTTAACGATCCATCCTTCTTCTCCACTAGAAGTACTGGCGATCCCCAAGGCGAAGAACTTGGGCGAATAAAACCTTTATCCAATAACTCCTTAATCTGCTTCTTGATTTCCTCCAAATCCTGGGCTGGCATCCTGTATGGTCTCTTGGATATAGGTCCAGTGCCTGTCAGTAGCTCAATTAAGAACTCAATGTCCCTATCTGGTGGCATGCCTGGCAACTCCTCTGGAAATACATCGGAGAAATCCCTTACCGCTGGTACTTCCTCCTGCACAACTCCTGATAAGGAATTTACATGTGCTCTCCTCGGCTCATGCCGTGATACATACTTGATCCTTATCCCTTCTGGTGTTGTAAGTAAAATTGTCTTACTGGCGCAATCAATGTTCCCTCCATACTTCGATAACCAATCCATGCCTAATATCACATCCAAACCTTGCGATTCCAAAACTATTAGGTCCGAGGGAAATACATGGTGTCCAATCCTTAGTGGCAGTCAATCACACCATTTACTAGCCGTATACTCTGCTCCAGGTGAGGTTACTAGCATGGGTGACCTAAGTGCTTGGGTTGGCAATTTATATTTATCCACAAATCCCCTTGATATGTATGAATGCGATGCACCAGTATCGAAAAGAACAACTGCAGTAAATGTCTTAACCAAAAACTTGCCTATTACTGCGTCTGGCTGAGCTTCAACCTCCTCCACGGTAACGTGGTTCACTTGCCCCTTGTTGAAAGGGTTCGGCTTCTTTCCTGAGCTTCCATTGCCATTTCCATTTTGGGCTTCTGGGCAATCATTTGCATAATGCCCCGTCTTGCGGCACTTGTAACAGGTGATGTGGCTCAGGTCTGCTTTGGATGGTGTTGACGGGTTGGTGCGGCTTTGTCCATTGCTTCCTCCATTCCGGTTCCCATTCTTTGAGCCATTGTGATTGTGCGAGTTGCCCCCTCCATGAGTATGCTGAAAATGTCCTCCTGACTTTGGGGTAAAGCGTAGCTTCTGCTGAGCTCCAGAATTATACTTCCCCTGTGCATACTTCCTCTTACGATTATCAATTTGCTGCTGCTTCCCTTCAATCATAAGAGCACGATTGACTAACTCCTGGTAGTTATTGAAAGTGCCTACCCTCAACTGCATGCTCAGCTCATCATTCAGTCCTTCTAGAAACTTCTCCTGCTTAGCTGCATCCATAGCAACGTCATCTGGGGCATAACGTGCTAGCTTACTAAAATCATCCACATACTGGCCAACTGTCCGTCCTCCTTGGCGTAAGTTGCGAAACTCACGCTTCTTCATGGCCATAGCTCCGGCTGAAACATGGGCAGTACGAAAAGCTTGTTGAAACTGATTCCATGTGACAATGTCTATAGGGTAAGTGGCTGTAAAATTCTCCCACCATGCTGCTGCGGGTCCGTCAAGCTGATGCACGACAAACTTCACCTTTTCTCCATCTGTGCATCCTGCAGTGGTCAACTCCCTCCCTATCTTATGGAGCCAATCATCTACTACTATTGGCTTGGTGCTACTGGAAAACACCAGCGGATTCAACCTTAAGAAACGTGCCAGATGGTCAACAGGTGGTGGTGGTGGGTTGTTGTTGTTGTTGCCATGGTTCTGTACCAATGTTTGAATCAAGGTATTCTGCTGCTGAATCAACTGAGTGATCTCTGGCGGGAAAACAAACTCGGGGTCGCGTCTCGGAGGCATCTGAGGGTTTAAGGGAAGAGTTAAGAATAGAATGAGGTCTAGCGAGAATACACTACCCATATGCACATGAGACAAAACACACAATATCATTCCAATCAATTCAAACAAGGGCATACAACGGTCTAACTATCGTTACAAAAGTGCTTGGACTAAAGCTAGTTAAATGGTGGAAAATTCTACTACTGTTATGGTGGTCAACTAGAAAAACTGCTCCGATGCAGATTCCATGATATCTGCTCCAGCTTCATCAACATAGTCATCATCACTGTCGTCGGGATCCGAGTCGGTGTCGTCAATGACGATATAATTATCTGGACAGGTAGGTTCATCCTCTTCTCCTTTGGGTGCTGAACCTCCCATGAATACTCCAATCTTCTCCTTAAGGTCACCGTTCTGTCTTGAGCGACGATTTCTTCCATATAGTCTTTACGCGTAGCCTTGAGTTCTGCTTCTAGCTCCTTGATCCTGGTCATAGCCTTCTGTAGCTCCTCCATATCTGCGCACATCTGGTTCTCCTGGCATCGAATGTGTTGGTTTAACTCCAGAATATAAGCTGCGATGGATCTGTCCCTCCTGGTGGCGATCATCTCCCAATGCTCATCTCGGCGCCCACAAATCTGGCAGATAGTATTCTTGAGATCGTTGCGGTAAACTTCTCCAATTCGTCCCATGGCGATGTGAGCTGCCATGCTCTTTCCTAGGCTCCATGTTGGTACATCAAAGGTAAACTCTATTGGCTCCGTGACTGGTGCAAACGTCCTTCCTAGAATGTAGACTTGAATCCTTCGGCGCTCCTCTTCGAGTAAAGTGGCGTTGAAAGTCCCAGTGAAGCTTGGTACTCCTATGTTCAAGTATCTAGAGGCTTCCTTCAAGTGACATCCAAAAGGTGAATTCTCATCGGGTTGAGCGAACTTGATCCTTGCATCCGCCATCCTAAAGAATAGAAAAGATGAGGAGTCAGAAATGAGAAGAAAGAGTAGTGATCTAGGGCTTAAGCTTAGTGGCCATGTCCTACAGTCAGCGTGTGCTCTGATACCACCTTGTAGCGACCAGACCAAAACCAGTCTGATCTCTGTGCTCAGTGTCATCCCTAGATCAGTAATGCTGACACCACACAGTACTTGGAGGATTTATAACAGAGTAGCAATCACACACTTATTACATCGAATGTCTCAAAAGAGAACTTATTGAAATAAATATGGCTTAAGGCCATCTAATACGATAACAGCGGAAGGCTTGGAAGATAAGCGAGTCCATCAACTCCAACGACATCACTGAGTATAGAACCACGACCTAAAAGCACCTTACTCGTCGTCTGAAAAGTCTGCAACATGAAACGTTGCAGCCCAAAAACGGGTCAGCACATGGAATATGCTGGCAATGTAACACATAGAGAATAACAATGGAAATAGGCTATACTACATGCATATTTGGCTGGTGGTAAAGCTCTATGGTTACAGTTTTTGCATAAAGCCAATTTTTCCCTACTGCAAAGGAATAAATTTATTTAACTATCATGGTGGTTGTTAAACATTGAGAATGGTTGACAGCATCCTCAATCCCACTTAAAAAGTACTCATTAAAACCCAACAGTATTAATTAAAGTAACATGATGAGATTCACATGATAATCAAGTACTAGATACTCAAGATGTCCATAACCGGAGACACGGCTAACCATGATTAGTTTATACACTCTGCAGAGGTTTGCGCACTTTCCCCACATGACTCGACCGCCTCAGCTTGATTTCTCGCACTACATGATGTTTGAGAAACGGATGACCGAGACATAGTCTTTCAGAAGCACTTGCACCTTACAAGAGGGGTAGACCGTACCAACCTACATCCCCTACATCTGCTAGTCCACCCCGTAAGAGTTCGCACAACTTAGTCAACTATGCTAGAGCCCATAATAGCATGTGGCTGCACATGTAAGTTTCTAGTTTGAATAATCTCATGATCCCTTTGAGCCTGGGTGGCGGTCTGAAGAAATACAGGCAAGTCCTGCTAGAAAATAGGTGCCTCAATCCACCCAGATGTGTGTTTAAGTTGCCACCTTAAATAAACCAGTAATTAACAATCTCACATCTGTCATGGATATTCACTCACCCAATCCACGTCTACTAGCATAGCATGGCATCATAAGCAAATGCAGAAGTAACTCCCAAGGGTTTGAAAATAAAACAGGTAATAGGTACTACCTCAACTACTTCCCATCCCACAATTTAATTAGATCCTAATCATGCAATGTTTGAGGATAGATCTAATGCATAAAAACTGGGTAGTAGAAAAGGTATGATCAAGTGTTACTTGCCTTGCTGATGATCCGCGAAACCTAGAGACTCGAAGTAACAGGCGGCGCACTCCGGGTATTCTATCGCAGACAAACAAACAAGCATACAATAAGTACTCATCTAATGCACAGGTAAAACTCGAACAAAAGATCCAACCAAAATGTTCAACTTAAGAACTCCGGTTTGCAAAAGAATCAAATCAAATAAAGCAACGGAACTCAAACGGCGAAAGAAAACAGCTTCGTTTTACTAATCTGGATCTAAGTCAAATTTTACAGAAGCAAAAACTTGTTTAAGTAGATTATTCGGAAAGAGGGTTTCGAGACGAAACTCCAGGCGCTTGAATCGCCAAATTCCGATAAACGAGCGAAAAGTTATACTAAAACGAAAATCGGATCAGAAATCGCGATCAGAAAATAACCGCGGAAAATCCGAGAAAAAGAAAAACGACGAACGGACTAACGAACGAACTATCGTTAATTAAACGAATCTGACGAAAAGCGTTCGCTAAAACGAACTAACGGACGAACGTCCTCTAATTAACCTAAACCAAAAAAACCGAAAACTAAAATAAAACGAATTAAAAAACGAAAAAAAAATGCCCGTTTTTTTTAAGAAAACCGGCGGCGCGCGATTCGAGGCGGCGGCGAACCTCAGCGGCGGCGGCGACGAAGTCCGGCGGGGCTCCGGCGGGTCCGGCGGCGGCGGGCGCTGGCGGCAGCGGCGGCGGCGGGCGCTGGCGGCAGCGGCGGCGGCGGCGGCGGATTAGGGTTAGGGTTTGGGCGTGGGCCGGGGTGGCGAATCGGGCGGGCGGCGGGGCGAGCTGGCGGGCTGGGGCGCTGGGTCGGGCGCTTTATAAAGTGCCCCCCGAGCGGAGTCCCGCTCGGGCACGGCCCGTTAGGTCGGTGCGCGCGTTTTTTTTAAATAATTACGCTCGGTAGAAAAATAAAAAGAAATACTAAACGCACTCCAAAAATCCCGAAATAAATTTTCCCCAGCTTCTAAAATCAAGCCGGACTAGATGAACATTTATTTGGGGCCTAAATGCAATTTTGAAAAACGCGCATTTTTCCTAAATTCAAATAAAAAGCGAAAAAGTCCAAAACAAATCTTATTTGATTTTCTTATTAAATCTTCATTATTTCTTTTATTTTGGGAAAGTCATTTTATTCCCTGTCTGAATTTTTGGTAGTAGAAATAATTGAAGATAAAATAAATAATATCAAAATAACGAAATCCCCAACTCTCTCCGCGGGTCCTTGAGTTGCGTAAAATTTCTAGGATCGAGCCAACAATGCAATAAAAATATGATATGCATGATGATCTATGTATAACATTCCAAATTGAAAATTTGGGATGTTACAAAGACGCTTCAAGCAAAACACATATCATGTGGCGAATAAAAATATAGCTCCAAGTAAAGTTATCAATGAACAAAGACGAAAGAGGGGATGCCTTCCGGGGGAATCCCCAAGCTTAGGCTTTTGACTATTCTTGAATATCTTGGGGTGCCATGGGCATCCCCAAGCTTAGGCTCTTGCCACTCCTTATTCCATAGTCCATAAAATCTTTACCCAAAACTTGAAAACTTCACAACACAAAACTCAACAGGAAATCTCATAAGCTCCCTTAGTGAAAGAAAGAAAAACCACCACATAAGGTACTGTAATGAACTCATTCTTTATTTATATTGGTGTTAAACCTACTGTATTTCAAGTTCTCTATGGTTCATACCACTTAATACTAGCCATAGATGCATCAAAATAAGCAAACAACACACGAAAAACAGAATCTGTCAAAAACAGAATAGTCTGTAGCAATCTGTAACCCTCGAAGACTTCTGGACCTCTAAAACTCCTACCAAAATAGGAAGTCGTGGGAAATTTGTATATTGATCTACAGCAAAAAGAGTCGATGCAAAAGCACGTTTCTGTGAACTAACAAAACTAATTTCGTGTGTGCAAAGTTTCTATTTTTCAGCAGAATCAAATTAACTATCACCATAGGTTATCCTATAGGTTCTACCCTGCACAAACACTAATTTAAACATAAAAACACATCTAAACAGAAGGTAGATGCAAAATTTATTAATAAACAGGAACAAAAACAAAAAACACAAATAAAATTGGGTTGCCTCCCAACTAGCGCTATCGTTTAACGCCCCTAGCTAGGCATAAAAGCGAGGATAGATCTAAGTAGTGCCATATTTGGCACTCAATTCATCAACAGAGCACTTATAATCTTCGAAATATGTATTTGGCAACCCTGTGCCTGATTGCAAAAATGACCACACGTACTGAGAACGCTTCGATCGTGATCACGCGGCTGCTGGCAATCTGCACAGGTGAAGAAGGAAAACTGACAGGAGCCTTATCTCCTCGCTTGCACCCATTTCCTCTCCTACCTAGCTCCGCCATCATCACACACCCAACTCCTCCCCTGCTCCCGGCCGGCGCCGTCCCGCCCCCATCTCCTCCTGGGCTTCTGCCGTGCCGCGACGGCCGATCCGGTGCACAACCGTCGTCAGCCTCCTGTCGCACGACCGCCGCGTCCATGCCCACCGCCGCTGCTCTCTATCCCCAACCTCCCACCATCTCCTCGACTCCACAAGTCATCGTCGGGCCAACCCCGCGTGTCGTCTGCCTCCGCCACCCCATCCGCCACCTCTGACCACCGCCGCCGCTCATCAAATGGAAGATCCACTATCGCCGCCAACTACATCGACAGGTGAGCTTATGGTGAGTGCCTCCTTTGACCATTCCGAGGAAAGTTTCCACTGGTGCAATCATCCTCTTTTCTCTCTCAATTCTGTTCAAACAATATAGCATTGAATCAGTTACTATGGAAATTGAAAAATTCCTTCTCTGAAGTCCTAGTTTGATGGACAGAAGTCTTCAAAAATTCTAAATTGTCATCTATTTTTGTCGTGTTATGAGTGCCCTCAACTTGTTTGTAATTATACCTATGAGACTGAATAAATTATTTTCAATTGTATGTGTATGTGACAGGTTCCTGATCATGGTGCCATAATTGCGCTCATCCTCTATGGGGTCCATCAGAACTGAAGTGCATTGCTCGATCAACCCATTTGGTTGCTATTCTTAAATTGTGTGATATGTGGTAATCGAATGTACATCACCAATGGCCTGAGATTGACATCGACGTGCACCGTTTCAGCTACATATCGTGAAAGGGCCTCAAGACCTTCCGAAAGCTGCACAAACATGGCGTCATCGATCTTGGGGCTGACCATTCAGGTACTTTTTTTTCCTTCTGTTCTTGGCCTTGAGACCAGTTGACATGAGTATTTTGTTCCGAGGAAGTATAAAGTCTGAACCTTATAACTTACAGTGTAAGCTTGGTCACTTCTAGTGGGTCAGCATGATAATGATCACTTTGCTAACCTGTCTAACTCATTTTATTTTTCAGCATAGTAATTCAATTACTTCCTCCTGATAATTCATATTGATTTAGCTTGATAAATTATATCGTGCCAACAGTTTAACTCGAACCGCTTTGAATACTTATTCTTTTTTATTTTAACCAGATAACTTATGAAACTTTGGCCTGATAACTTATGATGTATCAAAATGTTTAACTCTAACTGGTTTGAACACTCATGTTTTAACTTCAACTTGATGACTTATGCGGCTTGAACCTGATAATTTATAGTATGTCGGCCTGAATAAATTCTAGTGTGTCAACATGGTAAGAATCACTTTGTTAGCCCATTTAACTCATTTTTTCTCAACATGGTAACTTGAAATTTTTTTGATTGATAATTCATATTATTTTAGCCTGATAATTTATACTGTGTCAGCATTTTTAATCCGATCTGCTTTGAATTACTTTCAACCCGATAATTATGCAAACTGAGCATGATAACAATATGTCAGCTTGATAACTTTGAAGTGTCACCACATTTAACTCACACGTTGTCAACATGTTGAACTCATTCTATTTTTGGCATGGTAACTTCATTTTAGCATGATAATTTATGATGTGTCAGCACAATAACTTGTATTTGTTTTGGCCGATAACTTTGTATTGTTTCGACCTGATAAACCACATTTCTCTTTATCTTATCAGATGGTGGAGAGCCTCATTAACACGGGCTTCTCCAACTGCCGGATGGCCATCCCCCAACATTCCTTCATGCTCGTTGTAGTCACCCGCTCCGAGTCGCTCAACCTTAGGGCGGCCATCGGCGCCACCAAGCTCGCCAGCACGCTCGTCTCGCTAGACGGCGCCATGGTGATCACCTTCTACATAGGTGTGGTCTTCAGCTTCATCCAGGTCACCGTGCAGGGCAACCTCACCGGCTAGACCATCTCCAGCAAGTTCCAGATCATCACTTTCATGTACTCCGTAAGAAACCAACCAACCATCATGCTTTCGAATTGCTTGCTACATTATGCACAACATGGCTTGCTGCTGATCGACTTTGATTGATTTTACCTGAATTCGGGTTGTGGTTGCGTCTGGCATGTCCTTCGTGATGATGCATTCCTCCATGATGCTGACATGGTGCATCGACCCATGACCTAGCCTCTTCAGTGGGAAATTCTGACCACGCTAACCAGGTCAGCTACATCATGCTTGTGCTAAGATTGACCAATCCATGTGGCTGTTCATTCATGGAACTAGTGAATCAAAAAACAAAATCACA
Source organism: Triticum timopheevii (assembly GCA_963921465.1). Classification (NCBI taxonomy): domain Eukaryota; kingdom Viridiplantae; phylum Streptophyta; class Magnoliopsida; order Poales; family Poaceae; genus Triticum; species Triticum timopheevii. Next base: position 187,267,645 of record OY997272.1, on the reverse strand, counting down.
GAAGACCCAAAACTCATGGAATCGACCCATAGATTATATAAAAATAGCATGTGGTTGTTGAAAAACATACTCTGGATAACTTATATAAAAATATCATGGTAATATATGAGCAACATACTTGATAACGTAGGTCAAACACCACGGTAACTCTGTCCAAGGAGGGGAACAAGTTGTTGAAAAACATAGTCCCAGTAACTTATGTGAAAATAGCATATTAATAAATGAACCGATACCCGATAACATGCACACAAACACCACGGTAACTTTGAACAGTGGAAAAATGTTATTGAAAATATACCCTTGGTAGCTTTTGTGAAAAAAACATGATAATATATGAACCATATACCTAATAACTTAGGTACAAATACCATGGTAAATTTGACCAAGAAGGGGAAAAAGTTCTTGAAAAACATACTCCTAATAACTTATGTGAAAATAACACGGTAATGTATGAACCGCATACCCGATAAGTACGTATAAACACCGTGCTAACTTCGAGCAAGGAGGGGGGAAAGTTATTGAAAAATGTACCCCTAGTAAATTATGTGAAAATAGCACGGTAATACATGAGCCGCATACCCGTTAAGTTACTTAAAACACCATGGTAAATTTGATCAAAGGGGAAAATATTAAAAAAACATACGCCGGTTACTTATGTGAAATAGCACGGTAATATACAAACCACATACCTGATAACTTACATAAGACACCGCGTTAAATTTAACCAAGGGTGAAAAGGTTGTTGAAAAATACCCCTCATTAACTTCTATGTAAATAACATGGTAATATACGACCAACATAGTTGATAACTTAGGTGAAAATATTGTGGTAATTTGCATCTAAAAAGGAGGGAAGGGGATGATTGGGTTTGTGAACCATGTGAACCGGCGTGAAACGTGCAGAAAAAATGATGGAACTAGGGCGTATAGTCCCAAAACCCGGACCTGTGAGGCCACTAGTTTGGATTTTCAGTTATTGACCGCTGTCTTTTTTTTCAATCTCGTCTCAGGAAGATACAATTTCTATGTAACTCTTGTAGAATCAGCAAAGGGAGCTAGATCAGCTGGTTGTTGTTGTTACATTTAGTACGGTAGGTTGTGGGTTCGATCCTCTTGTAAGGCATGTGTTTTTGCCTTTTTTTAAACTGCAGATAGTGCGGGTGGAGCGACCCAGAAAACCGGGGAGAGCACGCAACCTCGTGTGCGGGGAGGAGAAAATCGGATCGAAGGAGGGGGTTCGTTCGGGAGGTGCGGTACTTTTGCAATCTGCCACATGGTTGACAGTTATCACAATCCACTATAATCTTTAGGGGTTTCTCCCTTTTTAGAAATGATTAAACCCTTAGGCAACAATTCAAGAAATTTAATTTTAGCAAAAGATTCCTTAATGATAGAGAGAGACAATTGGGATGAACACTTATTGATTTGAGATCCGCATTTCCCTTACTAGGAGATTCACCCTTATTTTTAGGAACATAGATAAATTTGGCAGTTTTTGTAGGAGGGTTTGGAATGTTTTTCACGGAAGAAAACGCCGACCCTAAGTTGGTAATGGTATCCTCAAGTTTATCGATTCTCGTAGAATCTAGATCTATTCTTTCATTAACTATAGGTTATTTTTCTTTAAAAAAATTCAAAGTAACTCCAACCCAAGATCCATATTGGGTAATTTGGTTATGGATCTTTTTATCCAAATTTTCAATTAACTCAACCGTGGGAACTTTATTTTCAATAATTTCAAGCCTTTGCATCACATATTCCAAAGTTAAACAGTTCCATTAACCAAAAGAGGTGGTGGGCCAAACAAATCTAACATAGCATTATAAGCATCAAAGGTATGGCTACTCAAGAAATCCCCTCCGGTAGTGGTATCAAGAATGCATCTATTCCAAGGAGTAAGGCCTACATAAAAATTGCGAAGAAGAACGGAAGTAGAAAGCTTCCTAGTAGATTTATTTTGAGCATTGCAAATTCTATGCCAAGCATCTTTTAAATTTTCTCCCTCCCTTTGCTTAAAATTAAGAATTTCATGTTCGGGAGTAATAACGAGGATAGGAGGACTTGCCATGACAACGAGCAAACAAAAGACAAGCGAAAGAGAGCGAAGAAGATTGGCAAAGAGAGGGCAAATAAAACAGCAAGGGTGAAGTGGGGGAGAGGAAAACGAGAGGCAAATGGCAAATAATGTAAATGCGAGGGAGATGAGTTTGTGATGGGTACTTGGTATGTCTTGACTTGAGCGAAGACCTTCCCGGCAACAGCGCCAGAAATCCTTCTTGCTACGTCTTGAACTTGCGTTGGCTTTCCATGAAGAGGAAAGGGTGATGCAGCAATACTAGCGTAAGTATTTCCCTCAGCTTTTGAGAACCAAGGTATCAATCCAGTAGGAGGCTCCTCAAAAGTCCCACGCACCTACACAAACAAACAAAGAACTCGCAACCAACGCAATAAAGGGGTTGTCAATCCCTTCACGGCCACTTGCGGAATTGAGATCTGATAGAGATAGTATGATAAGATAAATATATTTTTGGTATTTTATGATATAGATTGGAAAAGTAAAGATGCAAGTAAAAGTAGATTGAAAGCTTATATGATAAAAGATAGACCCGGGGGCCATAGGTTTCACTAGTGGCTTCTCTCAAGATAGCATAAGTATTACGGTGGGTGAATAAATTACTGTCGAGCAATTGATAGAAAAGAAAATAATTATGACATTATCTATGCATGATCATGTATATAGGCATCACGTTCGTGACAAGTAGACCGACTCCTGCCTGCATCTACTACTATTACTCCACACATCGACCGCTATGCAGCATGCATCTAGAGTATTAAGTTCATAAGAACAGAGTAACGCATTAAGAAAGATGACATGATGTAGAGGGATAAACTCATGCAATATGATATAAACGCCATCTTTTTTTCCTCGATGGCAACAATACAATATGTGCCTTGCTGCCCCTGCTGTCACTGGGAAAGGACTCCGCAAGATTGAACCCAAAGCTAAGCACTTCTCCCATTGCAAGAAAGATCAACTAGTAGGCGAAACCAAACTGATAATTCGAAGAGACTTGCAAAGATAACTTAATCACACATAAAAGAATTCAGAGGAGATTCAAATATTTCTCATAGATAAACTTGATCATAAACCCACAATTCATCGGATCTCGACAAACACACCGCAAAAAGAGTTACATCGAATAGATCTCCAAGAAGATCGAGGAGAACATGGTATTGAGATCCAAAAAGAGAGAAGAAGCCATCTAGCTAATAACTATGGACCCGAAGGTCTGTGGTAAACTACTCACAACTCATCGGAGGGGCTATGGTGTTGATGCAGAAGCCCTCCATGGTCGATTCCCCCTCCAGCGGAGCGCCGTCGAAGGCTCCAGGAAGGGATCTCGCGGATACAAAAGGTTACGGTGGTGGAAATAGTTTTTCATGGTCGCCGTTGATGTTCTCGGGGTACGTGGGTATATATAGGAGGAAGAAGTAGGTCGGTGGCCACCCGAGGGGCCCACGAGATAGGGGGCATGCCCAGTAGGGGGGGCGCACCCTCCACCCTCGTGGCCGCCTCGACTGCTTCTTTTATTTGCACTCCAAGTCCTCTAGATCACGTTCGTTCCAAAAATCATGCTCCCGAAGGTTTCATTCCATTTGGACTCCGTTTGATACTCCTTTTCTTCGAAACACTGAATAGGCAAAAAAACAGCAATATGGGCTGGGCCTCCGGTTAGTAGGTTAGTCCCAAAAATGATATAAATGTGTAAAGTAAAGCCCATAAACATCCAAAACAGGTAATATAATAGCATGGAAGAATCAAAAATTATAGATACGTTGGAGACGTATCAGTGGGGTCCTATTGGAAACTAAGGGATATTCAGGCCTCCTTTTAATAGAGTACTGGACCAAAGCATTAGCACTTAGTGAAGACATGAACTCCTCAAACTATGGTCATCACCGGTAAGTATCCCGATTATTGTCACTTCGGGGTTAACGGATCATAAAACATAATAGGTGACTATAGACTTGCAACATAGGATCAAGAACTCAGATATATTCATGAAAACATAATAGGTTCAGATCTGAAATCATGGCAATCAGGCCCTAGTGACAAGCATTAAGCATAGCAAAGTCATAGCAACATCAATCTCAGAACATAGTGGATACTAGGGATCAAACCCTAACAAAACTAACTCGATTACATGGTAAATCTCATCCAACCCATCACCGTCCAGCAAGCCTACGATGGAATTACTCACGCACGGCGGTGAGCATCATGAAATTGGTGATGGAGGAAGCTTGATGATGATGATGGCGACAGATTCCCCTCTTCGGGTTCCCGAACGGACTCCAGATCAGCCCTCTCGAGAGTTTTTAGGGCTTGGCGGCGGCTCCGTATCGTAAAATGCGATGAATCCTTCTCTCTGATTTTTTTTCTCCCCGGACGTGAATGTATAGAGTTGGAGTTGAGGTCGTTGGAGCACCAGGGGGCCCATGAGGTAGGGGGGGGGGGCGCCCAGGGGGGTAGGCGCGCCCCCACCCTCGTGGACATGGTGTCGGCCCCCTGGCCTTGATTCTTTCGCCAGTATTTTTTATTAATTCCAAAAATATTCTCCATGAAGTTTCAGGTCATTCCAAAAACTTTTATTTCTACACAAAAATAACACCATGGCAATTCTGCTGAAAACAGCGCCAGTCCGGGTTAGTTCCAGTCAAATCATGCAAGTTAGAGTCCAAAACAAGGGCAAAAGTGTTTGGAAAAGTAGATACGATGGAGACGTATCAATATCCACCTCCAAAGCACCGTCATGATTTCTGTCGTCACCGGCTTCACACCTTGATCTCCACCATAGCGTCGTTGTCGTCTCGCCAACTATTGCTTCCACAACTATCGCTAACGCATAGTGATAAAGTAAAGTAATTACATGGCGATTGCATTTCATACAATAAAGCGACAACCATAAGGCTCCTGCCAGTTGCCGATAACTTCTACAAAATATGATTATCTCATACAATAACGTATATCACATCATGTCTTGACCATATCACATCACAACATGCCCTGCAAAAATAAGTTAGACGTCCTCTACTTTATTGTTGCAAGTTTTACGTGGCTGCTACGGGCTTCTAATAAGAACCGTTCTTACCTACGCATCAAAACCGCAATGATGTTTTGTCAAGTTTACTGTTTTAACCTTCGACAAGGACCGGCCGTAGTCAAATTCGATTCAACTAAAGTTGGAGAAACAGACACCCGCCAGCCACCTTTATGCAAAACAAGTTGCATGTCTATCGGTGGAACCGGTCTCATGAACGTGGTCATGTAAGTTTGGTCTGGGCCGCTTCATCCAACAATACCGCCGAATCAAAATAAGATGTTGGTGGTAAGCAGTATGACAATGATCTCCCACAACTCTTCGTGTTATACTCGTGCATATCATCTACGCATGGACCTGGCTTTGATACCACTGTTGGGAAACATAGCATGAAATTTCAAAAATTTCCTACACTCATGCAAGATCTATCTAAGAGATGCATAGCAACGAGAAGGGGAGAGTGTGTCCATGTACCCTCGTTGACCGAAAGCGGAAGCGTTTGACAACGCGGTTGATGTAGTCGAACTTCTTCTCGTTCCGACCGATCAAACACCGAACGTACGGCACCTTTGAGTTCTGCACACGTTCAACTCGATGACGTCCCTCGAACTCTTGATCCAGCAATGTGTCAGAGGAGAGTTCCGTCAGCACGACGGCGTGGTGACAGTGATGGTGAAGTGATCCGCGCAGGGCTTCGCCTAAGCACCACGAAGATATGATCAGAGGCGTAACATGTGGAGGGGGCGCCGCACATGGCTACCAATTGTTGGTGTGTGTTCTAGCGGTGCCCCCTTCATATATATAGGTTGGAGGGGAGGGGAGGTGATACGTCCATTTTGCATCATGCTTTTATATCAATATTTATTGCATTATGGGCTGTTATTACACATTATATCTCAATACTTATGGCTATTCTCTCTTATTTTACAAGGTTTACCATGAAGAGGGGGAATGCCGGCAGCTAGAATTCTGGCTGGAAAAGGAGCAAACATTGGAAACCTATTCTGCACTGCTCCAAAAATCCTGAAACTCCACGAAACCCGTTTTTGGAATTAATAAGAAGTATTGAGCGGAACAAATACATCAGGGGGCCCACACCCTGGCCAGGAGGGTGGGGGCCCGCCCACCCCTACTGGGCGCGCCCCCTGTCTCCTGGGGCCCCCTGGTGGCCCCCCGGTGTCCATCTTCTACTATATGAGGGCTTTTACCCTGGAAAAAATCATGGGCAAGCTTACGGGACGAAACTCCGCCGCCACGAGGCGGAACCTTGGCGGAACCAATCTAGAGCTCCGGCAGAGCTGTTCTGGGGGGGACACTTCCCTCCGGGAGGGGGAAATCATCACCATCGTCATCACCAACGATCCTCTCATCAGGAGGGGGTCAATCTCCATCAACATCTTCACCAGCACCATCTCCTCTCAAAACCCTAGTTCATCTCTTGTATCCAATCTTGTATCAAAACCACAAATTGGTACCTGTGGGTTGCTAGTAGTGTTGATTACTCCTTGTAGTTGATGCTAATTGGTTTACTTGGTGGAAGATCATATGTTCAGATCCTTAATGCATATTATTACTCCTCTAATTATGAACATGAATATGCTTTGTGAGTAGTTACGTTTGTTCCTGAGGACATGGGTGAAGTCTTGCTATTAGTAGTCATGTGAATTTGGTATTCGTTCGATATTTTGATGAGATGTATGTTGTCTTTTCCTCTAGTGGTGTTATGTGAACGTCGACTACATGACACTTCACCATTATTTGGGCCTAGAGAAAGGCGTTGGGAAGTAATAAGTAGATGATGGGTTGCTAGAGTGATAGAAGCTTAAACCCTAGTTTATGCGTTGCTTTGTTAGGGGCTAATTTGGATCCATATGTTTAATGATGTGGTTAGGTTTACCTTAATACTTAGTTTGTAGTTGCGGACGCTTGCAATAGGGGTTAATCATAAGTGGGATGCTTGTCCAAGTAAGGGCAGTACCCAAGCACCGGTCCACCCACATATCAAATTATCAAAGTACCGAACGTGAATCATATGAGCGTGATGAAAACTAGCTTGACGATAATTCCCATGTGTCCTCGGGAGCTCCTTTCTCATTATAAGAAATTGTCCACGCTTATCCTTTGCTACATAAAGTATTGGGCCACCTTGCTGCACTTTATTTACTTTCATTGCTTGTTACTCGTTACAATTTATCTTGTCACAAAACTATCTATCACCTACAATTTCTGTGCTTGCAGAGAAAACCTTACTGAAAACCGCTTATCATTTCCTTCTGCTCCTAGTTGGGTTCGACACTCTTACTTATCGAAAGGACTATGATAGATCCCCTACACTTGTGGGTCATCAAGACTCTTTTCTGGTGCCGTTGCCGAGGAGTGTAGCGCTTTTGGTGAGTGGAACTTGGTAAGGAAACATTTATATAGTGTGCTGAAAATTTCTGTAACTTGTCACTATGGAAACTAATCCTTTGAGGGGCTTGTTCGGGGTATCTTCACCCCGACCAGAAGAGCAAAGAGTTTCTCCTCAACCTACTTAACTTTTTGAAAATATTTACTTTGAGATTCCTTCGGGTATGATAGAAAAACTGCTAGCTAATCCCTTTGTAGGAGATGGAACATTGCATCCCGATTTACACCTTATCTTTGTGGATGAAGTTTGTGGATTATTTAAGCTTGCAGGTATTCTCGATGATGTTGTCAAAAGGAAGGTCTTCCCTTTATCTTTGAAGGGAGATGCATTGACATGGTATAGGCTATGTGATGATACGAGATCGTGGAATTATAAACGATTGAAGTTGGAATTTCACCTGAAGTTCTATCCTATGCATCTTGTTCATCGTGATCATAATTACATATATAATTTCTGGCCTCGCGAAGGACAAAGCATCGCTCAAGCTTGGGGGAGCCTTAATTCAATGTTATATTCATGCCCCAATCATGAGCTCTCTAGAGAAATGATTATTCAAAATTTTTATGCTCGACTTTCTCTTAATGATCGCAACCTGCTCGATACTTCCTGTGCTGGTTCTTATATGCTGAAAAGTATTGATTTCAAATGGGATTTATTGGAAAGAATTAAACGCAACTCTGAAGACCGGGGTTCCGACAATGGTAAGGAGTCAGGTATGACACCTAAGTTCGACTGTGTTAACTCGTTTTATGGATACCGATGATTTTCATGGATTTAGCGCTAAATATGGACTTGACTCTAAGATAGTAGCTTCTTTCTGTGAATCTTTTGCTACTCACGTTGATATCCCTAAGGAGAAATGGTTTAAATATAATCCTCCAGTTGAAGTGAAAGTAGTTGCACCTATTACAGTTGAAGAAAAGACTGTCACCTATAGTGATCCTATTGTTCCTACTACTTATGTTAAGAAACCTCCTTTCCCTGTTAGGATAAAGGATCATGCTAAAACTTCGACTGTTGTTCGTAAGAGTAATACTAGGACTTATACACCTCCTGAGCAAATCAAAGTTGAACCTAGTATTGCTATGGTTAAAGATCTCTTGGATGATGATTTAGATGGGCATGTTATTTATTTCTGTGGTGAGATTGCTAATATTGCTAGACCAGATACTAAGATACATAACCTATGGTAGGCATGACTGTTATTTCTGTTAAAATAGGAGATCATTGTTATCATGGCTGATGTGATATGGGTGCTAGTGCTAGTGCAATACCCTATGATTTATATAAATAAATTATGCACGACATTGCACCCGTTGAATTGGAAGACATTGATGTTACTATTAAGCTTGCTAATAGGGATACCATTAAACCAGTTGGGATAGTTCGAGATGTTAAAGTCTTGTGTGGGAAGGTTAAATACCCTGCTGATTTTCTTGTTCTTGGTTCCCCACAAGATGATTTGTGTACCATTATTTTTGGTAGACCCTTCTTGAATACAACTAGTGCTAGGATTGATTGTGAAAAGGATACTGTTACAACTGGCTTCACTACAAAAAAATACACTTCGGGGATGATACGTGTTTGTCACAATAGGTCGCGTTTTTTTTCATGCATGTACATCCATGACGAATTTATGACAGAATCAAGATAGTCATACCTGTGTTGTCGTAGAAGTGTTCCATGACATTACCAAAATTATCATCACAGAAGTGTCCACTTCCATGACGATAAATCACGCGTCACAGAAGTGCTTTCGTCAAGGGTGACCGACACGTGGCATCCACCGTAACGGAACACCGTTAAGCTATCGGGTCGGGTTTTGGATCCGATAACCCGTTAACAGCCTCGACCAATGGGAATTTTCCACATGTAAAATCATCATTGGCTGGAGGAGACACGTGTCAGGTCCGCGCTGGCACAGGTGTCACTCATCCAATGGGCGAGACGCGCTTATGATATGTTGACACGTGGACCGGTCCATCAAGTTTAAATGGGCCGGCCCAACTAATGGCCCACAGGATTTTGCGGACCATAATGGGCCGGCCCAGCTAAAGGCCCACGAGATATTGCGGACCATAATGGGCTGGCCCAGCTAAAGGCCCACAAGATTTTGCGGGCCATAATGAGCCGGCCCAGCTAAAGGCCCACAAAATTTTTGTGTGCCATAATGGGCCGGCCCAGGTAAAGGCCCACAAGATTCTTGCGGATCATAATGGGCCGGCCCGGCTAAAGGCCCACGAGATTTCGCCGACATTAATGGGCCGGCCCAGCTGTAGGCCCACAAGATTTTGAGGACCCTAGTAGGCCGACCCATTAACTAGCTGCCATGTTTTGGGCCAAATGACGGCCCATATTTGATCCGGTCCATTAATGGCCTGCCACATTCCAGGCCTAATAGTGGCCCATATGAGATCCGGCCCGTTAAAAGCCTACCATGTTCTGGGCCAAATTACGGCCCAGATCAGGTCCGGCTCTTTAAGAGGCTATGGGCTCAATTATGGCCCATATTAGATTCGGCCCGTCAACTGGACACTATGCTTTTGGGCCCGCTTGCTAAAGGCCCACTTAGTAATTCGGCCTGATATTAGTTTTGGCCTATTAAGGGCCCGTTTAACATTTTGGCCCTATATTAATTTCGGCCTGTTAAATGCTCATCATATAGTTGGGCCTAACTACGGCCCGGTTTGCATCCGGCCTGCTCGCAGCCGATATCTGATTGGGCCAAACAAGGACCGAGACAATTTTGGCCTGTTAAAAGACCGTGATTTGATTTGCACAATCATGGGCTGGGGTTCATTTCGGGCTGCTGCCGGCCCGTTAGCTATTTGGCACGTTTCAGGCCCAACCTACATCGTGATTGCATGACGGCCCGATTATGTACCGTAATTTTACGGTTTGGCTGGCTTACTGCAAAGACAGGATATATATATAGTAAAATAACTGCAGCATCGTGAATAAGAAAAAACCTAGACTATACAATAAAGAAATTACAGCATATTACATCCACTGGGCATCAAAGTTCGCCACTATGATAATAAAGCACAAGCAGACAGCAGATTACATACACTGGGCATCAAAGATTGCCACCAGTGCAAATAAACACGCCGACAAAATAATATACAAAACCGACAGCACTTCAATAGAGTTCAAGAAAGGTTAGCCCTGCTGGGGAGCTGCAGCAAGCAGCTGAGCAAGATGATGAGACTGCGCTTGTTCAACACTTAAATCTTCCTCACTCTGAAAGATAAATAAGCAGATAGATAACATGTTTTGCACATAAAAGTATCAGTGCTGACAATTCATCACATTTCTTACTGACGAATAAAGTGACACAGTTTAATATTGCATTAACACAATATGGTATTGTTCAGGTCAAGACATGGCAGGAAATGACATTGTGAAGGAGTTGGCAGCTTCACGACACCACTGGATTACAGATCAAGAACTCATAAGTATCAATAGTTAGTGTGCTGTCAATTTATCCCATTTCAGATTGGCAAATAAAGAGACGGTTTAAATAATACTCCCTCTGTCCGGAATTACTTGTCATCAAAATGGATGTGTCTAGAACTAAAATACATCTAGATACATCCATTTCAATGACAAGTATTTTCGGACGAAGGGAGTAGTAGAATGATATGACATTGTTCATAGTTAAGGCACTGCAGAATATGACATTGTGCTGTAGTGGGTAGGTGCACCACACCACTGGATTACGGATGAAGAACAGAAGCATACATGCAGTGCAAAAGAAGATCACTTGCTCTGTATAGTTTAATTTACATGGTATGAAGAAGGAACTTGTTTGTACAACTGAAAACTTAAATTGAGAAAGGACAAACTTTTGTTTATGAACTACATAATAAACTTTAAACATGCAATTTGATGCAAACACCAAAAATAAACAGCTGTTGCAGTCATGCCTAACCAAATATATACAAAAAAGTTTGAAGGCTTGAGATGGACAAACTTACATTATTGGTGAAGACAGGTGAGGGAGTCCTTGATTAGGGGGTATCCGGACAGCCGGACTGTGTACAACGTCCGGACTATTGAAGTGTGAAGATACAAGACTCAAGACTTCGGCCCGTGTCTGGATGAGACTCTCCTTTGCGTGGAAGGCAAGCGTGGCGATCCGTATATTATATTTCCTTCCTTGTGACCGACTCCATGTAAACCCTAGCCCTCTCCGGTGTCTATATAAACCGGAGAGGTTGGTCCTTAGAAGGCCAATCACAATTACAATCATACCATCGTAGGCTAGCTCTTAGGGTTTAGCCTCTACGATCTCGTGGTAGATCTACTCTTGTACTACCCATATCATCAATATTAATCAAGAAGGAAGTAGGGTTTTACGTCCATCGAGAGGCCCGAACCTGGGTAAACATCTGTGTCCCTTGCTTCCTGTTACTATCAGCCTTGACGCACAGATCGGGACCCCCTACCCGAGATCCGCCGGTTTTGACACCGACATTGGTGCTTTCATTGAGAGTTCCTGTGTGTCGTCGCTGTCAGGCTTGATGGCTCCTTCAATCATCACCAACGACGCTGTCCAGGGTGAGGCTTTCCTTCCTGGACAGATCTTCGTGTTCGGCGGCTTCGCTTTGCGGGCAAATTCGCTTGGCCATCTAGAGCAGATCGACAGCTACGCCCCTAGCCATCAAATCAGGTTCGAAAGCCTAAACTACACGGCGGATATCCGCGGAGACTTGATCTTCGATTGATTCGGGCCAGCACCAGGAGCGCCGAACAGTCACGATGAGCACGGCTTAGACCTGCTGTCAGACGATGCTCGGGACATCATCCTGGCAGAAGCCTTGGATCTAGGTCTGGGGCAGGCTGCGTTGCCTAAGGACGGAGGGCTGGACCCCACCCCGCAGGTCGTACCCTCATCGGTGATGGAGCCGAACACAGGCCTCACTTCTGAGGGAGCCTGTGACTCCGGACCCCCGGATTCGTATCAGGTTGCAGGTTCCAGTCCATGCATCCCCGAACCCGCCGAGCCTGATTGGGCTCCGGTGATGGAGTTCACCATGGCGGACGTCTTTCAGCACTCGCTCTTTGGCGACATGCTGAACTTATTGAAGTCTCTCTCTTTGTCAGGAGACTCCGGGCCGAACTATGTCCAGCTTGAGTGGGAAGCAGATGACGACAGAATTCGTTGCCCACCCACCACCCACTTCATTGCCACGATCGATGATCTAACCAACGTGCTTGACTTCGACTCCGAAGACATCGACGGCATGGACGACGATGTAGGAGAATTATAGGAGCCACCGCTCACAGGGCGGTGGACGGCCACCTCCTCATACGATATATATATGGTGGACACTCCGAAGGAAACAAACGGTGATGGGGCAACGGAGGATAACCCCTCCGAAAGAAAAACAAAGCATGGGCGTCGTCGGCGCCGCTCCAAGCCCCGCCATAGCAATACCGGCCCCGGAGACGAAAATAATCCAGATGGCACCGAAGAAGAATATGACCCTAACCAGCCCGCCTTCGAGCAGGCCAAAGAGGAAGATGAGCAGGTCAGCCCAGAAGAACAGGCGACAGACGCATACCCGGAGGAGGACAACTACATGACCCCCCTCCGAAGACGAGACTAGCCTCAGCGACGACAAATTCGGAGTGCCTGAGGACCCCGTGGAGCAGGAGCGCTTCAAGCGTAGGCTTATAGCCACTGCGAGGAGCCTGAAGAAGAAACAGCAGCAACTCCAAGCTGATCAAGACCTACTCACAGATAGATGGACTGAAGTCCTGGCAGCCAAGGAATATGGACTCGAGCGCCAAACGGCTGACCGGCCACCCCGCGGCCGGGATAAAATGGCATATCAGCCCGAATACCAGCCCACACACCCATGCCGATACACTACGGCCCAGGGCAATAGGCAAGACCTGCAAGATATTCTCGAAAACAAAGCAGGACAGCCAAGATCGATCAACAGATCGCGGGGGCGCGCCCCAGCGCGCGACGATGATCGTCGCGCCGGATACATCATCAACAAATCCGGTCGCGCCAAACACAATAACCCAGACCAATTCGAGCTGCGTAGCCACATAGTCCGGCACAGAGGTGCCGCACACCCCCTCTGCTTCACTAACGAAGTGATGGATCATGAATTCCCAGAAGGGTTCAAACCCGTAAACATCGAATCGTACGACGGCACGGCAGACCCTGCAGTATGGATCGAAGATTTCCTTCTCCACATTCACATGGCCCAGGGAGATGATCTACACACCATCAAGTATCTACCCCTTAAGCTCAAAGGACCAGCCCGGCACTGGTTAAACAGCCTGCCAGCAAATTCCATTGGCAGTTGGGAAAACCTGGAAGATGCATTCCTTGATAACTTCCAGGGCACATATGTGCGACCACCAGACGTTGATGACCTGAGCCACATTACTCAATAGCCCAGAGAGTCAGCCCAGAAATTCTGGACTCTGTTCCTTACTAAAAAGAACCAAATAGTCGACTGTCCGGACGCCGAAGCCCTGGCGGCTTTTAAGCATAATATCCATGACGAGTGGCTCGCTCAACACCTCGGCCAGGAAAAACCCAAGTCTATGACAGCTCTCACAACCCTAATGACCCTCCTTTGTGTGGGTGAGGATAGCTGGTTGGGTCGCAGCGGCACCACGCCACATTTCGGCACTTCGGACGGCCGCGATGCTAACGGCAAGCCACGGCGTAACAGGCATAAGAGACAAAACAACGACGACGGCACTGAAGACACGGCGGTCAACGCCGGATTCAGTGGATCTAAGTCCGGTAAGCGGAAAAAGCCGTTCAAAAGAAATAATCAGGGACCATCCAGCCTGGACCACATACTGGAGCGCTCGTGCCAAATTCATGGCACCCCTGACAAGCCAGCCAAGCACACCAATAGAGACTGATGGGTGTTCAAATAGGCCGGTAAGATAAACGCCGAAAACAAGGACAAGGTGCTGCACAGCGATGATGATGAAGAGCCCCGGCATTCGAATACGGGGGGACAAAAGAAATCCCCCCCCCCTAGGTGAAAACAGTCAATATGATCTACGCCCTCACATCCCCAAGCGGGAACGGAAGCGAGCACTACGGGACATCTATGCGATGGAGCCATTCGCCCCCAAATTCAACCCATGGTCAGCTTGTCCGATCACCTTTGATCGTAGGGATCATCCTACTAGCATCCGTCATGGCGGCTCAGCCGCATTAGTCTTAGACCCAATCCTCGACGGATTCCACCTCACACGAGTCCTTATGGACGGCGGCAGCAGCCTGAACCTGCTTTATCAGGGCACAGTGCGCAAAATGGGCATTGACCCTTCAAGGATCAAGCCCACCAAAACCACCTTTAAAGGTGTTATTCCTAGAGTAGAGGCCCGTTGTATGGCCTCTATAACACTGGAAGTGGTCTTCGGATCCCCGGACAACTTCAGGAGCGAAGAGCTAATCTTCGACATCGTCCCTTTCCGCAGTGGCTACCACGCACTGCTCGGACGAACCGCATTCGCTAGATTCAATGCGGTACCACATTATGCATACCTCAAGCTCAAGATGCTAGGACTGTGCGAGGTCATCACTGTCAATGGAAATATGGACCGCTCCCTTCGAAAGAAGAGCATACGGTAGCCCTTGCGGCAGAAGTACAACGCGGCCTACTCCGACAAACCAATCCAGCGACAACTTCGAGCACAGTCAAGCGAGTCCGGAGCACCCCGCAATAGGATCATCAGGAATGCCAAGAGCGTGATTAGCAATCCGTACTCCGCCCAAGCCGCTTCAAAGCAGCATTCGCGCCACGTGTGCACAATTACGCACTCAAGATACCATGGGCATAGGCGGAGGCGCAGCAATGACTCAATCGATAGTGCGGGTAGCCGCCAAATACCTTTATACTCTTCCCCTCTTACATTTCAGGATACCGCGTTAGTGCAGCATCCTCAGAAGAGCTGAATTGACGGACTTATATGGGAGAGACATCCAAGGAGGCAACAGACGTTGTGCACAGAAGGAAATACCCAGGTGGAATCTATTTACGATCATTATACCTGCTTTATCTATCTGTACATAGCCTACCCTTGGATATGACATGTCAAATAGTCCTATTTTATCTCTGCTCAATGCATCCATTGTAAACATATGCTTAAACGTATTTTTCGTCAATGGGAGATTATATATAGCGTCAGCTTATTATTCTTATTTGAGCATTTTTTCTCTTATAGATGATTATTTCGTATTGCACCCATACCTTGGTGCGGTCAGTTTGCCAGGGGCTTCTCATGGCGCCCCATAATATGGCAAATAAAGTCCGAACACTTTCAACAGTGCGGCACCCCGAACTTATAGCATTATATGCATCAGCTCCGAATCATGTCTTGGGTCTACAGTTGGGATAGTACGGCTCCCTTGTTTTGGTGCCTTACGTTCCGTTATATCGGCTAAGGTAGCGCAGGGAGAACTACTACGATTGTGTCCCGGTTCTTCCGGACGAGCACCTCAGTAGAGAAAGCCGAAAACTGACCGGCATGATGTGGCGAGAGCTGGTCGCTGTTCGAGAGGTACTAAAATCCTTAAAGATTTTCCGCTTTAGGCGATAAATCGGCTTTGTCTGATCTAGGCGTATATAGCGCCCCAATTCGGCCTTCCGGATTCTAGGGGCTTTGCCGAAATTTAAAATTGTAGACTTCTATGGCTAAGTGAAAGTTATAAAGCTGCATAGTCCGATTGCCTCGTTCGCTGTGCCGGACACCTCCTTAAGGGACCAAACATTTGGATAAAGAGTGTCCGGGTTTTCCACGAACACCCCAGTGCTAGTCACGTGGGGGCAGAAGCCGACGACTGGCCTACTTTCATGATTTTATAAACAGCCGCACATAAGGTAATATTTTAAATAACAAAAGTGCTACATAGCGCAAGCAACTACGTCCTTAAATTACAAACATGACAGAAGTGAATTCATTCAAAAACGGTGTCCTTGGTACATTCATCAGCCACGAGACGAGCACCCTTCATAACGCCATCATAGTACAGCTCGGGGTGGCGATGCGCCTTGCCCTTCGGCGGCCCGTCCTTGACCAGCTTCTCCGCATCCAGCTTGCCCCAATGCACCTTGACGCGGGCAAAGGCCCGGCAGGTACCTCCGATACGAACGGAGCGCTTGATCACCTCCAGCCGCGGGCAGGCATCCACCATTCGCTTGATCAGGCCAAAGTAGCTACTGGGCATGAGCTCACCAGGCCACATCCGGACTATGAAACCTTTCATAGCCAGCTCGGCAGCCCTGTGGAGTTCGACCAACTGCTTCAGTTGGTCACTCAGAGGCATTGGATGTTCGGCCCCAGCATACTGGGACCAGAATAACTTCTCCGTTGAGTTCCCCTCCTGGGCACGGTAGAACTCCGCAGCGTCTAATACGCTGCATGGCAGATCTGTGAATGCCCCTGGAGAGCTCCGAATTCGAGTAAGTAAAAGAAACGCCTCCTCCACATGTTTGCTTTGCATAAAGAACTTCTTACCCGCTGCTATCTTCTTGGCCTCCTGGATCTCCTGCTGTGCTTTCTCGGCTTTGGCCTTGGCGTCTTTTAAATTCACAAGGGCCTTCACAAGCTCGGCCTCTTTCGCCTTTAGATCATGCTCCACGGACTCGCATTTCTTGCCGAGGTCCTGGAGCTCTTGCTGTACCTCACCTACCCTAGCACTTTGCTTTTCGCGCTCCTTACACTCCGAGGCCGCCTTGTCTTTGGCCTCGGACATCGCCTTCTTCAGGGACGCCACTGCGACGGTGGCCCCTGTTACACGGTCATGACACTTAGGTGTTAGACCCATCAATTCCGCCTATCCTTAAATGCATAAGAGCGGGGATCACTCACCCTTGTTCTCTTTGAGCTGCCTCTTTTTAAGGTAGAGCTTGCCCTACGCCTGCTCCAGGTCCCGCTTTAGTTCGGCAACCTCGGCAGTACAGGCATCAGCAGCAAGCAACACAACCTGCTTATTCACAACAATACTTATTATTAGACTCCTGCGGATTATAATTGACCCTCAGGCTTTTCTTTCCGAACACCAAACAGAGTATCAGGGGCTACTACATATCGGGTGGTAATTTTGCACATATTTATTACTTACCTCGAAGCCTGTTAGGAGGCTGGTGCAAGCTTCGGTTAGTCCGCTTTTGGCGGACAAAACCTTCCGAATCACCGTACTCATGAGAGTACGGCGCTCTTCATTCATGGAAGCGCCGCGAAGCGCTTCCAGCAGACAGTCCGGTGCCTCATCCGCAATGGAAGTCCTCGATACAGACGGCTCGCCCTCCCTAACGAGGGGTCGCCCGCCTGAGTCCGGAACCATCGAAGGTTCCGGAATGGTGTTCGGCTGAGAGCCCGGCTGGCCATGGCTCTCGTCGACGCGATCCGTGGGGATCTTGAACCCCGCGTGTCCGACGTCTGGGACCCCGCCTCGGGGAATCTCCAGAGTCACCTCCCCCCGCTTTGGGAGCCTTTGGGACAACACCTCCATGTCATCCGCGAGTTGAGGAGTAGTGGCTGTCGGAAGCGAATTCATCTCCAAATCGCTCAGGGACCCGGAGGAAGATACCTCGGGGTGATCCCTGCTCGGACTGCATATATGTTCGACATTATAAGTATAAAAACTATGAAGTGAAACCATGATAGAATGCTGACACTTACGATCGCACCGGGGGCTTCCCCCAGGGCAGCCACCCCTCCTCGCTGTGAGCGGCTGTGTTGGAATAGTCCAGAAGGGATGCCTTTCCCTTCTTGGACGCCCCAGCCTCCTCCTCCGGGGCGGCTTTTCTCTTTCTCTCCTCCACAGTGTGGGGAGGTAGAGTTTCTTCTTGGTTCCTCCTGCCTCCGCGGGAAGAATCTGTCTCGTCGTCATCGGACGACAAGGATATGATGGCCTTGCACCGGGGGCCTTTTCCGGACCCCTGGTCCGCCTCCCCGGACCCCTCATCCTTTCCGGATGGGGCTTCTTCTTCTTCTTCTTCCTCCCCTTCGTGGGAGGAGTGTGCCTCGTTGTCTTCGGACGAGGCCTCGGCCTTCTTCTACGGCACCTTGTATGGTGCCGGGACCAGCATCTCCGTCAGGAGAGCGTCGGCTGGGCCTTCCGGCAGTGGAGCCGGACAATAAACCTGCTCCGCCGTCTCCACATAATCCTGAAACAAATATGCATAACTACTTAAGGCTCTCCTATGAATATATTGGGAAGAACCAGGTCCGGTGGTAATCTGAGAACTCACCTGACTAGGGGCCCACGCGGCGTGAAGCCCGCGGTCCTCGGATGTGGGAGGAGGTACTTCGGAGGCCTTGAAAAGCACCTTCCATGCGCCTTTATGCGTCATGTCATAGAGCTTCTGGAGGGTCTGGTGTTCGGCTAAGACGAACTCCCACAGATTGACTGCCCGCCTCTGGTAGGGCAAGATCCGGCAAACGAGCATGACCTGGATCACGTTGACAAGCTTGATGTTCTTGTCCTTCATGATTTTGATGCATGTCTGGAGTCCGGTCAGCTCCGTAGAATCGCCCCAGGACAGGCCCTTCCTTTCCCAGGAGGTGAGCCGCATGCGGGCTCCAGATCCGAATTCGAGGGCCGCCGCCCAGTTGGCGCCGCGCGGCTCGGTGATGTAGAATCACCCCGATTGCCATCCTTTTACGGTCTCCGCAAAGGAGCTGTCGAGCCATGTGACGTCAGGCATTCTGCCCACCATGGCCCCTTCGCACTCCGCTTGTTGGCCGCTTACAACCTTCGGCTTCACGCAGAAAGTTTGCAGCCAAAGGCCAAAGTGAGGCCGGATGCGGAGGAAGGCCTCACATACGACGATGAACGCCGAGATGTTGAGGACGAAATTTGGGGCTAGATCATGGAAATCTAGCCCGTAGTAGAACATGAGCCCGCGGACGAAGGGATGGAGTGGAAATCCCAGTCCACGGACGAAGTGGGCGACGAATACGACCCTCTCGTGGGGTCCTGGGGTCGGAATGACCTGCCCGGCGTCCGGTAGCCGGTGCGCTATGTCCGCGGCCAAATATCCGGCCGCCCGAAGATTTGTGATGTGCTTCTCCTTGACGATGGAGGCCACCCACCTGCCTCCTGCTCCGGACATGTTTAGCTGTGCGGAAAAGACTTGGGCTTGGGCGCTGGAGCTCGAGGGGGCAAGAGTGGGCAAAGGAGGAAGAAGGCGTGGGTGAAAATGGGGAAATCTTATCCCTTTATAGAGGAGCCGAGAGCGGAGCGCCTCCCCACTTGCCCGTTGAGAATCGCTTGTTTTCCAAGCGCCACGATTAATGGCGTGGTGAGATTACCCATACCCGTATTGATGAGAATCCCATGATAAGGGGACACGATCTCTGCTTTGACAAGACGTGTCAAAGAAACCGCCTCGCAATATGCGCTGTAGCAGGTTGTGGGAAAACGGTTCGAATAATGATCCGACCGTAATAACATGTCACGTCATCAGAAAAAGTTGTCAGTAGATTGCATTTGTGAAATATCATTCTCTCTACGGTGGTATGTGAAGGTCATTTTGCAGATCCGGACATGGTCTACATGTTTGATAATTACTTTGGAGTATTCGGAGAAGGAACCCGCCTTGCAATGCCGAAGACAATACTGCGCGCCAGACTCATCATCATTGAAGCCTGGTTCAAGGGCTACTGAGGGAGTCCTGGATTAGGGGGTACCCAGACAGCCAGACTGTGTACAACGTCCGGACTATTGAAGTGTGAAGATACAAGACTCAAGACTTCGGCCCGTGTCCGGATGGGACTCTCCTTTGCGTGGAAGGCAAGCGTGGCGATCCGGATATTATATTTCCTTCCTTGTAACCGACTCCATGTAAACCCTAGCCCTCTCCGGTGTCTATATAAACCGGAGAGGTTGGTCCTTAGAAGGCCGATCACAATTACAATCATACCATCATAGGCTAGCTCTTAGGGTTTAGCCTCTACGATCTCGTGGTAGATCTACTCTTGTACTACCCATATCATCAATATTAATCAAGCAGGAAGTAGGGTTTTACCTCCATCGAGAGGGCCCAAACCTGGGTAAACATCTGTGTCCCTTGCTTCCTGTTACCATCAGCCTTGACGCACAGATCGGGACCCCCTACCCGAGATCCGCCAGTTTTGACACCGACAACAGGCTCAATAAAGGCCTTGTCCATGCTGATGGGGGGGGCGCAATTCAAGAAGTTTACCTCATAAGCATTGCATTTATTCTACATTTTGTTAAGAGTAAATATAGATGTGATAATATACGAAAAAATGGAGAATATTTAAGATAAGATGAAGAGTGATGCTACATAACCAAGTAGCTATAAATGTAAGTGCAGCGATACAAGCAAAAGGTATAGCCAAGAGCAATGCACAACTGAACTTCTTCAGTACCAACCTTATGGTATGAGTAAATATAGATCTGATGTGTAGAAAATGGAGGGCAAAGGAAAATAAGCTGCAGAGTGATGGTACATGAACAACTACCTGTCATTATAAGTACACTGATAAAGGATAACATGTACTTACAAGAACAATGCAGAGCTAAAAAAACATTGGCATTGGATATATTCTACACTAATGTAACCATTCATATAGATCAGATAATTTGGAGCGAACAATTGATAAGCAAGCTATCATGCTTACTGCTGTCACATAATGAACCGGGTATGTATGCAAGTACAGTGATACAGGACAACAGGTACTAACAAGAGCAAAGCAGCGGGCAGCATATTTGCGATATCTTGTCGTTCTTTTCAAACCGGAATTCTTCTTCGAGCAGATTTCCTGCAAAAAAGATCCGTAAGGCACATACGGAAAAGTAGAAGTTCAAATTGTCATGTGATTTCATAGACAGTACCTCATCCTAGGAACGAGACCAGTGCATAACAAGGTTTTTCCATTCAATGTCTTCTAAATTTAGCACAGGAGACTTCACCGGAAATTCGTTTATAGACTTGCCATCAAAGTGTGATTTCCTCAGGTAACACCGATACTACTGCAATGCTTCCTTGAAAAGCACAAGCAAGCATTGCTCGTCATGACTATCCAGATTGACCCTCGCCTAGTTACAACAATGTAATGTAAATCATTGATGTGTTTAATCAGCAGAAAACAGGAAAATAATAACCATGAATAATAGCACTTACACGTAAGTTGGACAGGAAGATGTGAAAATGGTGTTTGTATTCACAATAATCTTCCCATGATGGGAATATATGCACGTAGTCCCTAACAACATTGAAAGTATTGTCTTTTAAACTGGGAATAAATGGAACGGGGTTCCAATCTGCAGGAATTGGCCGTCTCTGTAGTTGGGATAGGTCTTCGGCCGGTGGACATGCTGTACTTTT
Source organism: Triticum timopheevii (assembly GCA_963921465.1). Lineage (NCBI taxonomy): Eukaryota > Viridiplantae > Streptophyta > Magnoliopsida > Poales > Poaceae > Triticum > Triticum timopheevii. Next base: position 187,245,786 of record OY997272.1, on the reverse strand, counting down.
TGCTGGAGTGGGATTTTTCTGTGGTATAGCTGGTGCTATGGCAAATGAAATTGGTATACCTTTTGCTGGAGTGCAGGTCCTGTGTGGTGGCGCTAGTATTGTGGCCAGTGAAGTATGGGTACAGTCTGCTGGAGTCGGTCCTACGTTTTGTGTCACTGGTTGTACAACCAATATAAGTGGGGTGCTGTCTGATTTCTCCAGCACCACCATGTTTTTCAAGGACTTTGCTGGTGCTCCTTCAGGTTTGGTAATCACCCTCTTCCTTTTTGATGTCTGATGCACACGAACATCATTTGAGTGGAAAAACATGGTATGATGACAGATGGAATACGTATTGATAATGGATGGGCATGGCATCTCGACATATATGATGAGTAAACTAAGCAGATGGCGGTGCAGCAAAGTAGAAGAAATGCAAGACAACATATGCAAGATACCCGTAATCAATAAAACATTGCCAAATTAGAACAGGCACCTTGATGGGTGAACATGACAGGCCATCTGCCTTTGACTCCTCGAGGTTAGAATAGTCATTAGGATGATATTCTGAACAAGAGTCAACAGGTGGGGAGCGTATGAGTTTAATTGCATCCAGAATGGCACTCAATGCCTTGGTGCCAATTTTGTAAGTCATTGCAGTGTTTAGCTTTAAGAGTGGACTGCTGCTAGTGTGACACAAAGCAGCTACACAGATCATAGTGTAGATATAACGGGAAAACCTTAAGCATTAGAGTAAAATCAGCAAAGTGGAACTTGCTGGAATATATGTGCTAGTATTGCCGTACGGCTAGAAAGTCTTCGGATACTAGCTCTCTTCAAGTGAAGGTGCGGTACTGTTAATATCAGTGTAACTCTCAAAGGCGACACAGCTCCGCGCATTTCCTTGCTATTCTTATAGGATTCAAGTGGGCAGGCCACTACAAATCCTATTCCTATGTTTACAAGATCCTACGAATCAAAGAGGCTCAAAGTGTCCATCACAACCGACTGTATAGACCTCTGCACAACAAATGTCCCTGCTCATCTTCAGTACAAGGAACATACTGTACTACTAGCATACTCCCTCCGTTCCAAAATATAAGTCTTGGTAGAGATTTCCACTATGGATCACATACAGATGTATCCAGATATATTTTAGAGTGTAGATTCACTCATTTTGCTCCATATGTAGTCCATGGTGGAATCTATACACAGACTAGTATTTAGGCACGGAGAGAGTACATATTAAAGAAGAACGGAAGAGGAACATGGTAAAGAAGAGCAAGCAGATTTTGGATAATAAAATGTTGGTTGCGCAGTGCCCACACATGATGAACCAGAGCGCATTAAGAATGCAACTCCCAGCTGTCTCTCGACCATTTCAGGCGGTTGGATGAAGATCCTACGTCTCCTAACCCTTCTTCTTCCTTGTCTCTGATTCTTACCATACAGAACACCGCACAGGCCGCCGGCGGACCACCGGCCCCCACCGCCTGTGTTCCTCCGCCACCCCCACCCCCATCCGCACCCCGACCCCCACCCGCGTCAAGTTTTCTTCATTCAGCGAGGCCCCACAACCACCCGAGCCCCTTGGATCGCACCGGCAAACTCCGGCGAGCTCTGAAAAATCGACTGACCCAATTTTGAAATTTAGTCTACTGTGATTTAACTAGTGTGGAATATAAAAGGGGAAAACCATAAGCATTGGGAGTATAGTGTTGAGCGTGCCATGGCGGATCTGAAGGTGCAAACCGGACAAAGGCAACTTCGCAACCAAGACAAGAAATCAGAGTAAAGCAGTGGTGATCTATTTTCTTGCTGCGATAAATAAGTTGAGCAGATACGAAAGAGTACCGCCTCTGGTGCGGCGCCGTGTACGCATCTGCTGAGAATTTGATGGTGATGCGATAGCGATTGCTGTCAGCGGCGTGGAAGCAGATCTAGGAGGGTATACGGTGGAGGCAGGGCGCGGTGGACGAGATGGTCGTAGGAACGACGCCGGCAAGGTGGACGACAGCGGGGATGAAGCGAGAGGACGGGATGCAAGGATCCCGGTCCGAAGGCGTGGATGAGAGAGGTCGATCTCTTGTAACGGACAACAGCGTTGGGGTATCAGCTCCGGCATGGTGGAGGAGGACGGCAGTGGATGGGGTGGCGGACGGTGGCGAACGGAGGAGGGTGGGGTGGAGAAGGTGTTTTGGCGCCCATGGAGTACGAATGGGGAAAAGGGAGGTAGAGAGGAGGGGGGGGGGAACCATGTATTCAGGGCGCGCTTGTCTCAAATGCGAGGAAATTTACAAACTTAGCCCCCGTTTCAAATTTCTACTACATCACAACAACATTAGTCGGTTGGGGATAGGACGTTAATCTCGCATACACCGAATATTTGCCGACGAGAGTTTGTTTTTGGCGCCCACCGTGTATGAATATGAATCGGGGAGGGAGTCGATTTCGGCCGAGGGCACACTGTGTTTTGGCGCCCACCGTGTATGAATCCGGGTGAGAGGCGCTTATGTCACGTTTGGGTGAAATTACAAACCTACCCCTATCAAAACCTATAGAAATCCAGTAGATAGGCTTTGCGTGGCAGGGATAGGTAGTAGTGATTTCCATCTCGCAGATTTTAGTTTCGGGCGGTTACTGCGACTTTCCCCGCTTCGTTCAAATTTTGCAGAGTGCACATTTACCGTGCCAACTCAATTCAAATCCCGTTTGTATTCTACTATTTTTTTCCGGGCAGGATCCATTTTCAATTGGAATTACATTCTATATACATCATTTTTTTATATATACTTTCAAAAGCACAACAAAGAATTTTGCTCCTTTATATGTATAATATGATTTACAAATACAACGATCTCGAAATCGTAAGGTTGAATTCAAAAAAATTTAACCAAACTATGTTCTACTAAAATGTATGGATCAGTAATATCTACATATTAATAACATAGATGTGCGTGAATTCATATGAGTATGCATGTTTGATAGATCAATTTTGGTTCAAGTATGGATTACATGTATCATCATCTCGAATTCAAATATTTGAATCCCCTTTTTTTTCACTCCTTTCACGCCCATCTCTCTCGCATGCATGCTCCTTCAGGTAGCTATCACTCTCTTTTCTCCAGCTCACCCGCACGCTCACTTCATGTTTCTCCTATCCTTGCAAACATGGTCTCTCGATGTCTCCCTTGAGAAGTGTCACACTCTCTCTATCATTATACATTACATGGTTTTCATTATCTCTCACGTCTCTACGTTCTCTGGTATCACTCGGTACCTAAGCTTTCTTTTTCACCGCCACACACACAGTCTCCACTCGTCTTTCACTTTGTCTTTCTCTCTATGGGATTCTCTCACACACCCTATATGTCTCTACATATGACTCATACCACTAAAATTACTCTCTCTCTCTCCTGTAGACACAACATTTGTTGTGGTCTCCTTTTCGTCTCCATCCCAGACTGACATTATTCATTTGTTTACCGATCAGACAACCCCGACTACAGTCTCCTCTCTCTCTCACAGACACACACACACAACTCCTGCTTCCACTCCCCTTCTCGACTACCGTCTCTCTCTCACACACACAAAACTCTCGCTTTCGCACCCCGACTCGTATTTCTCTCACAAACATTTATCGACTAGCTAGCCTCTAGATAGGTTTATACACCCGCACACTCGTGCTTCCACCATCGCATACATGTCTCTCTCCCTCTCCTTGTATCTATGTAGCTTTTTCTTCCCTTCTTGAGACACGCCCTCTCGATTGTGCACACACACACTATCCCCTCATTTTAAGCTGATACCTATCGCACACACTACTTGTGTCTTTGTCACACATGCACTCCGTCCTCCTCCACTCTCCCTCTCTCTCACACACACATGGGCTTTTTGCAACAACTAGCAAGATGCCCATGCGTTGCACGGAACATCAAGATGCATTTGTATGAGTAGTTTATCTTGTGGGGGAAAATGATGAACGAGGGAAGGCCTTATTTGCAAATGTGGAGAGGGGTGTGGGTATCTTTTTGCAAAATTGCCATAGTTTCCTTCCTATCCGTCAGATATAGATCGGACGGCCTATATTGCAGGATGGCAGGCACACGATCATCACCGACAATGCTTTTTATAAGAGTAGGGATAAAAAATAGAGTTGGTGATGATGGTGGGCCTGCCATCCTGCAATGTATATCGTCCGATTTATATCTGATGGATAGGAAGGAAAATATGGCAATTTACCCGCACACTTCACCACATTTGCAGATAAGGCCTTCCCTCGTTCATCCTTTTCTCCCACAAGATCTTGATGTTCCGTGCAACGCATGGGCATCTTGCTAGTAAGAGTAGCAATTAGACATATACCACTTCTCGGATCTTGAAACCAACAACATTCCTCCCTTATCTCATCAAAACCTCCAAAGGAATATATTTTGAGTGAAACATAACATATTTTTAGTGATATACGTATTTCAAAACTAGAATTCTTTTTCTATCAAATCGGTGAATATGTATTAATCCACTTTGATCGTGCGGCAACGCATTGGCAAATTGCTAGTAGTTATTATAATTTTTTGGACACCAGACAAACGGTGGACTACATATACGAAGAGAATAGGTGCACGCACGCAGTCGGCCTCTCGCTGTCTCGCACACATGAGTGTTACGTAAAGGCGACGTTAACAAATAAACCTTAAAACCCTAGATGCACGATTGCTACATTCGTGGGTACCGGGTACGTGGTGGAGCACCTTTGTAGGAGTTGATGGTCGGGACCACAGGTGAACGACTTGGAGCGCGGTGGCTCGCCAGTTGCCACAGATCGAGTAGCCACGTTTAAAATATCGTTTTTTAGCGGGGTTAAGAGTTCCGATTTTCAATGGCACGTTATAAGTAGTAAGTAGTTTTTAGAACGATTGGTATGGAGCAAAAATGGAATTCATAGTACTACGTACCTCCTTGGCGTATGGTTGTATGGGTTTATGTTGCGAGATGTTGAACCTGGTAGTTCTAGGGCAAATACTATGTTTTAGATTTAGATGCTGGTTTTCAGTAATCGGAAGGGGAAACCCTTCTTTGATTAAAAAAACTACTACCTCCATTCTGGTTTACTAGTCCCCATCGTACTTTGGGTCAAAGTTTGTCCATGAATTTTACTTGTAAAATGTGAATGGAAAACGAGATTTTGTTATACCCAAAAAAAAGGACTGGAGGGAGTGATTGCTCTGACACGTACGCGACCTCTCATAGCGCAGGCATTGAACCGGCGTGCCGGCCAAGAGGGTCGCACTCGCTGCAGGCCTGGCTGAGCACGCCTCCTCGCCGCATGCAACCAGCTTAAGACTGCCCCGCCTGCCATCATTGAATCCGCGCATGTGCCGGCAACACGTCCTTCCGCGAGCCGGCAGACATTTTAGAACAGAAAAAATGACTAAAATATAATTAATTTACGCATGGTCTTGACTTGTTGTGCTCGCACTGGTAGCAGGAACTAGTAGAGGTTTTTCTTTATTTATAACTCTCCTCACTTTTTTTTGGCTTTGAAGTGAATCATGGTTGTGGACATTATGTACGAATGTGCAGATATCTGTGAACATGAGTTTGATGTGGAAGTTGAACTTGGAATGTCGGGCTTGCGCGTGAACTATACCATGTCCAATGCTTCGTCTGTTATTGTTTGGAAAGTAATTATTGTTATTACATGACCCGAAAAAAAACATTTTGTGCCACATCAATAGATGCACAGACATCACAACAGGCATGCTGACTGGATAAACATTTGAACCTAGCTCTTATGAAGGAAATTTTGTATTGACAACAGTTTTAGATAGCAGGAGACGCCTAGCCTGCTCTGCCTCTGCTAGCTTATTTCTGGCTTCTTCCATCTATTCTTTGGCTTGGGTGAAGAGAGCATCTGATTGCTCTTTTTGCTTCTTCAGAAACTCAGCTACATTCTCAAGGGCTGCTGCACGCTTTCTTTCAGCCTTTACTAATGCCACGAGGACACGCTGACGACTCCACCTGGCTTGTGTGTAATCCAGCATCATCTGGGAATTTGCACCTTGTGTCTAATCCAGCATCATTAGGGAACTGGCACCTTGCGTGTAATCCAGCCTCATTTTGGAAACATGATCTCGAGGTTGACCATACTTCCCACCTTGCAGGAACTTCATCCTGACATGAAGTTACTTCTTTTTTAGATCAATACTCAGAGAAACCTAGATCCGTTTAGTAGAAGCCAGATAAACAGAACTCGAAGAAGTGAATTCAAAAGGAAAAAGAAATATAAAAATAGACTACAAGGTGAGAACACCCACTTCCTACATCAAGCTAAAAACGAAAGCATTAGGACAATTAAGACTCTTCTTATTACACATCGAAGAACACCACGCTTAAGAGAAACAGAAACTACAACATATACACATCAAAGAACACGAGGCTAAATGAAAGTAATTGAAAGGGTGTTACTTACCAAAGCTCGTTTTACAGGTTCGGTGCAGCTCCTCTTTAACTTGCCACGCTCCTTGAAGATGTCCCAAATATCCCATGTTTGGTCTTCATTGCTCCTCTGCATGTTCACACTCGTGGTTTTAAAATCTCAACATGGCAAGAAAAATACTACTTGTAATACTCGCGCATTTTGTGGGCAACATTAAAGCACTCGTCTGCCATGTTAGAGATCTCCAACAGAATCGCAATGCACGGCGCTTAAAAAAAGCATTTACAGTGCTGAGATCGAGAAGTAGATACTAGAGAGTACAGGATAGTTCTCAGCATAGGTAGTAAAAAAAGATAATTCAACTACTCCTCGTCGTCCGACTCCTCCTCGGTGATGTCCTCCTCCGACGTCTGACTGTAGGTGTGAAGATACCGATCATCGTCGGATTCCCAGGGCAACGCTGCTCCGAGCCTCATGTTGAATTGAGCGTCCGCTTTTCGCCTACGCTTGTCCTCACGATAGGCGGCTCGCTCCGCCCTCCTCTTATCCCTCTCCGCCCTCCTTTGCGCGTAGAACTCGCGCTCGTTGATGATGTCCTGCGGGAAGTGTTGGTGCCACAGTGCCATGGCTTCCTCGTCCATCTCGGCGATGCCGAGACGTGTTCTCGCCTCCGGTTGTCGCGACGATCCTTGTCAGTGCTAAGCCGCCGCAGAGGCGCGAGCTCCTACGCCCGCTCCCGCGTTGGCACATTGGGGAAGTTCAATGTTCTATGAGGCCACCGGAGGCGCCACGCCGCTGCGTCATACGCGCGAGCGGCCTCGTTGGCGGTGTCGAAATTGTCGAGGCCGAGGCGCATCCCGCGGAACCGGATCTCGGTGGAGAAGCCACCGGAGGGGCGCGCGCGGACGCCGCGGTATCCCCAAGTTTCCCGGCGACGCAGCGGCATGGTGGCATGGCGGCGGCGAGGCGAAAAAGAGTGGGGAGAGAGCGGTGGCGAGGCACAGAGCAGTGGCAAGGCACAGAGCGGTGGGAGGGCGTTGGATTTTATAAAGCGCGTCGGACGCCGCGCGCCAAAACTAGCGCACACCCGGCCGCTTTTTCCCCCGCGCGCGCGATCCTTTCCCGACGTCTCTGCTATCTCTACTCTCTTCTCTACGGTTATATTTATTTTATATTTAATATTTATCTCTACTTCCTTTACTGTCTACTTTTTTTCTCTATACTTTTTTTTCTTGCAGTATAGGTCGTCTGATTTATATCTGACAGATAGGAAGGAAACAAATGGGAATTTTGCAAAAAGATACCCATACCCCTCTCCAGATTTGCACATAAGGCCTTCCCTCATTCATCCTTTTCTCGCACAAGATAAACTACTCATACAAATGCATCTTGATGCGTGCAACGCATGGGCATCTTGCTAGTTCTAAAAAACTTTCCATCATTTGCCACACTACTGGTTGCAGATGAAAAACCTACCCAAGCACAGTGCGATACAGGAGCGACGCACAATTACAAGCTGATATTCTGTTGGACAATGGAGGCTATAACCAATTACTTTTACGGGAACAATAGAACCCAGGAAAATTGAAGGGTAGGTATGAACAAAATTGGAACTGCACATGTACTGCTAAGTGATTCAATACACACAGTACCAATCGAGGAGGAGAACGATGGTCGCAGCAGCCTCTGTGAGTCATGGTCGGCAATGGGAGTCAGTTCATTGTCCACGATGGTGGTACTTCTGCGCTTGGCGTCGGCTTCTGGGAAGCAGATCCGAGACCGTGGAACACGACGCCGGGGAAGAGGCTCCGAGTACGACGACGACGGTGGACCGGCTCCAGTGCGGCGTACGAGGTCGTCGATGAGGCAGAAGCGCTGCGGTAGATGAGTGCGCCGATGTAAAGGGGAGGAGCACGAAGGCTGCGGTGCCGTGGAGAAGTCTATTTTGCGGTGGGAATAGAAAATGGGGAGTATTCAGGTGTACTACTCTAGGTGCCGGGGTGGGGTTGGCTGGGTAGGGTGAACCTGAAGTTACGAAAATAGCCCCCTACCAAGCGTCATCTGTAGGCCTGTTCCGAAGGCTATGATGGTAACTTCCCACTGCTCAAATCAGGGTCGCGAGAGATTTTACCGCCGACCTAAAAATTTTGTGACACTGGACTCCCCGTGTGGTGTGTTGAGTGATTCGGCTAAGCAACTAGCGAGTACTAGTAGTAAACTCTGCATATTAGGTTTGACCGAAGTCAAACTTCCTAAAGTTTGACCAAGTTTATATAAAAATATAAACATTTACCATAACAAATATGTATGATGTGAAAGTACATTCAATAATGAATCTAATGGTATTTATTTGTTATTGTATATGTTAATATTTTTTGTTATAAGCTTTCCGAGAGTTTACAAAACTTGACTTTGACCAATGCTAATACGCGGACTTAAATAAAAATTGAGGGAGTACACATTTGTTTTCTTAGTTTGTAGTGAACTAATCATTTGTTGAAATTGTGAAATAAATATATTAGGCTATTGACTTCGAATGTAATGGTCTATACAATTCAATAGTTACAATCATTGTCGAATCCCAAGATGTATACAAGGTCTATAGTACTTCACAACATGCTCAAACTCACATAATCCCAGTCAAATGAGAATCTAAATGCATTTCATAGTTATTACTTTGTAGGATGCAACAAAAACAACCAAAACTCTACATCAGCCATTATAGAAGCAACATTTTGACATATCCCAATGTGTGAATGAAACATGCAGAGGGAGCTTTTGAAGATGCCGCATATAGGGCGGCAAAGATTGTATGTATGTGGATGAGGGAGTAGGAGACAAACCTAACGAGACACACACACACAGAGAGAGAGAGAGAGAGAGAGAGAGAGAGAGGAAGAAATTAGGTCTGTGAGAAAGATGGAGACATGTAATATACGTGAGATGCGTGTGCATCCGGATTCTGTATACGTGGAAGGAGAAGAGACAAGATGTTTGATGAGAGAGCTGGAAAAACATGGACGAGAGGGGAAGGATCTCATGGGTTGAGGGATTGAAAATTTTGTGCGGGGTAGAGAGGGATTGGTAATTTTGTGCAAGAGAGAGAGGGTGGGGGGAGGAGTCAGTCAGCCGTCGTCACATCACCCTGCTTCCAAATGACCCCGCATTCTCTAGCGCGGTGTGGTCGCCGTCTTCGATCTACTCGATACCCTCTTTGAATATTGAGGTGTTGTGCATGTTGGGGTGCAAAGAAGCACAAGCGAGAGTGGTCGCCGTATAACCTTGGATGGGGATGAATTGTGTGCTCGGGGGACTGTGTGTGTGTGTGTGTTGTGCTGTGTGTGTGTGTGTGTGTGTGCACGCGCGCGTGCGCGCGCGTGTGTGTGTGCGTGTCAGATATTGAGCGAAAACAAACCTAAGGAGAGAAATGGGTATTCGCGAAGAGATTGTGCGGGCCTTGAGGTGGGCAGGGGCCGAGTGAGGGTGTCAAAATGTGCGCGTTGATGCATGTGTTGCTTGCGATCGTGCGAGGGACGGACAAATCGAGAGAGATGGTTGTTGTGTTACGGATGCTCCTCTCTCTCTCTCTCTCACACACACACACACGCACGCACACACACACAAGTAAACTAGAAGACCGTTCTCTCATGTATACACAATGTATCAGCATCTGTCTATGTCTCACTCATGCATGATCATTTGCACATTCACACCTCTCGATGTCTGTATCACACGCACACCGTCTCCACATTGCCCTTCCGCCACAAAACACATATGGACACATACACACGTTCTCTCTCAGTCACACACACAAAATAAGTACTAAAAAAACTAGGGCGCACCTAAAACGCCCAAATCCAAATAAACACAAACTGGAGCTAAATTCAAATATATGAAAATATTGCAGCGTCAAGAACTTTCCCAGGGAAAAAAAGTTGAGTAATATTCGAGGATTGTTTTCACACACACAAAAAGGTTCGGTGGATGTCCTTCGAGTGCGACACGGTGACGCACCGTTCGGTCGACCGCGCGGCCGCGGTTCACGCGCTTGCATAGGATTCCGTATCGTGGCTGTGGTACTAACTTCAAAAAAATTTAATAAAAGCGCTGCCTAAGTCTAATGTTTACGTGTACTAGTACAGTTTTCTTTTAAGTTTGACCAACCTTATATAAAACTAAAGTAAGCTCCCATACGCGCACTCATCAATATGTCGCCGCCGCCGTTGCGCATGCCGGCGCTCGCCTGCTCCGGCCAACAATTTCTCGCCCATCACCGCCGTGTCGCCGCCATCCCTGTGCTATGAAGCCGAAGGCTCGCTCGCTCACGTCGTCTGCAGTCCCTCCTCGCCATACCGCCGCGCTGCCAAGCACGCGAGCAGCTGGTGGAGCCGTGTCTATGCATGCAGCGTACGAAGAGGAGGACGAGCGCGTGCTCCAGCATGCCGGCGAGGAGGAACTAGCGTGTCATTTTCGTATCCGCCCGCGCGGAGGAGGCGCGCATGGTGGCTGTCGCAGCGGAAGTCGGTCGCGCGTGCGTCGAGCCCGCAAACCGGGTGCGGACATGGAATCTACCTTCGAGACCTTGAATGCCACGTGGATCCTGCAATCTGAAGGAGCAATTTGGGTCAGTCGACTCATATGAGCCGTTTGATGCAACATGGATGGCTAGAAGGGCTTCTTCCACCTCTTCTGCCGTCTTCTTCCTTCGCTCCGTCGAACTTCTTTCACAAATGACTGACCCAAATTATACTACTAGTACGAATGTATTAAGTACAGTAGGAACACGAAGATACGAGCAGTAGTACCAACTGCAAGAAGAACAGTAGTAAGACATAGTACTAGTACTACTCTACGTACTAAAGAGTTCAAATAACGAGAAAGAACATAAACATAGTTCTGCTGGGGCCTCAGCACAACACACCCTTGCAAATAAACTAAGCAACTAGTTCGCTTGACACTGCAGTAGAACCAGCATGAGCGATGGCACTGCCACCTACTTGGAGTCCGAGTCCACGTCCTTGACTTCGTCCTCGTCCCTCTTCCTCTTCCTCTTCGCCGACGCTTCTTTGCTTGAACCGGACACTGGGCTCTGCTTCTTCATCCAACCCTTGTAGATATTTAAACAAAGGTAGGCATCCATTGCTGCGTACAGGATGTGATCTTCATCTAATGTCTTCGACTCCCATGAATGATGAAACTCGTGATGAGGTTTCTTCAGTTTAGCGTACGAAGGATCAATCATGGCTGCTGCCAGGGTCAGCATTGAAGGTTGAGAGGAGGACACCAGGCTTGCCTTCTAGAGATCGAAGGGCTGGCCTACAATGAGACCTATCCGACGCAGGACATCCCTAGCGTTCTTAAAGCCTACAGTAACGAATTTCACTCTTTTGTCCTTGAGGAAGTTCTTAAAATCCTGGCACTCAACATCGGCATGGCATATGTGGTAGACCAAGCAAACGTTATGTACGCAAACCTGGATCACGGCGGGCTTCTTCCTCTCTTCGTCCTTTAGATCCTTCTCTCGTCCCAGGACTGTGGTGTACTCAACATCTAGCCCAGCGACCCACTCATCCGTTGAACTGTTGAACATGCGTAGGAAGCGAGCAAGCGATGCTTTGACCGTCGCGGATCCACGTGTGTAGATGACGATGAACTGGTCGCCGATGATGGCTCTAACCTGGTACTCAGCGGCGACCATGGAGATTTGGGAGGCCATGGATTTCGGAGGAGGGTTAGGAGAAGTTGAACTGTTGTACCCCGCAAAAACTGGGAGCGAACTAATGTGAAAGGACGGGACGACTGGGAGCGAGCTGTTGTGAGGTAGAAGATGGGGACGAGTAGGATGTGCGAACGGCGTGGGGTTGCTGGCTTGCCCGGTGGATAAACGGCTGCAAACCCCCAAAGAGTTCTCGAGAACTATGCGGGACCCACTAGATGTCATGTCTACTAGACCCATATCGTAGGCCTGACGGTATAGCTTCTGCCGGTTCGCATGCCATGCCGGTGCGTGGATGTAACTTCACTTAATTCTATCAACCGTCGCGCCTCCGACGACCTTCGCCTCTCTCGCGCGGTCGCGCCCTTTGAGACTTCGACCGGCTATAAATGAGCAAATTTTTTTGCCTACTCCGCATGCATGATACTCCCTCTGGTCCTTTTTACTGCCGTCAACCGTTTGCAAAGTGTTTGACCAAATTTATACTTTTTTTGAACACCACCTTATATTAGTTAACCAGCCACACCAGTACACTCATTCGATACAATATTCACCACAGAGGGCGGCACATTATTTACAAGAATACCATCTAATCTATTGTCAAAGCTATACTTAGTGATTAAGTGTGCCACCTTATTGGCCGAACGGCTAATCTTTGACAATTGAAGATTGTTGATTAAGTTCGAGATGCTCAACGCTTTCATGTTCAGGTCACGCATAACAGACCGGTCATAGTCCCTCAATGCAAGATACGCTACCACAAAGCGCAATCAGTCTCTAAAATTACAGGATTATGGAGAGAAATACCTATGTAGAGACCGGCAATCCAAGCCCTAAGCTCCGCTTCCTCCACGCTTTGACAGGCATCAATAAAATCCCACGACCAAATTTATACTAAAAATATCAATATCTACAATACTGATTATAATTAGTGTAAGAACTATGTTTTATAATGAGTGTAAAAATATTGATTTGACACTGTGAATGTTGATACTCCCTCCGTCTAGGTGAGTAAGTCATCTTAGGCTGTGCACCGTGACCAAGGAGTAGGGGAAAATGAGAGACATTAATGTTTATTTGCTAATTAAATAGTATTGCATGCAATGAACTAACCACTGCATGTCATGTTTGATAGTCTCAGGTCATTAAAAGCATGCACACCCTCATCTCTTATTGGTTGATATGTCAAGAAACAAGAAACGAGGTAGAAGTTAATGCACCGCGCCTACGTGTTTTGGGATTATTTGGTTTTCGTAAGATGACTTGTACACCTAGCCATTAGAGTACCACTACCTCCCTTCTAGTTTAAAGGGCTCGACTCAAAAATTTCACCTACTCTTAGCAAGATAGTAGAGGCGGTGGAATAGTTTTTGAAGTCTGCAAAAGTACTCAATTAATGCTGACGTTCTTCACAAAAAATGTGTTTACCAATGCATGCATGAACACTAGTTACTCTAACCCCCCTCTCTTCTTTAATTCTTTGCCACATCAGCACGTTTGCTATTCCCGTGTGCATGATACCAGCTAAGATACCACCATTATGGCCAGCCTTAATCATCGCATGCACTAATTTAGTGCACCTTGAAATAAGAACATGTGTGGGGCATGTATGTTTTTAATGACTTGAGACTATACCTAGCCCGGCATGCAAGAAGACTTATTATGCACCGTTCCCCATACCTGCAGGAAGCCCGTTCGTCTCCAAATATTTTCCTCTCCATGTGTGGAAACAATATGCCTGCCAAACTCTCCTTCTCCCTCCGGTGGTCCCAACACTCCACCCCGTGTGAAAAAATCTGCATGCATGACTCTCCTCCTGTCACATCCCTTATTCTGGGCTGACCTATGCTAGCTTCCATGTGAGCATCATGTTTAAGTTCAAATGAAACTTGAATTGAGGAATTTTCAAAAGCCTCAGAAAACCTCTAAAAATAACCAACATTTAAATCTCATCAAATGAGTCCAAGAAAATGTTCCTGTTATTCTGTGAAAATATTGGCATGATGTAAAATTCAAACCAATATTTTTGGAGTCACAGAAATAATTTATTTTGGGTCTTTGATTTAAATCAATGATATATTTGGGTTGAAATTATTTCTGCTATATAAGAAATAATGTTCAATATTTTTGTAAGTTGCATGTGACCTTGGGCTAGTCCTGAGCTTACATAACAATTCACAGAAAGTTTATAAAAATGATTTGGTTTGTAAACTAAATCAAAAGAGAGCAAAATAAATAGAAAACAGAAAGAAAAATAGGGAGACAGAGAAGGACAACCTAGCGCCTACCTGTGCGGCCTGCTGCTGAAGCCGGCCCAGCCCATGTCCACCTCCCCTGTCGTCTTCCTCCTTTTGCCAGGAGGCCGAAGGGCGTGTGCCCTGCACGCGCGCACGCGGCCCCGGCCACCTCCTGCTTCCCGCCGCTTCTGGAGGCCTCTAAGGCCGCCACGCAGCACCCTGGACCCCCTGGACCGCTCCCCTCTCTCCCTGCCTCGCCTCTTTTGCTCTCTCTCCTGAAGCCGAGCACGGTTGTCGTCGCCGTCCACTACCACCGCAGCCACCGCCGTCGTTTCGCCCTGATAGATAGTCCAACGGCTCCGCCTCCTTACGCTGGTCACCTCCACCAACGGACTCGAGCGGACGAGCCTCAAGACGACGCCATCGATCCCTTCTTCGACCTCCACCCGCCGAGATCGCCGGCGACCCCACGCTCGCCTCATTGCCTCCCTGAGGCTCCTGAGCTGCTCTCCTGGACCGTAGTGAGCTCCTGCTTCTTTCCCCCATGCTCACCCCTCTGTTCTCGTCCATTAGCCGCCGTCCCCGCGAGCCCTGAGCTCCGGTTACCGCCATGGCCGATGAGCTCCATGTTCCTGAGCTCTTCCACTCGCCCCAATGTCACCAACGTGCTCGCCTCGTCCCCGGGAACCTGCAGCACCCATGGGTTTACCCTGCCGTTCCCTATAGCATCACCTCCGCCGTCGCCTGAGCTCCGGCCACCGCATCACTGGACGCCGTGCTCAACTACAGCCACCCCTGCCTCCGTTGTTTGCTCCATCGGATGCGCGTCACTCCCTGGAGCATGTAGGTGCAAGTGGCTCTTCAAACCGGGCCCCGTAGCGAAAGTCCGACGGCCTCCGCCGCGGATTTGGTTGCCGGCGTTTATACGCCGGTGGTGATGACATGGCACCATCATTAGGGCTTAATTGCATTTAGTTTAATCGCACCAGCCACTGACATCAAGGCCCCACCAGCTAAATAACCACGGGTTATTTTCTTAACTAGATTTAGCTAAAACCAGTGGGCCCACGTGTCAGTTTGACCATGCTGACATGGCCTTTGACTAGGCCCACCCGTCAGTGACCCAAGCCAGCACTATGACACTGGCCAGTGGGACCCACTGGTCAGGTTTGACTGGATCAGGTTGACCCTGTTGACCCTGCTGACATCACACTGACGTCAGGCTGACGCAGTAAATATTTTCTGGGATTTAAATAAATCAGAAATGATTTATAAATTCCAGAAAATGCCCAAAACTTCTAAAAATCATAGAAATTCAACCGTAACTCCAAATGAAATAAGTTATATATGAAAAATGATCAGAAAAATCCAATCTATCCATCTGCACTGGTTTCTTGCATGTTTAAGCAACATAAACCTGCTGTTTATATCAAAACATGATAATGTACTTTATAAAGTCATAGTTTGAATTTAACTTGAACCTTGGGTTCAAACTAACTCAAACCCATCTAAATATAGTTGCATTAGCCCAACACACTCATTTTGCCATGTCATGATCATGCATCATATTGTGCATTGCATTGATTGTGTTTCCTTCTGTGTTGCCGGTGTTTGTCCCCTCTGAGTAGACGACATACCGACGATGAGTTCGATGACACCGATGAAGAGCTATACTATCTTCAGAAGTGCCAGGCAAGCAAAAACCCCTTGTTCATTCCGATACAATCCCACTCTCTCGCTCCTGCTCTCTTTTACTGCATTAGGACAACAACAATTCAACTGTTACATGCTGTGGTAGTTGAACCCCTTTGCTCTGCATGACCTGTCATTGCCACAGTAAATAGATGAAACCCACTAGCATGAGTAGGAGTTGTTTGAGCCCTGATGTGCCTACTCATTCATGCTTGTTTGTCATGCCTGCTACTGCTTAGAGTTGAGTCAGGTCTGATTCATCGGGGATGAATTGGAATGTGGTGAACATGTCCTACTGTTGAGAGCTAAGTGTGTGAACACGATTTGGTAAAGGTAGCGGTGAGAGGCCATGTAGGAGTACATGGTGGGTTGTCTCATTGAAACCGTCCTCAGGAACTGAGTTCTGTTTTTGTGATCCATGAACTGTTACTACCACACATTGGGTTCCGGTAACTCGACCCCTCTCGACTTATTAATCAACATGATCTCTGTCCAGGAGTTGCAACTAGTTTCTGGTGTTTGTAGGTAGTGTTAGTAGTCTACCAAGTGGCACCCGGTACAGGTGGGCTTGGGGCAGACTAGGCACCGTGGCACGGTGTACCAAGCGTAGATCCACCCGTCGAGGTGGGCTTGGGAACCCTGCACACATCGTTTGGGGCCGTGAGTGACACCCCGGCCGGATCTCCTTGCGGATGGAACCTGAATAGGCGATAAACCTGGACTAGAGACTTGTGTGGTTAGTCAGGTCGTGGCCGACTCCCTCGCCAGGCTTCCGCTTGAAGGTTGCCGAGATACACGAGGTGTACATGGTGGTAAGTGGCGAGAGCGTGTGTGAAGAAGTACACCCCTGCAGGGTAAACATTATCTATTCGAATAGCCGTGTCTGCGGAAAAGGACTTCTGGGTTGCCTCTACAGTCCATAGACAAGTGAAAGTGGATACTCTAAAATACGCAAGATAAGCGCGAGTGCTATGGATGGCGCTCTCGTAGGGAGACGGAAGCGGATCCATAGTGGTGTATTGATATGGTGAATATGTGGACTCGTGGCGCCACCTTAAAAGAGTTACTTGCAGTCGTAGTTCAGGATAGCCACCGAGTCAAAGCTGGCTTGCTGCAGTTAAACCCCACCATCCCCTTGTTGATAATGATGCATATGTAGTTAGTTCTAATGTAAGTATTGCTGGGTACATTTGTACTCACGTTTGCCTATTTTATGTTTTTGCAGAGAGACTTCAGTCTCACTAGTAGTTCCGCGTGAACTTCGACGTTTAGCTTGTTACCTCAGCTACGATCTTGTACCCTCGGCAGGATCTGGTAGTTAGTCAGGCTTCCTAGCCTTTTTCATTTATAGATGTCTGTACTCAGACATGTTAAGCTTTCGCATGTGCTTTGACTTGTATGCTCTGAATGTTGGGTCGTGAGACCCATGTTTGTAATATCTTGCTCCTCGGAGCCTATTGAATAAAATACTTGAGTTGTAGAGTCTTGTTGTGATGCCATGTTGTATTTGCACATATCGAGCATATTGTGTGTATGTTATTGAAATGCTTGGTATGTGTGGGATCTGACTATCTAGTTGTTTATCCTTGGTAGCCTCTCTTACCGGGAAATGTCTCCTAGTGCTTTCACTGAGCCTTGGTAGCTTTGCTACTGCTCTGGAACACTTAGGCTGGCCGGCATGTGTCCTTTTCGTTCCTGTGTCTGTCCCTTCGGGGAAATGTCACGCGATGAATACCGGAGTCCTGTTAGCCCGCTACAGCCGGGTTCACCGGAGTCCTGCTAGCCTAGCGCTACAGCCTGGATTCACTCGGTGATGACCGACACGTTCGATGCTGGGTCATGGATGCCTGTCCCTGTAAGTTTGTGCCACTTTGGATTTACGACTAGCCATGTCAGCCCGTGCTCCTTATCATATGGATACTAGCGACACTATCATATACGTGTGCCAAAAGGCACAAACGGTCCCGGGAAAAGGTAAGGCGACACCCGTGGGGATACCGTGCGTGAGGCCGCAAAGTGATATGAGGTGTTACATGCTAGATCGATGTGGCATTGAGTCGGGGTCCTGACAGCTTTGGTATCAGAGCCTGACTGCCTGTAGGATTACCAAGCCAAACTGGTCGAAGTTGAGTCTAGAAATTATTTAGTTATGTAAGGGAATTGATTGTGGTTGGGAACATAAGGCTCTTTTTACTCCTTATACCTTATGCCCTTCTGATCCGAGTCATCTTATCTTTCCTACGGGGTTAAGGAACTAGGCCTTCTCTTCTTTCTATCAGGATCACATGTTACTAATCCGTAGACTTATAGGATTGATGGATTTAAGCCTCAGTTCAGCTCCTACTATCTTATGTACATTCATAGTTGATCTCAGAACCTTGATATGATGTTGTTAAGTGACTATGCAAATCCTTGTGAATGTCTCAAATCTTTTCTGAGCATTTACAGCCATTATGCTGTCCGAGTCATCCCAGGTTTCCAAACAATCTGATGCACTTGCAAATCCTTTCCCTCTGGTGTTTATGTTCCTTTGGGCCAGGTTAATCACACTAATTGCTGAGTTGAGGTATTCTATTGCCTCGACATATATGTTGGAATTATTATTACGACTCTAGGTGTCCTAGGGGATCATCTAGTAATTTAGCCACGTTTTGTATCCCCAGTGTGATGATTCTGGCCATTATTCTCGAAAGCATCCCGTGATGCCATTTAGTTAATAGTATTCTACTCCTGGGTTTTTGAACCCGAGATTCACCCCACCTACTTCATGTTGATAGTGTTTTCTAGTTCCTGTAGGATGTTAGTAACCTTTGCGATAGTCCTCGAGGTCCGTGGTATTTCCTTCTTCCAAATACTATGAACCGTTTATGGTAGAAGTTCTTTGAACCAAAAGATCACAACAAAAGTGCTCTCGATGAGTTCTCGATTCTATGTTGTTACTCTGTCAGTCCTATCTCTCTGTATGAATTATCCGGAATAAATATGTTGAACTTGGTTCGACATACTAATCTATGCATCCACAACTCAGAAAGTTATATGTTCCTTGAGTTGTCCCTCTTAGTTGTCTTCTAGCCCTCGTCTATCAATTGATAGTCAGGAGTAGTTGTGCAACCGTGCTCATCGATGCCTATTACTCTTATGGTCCGTCAAGTCATTCTATTCGGAATGACTGGGAGAAACAAACTCCAGTACCTCATCCATTTCTAGGATTGGGTCAAAGCAGTTGTATTCCGTAGATCAAATGCAATCAAGCTTTTGGTCTGTTTCACCTTGGAGTGTTACCCTCTTTACGTCGGGATTGTCATGAGAATTGCACCATCTCTTGTGAATTCTTGACGTAGTGATACTTCTCGCCATCCTTATTCATTCCTCTGTTCTGTGTTGTTGCAGCCGGAGTGCCGACAAGTGAATCGTGATGTGTGAACTCAATGCTCCTAGCAACTCCGTTGCTTGGTAGTTAAAGGACAATAATTTCATTCTTAGCATGTTGGTTATTGAATCATCATTCTAAGATTGATCGTGCTACCTAGTCCATTCTCCTGGTGCACTCTTCGGTCGTTGAGTTAGGATTTTGTCAATCCCTCGCTCATTTGATCATATCGTCTTGCCTTGAAAAGCAAGATTGTTCTCGAGCTTAGAAACATATCGGTGGTTTGTGATTTTCCGAATATCTTCTCGGAAGTATTACCAGGTTGTTACATGACCGCTATGTTGAGTTCGAGATCAAGATGGTTTCTTGTAAACAACCCCTTCTCCAAGAATCTGTGTGGGATACCCCTGAGCTAGTTGGTCAAGCTAAACAACAACTTGGAGAGTTGGAAGATAAAAGCTTGTCTGACCTAGTTCATGTTAAGGGATATCTTTTTGTGTGTGTGTGCGTTGAAGAAAGATGATATCTTCATCAATTGGTCCTTGTGATCAGTTGTTGGACCTATTGTCTTACCCCATCTTTGATTTGAGTATGGGCTATCGTCAAATCAAATCAGAACCAACGATGTTCATAATGTTGTCTTACTCGTGGTTGATCCCTCGAGCATACATCATTATATTTTTTTGGTCTGACCAATGCTATCCCCGTGTTCACATGATGGTGGAAGTCTAGTGATATGGAAATTTGGATGAGTTGTTGTTGAGCCCATCAGCGGCATTTTGTCTCCTCCATGATTTGTGTTGAACATCCAGCTGGTGTTGGAAACTTGTGTAAGCATTTTCTTCATGCCCCGTTCATGAAGTATATGTTTGGATGAAAGAAGTGACTCCCTATCATTCATGTGCATTCGATGCAAGTTGCCGCCATGAATCTGAGAAAGTTTGTTTTTGTTTCCTCTGGAATCGTCCCAAGTCAGTTATGCATGTGCGAATGTATTCTATGGTTTGGTAGATTAATTACCTCCACTCCATATGTATTCCCTAGCACACCAAGCCACTGATTGATTTGTTCAAGGAAAAGAAGTTCTTAAGTGCTAATCCTTAAGGACCCAAAGGTACATGCGCAGGATTTCGCTCTCCGCAATGATGGTTCCCAATCAGAACTCGGTGGTGTTTCATTGTAAGACTACTATGTGGTCATGCTTGTCTTGCACAATGTGTTCACATGTATGTAGCAGAACCAGCTCATGTTTTGGAGCTTGCTACCGTGGTCCATTTCCCGAGAATCTCGCAACGTTATCTCGTCGGTTTGTGTTGCAAACTTCCTTTTTCCGGACATGTTGTCTGAAACATCCTGTTATCAACCAGATCTAAATCTCAGGCGGATATGATGGTTGGAACTTCTCCAAGATCTAGGATGTAGGTCCCGACAAGGTTAATGTTCTGGCCGACGCACCTAGCCGGAGGATCTATCACTATAGTATCTTGACTGGGCAATTTGTCCATCTTCTCCACGAGGATTTCATGTGGCTTATTCTACAAGTTGTTCCTTAGGGATTCTTGTGCTCTTGGTTTCCCTGATAAGCTATAACCATTCAAACGGTGGAATCACTCTCGTTGAGTTAGTCCTTAGTTACCAGAGTCATTCCCAGCATTTGCATTTTGTTCCCAGCTTGCACCGCCATTGTGCCATTCTACCTTGGGTCCCATCCATTTCCGATGATAAGCAAAATCATCCATCGCGTTGTCTTCAACAAGGTAGTCCACATCATCCATTCGAATCCGGATATGCCATTCCTTTGAGCTCCGCCAAATGATCGATTGTGATTGCCTTAGGCTGGTATAAAGAGTTTCAATGATCTAGATATCAAAAGTAATTCTTTTTGCCATTTAAGGTAATAACTCCATGAGTCACCTCCCCCAAGGTGCCCCGTTATTGAATCATGGCAATTATTTCCTCGCCACCTTGACACCATCGACCATCTCTCAAAGCGTGGAATTGTTGCCCACCAAATCAAACCTCGTTGTTTGTTCTTCCATCCATCTCGATGTGTTTTGTGCCTCAACTCGAGATGTTTCAACATCTCATCCCACGAGTTGATCTTGAGTGCTAGATCTTCGAGGAGATCGTTTCCTGTAGAGTTTCTTTTTGTCGTCATCGTGTTGGATGAAGATCTCGAAAGCAAAGACGACAAGACAAAGATGGTGATTGAATCAACGTTCATTTGAAGTGCAACCTGGATCGTGAAGATTGCGTTAGTTGCGTTTCCCCTTCATCTTACCCTACGCCTGAATCTCGGGATGAGATTCTTGTTTAGTAGGGGTGAGTTGTCACATCCCTAATTCTGGGATGACCTATGCTAGCTTCCATGTGAGCATCATGTTTAAATTCAAATGGAACTTGAATTGAGGAATTTTCAAAAGCCTAAAAAAACCACTAAAAATAACCAACATTTAAATCTCATCAAATGAGTCCAAGAAAATGTTCCTGTTATTCTGTGAAAATATTGGCATGATGTAAAATTCAAACCAATATTTTTTGAGTCACAGAAATAATTTATTTTGTCTTTGATTTAAATCAATAATATATTTGGGTTGAAATTATTTCTGCTATATAAGAAATAATGTTCAATATTTTTGTAAGTTGCATGTGACCTTGGGCTAGTCCTGAGCTTACATAACAATTTACAGAAAGTTTATAAAAATGATTTGGTTTGTAAACTAAATCAAAAGAGAGCAAAATAAATAGAAAACAGAAAGAAAAATAGGGAGAGAGAGAAGGACTACCTAGCGCCTACCTGTGCGGCCTGCTGCTGAAGCCGGCCCAGCCCATCTCCACCTCCCCTGTCGTCTTCCTCCTTTTGCCAGGAGGCCGAAGGGCATGTGCCCTGCACGCACGCACGCGGCCCCGGCCACCTCCTGCTTCCCGCCGCTTCTGGAGGCCGCTAAGGCCGCCACGCAGCACCCTGGACCCCCTGGACCGCTCCCCTCTCTCCCTGCCTTGCCTCTTTTGCTCTCTCTCCTGAAGCCGAGCACGGTTGTCGTTGCCATCCACTACCACCGCAGCCACCGCCGTCGTTTCGCCCTGATAGATAGTCCAACGGCTCCGCCTCCTTACGCTGGTCACCTCCACCAATGGACTCGAGCGAACGAGCCTCAAGACGACGCCATCGATCCCTTCTTTGACCTCCACCCGCCGAGATCGCCGGCGACCCCACGCTCGCCTCGTTGCCTCCCCGAGGCTCCTGAGCTGCTCTCCTGGACCGCTGTGAGCTCCTGCTTCTTTCCCCCATGCTCACCCCTCCGTTCTCGTCCGTTAGCCGCCGTCCCTGCGAGCCCCGAGCTCCGGTTACCGCCATGGCCGACGAGCTCCATGTTCTTGAGCTCTTCCACTCGCCCCAATGTCACCAACGTGCTCGCCTCGTCCCCAGGAACCTGCAGCACCCACGGGTTTACCCTGCCGTTCCCTATAGCGTCACCTCCGTCGTCGCCTGAGCTCCGGCCACCGCATCACTGGACGTCGTGCTCAACTCCAGCCACCCCCGCCTCCGTTATTTGCTCCATCGGATGCGCGTCACTCCCCAGAGCATGTAGGTGCAAGTGGCTCTTCAAACCGGGCCCCGTAGCGAAAGTCCGACGGCCTCCGCCGCAGATTTGGTCGCCGGCGTTTATATGCCGGTGGTGATGACGTGGCACCATCATTAGGGCTTAATTGCATTTAGTTTAATCGCACCAGCCACTGACATCAGGGCCCCACCAGCTAAATAACCTCGGGTTATTTTCTTAACTAGATTTAGTTAAAACCAGTGGGCCCACGTGTCAATTTGACCATGCTGACATGGCCTTTGACTAGGCCCACCCGTCAGTGACCCAAGCCAGCACTATGACACTGGCCAGTGGGACCCACTGGTCAGGTTTGACCGGATCAGGTTGACCCTATTGACCCTGCTGACATCACACTGACGTCAGGCTGACGCAGTAAGTATTTTCTGGGATTTAAATAAACCAGAAATGGTTTATAAATTCCAGAAAATGCCCAAAACTTCTAAAAATCATAGAAATTCAACCGTAACTCCAAATGAAATAAGTTATATATGAAAAATGATCAGAAAAATCTAATCTATCCATCTGCACTCGTTTCATGCATGTTTAAGCAACATAAACCTGCTGTTTATATCAAAACATGATAATGTACTTTATAAAGTCATAGTTTGAATTTAACTTGAACCTTGGGTTCAAACTAACTCAAACCCATCTAAATATAGTTGCATTAGCCCAACACACTCATTTTGCCATGTCATGATCATGCATCATATTGTGCATTGCATTGATTGTGTTTCCTTCTGTGTTACCGGTGTTTGTCCCCTCTGAGTAGACGATGTACCGACGATGAGTTCCATGACACCGATGAAGAGCTATACTATCTTCAAAAGTGCCAGGCAAGCAAAAACCCCTTGTTCATTCCAATACAATCCCACTCTCTCGCTCCTGCTCTCTTTTACTGCATTAGGACAACAATAATTCAACTGTTACATGCTGCGGTAGTTGAACCCCTTTCCTCTGCATGACATGTCATTGCCACAGTAAATAGATAAAACCCACTAGCATGAGTAGGAGTTGTTTGAGCCCTGATGTGCCTACTCATTCATGCTTGTTTGTCATGCCTGCTACTGCTTAGAGTTGAGTCAGGTCTGATTCATCAGGGATGAATTGGAATGTGGTGAACATGTCCTACTGTTGAGAGCTTAGTGTGTGAACATGATTTGGTAAAGGTAGCGGTGAGAGGCCATGTAGGAGTACATGGTGGGTTGTCTCATTGAAACCGTCCTCAGGAACTGAGTTCTGTGTTTGTGATCCATGAACAGTTACTACCACACATTGGTTTCCGGTAACTCGACCCCTCTCGACTTATTAATCAACATGATCTCTGTCCAGGAGTTGCAACTAGTTTCTGGTGTTTGTAGGTAGTGTTAGTAGCCTACCAAGTGGCACCCGCTATAGGTGGGCTTGGGACAGACTAGGCACCGTGGCACGGTGTACCAAGCGTAGATCCACCCATCGAGGTGGGCTTGGGAACCCTGCACACATCGTTTGGGGCCGTGAGTGACACCCCGGCCGGATCTCCTTGCGAATGGAACCCTAATAGGCGATAAACCTGGACTAGAGACTTGTGTGGTTAGTCAGGTCGTGGCTGACTCCCTCGCCAGGCTTCCGCTTGAAGGTTGTCGAGATACACTAGGTGTACATGGTGGTAAGTGGCGAGAGCGTGTGTGAAGAAGTACACCGCTGCAGGGTTAACATTATCTATTCGAATAGCCGTGTCTGCGGAAAAGGACTTCTGGGTTGCCTGTACAGTCCATAGACAAGTGAAAGTGGATACTCTAAAATACGCAAGATAAGTGTGAGTGCTATGGATGGCGCTCTCGTAGGGAGACGGAAGCGGATCCATAGTGGTGTATTGATATGGTGAATATGTGGACTCGTGTGCGCCACCTTAAAAGAGTTACTTGCAGTCGTAGTTCAGGATAGCCACCGAGTCAAAGCTGGCTTGCTGAAGTTAAACCCCACCATCCCCTTGTTGATAATGATGCATATGTAGTTAGTTCTGATGTAAGTCTTGCTGGGTACATTTGTACTCACGTTTGCCTATTTTATGTTTTTGCAGAGAGACTTCAGTCTCACTAGTAGTTCCGCGTGAACTTCGACGTTTAGCTTGTTACCTCAGCTACGATCTCTTGCCCTCGGCAGGATCTGGTAGTTAGTCAGGCTTCCCAGCCTTTTTCATTTGTAGATGTGTGTACTCAGACATGTTAAGCTTCCGCATGTTCTTTGACTTGTATGCTCTGAATGTTGGGTCGTGAGACCCATGTTTGTAATATCTCGCTCCTCGGAGCCTATTGAATAAAATACTTGAGTTGTAGAGTCTTGTTGTGATGCCATGTTGTATTTGCACATATCGAGCATATTGTGTGTATGTTATTGAAATGCTTGGTATGTGTGGGATCTGACTATCTGGTTGTTTATCCTTGGTAGCCTCTCTTACCGGGAAACGTATCCTAGTGCTTCCACTGAGCCTTGGTAGCTTTGCTACTGCTCCGGAACACTTAGGCTGGCCGGCATGTGTCCTTCTTCGTTCCTGTGTCTGTCCCTTCGGGGAAATGTCACGCGATGAATACCGGAGTCCTGTTAGCCCACTACAGCCCGGTTCACCGAAGTCCTGCTATCCCAGTGTTACAGCCTGGATTCACTCGTTGATGACCGACATGTTCGATGCTGGGTCATGGATGCCTGTCCCTGTAAGTTTGTGCCACTTTGGATTTACAACTACCATGTCAGCCCGGGCTCCTTATCATATGGATACTAGCGACACTATCATATACGTGTGCCAAAAGGCGCAAACGGTCCCGGGCAAAGGTAAGGCGACACCCATGGGGATACCGTGCGTGAGGCCGCAAAGTGATATGAGGTGTTACATGCTAGATCGATGTGGCATTGAGTCGGGGTCCTGACACCTCCCCCCACGCTCATCCAATCAGTTGTGACCAGCAATATTTCCACCCCTTCACTCCACCGTAATTTACTCCAACAAATATGCCCACGTAGCTTTTACTTAACTTCAGGTGCATTGGGTCACTAACATATGGGCCCAGCAGGGTACTGGCCCACATGTCAGTGACGCAACTGGACCTGCAATTAAGTCCGTGCAGCTCAGTCCATATCTTACGTAGGTGTGCCATTGCTCGCTATAAATACTGCGCCTCCCACGTCATCACTATCTCCTCCCCCTCACATTCACGTTCATCGCTATCTCCTCCCCCTCCCTCTCACATCGACCACCATGGCATCGCCCCTCCCAAGTCCTAGGAGCCCCTCGCTGCACCGCGCGGACGGTCACGCGTCGCCGTTCCGTTCCTCGCCGCCACTAGTCGAGGAGGACGTGTCGGTGTTCCGCTCCTTGCCGCTATGCGACGCGTCGCCGTTCCGTTCCTCGCCGCCACTAGTCCAGGAGGATGTGTTGGTGTTTCGCTCCTCGCTGTGACGCGACGCGTCGCCGTTCCGTTCCTCGCCGCCACTAGTCGAGGAGGACGCGTCGGTGTTCCGCTCCTCGCCGCGACGCGTCGAGGTGGAAGCGTCGGCGTTCCCAATCTCGCCAGCACGCGCGTCGGAGGACGCGTCGGCTCCCCACTACGAGGAGAACGACGCGCCGCCCGTCGAGCCCCCCAGCCTTGAGGAGCTTTGGAAAGAAATGGATGTCACCTTGTGGGAGGCTTTGCCTCCAGTAGAGCGCGCCAAAATAGAGGCGGAGAAGAAGGCCGAGGAAGAGAAGCGCACCATGCAACAAGCTGCCTGGGAGATCTATGTCGCGTCCGAGAGAGTCAGGCAATTGGCTCTTTGGTAGAAAGCTCATGCGAGGGACGTGAGGGTGGTAGAGGACGCCCGTGCCGACGCCCTGAGTGCATTCAGGCCCAAGCGCCTCATCTACGCTTGGCGGTACGTGGACTGGGTGCACACTTCCAGCCAGGAGGAGTACCTGTTGGCGCCGGATCACCACACCGGTGAGATCGCGCTCGCCCGCCGGTAAGCCGCCAATCAGCACCTTGCAAGTTGCGAGGCTGAGGAAGAGGCGTTGTGTCGGCGCGCTGGGAAACGGCCGCGCACCAGGGCACTCGTGGCGCACCGCAAGCGCTCCTGCGAGCGACGTGGCTTTTAGGAGGAGTATAATTTTTGTTCCGTAAGGCGATCTCATTAGTTTTGGGACGCAAATGATAAATCCCGAACATTCAGGAATTTTTAGCGTCCTTAATTAAGTATGTAAAAGGGAAAGTTTGGAAACGTTGTGTATTATTACGCATTTTGCAAGTACGTGCATATAGCACAAACTTTACTATATACTATCGGACTACACGTCTCTCTCGATATATGCTTGCAGACTGTGCTACTCCCTCCGTCGAGGTCAATAAGTCATCTTTGGTTGTGCACGGTGACCAAGAAGGAGGGAAGACTTGTACACCTAGACGGAGGGAGTACTACTATTACTTATCTACGTGCAAATGCACGTTTTAACATTATGATGCGGTTTTTGTAAAAGTAGAAAAACAACACTAGTCAAGCTTGTGAAACGATTCAATGCAAAACAAATGCAAAAATGCTCATTTGATTGTTTACTTTTAGCTTCCTTCTCTGTGGTTATTTCTCTGTCGTACTTTGTACGGAGTATCTCACTGGTTGGAAAGGCATGCAAATTCCCAAACTACTTCCTACACCCTGTATCGAATTTTTTGCCTAACAAGTTGTGCCGTGCAATTGGAATTCCAACTTGAGTACTACTACTAGTAGGAGTACCAGGGGACAGTTCTTTTAGGCTTCTAGATTAGTAATCCCATAACTACTACCTCCGTCCTGGTTTATTGGTCCCCATTGTAATCTGTGTCAAATTTGATCATAAATTTAACTAATGAAATGTTAGTGCATGTCACATGCACTACTCCATCTGTCTAGGTGAGTAAGTCATCTTAGGCTGTGCACCATGACCAAGGAGGAGGAGAAAACGAGAAATGTTAATGTTTATTTGCTAATTAATAGTATTGCATGCAATGAACTAACCACTGCATGTCGTGTTTGATATCTCAAGTCATTAAAAGCATGCACACTCTTTATCTCTTATTGGTTGATATGTCAAGAAACAATAAACGAGGTAGAAGTTAATGCACCGCGCCTAAGTGTTTTGGGATTATTTGGTTTTTGTAAGATGACTTACACACCTAGATGCATCGTGCCTAAGTGTTTTGAGTAACATTTTATCAGTTAAATCTTTGGTCAAAATTTAGCACAAATTACAATGGTGAGGAATAAACCAGGACGGACTAGTAGTTTAGAAGCCCAAATAAATGAGTGAGGCGCCTTATTGTTACTCTCCACTATGACTAGTCTTGTGGGAAAAGCTGGGGAAGCCGCCAAAAGAACTGGCCCTAGGAGTAGTAGCTAGGGATCGAGTGTGGGAGATGAACCGGAGAAAGTAAATGCAGAGAGATGAAATGCAAAAAAGATGGAGGGATGTGATAGTTGCTTGTCCGTTTATTTTACCAGGCCACTTATTACTAGGAGTGGTTGGGTTTTGTGACATGACGGCTTTACTGCCGCGCCACGACTGGGGTGAGAGGTGAGACTCCCGTGCAGCGCCGCCCTCTACACTTGTACTACATCGGTCGTGGTTTATTAGTCCCCCATTGAATCTGACTGAAGATTTAACTGACAAAATGTTAGTGCATGTCAACAAAATCTATATCGTTGGATTCGTATTTGAACATAGTTTTGAATGATATAATTTTAGGTGACATGCATCAGTATTTATCGTACTATATATAATGTTAGTTCAATTTTTGGTCGTACTAATCTATAGTAGTAAGGTGCCCGTGCGTTGCACCAAAGAGTGAAATGCATTGATCAGAGAGTTGTTTATTTTGACAAAGGATGTGGGGGTCATCTCATGTGTAACGGGTATCGATAGGTTTCTTCGCATATTATCTCATCTCTAGAGCCCACAAACATCCGGGTGAAATAGATAACAAAGTGGTACTTTTGCAAACAAAAGCGTTCAACTGTTCAACCTGCATCCAAAACTTGTGAAGAAATAACACTTATTGTGCTTTGGAAGAAATGATCTATAAGAATTAGTTTTTGAGTATCGATTGTTATACATGTTGGCTACAGATGACATGGCACTTTCTTATAGTCAACAGTTGGCTATACTATTAAGTAATATTAACCATGCCCTTATACACCTAGATAGAGGGATTAAATCAGGATGACTTGCAAGGGGGCAGAGGAGATGTAAGAAATGGTTCATCGTAAGTCTTTCACCAGTACTGTAGTAAAAATTCATACATGGAAGATTCTAGACTAAACCATAAATGGATACACTTTTATTCATGCGCGATACTCCAATAGAGCAAGATCCTGCATGGAAGTCTCCACATGCCTAGACAGCGGATTACATTGAGCGAAGACTAATGATCAACATTTAACTTGATAATGCATATTTTTTTAGAAGAACAGGGAAGCTCCTCCCCGGTTCCATTATCAAATGAAACCCAAAGCATCTTACATCAGCTCACTGAGAGGAGCAGTTCAAAGGAAGGACTGCGGTGAAAGCCACTCAAGTTTAACGACAAGCTTACAGAATCAAAAGCGGCAAAGACACGGGCCATAAGCGCCCACACACACACTACATGTTTTCTAAGTGCACTTGATAATGTGTATGTCCAGGTGAACCTCCTTGGAGTCCCCGTGCACCGCGTCGGCGGGTAAAGGATGCCATGGGTTTTTCAAGTCCACATTGGCGGGATAGTCCCAGCTCCCCAGAGTCCAAGTCCGTCCGATGAGGCCGGTGTCGCCGCCCACGCGACCCGGAGGGGTAGTAACATTGACCACGCACCCGTACATCTGCCTCGTGTCAGTGTCAGCGTCAGCGGCAATGCCCCTGACGCACATTACAGAGACAGGGCGGCGGCCTGCGCGGGCCTCGCCGGTGCCCACGATCAAGAGGAAGACGCTGCCGTCCTCCTCCGAGACTAGCAGGCGGCGGTGATCCTCCAACGACTCCGGCATGGTGAACCGGTAGCACGTGTCATACTTGATGTTCTCCGCCAAGGGCCATGTAACGCCCTCGATGCGGCTATATCTCCCACGTGTCGAAGCACGATTTAGAGGCATAACCGCATTGAAAGCAATGTCGCAAGTGAGGTAATCTTCACACAACCCATGTAATACATAAGGGAAAGAGAAACATAGTTGGCTTACAATCGCCACTTCACACAATTACATGAATAAAGCATTACATCATCCAGATACAATCAAGGTCCGACTACGGAACCAAAATAAAGAAGAACCCCAAATGCGACAAAGGTCCCCGATCGACCCCAACTGGGCTCTACTACTGACCAACTAGAACGAAACAACACAAAGGGCAAGATCTTCATCGAGCTCCTCCTTGAGCTTGGTTGCGTCACCTGCTCGGTAACATAGGCACCTGCAAACTGGTTTTGGAAGTATCTGGTGAGCCACGAGGACTCAGCAATCCCATTACCATGGGTATCAATACTAGCAAAGCTTAATGGGAAAGGAAGGGGTAAAGTGGTGAGATTGCAGCAGCGGCTAAGCATATACGGTGGCTAACATACGCAAATGAGAGCGAGAAGAGAAACAAAGGAACGGTCGTCAACTAGCAATGATCAAGAGGTGATCCTGAACTCCTACTTACGTCAAACATAACCCAGAAACCGTGTTCACTTCCCGGACTCCGCCGAGAAGAGACCATCACGGCTACACACTCGGTTGATGCGTTTTATTTCGGATCTGGTGTCAAGTTATCTACAACCGGACATTAACAAATTCCCATCTACCACATAACCGCGGGCACGGCTCTCGAAAGTTTATACCCTGCAGGGGTGTCCCAACTTAGCCCATGACAAGCTCTCCCGATCAACGAAGGAATAGACCTTCTCCCAGGAAGACTCGATCAGTCTCGGAATCCCGGTTTACAAGACATTTCGACAATGGTAAAACAAGACCAGCAAGACCGCCCGATGCGCCGACAATCCCGATAGGAGCTGCACATATCTCGTTCTCAGGGCAACACCAGATAAGCTAAGCGTACAGGTACCGACGTAACCCAAGTTGCCAAGGGATGGTCCCGCACGGTGCTCTAGTTTGGACCAACGCTTAGACAAGCACTGGCCCGGGGGGGCTATAATAAAGATGACCCTCGAGAGAGCGACTCCCAAGGGAAAAGTAGGTGGTGGTGAGGCAAATGGTAAAAGTCAATGTTGGGCCTTGCTGGACAAGTTTTATTCAAAGCGAACTGTCAGGGGGTCCCATAAATCACCCGACCGCGTTAGGAACGCAAAATCCGGGAACATAACACCGGTATGACGGAAACTAGGGCGGCAAGAGTGGAACAAAACACCAGGCATAAGGCCGAGCCTTCCACCCTTTACCAAGTATATAGATGCATTAATAATATAAGAGATATTGTGATATCCCAACATAAACCCTGTCCACCATGGAGAAATCTTCAACTTCACCTGCAACTAGCAACGCTATAAGAGGGGCTGAGCAAAGCGGTAACATAGCCAAACAACGGTTTGCATAGGAAAGGTGTCAAAGGTTAGAGGTTCATGGCAATATGGGATGGCTTGATAAACAGGTAATAGGTAGCGCAGCATAGCGATAGAACGAAGCAACTAGCGTAGCAATGATAGTAGTGAGATCCAGGGTAGCGGTCATCTTTCCTGAAATCCCGCAAGGAAGAAGAACGAGTCCATGAAGAAGACGAACGGATGAAGCCGAAACAACCGTAGACGAACGAACCCTCACGATCGCAACGAAACAGGAACTAACAAGAAGAAGCACACAACATAGGTAAACACACCACACATGAACAAGGCATGATGCACAACAAGCATGATGCATGAGAAAGCTAGATGAGGCTACTCATGGCAAGAGATGATGCACACAAGATCAACACATCAAGGCAAGTTTAAATGAGGCCGGGAACAACATATAACAATTCCGGTAAATCCTCATATGCAAATTTCGAAATTGGTCCAGAACAGAATAAACATTAAGTTGAAGTTGTTAAACAGCAAGTTAAGATGCACCACAATGATCTACTCGAAATTCTAGTCAAGTTACATATAAAGTTCATTAGATTCGGAGCTATGGCCTAGAAGATATGCGCAAAACAAGTTAAGCATGGCATTGATGCAAAATGCACTCAAACATCAAGCAAACACACCAAAACAAGGATGCAACATGATAATATGAAGCTACATGCAAAACAAGCAAGTTTCATATAGAACACACTCAAAACGGAGCAACGGTGCAACACATACACTCTATACAAGTCATAGCAACAATCTGTCCATAACAGCAACTAGGCATATTGCAAGCATCAAAACAACATGCTACAGCACCCCAACATAATAACAAAAGGCATGGGCATGAAGTACATGTAAAGCATAACAAAACATGAACACTGAGCTATCTCCAGAAATCACAAGAAAATGCTCCAAAACACATGGAGATATTGCAAATCATAACAGTTTTAGACTTTAGCAGAAATAACATCAGGTTGCAATGTTTAGAGCTATAAAACAACATGTTACAGGAACATATCATGGCAAACAAAGGCATGGCATGAACCTACTAATAGCATAGATCAAAAGACCCTTACTGACCATGAGCCAAAAAGGCATAGAAAATATGATGGCACCCATGTAAACATGGCAAGTTATATTACAGATTCATACATGGCAGAAACAACAATAAGTTGGCATGTTCGTGAGCTTGAACCACTCACTACAGAGAAATACATGGCATGGCAAGGCAACCAACAGTAAGAAGGCATGTTTATGAAGCTAAGCATGGCAAGAGCAAGTTCATAGGGTTCATGGATCACTAGGAAAACACATGGGAACAAGTGAACTTAATGTTAACAGGCTGACAGCAGACATTTTCAAGCAAATTTAAAGCAAGATTACAACATGTTCCAGCAGGCTATAACTGCAACCAAGGGCATGAATGGATAGAGCATGATATGTAGATCAAAACATGTTTATAGAGGATCTCCAGATTATGCATGGAATGATTAGTAGAAGCATGTTAACATAGCAACAAAATATAACAGAATCTGTCAGGAAAACAGCAACAGCAACTACCCTACTTAACAAGCTTGATACACTCAGCACACAACTCACAAAAATACATGGTTAACACCCATGGAAAGATGGCATGGCATAGATCAACATACATGTAGACATCAACCTCATAGGATGCACACATCAATCATGGCAAAAATGATAAAACAGCAAGTTATAACAGTTTCAGCAGATTAACATCAATATGCACTCTTCCAACAGAATTTCGGGCATCAAGATGAGCTCAAATGAAAATGATATAATAGAATGAAATGATGTACTCGTCGAGACGAACAATTTGACATATTATACGCACGAAACGGAGCTACGGATGCAGAGATGTGATGCGATGAACATGGCATGTTTATGTTGGAAAACAGGGACTTGGTGAGAAATAGACCTCGCGGGGAAAAGTCAACCGCCGCGGCACGGATTCCGAGGCAGGCCGGATTTCGCCGGAGAGTGGCCGGACTTGCGGGAGGAGGACGCCAGAGGTCGGGGAAGTGGCCGGGGAGGTCGAGGGGCGCCGGATCCGGCCGACCCCTCGCCGGATCCGGCACCGGCGGAGGCCGGGGCGGCGCTGGAGATGGCCGGAGACGGGGCGCCGCGGGGCGGCAGCGAGCTTGCAGATCCGGGCGGCGCGGGCTGGAAGGCGACCGGCGGCGGGGTCGGCGCCGGCGCTTCGGGCGCGAGGCCGGCGGTGGCGCTCCGCGGTGGAGGCGGGGCCGCAGCTGGCGGCGGCGGCGGGATGCGCCGGGGCGGCGGCGCGGACGGTCATCGGTGGCGGAGGGCGCCGGCGGCCAGACGCGGGACGCGCCGTCGGCGGGTCGGGCGCGGGGCGGCGGCGACGCGGGCCGGGGAGGGCCCCGCGCGGGCCCGGGCGGGCCGCGGCGACGGCGGGCGGCGGACGAACCCGGCGGCGACACATGGCGGCGGCGGGGCGGGGCGGACGTGTCCGGCTGCGGCCGGACGTGTCCGGTGGCGGCGGAAGGGGAAATTTTAGGGTTTCGGGGGAGAGGATCCGCGAATTTGGAATGGGGGTGTATATATAGGCATAGAGGGAGCTAGGAGAGTCCAAATGAGGAGCGGTTTTCGGCCACACGATCGTGATCGAACGACCGGGAGCATGGAGGGGAGTTAGATGGGTTTTGGGCCACTTTGGAAGGGGTGTTGGGCTGCAACAAAAGAGGCCTTTACGGTTACCCGGTTAACCGTTGGAGTACCAAACGACCTCCAAATGGCACGAAACTTGACAGGCGGTCTACCGGTGCTATACCAAGGCCGCTTGGCAAAACTCGGGCCATTCCGAGAACGTTTAACACCCGCACAAGAGAAGAGGCAAAAGGGGAACGCCGAAGGACATAGGAGTGCTAGATTGCAAAACGGACAACGGGGAAAAGGCTCGGATGCATGAGACGAACACGTATGCAAAATGAAATGCACATGATGACATGATATGAAATGCATATGATGACATGGCAAATGCAACACGCAAGCAAATGACATGGCAACGACGGCGAATAACTGGCGGACACCTGGCGCAACGAATCCGGGGCATTACAGGCCAGCAATGACCGCTGCAAGTATCCATGAGGTGATGCACCATGTCCGCCGGCGAGCCACAAAACGGCATCGAGCACTCATAGCAGTGGAC
This sequence comes from Triticum timopheevii, assembly GCA_963921465.1. Lineage (NCBI taxonomy): Eukaryota > Viridiplantae > Streptophyta > Magnoliopsida > Poales > Poaceae > Triticum > Triticum timopheevii. The sequence goes on along the minus strand of OY997272.1, from coordinate 187,211,003 downwards.
GAAGGGCTCCTTGGAGGCATCGACCAGGCCGTCCATGAAACGGGAGTGGCTGTAGGGGACGTTGCGCCAGTTGAATATATGAGCAAGTTACTACGAGATTTAATCCAAATAAGCACAAAATAAATCATGACGGCTATAACAGAGATGAAACTAATCATGTGGACTAGCATAGTAGTAGGATACAGAGTAGAAACATGAATTCTACCATGATTTCAAACAGGAAGGACAGAAACACATACGGTGCAACGGGAGCAGCACCGTTGGCGTTGAGGTTGTCACCCATGTCATTGAGGAAGAGGTTGCTGAGGTCGGGGAAGAAGTCGTCCTCGGTGAAGTCGTGGCTGCAAGCAGTCGCGAGAGTGCGCTCCCCAGATTTCAGCAGCGCCCGCTGAATGGAGCGCAGGAGGGAGTGGCTATAGGGGACGTTGCGGCCGCCGAATGGAGCGCAGGAGTAGCACACGAAGCAGTAGATGGTGTCCTTACTAGTACTCCTAGTCTCTATCTATATATATCTACTCTTATAGAAAACCGAGTTGGTGATGATGGTATGCCTACCATCTTGTAATATAGACCGTCCGATCTATATCTGACGGATAGAAAGCCAACTTTGACAATTTTACAAAAGATACCCGCACCTCTCTCCACATTTACAAATAAGGCCTTGCCTCATTCATCCTTATCTCCCACAACCTCGTGCTCCTCCCTATGTCTCTATCTCTACTACTCTTCTTTGTTTTTTATCACAAATCGAATAGTGTTGCGTCGTCCGCTGCACGTCCGGCTGAACACGCCTCCTCGCCTCCATCATCACCAACTGAGTCTTTTATAGGAGTAGGAGTAGAGAAAAAACAGAGTTGGTGATGATGGTGTGCCGTGCAATGCACGGGCATCTTGCTATTTTTTTGCATATAAGGCCAAACACCATACAGACACGGTCTTTGAGCACGGTTCGTAGTCATTCCACGCTCGGGCATTGAAGTTTGTAACTATTTTAGATTAGAATATACTACTCCTCCGGTGCTAGGAGTAGAGCAGAGTCCTACTCTACTACTCTACTCTAGAAAGCTAGGGCATAGTACTGTAGTAGGTACTGTAGGGAGTACCAGTACTGTGATCACTCAAGCAAGTTGCCTGGCATCGATATGACCCTATGCTGCTGGTATGTGTCTTGTAATTCAAGCGGCGTGATGTAGTCATCATCACCTGTCCACTTCCCGCAGCACATATTCGCTTCTCCATCTTTGTCCGCACATAATCTCATCTAAGCTTCCATCCCCGCTAAGGCGCCTCCCCCCCTCGTCCGAAACCCAAGCACTAACAATGGCAGAACCGAGCAGCGTCCGCTGAAAGAGTGGCTGGAATTCGCTCCCCACAGAGGTAATCAAGCTCATTGTTTTGCGTGTGGACAATCTCAGTACCATGTCGCTCGCCACGTGCTCGTCGGGGCTGTACCGTTTACTCAAAGCCCTCAGGCCGGAGCTTTTTAAGTCAGCTCCTTGCTTGCTGATGCCACCTGATCTTCAGAAATGGCGTGTCATGCAGCATAACGATCGTAGGGTGGAGAGCATCAACCCCCTTCACTGCGATCCGATCCCCGTCAGCCTCAGCTACATTAACAGTATGTACTGGGTCGGCATGAACACGTCTTGGATGATGCTCCTCGACAGTCGCAGTAGCTGGATGCTCGTGGAGGTCTACACCCAGCGATTGATCCCCCTTCCTTCGATTAACACTGCACTACTTTGGCACCGCGGCCCAGAATACTCGAAATCTTACAGTAGCCAACATGATACCAAGTTTGATTTGCTCAAGGTTGTAATCTGCCAAGTGCCCGCAAGATCTGCGAATTATAAAGATTTCAGGCTAATTGCGTTCTTCAACCGCGGTCTCGCCTATCTGACAGGTCACTGCGGTAAGTGGATAAATCTACACGTCCATCGCAGGATCATACATCCTCCATGGTTCTCTGATGCCATTGAACACAAGGGCTTGATTTACGCTGTCGACTCCTTCTATGGCTTGACGTATTGCTGGCCTACTCCAGTCATCGCTACAGACGGCTATTACAGCAGTATGTTACTTTCCTATGATATCATGATGGCTTGCTTATATTACTGTCAACATTTACTAAAAAAATATTCATGCTCATAACATGTTGTTCTTAAGATTGACTAAATCAAGAGCCCTTTTTTATTTGACTCCAACTTGATATGATGTTGTAGGCCGCCTGGTGTCCCTACCCTTCCTAATCCCAGAACCTTTCAAAGAAAAGCGGCATGGCAGTTGCAGGTGGTTCCTGGCTCGATCAGACGACGACGAAAGATTGATGATCGTTCGCACGTACCGGACGTGTTGTTTCGCGGAATACAATCACAGTCACTTCAAGGTCTTTGAGCAGGATCCCAGCTTCTCTGGGCCTTCAGGAATTTTTGACTGGAGGCTGGTAAGTAGCCTTGGTACACGCTCTCTGTTTATCGGACTGAATTATTCGATTAACCAGGAGATAACCGACGGCAATGATCATGATGACAGCGCGGTTTCGTTCATCAGGCAAAACAGTGTGTACACAGCATACCATGTGTCTCTGCATGCACCATACCCTGATATGTGCCGCCACGCTCTGCAGCCCAAAGTAGGAGAGAGTGTCGCAAGTATCAGACTTTGACCCGCTGGCTGGAATTTCCCCCGTCAGGCACCCATCTGGTTCAAGCCGTCAGCCAATCTCCACAGCTTAATAAATAGTAACGTCTAACTGAGCCAGTTAGTTAGATGCGTACACTTGGTGTAGTAGGATCTTTATTTAGTTTGATGCATACACTTGTTCTTTTTTGGTAGCCCTTTTGTAATGATGGCTGATGTTTGGTTTGGAAGAGAGAGCTGCGTCTTCACTCTTCTGGCATGCTTACTGCTTCTATTGCACCCCCAGCCCTGGTTTGCTGCTGCTGCTGTTTTCAATGTACAATCAGTAGTATATTTCGTCTGTTGGTTGAATAAATGTGTTGTTAGAACGACAAACACAATGTTTTGGAAGTTGTTGCACGGTTCGATCCTTTAGTGCCCCGTACCGTACGTAGCTCATACTATTTTTCGTACGGAACACATTTTCCACTTGTTGATAACATGCAGCCCACTGATGAAGGCCCAATAGATAAGCCTATAATTAACTGGAAGGAAGGCTCTCACATGAATCCGGCCCAGGTACATGCTCATGGTCCCCTAAACATAAATAAGTAAATAAATAAATAAAGCTAAATGCTCATGCACCAGTTCTTTGGGAAAATAGGTAGCCCAGTATTTCTTTTTGAAGAATACCCAAGCTAGGCCTATTTGTTTTCTCCGAATTACTGGGCTGCAAATCTTTCAAGACGAGGAGGGATGCATTCCGTCCTGGCCAAAGAGTATGGTCAATGTCTATTAAAAGTAATATCAAAAGGGGTTGAAAATTCCAAAAAAAAATTATAGCAAATGGGATATTAGTTTTTTTTGGTTTTTGTTCTTCACTGATATCTTATACGTATTTCATTGGATTTAACATGACATAGTACTAATTTATTTTTAAATTTGTTTTAGTATGGCTATTAATTTTTGGATTAAGAATATTTCGTTCCCCAGCAAAAATTTGCGAATTTTCAAAATTTCCCACATATTTAGTTAATTTTTTTACCCTAGTACTGACCAGAAAATGGCCGGCAATTCTAAAAATGGAAAACGGGCTGCAATAAATTCCATATGAATTAGAAAATGAGTAAAACTTATAAAAATAATAGCAAATGGGTTGTACACGCCATAGATTTCGAGGGTGACTTATTTACACAAGGCTTTGTCAGTTAACACACGATTCTAGCAGCAGTGACTGTTGGATATCCATCCAACGGCCGACGTGCTTCTTCAATCTCTGATCTTCCTACTCCAGCCGCCTAAACTAGCGCCAGCGGGACTGCCTGCTCCCTCCTCTTGTGGCCCGTTGTGATGCCGCGCAGGATTCCCCACCCCACCCTACTCCCTCCGCTGGCCTGGCCGCACGCAATCAACTGCCTCCTTATTATGTGAAAAAAATGATTCCTCCCACTAACATCTGGGGCGCACCGATTGGGAGGCTGACCTGTGGGCCTACTACGTTGACGCGTACGCAGGGCTTGTCAACTTAGTCAACAAACGATTCTAGCAGCAGTAACTATTGGATTTGAATCGAACGGTCTTGCTGCTTCTTCAATCGCTGCTCTTCTTGCACCAGCCGCCCAAACCAGTGCCGGGGAGACCGCCTGCTCCTGCCTCCAGTGGCCGGCTGTGCTGCTGTTGAGGCCTCATCGCCCCCTACTACTCCAACCGCTAGCCAGGCCCTGCGGCGACGGCAGCCTCACATCGCAGCCGAACTAGTAAACCCTTGTACTCCTCTCCGCGTGGGCATCCACTGCCGCGTCTTCCCCGGCTCCGCGTCATCCCCTTCCTAGGCCTCGCCGTCATCAACCGCCTTGGTGCTCTCGGCGCGGCATGGTCGATGTGGTCAACGACATTCCATCGGAAGAGTACTGTACATGGAGAGGCTGACAACTGTGTGGCCACAACCCAGTTTTTTTGTGATTTGCCAAGTAAGTCGCTTTGTCAGGCCTATTGGGCTACAAATCTTTCAAGACGAGGAGAGCGTTCATTCGGCTGGCCGAGAAAATGGCCCATCAGTAATGAGAAATGGGTTGTACATTTTTAAAACACATCAAACCGGCAATTAGTTTCAAATATCTTTTTTTTTCATTTCGAGATTTTAAATTACATTAATTTTTATGCGTGGAGAATTTGTTGGATTTTATATTGATATACATTTATTTTTAAAATCAGTTTGAATGTGAGTCGAAATTTCGGGATTAAAAACAGTGCGGACCGCACCGAAATATGCAAAACTTTGTATAATTATTAACCGTGGCCACAATATGGGCTGTAATGCTAACAAAAAGAATATGGGCTCCAAAAAAACCTTATGAATTAGCAAATGGGCTGTAAATTATTAAAAATAATGGCAGATGGGCCGTATGCTGTTTTCCACAGATTTGAGGCTTTCCTAAAAAAAGGTTGCCACACAAGCAGTGACTGTTGGATGGCCATCCAACGGTCGTCGTGCTTCTTCAATCTCTGCTCTTCCTGCTCCAGCCTCTCAAACAAGCGCCGGCGGGACTGCCTGCTCCCTCCTCCCTGCGGCCGGCTCTGATAGCTCGGACCCACCAGCTATATCTTCGCACGCAAGGAAGTGCCTCCTTATTACGCACAAAAAAATGAACACTCCCCCTGTTAGCTGGGACCCAGTATAGTGGCAGGCTGACTTGTGGGCCTACTAAGTTGACGGGGACGGAGGGCTTTGTTAACTTAGTCAATATGCACGATTCTAGCTCTAGTGACCGTACGATGTCCATCCAACGGTCGTAGTGCTTCTTCAACCTCTGGTCTTCTTGCTCCAGCCGCCGAAACTAGCGCCGGTCGTGCCTCATGCTCCTGCCTCCCGTGGCCGGCTGCGATGCGGCAGAGGCCTCACCGCCCCCTACTACTCCCACCGCTGGCCAGGCCATCCCTCTACTCACCCACACCCCCTGTTATTCTGCGGCGACGGCAGCCTCACACCGCAACGAACCAGTGAACCCTCGTACTCCTCTACGCGTGGGCATCCACTGTCGCGTCTTCGCCGGCTCCGAGTCGTCCCCTTCCTAGGCCTCACCGTCGTCCACTGCCCTAGTGCTCTCGGCGCGGCGTGGTCAACGTGGTCAAGGAACGGCTTCCATCGGACGTGGAATGTACGTGGAGTGGCTGACAGCTGGGTCCACGGCCGCAGCAAGGAAGTGCCTCCTTATTACGCGCAAAATAATTATTCCTCCACCTGATAGCGGGGACCCATCGGAAGGGCCACCATATTTTGCGAAAAAAACGTTTCCCCCCTAACAGCTGGGACCCACCAGCTACACCTTCGCACGCAATGAAGTGCGTCCGGGCAAAAAAATGATTAGCCCCCCTGACTGCTGGGACCCACCAGCTACATCTTCGCACGCAAGGAAGTGCGTCCGGGCAAAAAAAAACGATTTGCCGCCTGACTGCTGGGACCCACCAGCTACATCTTCGCACGCAAGGAAGTGCGTCCGGGCAAAAAACCAAAATGATTCGCCCCCCTGACTGCTAGGACCCACCAGCTACATCTTCGCAGGCAAGGAAGCGCCTGACAGTCGGGACCCACCTGGTCGAAGCGTACGTAGTGTTGTCATTCTGGTCGCGAACGTGTACGTACATACTGGTCGATGTAGAGGCGCGCACGTGTTGTAGTAGAGGCACGCACATGTCGTAGTAGAGGCGTGCACGTAGCATGTACACGTACGTACAGCGGCGAGGGTGCAAGAAAGAAAATACGGCCACGTACGTACATACGGGCAGGGTCTCGAACGCCTACTCGCGCATATGTACATGGCTGGGTCGGAACGGAGAAACAGCATCGTCGTCGTGTTCATGGGGAGCCAACCGGCTGGGTCGGAATGGAATGCGTGGTCGTGTTCATCGGGAGGGCTTGGACAGAACAGGCGATGGAAACGAGGCCTGGCGTACTGTACAACGGAGGAAACGGCCTTGTGTTCGACCGGCCACGTTCGAAACGGGATCATGTTGATCGGGAGGGGCCTGGCGTACCGCAAAAAGGAGGAAACGGACCTCCTACGGTCGAAACGAGGGTCCTATTGATCGGGAGGGGTGTGGCGTACCGCAAAACGGACGAAACGGACCTCCTACGGTCGAACGGGGGTCCTGTTGATCGGGAGGGGTGTGGCGTACCGCAAAACGGAGGAAACGGACTTCTGTTGGAGCTCTACGGTCGAAACGGGGGTCCTGTTCATCGGGAGGAGTGTGGCGTACCGCAAAACGGGACTCCACGGGATACTGTTCATCTCCATCGTCGACCTCCTCCAGCCTCCACGGGCTACCGTTGACCTCCTGCAGCCTCCACGGGCTCCTGTTCATCCAGCCTCCACCGCGCGCTACTCCACCGGCTACGGTTCAACCACCCCTCCACGGGCACCCCTCCACCGTCTACTGTTCATCGAGCCCTCCACACCACGGGGTCCTGTTCAACCACCCCTCCACGGCCACCCCTCCATTGTCTACTGTTCATCCGGCCCTCCACACCACGGGGTCTTGTTCATCCAGAGGCAACGCCACCGCTCACTGTTCATCCACCCCCCCTGCAACGCTCACTGTTCATCCAATCGATCGGCTTCAGTTAGCAGCAGTAGCAAAGGAATCGATCGATCGCTCGGGTTCAGTAACGTGTAGCCTGCAGTGCAATCGCTCGGGTTCAGTTAGAGCCCAACGCCTCGCTCGGGTTCAGTTAGAGCCAACGCCTCGCACACATGCGCGTACGTGTACGAGAGAAACGCGCATCGCTCGGCCCCCGACCTCCCACCGTAACCGGCAACTCCCCGAAATTTTCCTCCCCCTCGCTTCTACCATGGTTTTTTCTGTCATGGACGGCCCAAAGAATGTCATGCAGCTGCATCTCCAGCCCGCCCAGGATGAAAAGCCCATTTTGTGTCATGATTTTTTGTCATAGAAGTAGGAGCCCACCACATCTATGATGATACCAGGTTTTGTCACAATTATCATCATAGAAGTGTCATATGTATGACAGAAACATTTTTTGTTTCGCCCAAAATGTCATGGATGTGTCTTTTTTTTTGTAGTGCTTAGAGGGTATGTCTCATGAGTTTAATTTTGCTAAGTTTCGTAGACAACCTCGTGATAGAGAATCACCTAGTAAGGATGAGATTATTGGTCTTGCTTCCATTGTTGTACCTCCTACTGATCCATTAGAACAATATTTGCTAGACCTTGAAAACGATATGTTTATGAAGGAGAGAAGGGAAATAGATGAAGTGTTCCTTAAACAGGAACCTATGCTGAAACACAACCTTCCCGTTGAAATTCTTGGGGATCCCCCTCCACCCAGGGGTGATCCCGTGTTTGAACTCAAACCATTACATGATAATCTTAAGTATGCTTATCTTGATGAGAAGAAAATATATCATGTTATTATTAGTGCTAACCTTTCAGAGCAAGAAGAAGAAACACTATTGAAAACTCTGAAGAAGCACCGAGCTGCTATTGGATATACTCTGGATGATCTTAAGGGCATTAGTCCCACGTTATGCCAACACAAAATTACAGTGGAGAAAGATGCCAAACCAGTTAGAGATCCTCAACGACGACTGAATCCCAAGATGAAAGAAGTGGTATGAAAGGAGATACTAAAGCTCCTTGAGGCGGGTATAATTTATCCAGTTGTTGATAGTGATTGGGTAAGCCCTGTCCATTGTGTTCCTAAAAAAGGAGGTATTACCGTTGTTCCTAATGATAAAGATGAATTGATCCCGCAAAGAATTATTACAGGTTATAGGATGGTAACTGATTTTCGTAAATTAAATAAGGCTACTAAGAAAGATCATTACCCTTTACCTTTTATTGATCAAATGCTAGAAAGATTATCCAAACACACTCATTTCTGCTTTCTAGATGGTTATTCTGGTTTCTCTCAAATACCTGTGTCAGCGGGGGATCAATCAAAAACTACTTTTACTTGCCCTTTCTGTACTTTTGCTTATAGATGTATGCCTATTGGTTTATGTAATGCACCTGCAACCTTTCAAAGATGCATGATGGCTATATTCTCTGACTTTTGTGAAAAGATTTGTGAGGTATTCATGGATGATTTCTCCGTTTATGGATCCTCTTTTGATGATTGCTTGAGCAACCTAGATCGAGTTTTGCAGAGATGCGAAGACACTAGTCTCATCTTGAATTGGGAAAAGTGCCACTTTATGGTTAATGAAGGCATTGTCTTGGGGCACAAGATCTCTGAGAGAGGTATTGAAGTTGATAAAGCTAAAGTTGATGCTATTGAAAAGATGCCATGTCCCAAGGACATAAAAGGTATAAGAAGTTTCCTTGGTCATGCCGGTTTTTATAGGAGGTTCATTAAGGACTTTTCTAAAATCTCTCGGCCCCTAACTAATTTATTGCAATAAGATATTCCTTTTGTCTTTGATGATGATTGTGTAGAAGCATTTGAAATACTCAAGAAAGCTTTGATCACTGCACCTATTGTTCAGCCACCTGATTGGAATTTACCTTTTGAAATTATGTGTGATGCTAGTGATTATGTTGTAGGTGATGTTGTAGGGCAAAGAGTTGATAATAAATTGAATGTTATCCAGTATGCTAGTAAGACTCTTGATACTGCCCAGAGAAATTATGCTACTACTGAAAAAGAATTCTTAGCAGTTGTGTTTGCATGTGATAAGTTTAGACCTTATATTGTTGATTCCAAAGTTACTATTCACACTGATCATGCTGCTATTAAATATCTTATGGAAAAGAAAGATGCTAAGCCTAGACTCATTAGATGGGTTCTCTTGCTCCAAGAATTTGATTTGCATATTATTGATAGAAAGGGAGCTGAGAACCCCGTTGCAGACAACTTGTCTAGGTTAGAGAATGTTCTTGATGACCCACTGCCTATTGATGATAGCTTTCCTGATGAACAATTAGCGGTCGTTAATGCTTCTCGTACAGCTCCTTGGTATGCTGATTATGCTAATTATATTGTTGCTAAATTTATACCTCCTAGTTTCACATACCAGCAAAAGAAAAAGTTCTTTTATGATTTAAGACATTACTTATGGGATGACCCACACCTTTATAAAGAAGGAGTAGATGGTGTTATTAGATGTTGTCTGCCTGAGCATGAACAGGAACAGATCCTACGCAAGTGTCACTCTGAATCCTATGGAGGACACCACGCTGGAGATAGAACTGCACACAAGGTACTGCAATCTAGTTTTTATTGGCCTACTCTCTTCAAAGATGCTCGTAAGTTTGTCTTATCTTGTGATGAATGTCAAAGAATTAGTAATATTAGTAGACGTCAAGAAATGCCTATGAATTATTCTCTTGCTATTGAACCATTTGATGTTTGGGGCTTTGATTATATGGGACCTTTTCCTGCCTCCAATGGTTACGCACATATTTTAGTTGCTGTTGATTATGTTACTAAGTGGGTAGAAGCTATTCCAACTAGTAGTGTTGATCATAACACTTCTATTAAAATGCTTAAAGAAGTTATTTTTCCGAGGTTTGGAGTCCCTAGATATCTTATGACTGATGGTGGTTCACATTTTATTCATGGTGCTTTCCGTAAGATGCTTGCTAAGTATGATGTTAATCATAGAATCACATCTCCTTATCATCCGCAGTCTAGTGGTCAAGTAGAGTTGAGCAATAGAGAGCTCAAATTAATTTTGCAAAAGACTGTCAATAGATCTAGAAAGAATTGGTCCAAAAAACTTGATGATGCATTATGGGCCTATAGAACTCCATACAAAAATCCTATGGGTATGTCTCCTTATAAGATGGTCTATGGAAAAGCTTGTCATTTACCTCTTGAACTTGAACATAAAGCATATTGGGCTATTAAAGAGCTCAACTATGATTTCAAACTTGCCGGTGAGAAGAGGTTGTTTGATATTAGCTCACTTGATGAATGGAGAACCCAAGCCAATGAGAATGCCAAGCTATTCAAAGAAAAAGTCAAACACTGGCATGACAAAAGGATACAAAAGCGTGAGTTTAACGTAGGTGATTATGTGTTATTATTCAACTCTCGTCTAAGAATTTTTGCAGGAAAACTTCTCTCTAAATGGGAAGGTCCTTATGTTATCGAGGAGGTCTATCATTCTGGTGCCATAAAAATCAACAACTTCGAAGGCACAAGTCCGAGGGTGGTGAACGGTCAAAGAATTAAACATTATATTTCAAGTAATCCTATCAATGTTGAAACTAATATTATTGAAACCCTAACCCCGGAGGAATACATAAGGGACACTTTCCAAAACGTTCCAGACTCCAAAAAGGAATGGGTATGTGGTACGGTAAGTAAACCGACTCCAAAACAACTCCAATGGCAATTTTTATCAGTTTTGGAATATTTAAGAATTTTCGGAAGAAAGAAGTAGTCCGAGGGGGACACGAGGCCCCCACGAGAGTGGAGGGCGCGCCCACCCTTACTGGGCGCGCCCCCTGTCTCGTGGACACCCCGTGTGCCTCCCGGGCTCCGTTTTCTTGCATGTTACGTATTTTGGTCGGTAAAAATTCATTATATAAACTCCTGAAGGTTTTGACCACCGTATCACGCAAATATCCTCTGTTTTCGTTTCGAGCTATTCTTGTTGCAGATTAAGAGCAAGATGTCTTCTCAAGAGTTAGTAGGGGAGAGTCGGGTGTCTCACCCGACACCAGTCCAGGAGCAAATAGCGATGCCTATCACTTTGGACCATCAACGGAGGATGTGATGGAGGCCGACTTGATAAGAATAGATGCCATGGAGGAAGATCAAGAAGTCACCTCTTGTCTCCAAGCAGAACTCATGATGGGGGAACTACAGAGCTCGGCTATTCCAAATTCGGTCACCCCTTCCAACTTTAGATTTCTTTCTTATGAAAATATGAAAAAGAGCGTCACTTGTTCTCCAGAAGCTATGCAGCATCCTTGGGTAAAGGGAGCTTTAGCCATTAGGGCAAGCTTCGCAAAGAAGTTATGGACCTCAAACAACAAATCAATAAGCTCGAGGAGGAGAATCGTATCCCGAAGGGCATCATTGCCAAGAAGATCATAACACCAACCATGAAGAAGGAGACATAATCACATTGGTATGGGAACTCCCCTTGGCAACTGCCAAGCTTGGGGGAGGTGCCCCGGTATCGTATCACTATCACATTCCTATCTTTACCGTTTTATTTAGTTCAATCCTTTTAATAGTATCTTGATCTAGTAGATTGAAGTTTTGATATCAAGTAGTTTTGAGTTTTGCTTTGTGATCTCTTTTTGTAATCGAGTCCGTGAGCTATCCATAATAAAGATTAGTGTTGAGTCAAGGGCTTTGCTATGTTGCTATGATCTTGAGAAAGTAGAAAGAATAAAAGAGTTCATATTGATCTTGTGGTTAGTGATGACTTCACAGATAGAAAGTATGAGGCATAAAAGTTGTTGAGAGTTGACAAACGTAGTTTTGGTCATCGTTGCAATTAATAGGAAGTGATAAGGAAAGAGAGGTTCACATATAAATATATTATCTTGGACATCTTTTATGATTCGGAGCACTCATTAAGTATGACATGCTAAAAGAGTTGATGTTGGACAAGGAAGACAATGTAATGGTTTATGTTTTCTCACATCTCAGTTAAAGTATATTGTCATTGACCTTCCAAACATGTTGAGCTTGCCTTTCCCCCTCATGCTAGCCAAATTCCTTGCACCAAGTAGAGATACTACTTGTGCTTCCAAATATCCTTAAACTCAGTTTTGCCATGAGAGTCCACCATACCTACCTATGGATTGAGTAAGATCCTTCAAGTAAGTTGTCATGTTACAGGCAATAAAAATTGATATCTAAATATATATGACTTATTAGTGCAAAGAAAATAAGCTTTATACGATCTTGTTGTGGAAGCAATAAAAGCGACGGACTGCATAATAAAGGTCCACATACAAGGGGCAATATAAAGTGATGTTCTTTTGCATTAAGATTTTGTGCATCCAACCCTAAACACACATGACAACCTCTGCTTCCCTCCGTGAAGGCCTATCTTTTACTTTATGTTTTTACTTTATGCTTGAGTCAAGGTGATCTTCACCTTTCCCTTTTTCATTTTATCCTTTGGCAAGCTCCTCGTGTTTGAAAGATCATGATATATATATCCAATTGGATGTAAGTTAGCATGGGCTATTATTGTTGACATCACCTAAAGGTGAATACGTTTGGAAGCAACACAATAAGCCCCTATCTTTCTCAGTGTCCGGCTGAAACTCCATAACCACAAGTATTGCGTGAGTGTTAGCAATTGTAGAAGACTACATGATAGTTGAGTATGTGGATTTGCTGAAAAGCTCTATTGTTGACTCTTTCTGATGTTATGATAAATTGCAATTGCTTCAATGACTGAGATTATAGTTTGCTAGTTCTCAATGAAGTTTCTGAACCATACTTGGCATTGTGAATTGATTGTTACGTGAGTATAGGAAATCATATGATAAAATCTATATATGTTGCTGCTATAAGAATGATCATGATGCCCTCATGTTCGTATTGTACTTTTATCGACACCTCTATCTCTAAACATGTGGACATATTTTTCGATATCGGCTTCCGCTTGAGGACAAGCAAGGTCTAAGCTTGGGGGAGTTGATACGTCCATTTTGCATCATGCTTTTATATCAATATTTATTGCATTATGGGATGTTATTACACATTATATCTCAATACTTATGGCTATTCTCTCTTATTTTACAAGGTTTACCATGAAGAGGGGGAATGCCGGCAGCTGGAATTCTGGCTGGAAAAGGAGCAAACATTGGAAACCTATTCTGCACTGCTCCAAAAATCCTAAAACTCCACGAAACCTATTTTTGGAATTAATAAGAATTATTGAGCAGAAGAAATACATCAGGGGGACCACACCCTGGCCAGGAGGGTGGGGGGCGCGCCCACCCCTACTGGGCACGCCCCCCTGTCTCCTGGGCCCCCTGGTAACCCCCTGGTGTCCATCTTCTGCTATATGAGGGCTTTTACCCTGGAAAAAATCATGGGCAAGCTTATGGGACGAAACTCTGCCGCCACGAGGCGGAACCTTGGCGGAACCAATCTAGAGCTCCGGCAGAGCTGTTTTGCCGGGGACACTTCCCTCCGTGAGGGGGAAATCATCACCATCGTCATCACCAACGATCCTCTCATCAGGAGGGGGTCAATCTCCATCAACATCTTCACCAGCACCATCTCCTCTCAAAACCCTAGTTCATCTCTTGTATCCAATCTTGTATCAAAACCACAAATTGGTACCTGTGGGTTGCTAGTAGTGTTGATTACTCCTTGTAGTTGATGCTAATTGGTTTACTTGGTGGAAGATCATATGTTCATATCCTTAATGCATATTATTACTCCTCTGATTATGAACATGAATATGCTTTGTGATTAGTTACGTTTGTTCCTGAGGACATGGGTGAAGTCTTGCTATTAGTAGTCATGTGAATTTGGTATTCGTTCGATATTTTGATGAGATGTATGTTGTATTTTCCTCTAGTGGTGTTATGTGAACGTAGACTACATGACACTTCACCATTATTTGGGCCTAGAGGAAGGCATTGGGAAGTAATAAGTAGATGATGGGTTGCTAGAGTGACAGAAGCTTAAACCCTAGTTTATGCGTTGCTTCGTTAGGGGCTGATTTGGATCCATATGTTTAATGTTCTGGTTAGGTTTACCTTAATACTTCTTTTGTAGTTGCGGACGCTTGCAATAGGGGTTAATCATAAGTGGGATGCTTGTCCAAGTAAGGGCAGTACCCAAGCACCGGTCCACCCACATATCAAATTATCAAAGTACCGAACGCGAATCATATGAGCGTGATGAAAACTAGCTTGACGATAATTCCCATGTGTCCTCGGGAGCTCCTTTCTCATTATAAGAAATTGTCCAGGCTTATCCTTTGCTACATAAAGGATTGGGCCACCTTGCTGCACTTTATTTACTTTCATTGCTTGTTAATCATTACAATTTATCTTGTCACAAAACTATCTATCACCTACAATTTCAGTGCTTGCAGAGAAAACCTTACTGAAAACCGCTTATCATTTCCTTCTGCTCCTCGTTGGGTTCGACACTCTTACTTATCGAAAGGACTACGATAGATCCCCTACACTTGTGGGTCATCAGGAGGCAGCCAAGGGGGCACCCCAAGTAGGAGGAATCCTACTTGGGGTCCTCCCAATTCTGCCTCCCCCCCACCCCTTCCCTATTCCTATTCGGAGTAGGAAGGGAAGAGGGGGAAGGGGGAATCCTATTCACTTTTTCCTGTCCTCCTTCCCCTTTTCTACTCCAATTTGTCCATCCCATATGGGAGGGGCGCTAGCCCCTTAGGGGCTGGTCTGTCCCCCTCTTGGCCCATTAAGGCCCATATAGTTGCCGGGGGGATGCCCGGAACCCCTTCCGGTGACCCGATATGCACCCGGTACCCCCGGAACACTTATGTTGTCCGAATATCATCGTCCAATATAAGAATCTTTACCTCTCGACCATTTCGAGACTCCTCGTCATGTTCGTGAGCTCATCCGAGACTTCAAACAACATTCGGTCACCAAATAACATAACTCATATAATACAAAATCGTCATCGAACGTTAAGTGTGCGGACCCTACGGGTTCGAGAACTATGTAGACATGACCGAGACACCTCTCCGGTCAATAACCAATAGCGGAACCTGGATGCTCATATTGGTTCCCACATATTCTATGAAGATCTTTATCGGTCATATCGTAATGACAACATACATTATTCCCTTTGTCATCGGTATGTTACTTGCCCAAGATTCGATTGTCGGTATCTTCATACCTAGTTCAATCTCGTTACTAGCAAGTCTCTTTACTAGTTCCGTAATGCATCATCCCGCAACTAACTCATTATCACATTGCTTGCAAGGCTTATTACGATGTGCATTACTGAGAGGGCCCAAAGATACCTCTCTGATACTCGGAGTGACAAATCCTAATCTCGATCTATGCTAACCCAACGAACACCTTTGGAGATACCTGTAGAGCATCTTTATAATCACCCAGTTACGTTGTGACGTTTGATAGCACACAAGGTATTCCTCCGGTATCGGGGAGTTGCATAATCTCATAGTTAAAGTAATATGTATAAGTCATGAAGAAAGCAATAGCAATAAAACTTAACGATCATATTCTAAGCTAACGGATGGGTCTTGTCCATCACATCATACTCCTAATGATGTGATCCCGTTAATCAAATGACAGCACATGTTTATGGTTAGGAAACTTAACCATCTTTGATCAACGAGCTAGTCTAGTAGTGGCTTACTAGGGACACTGTGTTTTGTCTATGTATCACACATGTATCAAGTTTTTGGTTAATACAATTCTAGCATGAATAATAAACATTTATCATTATATAAAGAAATAGAAAGAACAACTTTATTATTGCCTCTAGGGGATATTTCCTTCACTATCTAGGAGATGCATAGCAACAGAGCGGGAGAGTGTGTCCACATACCATCGTAGACCGAAAGCGGAAGCGTTTTGACAACGCGGTTGATGTAGTCGAACTTCTTCTCGTTCCGACTGATCAAGCACCGAACGTATGGCACCTCCGAGTTCCGCACACGTTCATCTCGATGACGTCCCTCGAACTCTTGATCCAGCAAAGTGTCGAGGGAGAGTTTCATCAGCACAATGGCGTGATGAAGGTGATGGTGAAGTGATCTGCGCAGGGCTTCGCCTAAGCACTAGGACAATATGATCAGAGGCGTAAACTGTGGAGGGAGGCGCCGCACATGGCTCGGAATCAATGTTATGTGTTCTAGCGGTGCCCCCCTCATATATATAGGTTGGAGGGTAGGAGAGGCGGCCAAGCGGGAGCCCCAAGTAGGAGGAATCCTACTTGGGTGCCTCCCAATTCGGCCTCCCCCCCTTCCATATTCATCCGGAGGGGGGAGGAAGGAGGAGGGAGGAGGGGAGGAAGGGGGAGGCCGAATCCCTCCCCTTCCTTTCTCCCTTCTCCTCTTTCCTTCCACCTTATTTTGGTCTACATGGGGTGCACCAGCCCCTTAAGGGCTGGTATGTCCCGCTCTTGGCCAATTAAGGCCCATGTAGTTGCCGGGGGGATGCCCGGAACCCCTTCCGGTGACCCGATATGCACCCGGTACCCCCGGAACACTTCCGGTGTCCAAATATCATCGTCCAATATATGAATCTTTACCTCTCGACCATTTCGAGACTCCTCGTCATGTTCGTGATCTCATCTGGGACTCTGAACAATATTCGATCGCCAAATCACATAACTCATATAATACAAATTCGTCATCGAACGTTAAGCATGCGGACCCTACGGGTTCGAGAAATATGTAGACATGACCGAGACACCTCTCCAGCCAATAACCAACAGCGGAGCCTGGATGCTCATATTGATTCCCACATATTCTACGAAGATCTTTATCGGTCGTATCGTAATGACAACATACGTTATCCCCTTTGTCATTGGTATGTAGGTTGCCTGAGATTCGATCATCGGTATCTTCATACCTAGTTCAATCTTGTTACCGGCAAGTCTCTTTACTCGTTCCGTAATACATCATCCCGCAACTAACTCATTAGTCACATTGCTTGCAAGGCTTTATTATGATGTGCATTACCGAGAGGGCCCATAGATACCTCTCTGATACTCGGAGTGACAAATCCTAATCTTGATCTATGCCAACCCAACAAACACCTTCGGAGATACCTATAGAGCATCTTTATAATCACCCAGTTACATTGTGATGTTTTATAGAACACAAGGGTATTCCTCGGGTATTCGGGAGTTGCATAATCTCATAGTCAAAGGAATATGTATTTGACATGAAGAAAGCAATAGCAATAAAACTGAACGATCAACATGGTAAGCTAACGAATGGGTCTTGTCCATCACATCATTCTCCTAATGATGTGACCCCATTCATCAAATGACAACACATGTCTATGGTTAGGAAACTTAACTATCTTTGATTACTGAGCTAGTCTAGTAGAGGCTTAATAGGGACACGGTGTTTTTTCTATGTATCCACACATGTATCAAGTTTCCAGTTAATACAATTCTAGCATGAATAATAAAAATTTATCATGATATAAGGAAATATAAAATAGCAACTTTATTATTTCCTCTAGGGCATATTTCCTTCAGTCTCCCACTTGCACTAGAGTCAATAATCTAGTTCACATCGCCATGTGATTTAACACCAATAGTTCACATCTTTATGTGATTAACACCCATAGTTCACATCACCATGTGACCAACACTCAAAGGGTTTACTAGAGTCAATAATTTAGTTCACATCGCTATGTGATTAACACCCAAAGAGTACTAAGGTGTGATCATGTTTTTTCTTGTGAGATAAGTTTAGTCAACGGGTCTGCCATATTCAGATCCGTATGTATTTTTCAAATTTCTATGTCTACAATGCTCTGCATGGAGATACTCTACACTACTGCAGGATGCTGCTAACGCGACACTACGATCAGAGACCCTTTGACAAAACTATGTGTGATGCAATAATCGCAAACGATGGTGTAAAAAAACCAGTCAAAAAGGCGCAAAATGTTTGCGATGACGGATGCATCAAACACGGTTCAGATTTTAGTTGCGTGTGCGATTCAGGGCATACGGTTCAGTTCAGTTAACCGTTTTCGATGAGTAGGAACAAAAGAAACGGGCAGCCAGATGAAGGTGTGTGTGATGTATAGCATACGGTTCACTCGGATGAACTGTTTGTGATTAGGCAACACAAAAGAAACGGTCAGCCAGATCAAGGTGTGTGCGATGTATAGCATATAGTTCACTCGGATGGACTATTTGTGATTAGGAAACACAAAAGAAACGGTCAGCCAGATCAAAGTGTGTGCGATGTACGACATGCGGTTCACCCAGATGAACTGTTTGTGTTGAGACAAGAGAACATAAACGGTTCAAGATAACAAATACCATAAATATTGCAAGGTTCAAATTCAAATATTACAACGCCCAAATTCAAACATCGCAAGCTGCGTCATTTCTGAAAAGGGATCAGCCGCTGACAAGTCATGTATGGGTTTGACACAATGATTTCCAATTGCTTTGCCATATGTTCTTCCCATATGAACTTTGGCATTTTTGGAGGCACTTCCATTCAACAGTACCAGCCGGCTATGCTGATCATACCATTGATCTTTCCTAACTAAATGCGTGTTCAACCTCAGTACACTCAGCACCTTTGCTCTGGCAAGAAAGAACCTGGCGAGTGTAATTTCCGGTGGGGTCCCTTGGTAGGAGTTCAAAGTAATATTTGAGAGATGCAGATCCAGGCATTCGATGTGATTGTCATTACAAACATCATCCACCGGTCCTAATATGCACTGCAAAAGAAGAGAACATGTTAGTGCCTACATGCAGTTTTGAACACTGCTACACGCCCATTTGGTTTGCAGGATTGGTAAAATGCACCAACGTGCCATCTTCGATCTGGCATGATTAACATGGGCATTTGATTACAATCTAGAAACATGTAGCCTTCTTCACAAGAGGTTGGATTGGATGAAAAATTCCCTAAGAAAACTAGTACAGATGAATCCAAAGGAGAAATTCTTATGGATGATTGTAACCATATGAATGAAGCAACCAATATGGGGTGGGGGTGTATGTCCTAAAATCCTCCAAAATTCCTTCAGAAATAGTAGTACATTGTCATCGTGAACTTGGAAAAAGGTGCAAAAAATTGAACTCCCTTATGGTTAACATTTAACAGGAAAGGAACATCACCTCGATATATAGCTTCTTCAGGCACGGAAAGCATCTCAGGCAACTGAAAACTTTGTCCAAGTTGGGGAAGACAGATTCTAGTGCCAAGACCTTCACTGTGCCAAGAGTCTGGGTGAAGCTTCGCAGGATGACAGACGAGCATACACCTTCAAAACTAGTTATAACGTTGATGTCAAGAAGGAGAGGTATATAAGGCGATTGTTGTACCTGAAAGTTGTAGTATTTGACAGACGATTAGCCCACCACTTTCAATTTTGGCGCAGAAATGACATTGATTCTTGTTGGACCTTGTTGATCAACTACAAGTAATCTCTCAGGTGAAGGTGTGTCCTGGATGACCATATTGTGGTCCACCTTTTGTGATCTCTCGTTGCAGCACCAGCAACACACATAAATAGTGCAGAGAGTCCTGGAGGTGATGTGCAAGGTACTCGACCTATTCATCGCTTGAAGACGAAGGAACTCGAGTGCAGTACAGCCAAGGAGCAGGCGCTCCATGTCATCCTTTGGGATGCGGACGGCGACAAGCTCGAGGTGCTTCAGTCGTGGTAGAAAAAGAGTGAGAGCGTCATTAAGAGGGGTGGCAGTTCATCAACTTGGCGAAGCGCAGCGTGGGCGCGAAGCGGAGCGCGGACGTTGGCAGCAAGCTCATATGCCCATCATTATAACTTAGCTTCTCGAGTTGATCTATGGCACGGGATCGGAACCACTCGTCAAGCTTGCCTTGCTCCCTGCCATTGGAACGGCACTTGCCTGCGATAAGGCCTTTGATTGGGCCATGGTGACTGCTGAGGATTTGGGAGAATGCATCCAAGCCTTCGCGATAGCCATGGCAGAGCTTGTGGGCGTGGAGGAGGTCGACAGGGGTGCGGAGCCATAGGGTGCGCCACTGCCAGAAAACTGCGGCTGTCCTCACCCGATTTCTGATTGGGAGGAGGGATATGATGACTATCAACATATCATCGGGGAGGTTGTTGATGAAGTCTAGGCCTGCTGGAGTCGCTTGCGGTTCTTTCTCGACCCGCCTCCGCTTGTTGGCAGCCTCATTCTCCACCTCGTCAGCGGGGACGGGAACCTCTGTCTCCATATTCATGCCATGCTCCGGTGCTTCAGCATCCCCGGCGTCGCCACTCCCTCCGATGGGGCGCTTCGGCGGCATCCTCGTACACTAACGGCTTTGAGGACTCAGAGCGGCGTCGAGGATGCGGGCGGAGAGAGAGGAATTGTGTGTGTGGCGAGGATGGGGGGTGCGGCCGCTCGGCGACGCCATTAATAGAGACCAGTGGGAGCGAGGCGGGCGGCGGTCCAAGGCTGTCTCGCTTCCCGGTGAGAACGACTGCTTAATCTCTAGTATGAATGAAATATATGCTTAATTACAAAATTTTAATTGCAAAAAATAGATGGTGATGTTGATTTTTAGCTGCATATTTTGACAAATCGCAGTGTCTCTTGGCTTAGCGCCGAAGTCTGGCTTTAATTAGCATACCGTAATTGTTTGCGTTGAAGCGATGCACAAATCCTGCGTTGAAAAGCTTGTGCGCTTCCTGGTGAGCCTGCGCACCGGACTACGGTCGCACGCCTCCCGTTCAGTCAAGCAGCCGTCCATACGGCACCTCCTATAGCCATTAAAACCAAGACATGTGGCGTCACATGAATGGTTAACCGAACGCACACGGTTTGAATTATACAAACGTTTGAGATATTAAAGTGGCAGCTATTTTTTTCAAAATGCCTTTGTTGGCTGTCATTATTCGAGTGCGCCTTCTCTAAAAATGGACACGAAAAATATCACAGCATGTCGGGTGCCCTTCCATGATAGCATGCCAAGTTTCATGAGTTTCAGACGAGTTTTGGATTTACTAGAATTTAAAAACCAGGCATCTCACTATTTTGCCGGCAATCAACGGTGCCTAGGTGTTTGAAATTCATTCCCATTTCTTGCATGGGACCTAAGCATGCACCCAAGGACACAGATTTGATTTTTCAACGAATTTATATGCACTGGAGCATGCGCATGTAGTTCAAATTTGAATTATGCACATAATTGCATAAAAAACTCAGTTAATGCATAAAAATGTCCAAACGAACCCCAAAAAATCACAAAAATTCACACAACACTCCTGTTCTTCTATGTTGGCATGAGAAAAAAACTTGAAAGCAATAAGAGGCAATGGATATCGTTTCGTCCCCAAAGGTGGGACGTTCCCTACCGAAAACCATCATGCTTGTTGTGAGAAGCTCCGGTTTGTGAGAAGCATATACCCAAACCTGCCCCAAATGGGACAAAATTTGTACCACGACTGTTGATGCCGCTCCATGATAGCATGCCAAGTTTCATGAATTTTAGACGAGTTTTGGATTTACTGGAAATTAAAAACCAGGCATCTCACTATTTTGCTGGCAATCAATGGTGCCCTGGTTTTTCATTCCCATTTCTTGCATGGGACCTAAGCATGCACCCAAGGACACATATTTGATTTTTCAACGAATTTATATGCACTGGAGCATGCGCATGTAGTTCAAATTTGAATTATGCACATAAATGCATTGAAAACTCAGTTAATGCATAAAAATGTCCAAATGAACCCCGAAAAATCACAGAAATTCACACAACACACCTGTTGTTCTATGTTGACACGAGAAAAAAAACTTGAAAGCAATAAGAGGCAATGGATATTGTTTCGTCCCCAAAGGTGGGACGGTCCCTACCGAAAACCATCATGCTTGTTGTGAGAAGCTCCAGTTTGTGAGAAGCATATACCCAAACCTGCCCCAAATGGGATAAACCACGGCATGTTGACGCTGCTCCATGATAGCATGCCAAGTTTCATGAATTTCAGAGGAGTTCTCGATTTACTAGAATTTAAAAACCAGGCATCTCACTGTTTTGCCGGGAATCAATGGTGCCCTGGTGTTTGAAATTCATTCCCATTTCTTGCATGGGACCTAAGCATGCAGCCAAGGACACAGATTTGATTTTTCAACGAATTTATATGCATTGAAGCATGCGCATGTAGTTCAAATTTGAATTATGCACATAAATGCATTGAAAACTTAGTTAATGCATAAAAATATCCAACCGAACCCCGAAAAATCACAAAAATTCACACAACACTCCTATTGTTCTATGTTGACACGAGAAAAAAACTTGAAAGCAATAAGAGGCAATGGATATCATTTCATCCCCAAAGGTGGGACGTCCCTACCAAAAACCATCATGATTGTTGTGAGAAGCTCCGGTTTGTGAGAAGCATATACCCAAACCTGCCCCAAATGGGACAAAATTTGTACAACGACATGCTGATGCCGCTCCATGATAGCATGCCAAGTTTCATGAATTTCAGACGAGTTTTGGATTTACTAGAATTTAAAAACCAGGCATCTCACTGTTCTGCCGGCAATCAATGGTGCCATGGTGTTTGAAATTCATTCCCATTTCTTGCATGGGACCTAAGCATGCACCCAAGGACAAAGATTTGATTTTTCAACGAATTTATATGCACTGGAGCATGTGCATTTAGTTCAAATTTGAATTATGCACATAAATGCATTGAAAACTCACTTAATGCATAAAAATGTCCAAACGAACCCTGAATAATTCCAATTCTTTTATGATCACTGCAAAAATAAGGTCTAACAATTCAAACACCGTCCATGGCCTCTGTGCCCCCATTATGTAATTCAAATCAATACCAAAAATCAAGTAGATCCCACACAGTTTATTATAACCAACCGTGTGAGATGCAGCAAAAAATATCTTCGAACCGTGTTTTAATAAGGGACCGTGTCTGATGACACTTTGTGTGCCAGTTTTTTGGCTGAAGCGATTCCAAATTTTCGGCTTCCCGTGAAAATATCTACCTCCCCGTCCCCTCCCCCTTACCAAAAGCCACATTTCCCCCCTTTTCCGCCTTCCTTTCCAAGTTGAAACCTTCACTCCTTGCTTACAGCACCGCCGCCTCCTCACCGACGACCCTCCTTCACGCTGCTCGGCCTCGCCTATCCTTGCAGGTAATCCACACCCGACCCCCATCCTCCTCTTCCTTCCACATCCCACATGCCCCGACCGCTGGCGCGAGCATGACACCTTCCACCCAAATCACCGACCCCTCCACCAAATAAGCGCTGGCCTAAGCCATGGTCGACGCAGTATAGCCAGGACCTCAAGGAGCATTTGGCAGCGGAGAAGCAAATCGCGGCTGCACGCGTGGATGAGGTCGGGATGGCTGCCATTTCTGCCGACCCCCAGATCTTGGAGGAGCACTTCACTGTCGAGGCCACCGTTGACGCCTCGCGCGCCCACGTCGTGACGCGGTTGGCTGCTTTAAACGACAGTTCATGGCGTTTTCTCGAGGCCACCGTTGGTGCCTTCGATGAAGACTACGAGGTGTTTTCTCAGCGTGCACGTGCTTACCTCATCTTGAGAGCCAGCAGGTTGGTGCCCGGAGCGGCTTGGGCAACTCACCACTACAACGAGGGCACCTACGATGCAGAGGCCTCGCCCTCTTCCATGTTCAAGGAGCCAATCGTCATCAATATCTCCGACAATGTGGAGTAGCTTGTCTTATTAGCTCACTATAAGGACCCATGTTCATTTTGCTAGCTACTACCTTTCCTTAACAAATTCTAGTGAATTGTGCTATCTACTTTTACCATGCAATCTTCTGCTATAGTGTATATGTTCTATATGTCGTGCAATGTGGTGTTCAATTAACTGCTTGGTTCAATTCTGCAAATATGATGTTCAATTCTTCAAGGTGCAATATTTCCAAGTTGTTAAGCATGCTTGGTTTGGTTAACTGTCTGATCTTCTATTAGGAGTATGTTATATTGTTCAATTGGTGTTTACTTAACTGCTTGGCTCATTTGTTGTGGCTTGGTTCACTTGTTGTTGTGTTTAGATAACTGCTTGGTTCAATTCTGCAATGCGATGTTTAATTGTTGTGGCTGCATTCTGTTATTGTATACCATGTGAGGAATAAATCGAATTTGGTTGTACTAAATACATGAGAAACAAATACAATTGCTATATTTCCAAGTTGTTAAGCATGCTTGGTTTGGTTAACTGTCTCATCTTCCATTAGGAGTATGTTATATTGTGCAATGTGGTTTTAGTTAACGTTTGGTTCATTTGTTGTGGTGTTTAGTTAACTTCTTGGTTCAATTCTGCAATGCGATGTTCAATTGTTGTGGCTGCATTTTGTTATTGTATACCATGTGAGGAACAAATCGAATTTTGCTGCACTTAATACATGAGAAACATATACAAGTGCTATATTTCCTAGTTCTTAATCATGCTTGGTTTGGATAGATGGGTTTTCCATGTGGCTTGAATTAATCTGATGAATCTGCAATGTGCTTATTTATCATCAACATATTTTACTGATAGCATGCGAACCCTCACTTAACCTGATGACTAACTACCTTATATGTGTTGCAGGGAAACAATGGGAAGCACTAAGGTTTACAAGATGGTACTAACTATTATACCTTGCCTTTTTGTATTCCTTTGCCCCATTTCCAATATAGAGAAGATATTTATGCACATCCTTGTTTTTAGGCTTCACTGATGATTACCTCTCAAACCACCTCCGTGGTCAGGAGGCGAGGAAAGATTTCATACAACACCCACGATTCAATATTGAAGTGTTCCTGAAGAGGTCGAAGGATGGACGGTCAATCATCCACAGACACTGGCCTAAAGTTGCAAAGACCTTCAACATGAATGAAGGCTCAATATTCACCTTCCGCTTCACTAGTTTTCCAGATGAGATGCATCTCTCTATGTACCGTCTAAGATGCTAATTTCGAAAGGTTCTAGATGTTGCATGTGAAACTTGCTGCTGGTGCAGTTGTGTAATGGGGTAGCTGAGTGCTGAAGCTATATCATGTTGTACTCTGATGTGTTTCAATTATGAAATCATGCTTCCTTAATATGGAAATGGAATATATTATGTGCTTAATATGAATGTCAATTAGATTAGTAAATGGATTATTAATAATAGGGCAATTAGCCCACTAATTGGGTTTTCCTATTGCGAACGGTTAATGAGAAACCACCGTGGGCGATGACCTCAGGCAATGCACACAGTTTCTAGGAATAAACCGTGTTGGATCAATGAACAATCGCACACGACATTCTCTTCAAAATTGTTTGCGTTACGCCACCTTGCGCAAACGTTTTCCTTGGAGCGACTATGTGGGATGTACATACGAACAGAAACGTTTAGCGGGGACTGACTGTGTGGGATGTACTTGCGACCGGAAACAATTTCGTCGTATAATTGTATTTTTTTAGCTATATTGTACGTATTTCCGTATTTGCACGCTCGCCGGTCGCACACGACCTCATTTTGCCGAACGTGTGTGCCAGGAGGGCATATCCCCGACGGTTTCTGGGTCGTTGGGAAGGACCACCTGATGACCCACAAGTATAGGGGATCTATCGTAGTCCTTTTGATAAGTAAGAGTGTCGAACCCAACGAGGAGCAGAAGGAAATGACAAGTGGTTTTTAGTAAGGTATTCTCTGCAAGCACTGAAATTATCGGTAACAGATAGTTTTGTGATAAGGTAATTTGTAACGGGTAACAAGTAATGAAAGTAAATAAGGTGCAGCAAGATGGCCCAATCCTTTTTGTAGCAAATGACAAGCCTGGACAAACTCTTATATGAAGGAAAATGCTCCCGAGGACCCATGGGAATTATCGTCAAGCTAGTTTTCATCACGCTCATATGATTCATGTTCATTACTTTGATAATTTGGTATGTGGGTGGTTCGGTGCTTGAGTTGCTGCCCTTCCTTGGACAAGCATCCCACTTATGATTAACCCCTATTGCAAGCATCCGCAACTACAAAAGAAGTATTAAGGTAAACCTAACCATAGCATGAAACATATGGATCCAAATCAGCCCCTTACGAAGCAACTAATAAACTAGGGCTTAAGCTTCTGTCACTCTAGCAACCCATCATCTACTTATTACTTCCCAATGCCTTCCTCTAGGCCCAAGCAATGGTGAAGTGTCATGTAGTCGACGTTCACATAACACCACTAGAGGAAAGACAACATACATCTCATCAAAATATCGAACGAATACCAAATTCACATGACTACTTATAGCAAGACTTCTCCCATGTCCTCAGGAACAAATGTAACTACTCACAAATCATATTCATGATCATAATAAGAGGGGTATTAATATGCATAAAGGATCTGAACATATGATCTTCCACCAAATAAACCAACTAGCATCAACTACAAGGAGTAATCAACACTACTAGCAACCCACAGGTACCAATCTGAGGTTTTGGGACAAAGATTGGATACAATAGATGAACTAGGGTTTTAGAGGAGATGGTGCTGGTGAAGATGTTGATGGAGATTGACCCCCTCCCAATGAGAGGATCGTTGGTGATGACGATGGTGATGATTTCCCCCTCCTGGAGGGATGTTTCCCCGGCAGAACAGCTCTGCCGGGGCCCTAGATTGGTTCCGCCAAGGTTCCGCCTCGGGACGGCGGTGTTTCGTCCCGAAAGTTTGCTTATGATTTTTTCCAGGGTGAAAGACTTCATATAGCAGAAGATGGGCATCGGAGGCCTGCCAGGGGCCCACGAGGCAGGGGGCGCGCCCAGGGGGGTAGTGCGTGCCACCCACCCTCGTGGCCAGGGTGTGGGTCCCCTCTGGTTGATTCTTTCTCCAGTATTTTTTATATATTCCAAAACATGCCTCTGTGAAGTTTCAGGACTTTTGGAGTTGTGCATAATAGGTCTCTAATATTTGCTCCTTTTCCAGCCCAGAATTCCAGCTGCCGGCATTCTCCTCCTCATGTAAACCTTGTAAAATAAGAGAGAAAAGGCATAAGTATTGTGACATAATGTGTAGTAACAGCCCATAAAGCAATAAATATCGATATAAAAGCATGATGCAAAATGGACGTATCAACTCCCCTAAGCTTAGACCTCGCGTGTCCTCAAGTGGAAGCCGATAACGAAAAATATGTCCACATGTTTAGAGATAGAGGTGTCGATAAAATAAAATACGGACATGAGGGCATCATGATCATTCTTATAGCAGCAACACACACACACACACACACACACACACACACACACACACACACACACACACATATATATATATATATATATATTGTCATATGATTTTTTATGCTAAATTAATAATATATTCACAATGTAAAGTATGAATCAGAAACTTCATTGAGAACCAACAAACTAAAATCTCAGTCATTGAAGCAATTGCAATTTATCATAACATTGGAAAGAGTCAATATAAGAGCTTTTCAGCAAGTCCACATACTCAACTATCATTTAGTCTTTCATAATTGCTGACACTCATGCAATACTTATGGGTATGGAGTTTTAATCGGACACACAGAAAGATAGGGGCTTATAGTGTTGCCTCCCAACCTTTTACCTCAAGGGTAATGTCAACAATAATAATTCATGCTAACTTACATCCAATTGGATATATATATATATATATATATATATATATATATATATTTATATTTATATATATATATATGTATGTATATCAAGATCTTTCCAACACAATGTGCTTTCCAAAGGATAAAATGTAAAAAGGAAAGGTGAAGATCACCATGACTCTTGCATAAGGTATAAGACAAAAGTAAAAGATAGACCCTTCGCAGAGGGAGGCAGAGGTTGTCATGTGATTTTATGGTTGGATGCACGAAATCTTAATGCAAAAGAACATCACTTTATATTGCCACTTGTGATATGGACCTTTATTATGCAGTCCGTCGCTTTTATTGCTTCCATATCACAAGATCGTATAAAGCTTATTTTCTCCGCACTAATAAATCATACATATTTAGAGAGCAATTTTTATTGCATACAACAATGACAACGTACTTGAAGGATCTTACTCAATCCATAGGTAGGTATGGTGGACTCTCATGGCAAAACTGGGTTTAAGGATATTTGGAAGCACAAGTAGTATCAATACTTGGTGCAAAGAATTGGTCTAGCATGAGAGGGAAAGGCAAGCTCAACATGTTGGATGATCCATGACAATATACTTTATTTCAGATATAAGAGAACATAACTCATTACGTTGTCTTCCTTGTCCAACATCAACTCTTTAGCATGTCATATTTTAATGAGTGCTCACAATCATAAAAGATGTCCAAGATAGTGTATTTATTTGTGAAAACCTCTCTTTCTTTGTTACTTCCTATTAATTGCAACGATGACCAAAACTATGTTTGTCAACTCTCAACAACTTTTATTCACCGTACTCTTTATATGTGAAATCATTACTCTCCATAAAATCAATATGATATCTTTATTTTTTTTACTATTTTTCTTCTCTTTTATTTTTATTCCCTAAAGATCATAACAATATAATCAAGCCCTTGACTCAACACTAATCTTTATTATATATAGCTCACGGACTTGATTACATAGAAGGATCATAAAGCAAAACTCAAAACTACATCATACTAAAACTTTATTCTGCTAGATCAAGATATTACTAAAAGGATCAAACTAAAAAAATGGTAAAGATAGGAGTGTGGTGGTGATACGATACCGGGGCACCTCCCCCAAGCTTGGCAGTTGCCAAGGGGAGTGCCCATACCCATGTACTTAGTTCTCCTTTGGTGGTGATGATGATGGAGTTGGTGATGACAATTGTGCCTTCAGCTTCTTCATATTGTAGTTGAGGAGAGCAATTTCCTCCTTTAAATCATCGACCTCCGACTCCAGCTTCAGGATCTTGTCACATAAATCTCATTTGCTTTTCTGCCGAAAATGAGAAGGAATAGATCGGTTATTAGACCAGTTAGCCCTCTTAGGGAGGCTAGACTTCTTGAACTTCATGTGCATATCCCCAGGTTGAGGTAGAGGAACATCCTCCTCCTCCGAACTTGAATCATCGATCCTCATCAAATGAGCATCCTGCTCATCGTAGGTCCCCATAGGTCTTTGGCAGCAATGAGATGTGAGGCATAGCTCTCTCTGTCGGAGTCTTGAGATGACATCTTGCTTTAAATCTGCAGCAGAGACAGCTCAAACAAAAACAGATGATTGTGTCGTGGTGCGGTGGTCAAAACCTTCGGGAGATTAAATAATGAATTTTTACCGACCAAAAGAAGTATCCTGCAAGAAAATGGAGTCCGGAGGGCACACGAGGTGCCCACGAGGTAGGGGGCGCACCCTCCACCCTCATGGTTGCCTCGTGTCCCTTTTGGACTACTTCTTATTTTCCTATTTTCTTAAATATTCCAAAACGGAGAAAAATTGTCATTAGAACTGTTTTGGAGTCGGTTTACTTACCGTACCACATACCTATTCCTTTTCGGAGTCTGAAGCGTTCTGAAAAGTGTCCCTTATATATTCCTCCGTGGTTATGGTTTCAATAACATTGGTTTCAATATTTATGGGATTACCTGAGATACATGTTTGATTCTTTGACCGTTCACCACCTTTGGATTTGTGCCTTCGAAGTTGTTGATTTTTATGGCACCGGAATGATAGACCTCCTTGATAACGTAAGGACCTTCCCATTTAGAGAGAAGTTTTCCTGCAAAAAATCTTAAACGAGAGTTGAACAGCAACACACAATCACCTACATTAAACTCACACTTTTGTATCCTTTTGTCATGCCATCTTTAAACTTTTTCTTTAAACAGTTTGGCATTCTCATAGGCCTGGGTTCTCCATTCATCAAGTGAGCTAATGTCAAATAACCTCTTCTCACCAGCAAGTTTGAAATCATAATTGAGCTCTTTAATGGCCCAATATGCCTTATGTTCTAGTTCGAGAGGTAAGTGACATGCTTTTCCATAAACCATTTTATACGGAGAGATACCCATGGGATTTTTATATGCAGTTCTATAGGCCCACAATGCATCATCAAGTTTCTTGGACCAATTCTTTCTAGATCTATTAACAGTCTTTTGCAAAATTAATTTGAGCTCTCTATTACTAAATTCTACTTGACCACTAGACTGCGGGTGATATGGAGAAGCAATTCTATGGTTGACACAATACTTAGCAAGCATTTTACGGAAGGCACCATGAATAAAATGTGAACCACCATCAGTCATTAAATATCTAGGGACTCCAAACCTCAGAAAATAACTTCTTTAAGCATCTTAATAGAGGTGTTATGATCATCACTACTAGTTGGAATAGCTTCTACCCACTTAGTAACATAATCAACAGCAACTAAAATATGTGTATACCCGTTAGAGGAAGGAAACGGTCCAATATAATCAAATCCCCAAACATCAAATGGTTCAATAACAAGTGAATAATTCATAGGCATTTCCTGACGTCTACTAATATTACCAATTCTTTGACATTCATCACAACACAAGACAAACTTACGGGCATCTTTGAAGAGAGTAGGCCAATAAAAACCGGATTGCAATACCTTATGCGCAGTTCTATCTCCAGCGTGGTGTCCTTCATAAGCTTCGGAGTGACACTTGCGTAGTATGTGTTCCTGTTCATGCTCAGGTGCATAACGTCTAATAACACCATCTACTCCTTCTTTATAAAGGTGTGGTTCATCCCAGAAGTAATGTCTTAAATCATAGAAAAACTTTTTCTTTTGTTGGTATGTGAAACTAGGTGGTATAAATTTAGCAACAATGTAATTAGCATAATCAGCATACCATGGAGTAGTACGAGAAGCATTTATGACAGCTAATTGTTCATCAGGAAAGCTATCATCAATAGGTAGTGGGTCATCAAGAACATTCTCTAACCTAGACAAGTTGTCTGCAATGGGGTTCTCAGCTCCCTTTCTATCAATAATATGCAAATCAAATTCTTGTAGTAGGAGAACCCATCTAATAAGTCTAGGTTTAGCATCTTTCTTTTCCATAAGATATTTAATAGCAGCATGATCAGTGTGAACAGTTACTTTAGAATCAACAACATAAGGTCTGAACTTATCACAAGCAAATATAACTGCTAAAAATTCTTTTTCAGTAGTAGCATAATTTCTCTGAGCACTGTCTAGAGTTTTACTCACATATTGGACAACATTTATTTTCTTATCAACTCTATGTCTTAGAACAACACCTACAGCATAATCACTAGCATCACACATAATTTCAAAGGGTAAATTCCAATCAGGTGAATGAACAATAGGTGCAGAATCAAGGCTTTCTTAAGTATTTCGAATGCTTCTACACAATCATCATCAAAGATAAAATGAACATCTTTTGAGATTAGTCAGAGGCCTAGAAATTTTAGAGAAGTCCTTAATGAACCTCCTATAAAAATCAGCATGACCAAGGAAACTTCTTATACCTTTAATGTCCTTAGGACACGACACCTTTTCAATAGCATCAACTTTAGCTTTATCAACTTCAATACCTCTTTCAGAAATTTTATGCCCCAAGACAATACCTTCATTAACCATAAAGTGGCACTTCTCCCAATTCAAGACCAGATTAGTTTCCTCACACTTCTGCAAAACTCGATCAAGGTTGCTTAAGCCATCATCAAAAGAAGTTCCATATACGGAGAAATCAGCCATGAAAACCTCAACAATCTTTTCACAGAAGTCAGAGAATATAGCAGTCATACATCTTTGAAAGGTAGCAGGTGCATTACATAAACCAAAAGGCATACGTCTATAAGCAAAGGTACCGAAAGGGCAAGTAAAAGTGGTCTTTTCTTGATCCTCTTTTGACACAGGTATTTGAGAGAAACCGGAATAACCATCTAGAAAGCAAAAATGTGTATGTTTAGATAATCTTTCTAGCATTTGATCAATAAAAATTAGAGGGTAATGATTCTTTTTAGTAGCTTTATTCAATTTGCAAAAATCAATTGCCATTCTATAACCTGTAATAATTCTTTGTGGGATCAATTCATCTTTATCATTAGAAACACCAGTAATACCCCCCCCCCCCTTCTTGGGGACACAATGGACAGGACTTACCCACTGACTATCAGCAACGGGATAAATTGTACCTGCCTCCAGGAGCTTTAGTATTTCTTTTCTTACCACTTCCTTCATCTTAGGATTTAACCATCGTTGGTGATCAACAACCGGTTTAGCGTCTTTATCCAATTTTATTTTGTATTGGCATAGAGTGGGACTAATGCCCTTAAGATCATCAAGAGTATATCCAATAGCAGCACGGTTCTTCCTCAGAGTTTTCAATAATTTCTTTTCTTCATGCTCTGAAAGGTTAGCACTAATAATAACAGGATATATCTTTTTCTCATCAAGATAAGCATATTTAAGAGTATCAGGTAATGGTTTAAGCTCAAACATGGGATCACCCTTGGGTGGAGGAGGATCCCCTAGGATTTCAAAGGCAAGTTGTGTTTCAAATAGGTCCCTGTTTAAAGAACACTTCATCTATTTCCCTTCTTTCATTCATAAACATATCATTTCCATGGTCGAGCAAATATTGTTCTAAAGGATCATTAGGAGGCACGGCAATAGAAGCAAGACCAATAATTTCATCTTTACTAGGCAATTCTTTATCATGGGGTTGTCTACAAAATTTAGCAAAATTAAACTCATGAGACATATCCCCCAAACCAATAGTAACAACATCCTTTTTGCAATATATCCTAGCATTAACAGTATTCAAGAAGGGTCTACCAAATATGATGGGACAAAAGTTATCTTGTGGGGAACTAAGAACAAGAAAATCAGCAGGGTATTTAACTTTCCCACACAAGACTTCAACATCTCTAAGAATCCCAACTGGTGAAATAGTATCTCTATTGACAAGCTTAATTGTAACATCAATTTCTTCTATCTCAGTAGGTGCAATATCATGCATAATTTCTTTGTATAAGGAATGAGGTATTGCACTTGCACTAGCACCCATATCACATAAGCCATGATAACAATGATCTCCTATTTTAACAGAAATAACAGGCATGCCAACAACAGGTCTATGTTTATTTTTAGTATCAGGTCTAGCAATTCTAGCAGCTTCATCACAGAAGTAAATAACATGCCCATCAATATTATCAGCCAAGAGATCTTTAACCATGGCAATACTAGGTTCAACTTTAATTTGCTCAGGGGGTGTGGATGTTCTAGTATTACTCTTACGAACTACAGTTGAAGCTTTAGCATGATCCTTTATTCTAACAGGGAAAGGTGGTTTCTCAAATAAGCAGTAGGAACAATAGGATCAACATTATATGTGATAGTCTTGTCTTCAACTTTAATAGGTGCAACTACTTTTACTTCAATGGGAGGATTATATTTAAACCACTTCTCCTTAGGGAGATCAACATGAGTAGCAAAGGATTCATAGAAAGAAGCTACTATCTTAGAGCCAAGTCCATATTTAGTGCTAAATTCACGGAAAACATCGGTGTCCATAAAAGATTTAACACAATCAAACTTAGGTGTTATACCTGACTCCTTACCTTCGTCGAGATCCCAATCTTTAGAGTTGCATTTAATTCTTTCCAATAAATCCCATTTGAATTCAATAGTCTTCATCATAAAAGAGCCAGTACAAGAAGTATCGAGCATGGAGCGATTACTGAGAGAAATACAAGCATAAAAATTTTGAATAATAATTTCTATTGAGAGCTCATGATTGGGGCATGAATATAACATTGACTTAAGCCTCCCCCAAGCTTAAGCGATGCTTTCTCCTTCACGAAGCCAAAAATTATATATATAATTACGATCACGATGAACAAGATGCATAGGATAAAACTTCTGATGAAATTCCAATTTCAATCGGTTGTAGTTCCATGATCCCATATCATCACATAGCCTAAACCATGCCAATGACTTTCCCTTCAAAGACAAAGGGAAGACCTTCTTCTTGATAACATCCTCGGGCATACCTGCAAGCTTAAATATTCCACAAACTTCATCCACATAGATTAGGTGCAAATCAAGATGTAGCACTACAAAAAAAATACACTTCCGTGATGATACGTGTTTGTCATAGTAGGTCGCGTTTTTTGTCTTGCATGTACATCCATGACAAATTTATGATAGAATCAAGATAGTCATACATGTGCTGTCGTAGAAGTGTTGGATGACGTTACCAAAATTATCATCACGGAAGTGTCCACTTCCATGACGATAAATCACGCGTCACAGAAGTGCTTTCGTCAAGGGTGACCGACACGTGGCATCCACCGTAACGGAACGCTGTTAAGCTATCGGGTCGGGTTTTGGATCCGATAACCCGTTAACAGCCCTGACCAATGGGGATTTTCCACATGTAAAATCATCATTGGCTGGAGGAAACACGTGTCGGCTCATCGTTGGGACAGATGTCATCCACTCATTGGACAGAAGGCACCTATGATACGTCGACACATGGCACGGCCAATCAAGTTTAAATGGGCCGGCCCAACTAAAGGTCCACAAGATTTGGCGGCCCATATGGGCCGGCCCAGTTAAAGGCCCACGAGATTTTATAGACTATAATGGGCTGGCCCAGCTAAAGGCCCACAAGATTTCGCGGGCCATAATAGGCCGGACCAGGTAAAGGCCCACAAGATTTTTGTGTGCCATAACAGGCCGGCCCAGGTAAAGGCCCACAAAATTCTTGCGGATCATAATGGGTCGGCCCAGCTAAAGGCCCACGAGATTTCGCCGACATTAATGGGCCGGCCCAGCTGTAGGCCCACAAGATTTTGAGGACCCTAGTAGGCCGGCCCATTAACTGGCTGCCATGTTTTGGGCCAAATGCTGGCCCATAATTGATTCGGTCCATTAATGGCCTGCCACGTTTCGGGCCTAGTAATGGCCCATATAAGATCCGGCCCGTTAAAAGCCTCCCACTTTCTGGGCCAACTCACGGCCCAGATTAGGTCCGGCCCTTTAAGAGGCTTTGGGCTCAATTATGGCCCATATCAGATTCGGCCCATTGATTGGACGCTATGCTTTTGGGCCCACTTGCTAAAGGCCCATTTAGTAATTCGGCCTGATATTAGTTTCGGCCTGTTAAGGGCCCATTTAACATTTCATCCCTGTATTAATTTCAGCCTGTTAAAAGCCCGTCATATAGTTGGGCCTAACTACGGCCCGGTTTGCATCCGGCCTGCTCGCAGCCGATATCTGATTGGGCCAAACAAGGACCGAGACAACTTTGGCCTATTAAAAGCCTGTGAATAGATTCGCACAATCATGGGCCGGGGTCCATTTCGGGCTGCCGCCGGCCCATGAGCTATTCGGCACGTTTCAGGCCCAACCTACTTCTCAGCCTCCTAAAAGCCCATTGAGTTTTCTAGCGAAAAGAGGGCCGGGGCTTACTCGGCCTATTAAAGGCCCGAATCTACTAGTGGGCCAGTTTGACGGGGCCCATGATGCGGATCATACATCGTGATTGCATGACGGCCCGATTATGTACCGTAATTTTATGGTTTGGCCGGTTTACTGCGAAGATAGGATATATATATAGTAAAATAACTGCAGCATCGTGAATAAGAAAAAACCTAGACTATACAATAAAGAAATTACGGCATATTACATCCACTGGGCATCAAAGTTCGCCACTATGATAATAAAGCACAAGCAGACAGCAGATTACATACACTGGGCATCAAAGATCGCCACCAGTGCAAATAAACACGCCGACAAAATAATATACAAAACCGACATCACTTCAATAGAGTTCAAGAAAGGTTAGCCCTGCTGGGGAGCTGCAGCGCAAGCAGCTGAGCAAGATGATGACACTACGCTTGTTCAACACTTATATCTTCCTCACTCTGAAAGATAAACAAGCAGACAGATGACAGGTTTTGCACATAAAAGTATCAGTGCTGACAATTCATCACATTTCTTACTGACGAATAAAGTGACACAGTTTAAAATTGCATTAACACAATATGGTATTGTTCAGGTCAAGACATGGCAGGAATTGAAATTGTGAAGGAGTTGGCAGCTTCACGACACCACTGGATTACAGATCAAGAACTCATAAGTATCAATGGTTAGTGTGCTGTCAATTTATCCCATTTCAGATTGGCAAATAAAGAGGCGGTTTAAATAATAGTAGAATGATATGACATTGTTCATAGTTAAGACATTGCAGAATATGACATTGTGCTGTAGTGGGTAGGTTCACCACACCACTAGATTACGGATGAAGAACAGAAGCATACATGCAGTGCAAAAGAAGATCACTTGCTCTGTATAGTTTAATTTATATGGTATGAAGAAGGAACTTGGTTGTACAACTAAAAACTTAAATTAAGAAGGACAAACTTTTGTTTATGAACTACATAATAAACTTTAAACATGCAATTTGATGCAAACACCAAAAATAAATAGCTGTTGCAGTCATGCCTAACCAAATATACACAACAAAGTTTGAAGGCTTGAGAAGGACAAACTTACATTACTGGTGAAGCCCTTGTCCATGCTGATGGGGGGGGGGCAATTCAAGAAGTTTAGCATAGAATGTTCTTCATAAGCATTGCCTTTATTCTACATTTTGTTAAGAGTAAATATAGATGTGATAATATACGAAAAAATGGAGAATATTTAAGATAAGATGAAGAGTGATGCTACATAACCAAGTAGCTATAAATGTATGTGCAGCGATACAGGCAAAAGGCACAGCCAAGAGCAATGCACAGCTAAACTTCTTCAGTACCAACCTTATTGTAAGAGTAAATATAGATCTGATGTGTAGAAAATGGAGGGCAAAGGAAAATAAGCTGTAGAGTGATGGTACATGAACAACTACCTGTCAATATAAGTACACTGATAAAGGACAGCAGAGCTAAAAAAATTCATTGGCATTGGATATATTCTACACTAATGTAACCATTCATACAGATCAGATAATTTGGAGCGAACAATTGATAAGCAAGCTATCATGCATACTGCTGTCACATAATGAACTAGGTATGTATGCAAGTACAGTGATATAGGACAACAGGTACTAACAAGAGCAAAGCAGCGAGTAGCATATTTGCGATATCTTGTCGTTCTTTTCAAACGGAATTCTTCTTCGAGCTGATTTCCTGCAAAAAAAGATCCATAAGGCACATGTGGAAAAGTAGAAGTTCAAATTGTCATGTGATTTCATAGACAGTACCTCATCCTGGGAACGAGACCAGTGCATAACAAGGTTTTTCCATTCAATGTCTTCTAAATTTAGCACAGGAGACTTCACCGGAAATTCGTTTATAGACTTGCCATCAAAGTGTGATTTCCTCAGGTAACACCGATACTGCTGCAATGCTTCCTTGAAAAGCACAAGCAAGCTTTGGTCGTCATGACTATCCAGATTGACCCTCACCTAGTTACAACAATGTAATGTAAATCATTGATGTGTTCGATAAGCAGAAAACAGGAAAATAATAACCATGAATAATAGCACTTGCACGTAAGTTGGACAGGAAGATGTGAAAATGGTGTTTGTCTTCACAATAATCTTCCCATGATGGGAATATATGCACGTAATCCCTAATAATATTGAAAGCATTGTCTTTTAAACTGGGAATAAATGGAATGGGGTTCCAATCTGCAGGAATTGGTCGTCTCTGCAGTTGGGATAGGTCTTAGGCCGGTGGACATGCTGTACTTTTTGCTGGAGTGGGCTTTTTCTGTGGTATAGCTGGTGCTATGGCAAATGAAATCGGTATACCTTTTGCTGGAGTGCAGGTCCTGTGTGGTGGGGCTAGTGGTGTGGCCAGTGAAGTATGGGTACAGTCTGCTGGAGTCGGTCCTACGTTTTGTGTCACTGGTTGTACAGCCAATATAAGTGGGGTGCTATCTGATTTCTCCGGCACCACCACATTTTTCAAGGACTTTGCTGGTGCTCCTTCAGGTTCGGTAATCACCCTCTTCCTTTTTGATGTCTGATGCACACGAACATCATTTGAGTGGAAAAACATGGTATGATGATAGATGGAATATGTATTGATAATGGATGGGCATGGCATCTCGACATATATGATGAGTAAACTAAGCAGATGGCGGTGGAGCAAAGTAGAAGAAATGCAAGACAACATATGCAAGATACCCGCAATCAATAAAATATTGCCAAATTAGAACAGGCACCTTGATGGGTGAACAGGACAGGCCATCTGCCTTTGACTCCTCGAGGTTAGAATAGTCATTAGAATGATATTCTGAACAACAACCAACAGGTGGGGAGCGTACGAGTTTCATTGCTTCCAAAATGGCACTCAATGCCTTGGTGCCAATTTTGTAACTCATTGCAGTGTTCCACAATATTCTTCTGATGCGCGGATTCTGATATTTACTGTAATTGCGTATAATATCAGAGAACCATGAAAACATAAATAGTTGTGAGATTATCTTTGTAATGCAGATGATATTCTAATATAGGGGCGCCCCTGTAAACACTTATGTGCTATCACTGGATTCTGATGAGAGAGCTCATGTGTGCTGTAATATCGTGCGTGCATTTATATAATCTGGCACAAGTACATAAAAAAATAGGCTCCAGAAGTAAGGATAGCTGGCAGATGATAGGTTCATAATATACTGTATAGATAGTTTATTGCCAAACCATGATAACAAGAGCACACAGCAACTAGGCAGATCATAGTGTACATAACAGGGGTACACCATAACCACGATATATAAATCGGGAAAGTGGAACTGGCTTGAAAATACGGTGTTGTATTGCCGCTAGTAATTGAAAGCCTATCGATCGCGTACAGGCCAGCACTATCGAACATGGTAAAGAAGAGCAAGTAGATTTTGGATAATAAAATGTTGGTTGCGCAGTGCCCACACATGATGAACCAGAGCGCATTAAGAATGCAACTCCCAGCTGTCTCTCGACCATTTCAGGCGGTTGGATGAAGATCCTACGTCTCCTAACCCTTCTTCTTCCTTGTCTGTGATTCTTCCCATACAAAACACCGCACGGGCCGCCGGCCGGACCACCGGCCACCACCGCCTGTGTTCCTCTGCCACCCCCACCCCCCACCAGCGTCGAGTTCTCTTTGTTCGGCGAGGCCCCACAACCATCCGAGCCCCTTGGATCGCACCGGCGAGCTCTGAAAAATCGACTGGCCCAATTTTGAAATTTAGTCTACTGTGATTTAACTAGTGTGGAATATAAAAGGGGAAAACCATAAGCATTGGGAGTATAGTGTTGAGCGTGCCATGGCGGATCTGAAGGTGCAAATCGGACAAAGGCAACTTCACAACCAAGACAAGAAATCAGAGTAAAGCAGTGGCGATCTATTTTCTTGCTGCGATAAATAAGTTGAGCAGATACGAAAGAGTACCGCCTCTGGTGCGGCGCCGTGTACGCATCTGGTGAGAATTTGATGGTGTTGCGGTAGCGATGGCTGTTGGCGGCGTGGGAGCAGATCTAGGAGGGTAGACGGTGGTGGCGGGGCGCGGTGGACGAGACGGTAGTAGGAGCGGCGCCGACAAGGTGGACGACGGCGGGGATGTAGCCAGAGGACGGGATGCAAGGATCCCGGTCCGAAGGCGTGGATGAGAGAGGTCGATCTCTTGTAATGGACGGCGGCGTCAAGGTATCAGCTCCGGCATGGTGGAGGAGGACGGTGGTGGATGGGGTGGAGGATGGCGACGGACGGAGGAGGGTGGGGTGGAGAGGGTGTTTTGGCACCCACGGAGTACGAATGGGGAAAAGGGAGGTAGAGAGGAAGGGAGGGAACCATGTAGTCAGAGCGCGCTTGTCTCAAATGCGAGGAAATTTACAACCTTAGCCCCCGTTTCAAATTTCTACTACATCACAACAACATTAGTCGGTTGGGGATAGGACGGTAATCTCGCATACACCGAATATTTGCCGACGAGAGTTTGTTTTTGGTGCCCACCGTGTACGAATATGAATCGGGGAGGGAGTCGATTTCGGCCGAGGGCACACTGTGTTTTGGTGCCCATCGTGTATGAATCCGGGTGAGAGGTGGTTACGTCACGTTTGGGTGAAATTACAAACCTACCCCTATCGAAACCTATAGAAATCCAGCAGATAGGCTTTGCGCGGCAGGGATAGGCAGTAGTGATTTCCATCTCGCGGATTTTGGTTTCGGGCGGTTACTGCGACTTTCCCCGCTTCGTTCAAATTTTGCACAGTGCATGTTTACCGTGCCAACTCAATTCGAATCCCGTTTGTATTCTACTATTTTTTCGGGCGGGATCCATTTTCAATTGGAATTACATTCTATATACATCATTTTTTTTACATATATACTTTCAAAAGCACAACACCATTTATACATAAATATGGTTTACAAATGGCATGATCTCAGATTCATAAGGTAGTATCCATCAATTTGGATTTTCAAATATTTGAAACCACTTTATGTTGAAATCCAATGTATGCATTCCTCGCTGGTTTTTTGCGGGTTTTTTTAACTTCTCAAACATGTGACAAAGACGGGCACGATGCATTAACTGTCTCCAATTAATGTGTGTTTCATGTGGGTTTTTTTAACTTCTCAAACATGTATAATGTGTTTCACACACGCAACATATAGTGTAATCCCGTTTAGACACTAATTGCATATAAACCATGCATTGTTTGTAATTGAAGAATCTATGGATCACCAATATTGATAAACTATATAACATTACACGTGTGCCCAAATTCAAATGAATATGCATGTTTGATACACCAATTTGCGTTATGATATTATCGATGTCGTGATCTCCAGTTTAATATTTGAATCCCCTTTAATCCAGATATTCGTCTCATATAGCTATCACTCATGCTTATATAGGACTATCTCTCTGGACCTATACGCGTTCATCGTCTCTCAGGCATCTCTCGTGCTACCTGTATGTCGACAATGATCTTTTATCTTCGTAACACACTGACGGTACTCTCTCCATCGACCTTCATCACTCTATCTCTCTCTAAGTATATCTCACTCCCTGCTATGTGTCTCTAGCTATGATTCTCCATGTGGAATCTCTTTCTATCACACAAACACAAAACTTTGTCTCCAGGGGTCTCATTTCTCTGAACTATTCCCATGTGTGCCACTCGCACACCCTCATACAGAGATGTCTTTCGCTCCTTAGATATGAGAACCTACGACTCTTCCTCTTCAATATCT
The DNA here is from genome assembly GCA_963921465.1 of Triticum timopheevii. Classification (NCBI taxonomy): domain Eukaryota; kingdom Viridiplantae; phylum Streptophyta; class Magnoliopsida; order Poales; family Poaceae; genus Triticum; species Triticum timopheevii. Next base: position 187,169,564 of record OY997272.1, on the reverse strand, counting down.
CTTTCTCACACACAAACACAAACTCTGTCTCCCAGGGTCTCATATTTCTCCATTGTTCTCTTCTATGTCGCTCAAACACACCCTCTCTCCCTAGAGATATCTTGCGTTCCCTCATATGTCTCTCTAGCTATCACTCTTGTTGTGAAATATCTTTCTCTCTCGCAGACACAAAACTCCATCTCTCTGGATCTCATTTCTCTCTGATATTTGTTTGTATGTGACTCACATGCACCCTCTCTCTATCTCTCTCACACCCACACACATAACCCAGCCTTCTGATCCACCCGACTCCTATCTCTAGCGCACACTAGCTAGCATCTTTATCTTTCTATTTATCTGTTTCTCCATCAACCTTCTTTCTCGCCCTCACTCTTGATTCCTATCACGCACACTACATATGTTTCTCTCTACATGCATGCAGTCAAGTGCCCTCTCACACACATATATAACTTCACCCTTTGAACCACCCGACGGTCATCTCCGACACCCAAACTAACGGATGTCTCTCTAGCTAGCATCTCCATCTCTGTATCTATCTGTAGTTTCTCCGTCAACATTTCTTTCTCGCACGGAGTCTTGCTTCCTGTCACCCACACTATATATGTCTATCCATACATATGCATTTATAGGTTGATCTCTTTTGCACAATCGTTGCGCCTCACCCCCTCTGCTCGCCATAGATGCATGCTCCAGCCCACGCCACTATCTCTTAAAGACAAAAACACATGCTCAATTATCGGGCCTTCTTCCCTACATTCTCACATGCATGCATATTGTCATGCCGATTCGTCTCTCCCATGTCGTTGATCTTAGGACTTATGTCTTCTTTCTTTTATCTCGATCATGCACGCGCGCACACACACACACATCCCACGTATACATGTATACCTCTCACACATGCACGTTCAAGGTCTCTATGTCTCCATACGTAGTTAATTACCCTCAATCCTAACGCCACATCGAATCGTTCTCCTCTTTTTTGCACATAACGTCCGCCTGGGTGGGCAAAACACACACTCAGACTTAACAATCTCCTTCTAGCTCCCCCCCTCCCCCCCCCCCCCCCCCCCGCGCGCCTCTCACTCTTCCCCTATATCCCCGAAACCAATAAGACCATCCCTTTGTTTAATTCCCACCTACATGCACCATCGATATATAGTAGTCTTCCGTGGTGTCTCTCGAACAAACACGTTCTCTAGATGTCGACTCCTCTCACGCGCACGCACCTTCTCTTCCCTCCTACGGGCATTTTCTCTCTCGCACCCCATCGTTGGTGGCCTCTGCCATACACATCACCTCTCTATGATGAAGCCATGCACACTTAAATTACATCCGCCACAGAGGACCCCGGGACACACACACACACACGCACACGCACGCACGCATGCACGCACGCACCCCCCCCCCCCACACACACACACACTAAGACTACATTTCTCTCTCTCTCTCTCTCACACACACACACACACCCACACACACACACACACTTAGACTCCATCTCTCTCTCTCTCACACACACACACACAAACTAAGACTCCATCTCTCTCTCCTCTCTCTCTCTCACTCTCTCTCTCTCTCTCTCACACACACACACACACACCACACACACTAAGACTCCATCTCATACACACATGCTCTAGGCAGAGCATTTGTTCCTACCACCCTTCATCCAACCTTACCCGTATGCTAAACAATCACCTTTATTTACTTGCATAACATGGACAGATTCCACTTTACTTTAGTAGTCAGCAAACTTATCATCTGTATACCCTTATAAAAAAACGAGTTGGCGATGATGGTGTGCCTGCCATCTTGTAATACGGACCGTATGATCTATATATGACGGATAGGAAGCAAACTATGATAATTTTACAAAAGATACCTGCACCTCTCTCCACATCATTATCTCCTGCAACCTCATTGCTCAGCGATTAAAAAAGGAATAAGTCTCTGGAACAATCTAGCATGCATGGTGGCCGCTGCCGCCTGCCGGCGCCATCCATCCCCATGCCTCCGCCCATTCTGACCACCAGTCACCACCACGCTCCACTCCTCCTCGCCTTATCTTTCATCTTTCATTTTTTGATGACATTCTCGAGATACCAGTTTTCCGATAAAATTCTCGGGATATCATTAGTTTTTACACATGGGATTACTCCTGCATGGGTCAATCACAACAGGTGTTTTGTAAAAAAATGCATATTGATGTTCCGTGCAATGCACGAGAATCTTGCTTGTAATTATATAACGCAAATCACGAGCAGGAAGTGACATTTTTTTGACACAACCACGTTAACATGGACATGTAAATCACGAGCAGGAAGGAGAAGGGAAGCGGGCTGTGGAGTAATGTTTTTACCACAATTTCTTAGGAAACTGAGTGCAATAATTGAGTAGTTTTGCAAACTACCATTACTACTACACCTGAAACGGTTCAAAACCTATACTCCCTTGCCAAGCGCGCTTCCCACGTGAAACGGTCAGCGTCGCCTGGAGCGTTAGTGCCGCATTAATGCCCGGCTAGAGCAGAGGCGACCTCTCACTGGCACTGGCTTTGAAGTGGCGTGACGGCCGAGAGAGCGCCGCTTCCCGGTGCACGCGACTGCTCCGCGTCGAGCCTTGCCATAGGCCCTATTTGGATCCATGGGTTAGAGTAAGTTTGAGCTAGTTGGGGCTCAAATATCCCTAAAGTATCCAAGCATGAGGGTTTAAATTGGAGCAAGTTGCACCGAACCCACCAAAAAAAACTATCCCACCCAAGAGGTGCTAACTGGAGATAGTTCTCGTTGGGACCACTGAAAAATCACTTTTCTCTCTCCATGAAGTGCATTTATTGTCAATCTAACCCTGTCACTCACACACCTCTTTGGCTACAGTTAGTTCAGGGTTAGTCATGAGTTAGTCTAACCTCTAGCTAAGTTAGAGTATCAAACAGGAGCAGTATAGGACATGCAAGTTGCTCAAAGCATACAGGCAAATTCGTACGTGAAAGTATTTTTTTTCTTTTTGAAAACAGAACGTGAAAGGAATTTTTTTTTGAATGCTCTTGGCATGTCGCTAACATGTGATAGTTAACCGACCTCAATAGACGGCAGAAACGCCAGCCCGCCGCACTTTGATAGAGATGAGGAAGGAGAAGCGATACAGGCTGCTGGATTACTAAAGATAGGTGTCGCACGGAAGCCAAGAAATATGGTGATAGCGTGGGTTAGCCATGTACTAGTATGATGCAACTACACTAGGCTGCCGTGTTTCGTACTCTTCCAGTCCACTGTGGAGATGATTGGTTAATTTTATATTGCTGAATAGTATTAAATATTATGAGTGCAGACGCTCCACCACGAGGCTCCTTGCTCCTTCTCGGTCGTCCGGAATCTATGTTCTTCCACTCTATTTTTTTTACGTGAGCTTTGTTCATCCTTTTGCCAACACGCGAGACATCTAGCATCAAGGCGCACGTGTTATGCAACGATCGTTCCATCTATATGAAGAACACGTGGCACTAGAACTACGAGACGGACATGTACCCAGGAGTGGACGTACGAACCTGAGTAATGTAGCGCAGTAAGTGAAGTAGAAAGGCACAAATGGTATGAACATGCGTGGCATACAGGGTGTGTTTGGTTGCATTCTCGTCTCAGCATAGTTGTTCCCTCTTCATACATGCTCAACTCAACACCCCTCTTCATGCATGCTCTCTTCATGCATGCTTCTAGTGTATTTGTGCTAAACTAGTGTGGACTCATGCACTCTCCATACACTCTACCAAACATCCAAAAGTAGGTCGAGAAGGGAACTCTTGGGCGGCATTTGTCTCTTACTATGTACTACCACTAAATGTTGTACGTGCAATGCACGGTGATGTTATGGAGTACGTGTCTAAGTACTCTACTACTACTATATTAGTTGGAGGCACATATTAACTTTTATATTTGTTTACGTGTATGCCCCGAGACCTTCCAACTAGATGTGTCTTTCTCTCCAGGTCGCACTTTGTATCGTTCATACAGCTAAGTACTACTACGTGTGGTCTCGACGCCTACCACGCTGTTTTTTTACGCTGGGCTCTACCATGCTATTCATGTCCCACTCCTTTCGCTGACGTGTGGGACATCCAGCACGTGCCGTGTTTGGCACCCTTCGTCGTAAGAGTTGAAACGCTAGCATTCATCAGAAATAAAAAAATAATTATAAATCGGTAGTGATACTTTTTTTGCGAACCAATCAGCAGTGATACTATACCACGCGGTTTCCTTGCTCCTCGATATCGGAAACAATACTTCCGTTCGCCAACATGTGGGATGTCGACCATCCTGGTCCACTTGCCATGCACGCAGAACTCCAAGGGAGAGTCACCCAGGTCGTCGCGCCGCAGTAACAATGACTAATGAGCCGTCAAATCACAGGCCCACTTCCCACTTTGAAGTTTCTCGGACGAAGGAACCATCATGACTTCGTTGAATTCCGCATCTTGAAGAAAACTACTGTACCAGCAGTACAGCTAGCTACAGTATTTACTCCAACAAAGGCCTCCTTTCGTTCATAGGATAGGAATATGAAAATCATAGGAAGTGAGATGACATGCATCTCAATTCTTATAGAGAAGAGATGCCATTTGATGCATAGGATAGGAATTTTTCCACTTAGTCTAGGCTAATGTACTGGTAATTTGCTCTAAAAACTACAGTAGTAACTAGTAGTACTGGTACATGCTCGTACTCAGACACAGACACACACACTAACTACTAGTACTACTACTTCTCACATGCTGGCCAGACACCGTCGTTCTCCTTCCCGGCTTTGTCGGCGACACCCCACCGTGCTTGGATCTCCGCCGACCTCTCCGCAGCAGCGCGTGCGTCCTTTTCTTTCTTGCGGCGGCGGGCCTCTCTTTTCTTGAGTGCTTTCTGGCTTTTCTGCTCCCTCTGTGCGGCTTTGGCCGCCTCTTGCTCTACCACCCATTCGGCCTTGGCATCTTTAAATTCCTCCCACATAGTTGTGAGGTTGCAAGCGGCGATGAACTCGGCACGGCGGGATGCCATCGCTTCCCTACCATTTTGTGTGCGTTCGTGGGCGGCGAGGAACTCGGCGCGGCGGGATGCCATCGCTGCCTTACCAGTTAGTGTGCGGTGCGGTGGCATGAACGTGGCTTGGTGAGAGCTCTGGGGTGGAATAGCCGGACAATCGTATAGTGCATTGGTTTGTCAAGAGCTCAAGGACAGAAGACGAAGCAAATTAGGATTCCCCTTCAATCCTGGTCATTTATTACCGAGTAAAATGCATTGGCGGTCATCGAACTTGTCTTGATAGCTCACTTTGATCATTGTATGCGAGATATGGTGATTATACGGTCGCTGGCTCAGCGTATAGCTCTGTATTTGTATGGTTGACCAGTCAAACAGTCTGCATGCGCCTGACACGGTCACCGTCTCTCCAGAATGTCAATGTCGCATTCACTGGACTTAACTGCAGGTGCAATTGGTGTGTCACTGACATGCGGGCCAGACGCCCGTTGGGCCCACATGTTAGTCACCCAAACGCATCTGCAGTTAAGTCACTGAAGCAGCGTCCGCATTCACGCCCGACGAACCTACTCCGGCGCCAGTTGTCCATCCGTCTGCCGCGGCTCATTGCCATTCGCCCGCTATATTAACTTGAGCCCCAGCTCCCAGCCATAGCCAAAGACCCACACTTATTCTCCTCCGGTCCCTTCCTTCTGTCGGCACCACTTCAACCATGGCCTCGTGGCGCTCCGAAGCTCTCTTGGACGTACTGTCACAGGAGCAGACGAGGGACATCGGCGGCTCCGCTCCGGGCGCACTCCAAAGCTCTCTTCGACGTACTGTCGCAGGAGCAAACGAAGGAGATCACCGGCACCCCCCGGGCCGCCCTCCGCCGCCATGACCACGAAACCGGCGCGTGTGCGCAGGCGCAGCCGGCAGCGAGGAAGAGTAGTACACGGTAGGTCGCCGCCGCTCTTGTCCCGGGGAGGCCACCGCTACTCCACTCAGTCGACGCCAAGCTTGGTGGGGTAAACATCGGTGGCCGATTAGCCGCTTGACGGCGACGTGGAGGCGGAAATCTTCATAACCTTGTGCTCTGGACGGAGGAGGACGTTATCGAGGCGGATGAGGAGGAGGCAAAGGCAATGGCCGACTTTCTCGGGTTCATGGCCGGACTTGGTGGTCGGGCGCTGGCGATCGTTTATATTAGGTTTACAGTAGGTTTAGTACGGTTTGTGCGAAATATGTAATGAATTTCGTCCAGTTTGTAGGAAAAGTTTTCGAAATGTAATCAATTTCATCCGGTTAATTTCATCCAGTTAATTTGAAATTTGCTTTGTTTGCACGAATTTCGTCTGGTTAGTTCATATAGTTGTCGAAAGGTATGCGGGCAGCATCGGATGGCATCCATCAGTGTCCTCGGACAGATGCCGGTGTAAATTTGTGGGCTAGCGCTGGAGATGCCCTAACTATCATGCTATAATCGCTAACAATCCTCCATTATTTGGCAGGGAACAGTTATCCCTCGATCAAAATCAGATCCGCGGTGTTTCGCACTCCTCCCGCGTACGAGTGTAAACTCTTGCTTACATAAAAATGGAGCAAGTGGACGGCACTGTAGCATGTCGTATCACTCGAACTAGCCCGCCTAACGAGCGGGAAAGCACCGCCCTCATCATTTTGTTCTGGATTTCTATCGATTGATCGCGTGAAAATGTTACGCTTTGCAAGTTCTAAAGGAAAAGGCGGCACACTTACGACTCGTACGCGTCGCAACCCCGACAGTCTGGCTCGCACGCCGCTCACCAAAGGGGGCACACGTTGTCTTGCAATTTCACTGACATGTGGGACCGTAATTGAATAAACCGTCGATAGCCGAAATCTAATCGCTCTGCGGGCGTCGGCTGAGAAGAGAGGAACGGGCGAGGGAGAAGAGATCGCCCGCCCGCCGCACACGGACTCCAAGAAATATATGGTGATAATGTGAGGTGGGCCATGCTGGAGTCCGGACCACTTTCGGAGCCCGCTCTCACTGCCCTGGCCCCTCAAGACGCCAGCTGCCCGCTACATGCATAGCAAGTAGTCCCCGCTTATGTGGAGGAGAGAGAGGCATTGAAAAAGTCAAGGAGTAACAGTGGAGACAATAGCTTTCATCAAAAATAAACAATGAATACTCGTTGCTCGTCCTCTATATCGGAAAGAATACTTTCATTCGCCGACATGTGGGACGTCGACCATCCTGGTCCACCTGCCATGCACAAAATTATCCTGGTCTACCCCGGTCGTATCGCAGGCCCAACCTTTCCCACCGTAAGTTGTTCGGACGAAGGAACCATCATGACTTCGTTGAATTCGGCTTCTTCAAGAAAACTTATTGTACCCGCAATACTGCTACCACACGCGAAGACTGGACGGCACTGTACCACGTCATATCACTGAAACCCACTAGGCCAAACTAGCCCGGTTAGGTCATCTATTTTGGAACGGAGGGAGTACGTCTCTGCACTGCTATGATTTTGTGTTGCACGTTCTCTGTACTTTTGCTACGATTTTCCTACCCTATGAACCAAATGAGGCCTGAATGTATGTAGACTATTGTCTGATCGATCTCTAAGCCTACAATTTTAGGAGCTAGGGCTATTGGTTGATCGACGAGGGATAAGTATAAGCGTACCACGAGCTCATCAGCCCCAATGTTTCTCTTCGGTGAGTGTTTTGCAAATACTATAGCTCGCACAGTAGCTAGCCTACTAACACCAAGAATCATCAAACAAGCCCTGCTGATATGATAAACAGTTCAAGCTTACATCTAAGCATGCCATATATTACATCAAAAGCTGGTGAGGATACATCTGTTTCCATAACTCGAAGAGGGTTCGCATGATTCATCGCATGATTCACTAAAAAAAAGTAGCAAGATCCGCCCACACAAGACAGTGCACTAGCCCTAAGATGGTTTCATAACACGCATCGTTCTGGTAATTAAACACAGGGCAATGCAAACTACCCTGAAGGATTAGCACGACCAACTATTTCTTGTCATCGATCTCTCGGGCAATGACCACAGCACAGACAGCGGCATGGGAATCGATTTCTGGGGCGATGTCCACAAGACTGACCGCGACATCGGAATCGATCTCTGGGGCGATGTCCACAGGATGGACAGCGGTATCAGAATCGATCTCCGGGGAGATGCCAACAGGACGGGCCACGACATCGGAATCATCAAGGACAACCACCGGCACTTGCACAACACTAACATATTAGCAAGCACCTTGCAAATAATAAAAAAGCAAGCACATTGCAAATAATCAAAAACCACAACTATGGTAATAAGCCATTATTTTTTACCTTGTGCAGCTCACCGGGGGATCTCATCCCTCCAGGGGCCATCTCCTCGTCCTCGATGGGGGCCATCACCTTGCCAGGGGAATACTGCTTCTCAACAGTGACTATCTCCTCAAACTCAGTCTTGAGCCTCACATAGGTGGCAATCAGAGCTCCTGGGGTAGGCACGGTGGGGCCCTTGTTGTTCTTCCAACTTTATTTGAGGAGTTCGTCTGCCAACATCCTCAACGCTTTGGCCAGTGCTTGTTTCTTGGAGTTCTTCGTCCCCATGGGTTGGCCCGCCAACATGGTCAACTCGTTGGTCGGTGCTCGCTTCCTGGAGATCGCTGTCTCCAGTGGGTTGTCCGCCGGCAACTCTTTGCCTAGTGCTCCAGGATCCATCAATGAACTGACAAACAAAAAGCAATCGAAAGGAAACCACAATCGCAATGAAAACGGGAAAATAATAGGATGTGAGAATCGGTCGATGCTTCGCAAAAAGAAGATTATTGGAATGAAAATATAGCAGCATAACAGATTCGCCCACCTTTCCTTCGTTGGTAGAGAAGAAAAATGGCAGAAGTGAGTAGCCTGGAGTGAGGTTTTCTTCAAGAAAGGGAAGAAAGGGCTTGAACGAGCGTTCCAATGAAATGATGGTTGCTTCGTCCAGTCCAACTTGGAGGCCACCTTACCACTGCTGGTAAAGGTGTGGGTTTTGTGATATGACGGGTCATGACGGCCACACCAGGGTGACAGGTGAGTCTCGACTGTAGCACCTCGCTGTGATTTGGTGGATGGAATGCGGGCCCGGATGCTTTGAAATGTCATTATCTTGATTTTAGTCTCTTTAGTATTTGGATCCAAGCATGGATGAGGCTAACAAGTTTTAGTCCCACTACTTTTAGTCATGAGACTAAAACTTATCAAAGCACTCTCTTAGGCTGGTCAAAGTGGGGAGTAACTTAGACTAGTGTCATGCATATGACACTAGTGTAAGTTACTACCTCCATAGTGCAAAGTAACATAGTAGTAGTATCATAGATTGCTTCATTTATTATCTCATACACTCATTTTGCCTCGGAAAGCGCTATGTTACAGTAACATATTATGTTACCACAAGCACCTCTTTCCTTATTAAATACTTGCCACATAAGCAAAATTGTCTTGGGATGTGTTAAGTACTACCTAAGTTACTCCCACTATGGCTAGCCTCAATATTGTGCACCGCGACCAAGGCCGAGAGGAAAACGAGAGAACTACGTAATTAATGCATGAGTTTAATTAGGGTAGTTTTGTAAAGTACGAGATGCATTCCTCCAATCGCAAAATGCCTTGGTTCATGAGATTTGAGATTTGAGCCCTATAAACCGGAGGGAAGGGGGTACTGCACGCGGTGTAGTCTAGTCACTTGTTTTTTTTTTGAGCCAAAGTCTAGTCACTTGTTAAAATCTCTAGAAAGGCAAATACTCATTTCCGGTTTACAGGTCTATACTACTCCCTCCGTCTAGGTGTGTAAGTCATCTTACGAAAACCAAATAGTCCCAAAACACTTAGGCGCGGTGCATTAACTTCTACCTTGTTTCTTGTTTCTTGACATACGTATCAACCAATAAGAGATGAGAGGTGTGCATGCTTTTAATGACTTGCAATGGCTAGTTCATTGCATGGAATGCTATTAGTTAGCAAATAAACATTGGTGACCCCAGGAGGAAACGGTGCTAAGCGCGTGGATCTATGCAGAATGAGTATCAACCAATGGATAATGGAGTTTAATTGTTAAACAATAGCAATTTTGTCTCATGCAAGAGCCTGGCTAGTACTCCAAGTAACTGCACCACGCGAGCGTTCGCAACTGCCACGTTTGGTTTGCACTTGGCTCTTCGCCTCTTCGAGAAGACGAACAATGATATTACTCCTACTTCTACAGTATCGAATCCACTGTTGCATGTCCGTCCACTTCGTGCGTGAGTGATAGCGTGTAGCGAAAGCTTCTACTTACTGCTCCTGCCTTTGCGTCCATGACAGGTGGGCCCAACAGGTGGTTGGCCCACCTGTCATGCAACCAAAGGCAGGTGCAGTTAAGGCACCGGAGCTCAGTCCACGAGGGAGAGGGCGTCGTAGTAATCAAATTTCTCGGGCTTGTATGAGTTGACACGACACATCAAAGCGCTGCATTCGATAAAACTCTTTTTGCACATTTCAAATGGGCTACTTCGTATGTAGGAGTAGACATATTCTGCTTCGTATGTACTCCCTCCGTTCCAAAATATAAGTCTTTTTAGGGATTTCACTATGAACTGGAGTACATAGGAAACAAAATGAGTGAATCTACACTCTAAAATATGTCCATATACATCCGTATGTAGTTTGTAGTGGAATCCCTAAAAAGACTTACATTTAGGAACGGAGGGAGTAGTCACTTGTTGCAATCTCTAAAAATACTTATATTTGGAAACAGAGGGAGTACAACGCATGCATGCATGCCGTGACTTTCCTTTTGATACTTGCATGTGTTTATTTGATGCACCTTGCCAAATTTTGACTATAAATTTAACTAACCAAATTTTCATGCATGTCACAAAAAATCACGGGGCTGTTTGGATTGTGACTATGTTTGTCTTATGTTGCCACATTATTTTTCCCACACTTGCCACACTTGCCTAACCCGAGTTGCTCAAATTGTTAGACACACTTTGGCTTGCCTAAGGGAATCTTGCCACAATTTTTGTGTCTATGACATGTGGGGTTCACTGCTAATAAAAAAAATTCTTGTCTTAGGTGTGGCTAATAAAAAAGACTTATATTTAGGAACAGAGGGAGTAGAAAATATAAATAATAATGCATGTTGGGGCAACCCACGTTTCCGCTAATTTTAGCCGTGGGCTTGTTCACAATTTTTATGAGGGGGTGGTTGTTAATTTAATGGAGGGACTTGTAGTACTACCAGACTTGAATGATACAAAGTGCAACCTGGCACACCGTAACACCACTTGGAACAAGCGGGTAGCTATCTCAAAAAACAATCAACAACTAAAAATAACTGCGACCTGGCATGTAGTATAGTACACAATTTTAAACAATTGTTTTGATGGAGTGAAAAAGGAAAACTACCCCACTACTTATATATAGGCCGGAGCCTCCGCGCTTGCTTGCTAGGGCTGCTCTATTCACACACTCTCATCCTCTCCAGATCTAAAGAAGATAGGGGTAGTAACCCTGTCTTTCTCCCTTCAAAAAACACTGGCTTTCTATCCTCACTGCTGGTTACAGATCTGGACGTATCCCCCTTCGCCGATGAAGGGGAGGAGGGGCAGCGTTTAGGCCGTCGTCGACAGCGAGGGAGGAGACCCACTGCCGGCCGCACTGTTATCTCTGGCCGAGCGCCGGCGCGGGAGGTCCTCCGATCCCTTCGTCGTTGCCTGTGGGCAGATCCGGCCTCCCGCCGCCCAGCTGTCCACATCTCGACGACCTTCAGGTATATCTTTGTTTGAAACCGCCTTAGCTCTACTTCCCCAGCTCGCTACGTCACTGCATGTGCATCATTTTCTACCTCTCAGCCCCTCTCGATCGGATGGTCCAACGTCACCTATTTTTTTTCTTCTATTGTTAGAGGTAAAGCTACTTCATGGAGTCGAATCTTGTACTCCCTCCGTCCGAAAATACTTGTCATTGAAATAAAGTGGGGGTGGGGGGAATTTAGTATGTACATCGGACTTGGTACAAAAAGGAAGGAAAGGGGATGAAAGTAGTACAGACTGGTCATCCAACCGGTCTCTTGGTCGAGAAGGGAAATATAGGGGTAACGCTGTACACAGTGGTATGACCAGGACTAGATTTGCTATCCACACATAGGAGTAGGTGGCTAGAGTGAACAAAAATGGGACCAACCCAGATATGTTTCTTGGATGTTTGTTTCTCGGGGCAACAAACTATGAATCACCACTTTATGCCCCTGTTTACGTACATGGTGTTGTACTACTGGTGCACCCACTGTCCCATGCCCTTATACCAAATATTTAGGCTCCGGTCGGAATAAAGGGGCAGAAAACATAGGTCTTGATGAAAATAGAGGAATAGGAAAGGAATGTAGGTATAAAACTATGGAACAGCGAACCGTAGGAAACTCTCAAGAGAATGTGTTCGGATGGACTACGAAATGTACAGATTTGTTTTTTTAGAGTAGCATGCTTTGCGGTATGAGATGCTATTTGTTTATTCAGCTGCACAGTGACTACTCTTGTCCTCACCTCACGTACCACACATAGGTTGATTTTTTTATTCCTGCAAACACAGCACAGCAACTTGTCTAACGCATGGCAGAGAGCGCCTGCCTCGGGCTTCCGCCCAAAAAATGAGCAGCGCGTGGATGTTTCTAATCCGATGGAATCAGTACTACCAGACCAGCTTTCCTATGAAACACTATTCACCTTTCACGTGTTCCGAACGGTTGGAAGGGAAAGAATACGGTAGGAATTGTGTTCCTACGAAAATCCTGCACCAAACCTGTGAACCGAACGCAGCCTTAGCTGTTCTTAATATAATGTCCATGGTAAAAAATGAAGTCATGCCACTGTTTTTGCCTGTAATTGTTTTAGACTCTGACAAGTTTAGCCAAATGTTTTCGCCTGTAATTGTTTGAGACTCTGACTGTTTCCTCTGTGCCTTTTTGTGCAAACAGGGATATCCAATTCACCTGGTTGCTGTTGTGACCTTTTGGTGCACTGCACAAAACTCTTCTTAAAAGAAGTGACTTTTGTGTTGTTTAACTAGAATGTCAGATGGAACAGTTGGTTCATTTTGGTGGAACTGCACAAAGGGAGATCTGTTTCCAATCCTCATCATCCATATTGGCGCCATAACCTTCCTTTAGGTAAGAATGATATTTAATGCATGTGTTCATCTCTATTTTCTGACTGCCATGAGAAAATAATGTTGTTTTTTACTAGTACACTTGTACTCCCTCACTAACAAAACCAATTCTGAATTAGAAGGCCAATCATGTACTTGGTTTCACCAACTGGTGAGGAGAAAGAGAAACATAGCATGAAGAGGAGGAAGAAGAAGAAGAATAAACAGTGCCAAGGCGATCTTGCTGAAGCCAGAGGCCTCAGTCGAGGCTATTCAAGGGCTCCGGCAACGACTACCTTACATGTGAGACGATCCTCCAGGGAGCCCTTCCACTTCTGCTGTCTCACTTAATTAATTAGGAGCACTTAAGTACCACTAATTTATTACTACCTAATTTTCCTGTTGGAGTTAAACAAATCTTTAGTAGGACCCTATGCTGAATCATGTACGTGTGAATGTTTGTCTATGGAGGTGAATCATGTGGTGGAGCAGGGAGGGAATATTATTAGTGTCATGACAAAATAGTGCTATTGTTTTGCATGTCAAGTTATTGCCATTGGTTCAATGAGGCAATGTTTTGCGTATTGTCCATCATGAATTTGATGCTACTGTTTGAGTAATATGCTAATGTCTTCCTATCCTTTCTCACTAAGCTAATGAAGGTTTCACCTTGTTCCTACTTGTGCAAACAGGGATCATGTTGTGCCAATCATACATTTTAGTGGAACTACACAAGACAATACAATGAATTGTATCCCAGCTAGTGCTTTAACTCTGCTGGAAGTTCTTGATAATCTTTCGATATAATCTCAGCACTGGTAAACAAGAGTGATTTCAACCATACATTTGAAGTGCACAAGAATATATACTATTGTGTGATTCCAGTGAGTGCTTTATCATCTCTTATGGGACTGCATGAATAAGCTTTTTTTCTCAGGTTGGTACGGGCCTAAAGCCTTCATCCATATTAGTTTGTTGTCATCTCTATTTGTATCGTGCTACTGTCATGAGAAACTCCTTTATCTTTGCACTTTTAAGTGTTGCAACCTATGATAAATAGAAATGCTTTGAGTGTTGAGTTGAGCTAATTGGCACTGATTAAATAAACTAATACCTCTCTTTAAGCAAGACTACTATGTTGCTAGCTTTACCCATTAAGATAATGAGGGTGCTTCTATTTGTTAGTGTATGTTTCATCAACTAGTCCCACTATTACAGTAATCTCACTCTCTCAATATATGTGCTAACAGGGATGCTCGATTTTGGTGGAACTACACAAAAACTTTGGGTGCTTCATTGCCTCGACAGCTTCCGTCCTTTCCTGTCAGACGCTAATCTCCGCTTGCTTTCTTCCTTTGCTGTCACTCGCTTGGCTTATCTCGGTTTCCAGTCAAAGGAAATAGTAATTGATATGCTACCTCACACAGGTTGGTACTGGTCTTTATCCTGATTATTGTGCCTGTCATATGTATTGGTAATTTGGTATTGTGCTACTGTTTACCGATTTCATAAAGGAGTAATTTGGAGCCTGAACTCGCAGGCAAATCATTACATCGGGTAATTTCAGTAGAACTGCACAAAATGATCAGATGGACAGGTACTTATGCTGCTGCTATGTACTCCAAAGTTCACTCAGACAAGCATCGATGTTGACAAGAAGTGCCTATATTCATTCGAGTATCAACCGACGTCAACCAATTGTCAAACTCCAAGTATTAGGAGAGTGAATGCCAAAAATATTGCTTGGTGCATAGCCCAGAAAAACGCAGTCCAGTCTTTGGTCCCAACTTGTGCCTTTTGGTTATCGGCACATATGGTAGCGAACTATATGGCATGGAGTCTAAAGATTCCAAACAAGTTGGTTGACGCGTATATTCATCTGGGACTTAATCAGTCTGCACGCCAAGGATGCTCCATTTCAGTTGAACTGCACAAAATTTTTGGGTGGTTCATTTTCTCAACCGCCTCCTTTCTCGTCTGCAATGTAGAATTTTGGCGAGATACAGGACCAAGATGAGCCAGTAAACTAGTTGGATGAAAGTAGTGGCCAAGTTGCTCAAACCTCCGTCGGCACGAGGCCACTATTTGAGGATAAACCTACAAGCAAAGTTCATATTGTCTGTGCTGCCTCTTATGTACTCGAAAGTTTACTCGTACAAGAACTAATTTTAGCAAGAAGTACCTCTGATTGAACACCATTTACTAGTCTGTACCCTAGGTAACTAAAGTTCATCCATGGATCATATTGGCTGTGATCTCAATCATTTGGATGCATAAACATACTGAACATGTGTATATCTGAATCTTTTTGTGAATTACGTATGAATATTGTCGTGTGATCTATCAATCATTTGGATACATAGATATGCTGAGCTTGTGTATATATGAACCTTTTGAGTTGTTCATAGTGAATGTTGGCTATGAATATGAACGTGTCCTGTGAACCTGAGTTTGATATGAATTGCAACAGAACCAGTTATAACCCTTCTCCTCCTCTCAATCTGCGACTCCACTGCCACGTTTTCTCATCTCTGAGTCGTTCCCGTCCGGGGCCTCGCCGTCGTCCACCGCCTCGCTGTGTTCGGTGCGGCGTGGTCAACAAACGAGAGTCATCGGAAGAGGACTGTACGTGGAGAGCCTGACGGCTGGGACCCACGAGGTCCATGGTCGCACGCAAGGAAAGTTCCTCCTTATTAAGCTAAAAAAAATGTTTCCTCCACCTGACAGCTGGGACCCACCGGCTGTATCTTCGCAAGGAAGGAAGTGCCTCCTTGTTTTGCGAAAAAATTTATTCATCTCATTGACAGCTGGGACCCGTCAGATTTGGTGACTGACTTGTGGGCCTGCTAAGCGGACGTGTACGCACGGCTTTGTCAACTTAATCAACAAGTGATTCTAGCAGCTGGACCATTGGATGTTAATCCAACAGCCATGCTCCTTCTTCAACCTTTGTTCTTGCTCCTGTCTCCCATGGGCGGCACCGCGGCTGTGCTGCCGCGCACCCGAACCAGTGAAGTTTCCCTCTCCTCTCCATCTGCGACTCCACTGCCCCGTCTATCCCATCTCCGGGTCATTCCAGTCTGGGTGCGCTCAGCACGGTGTGGTCAACGTGGTCAACAACCGAGAGTCATCGAAAGATGACTGTACGTGAGAGGCTGACAGTGGGGACGCACCACGCCAATGGACGCATGCATGCAACGGAACACGGCGAGGTCAACGTGGTCAAGGAACGACTTCCATCGGAAGTATACTGTACGTGGAGAGTCTCAGCTGGGTCCACGGCCGCAGCAAGTAAGTGCCTCCTTATTACGCGGAAAATAATGATTCCTCCAACTGATAGCAGGGACCCACTGGACGGGCCACCGTATTTTGTGAAAAAAACGTTTTCCCCCTGACTGCTGGGACCCACCTGACGGGCCACCGTATTTTGCGAAAAAAACGTCCCCCCCCCCCCCCCCCCCCGCTATCAGCTCGGACCCACCGGAAGTGCCTCCTTATTACGCACAAAAAAATGAATACTCCCCCTGCTAGCTGGGACCCAGTTTGGTGGGAGGCTGGCTTGTGGGCCTACTAAGTTGACGGGGACGAAGGGCTTTGTCAACTTAGTCAATATGAACGATTCTAGCTCCAGTGACCGTACGATGTCCATCCAGCGGCCGTAGTGCTTCTTCAACCTCTAGTCTTCTTGCCCCAGCCACCCAAACCAGCGCCGGTCGTGCCTCATGCTCCTGCCTCCCGTGGCCGGTTGTGCTGCCGCGGAGGACTCACCGCCCCCTACTATTCCCACCGCTGGCCAGGCCCTGCGGCGACGGTAGCCTCACACCGCAGCCGAACCAGTGAACCCTCGTACTCCCCTCCGCGCGGGCTTCCACTGCCGCGTCTTCCCCGGCTCCGCATTGTCCCCTTCCTAGGCCTCGCCGTCGTCCACCGCCGTGGTGCTCTCCGTGCGGTGTGGTCAACATGGTCAAGGAACGACTTCCATCGGAAGAGTACTGTACGTGGAGAGGCTGACAGCTGGGTCCACGGCCACAGCCCAGTTTTTTTGTGATTTGCCAAGTAAGTCGCTTTGTCAGGCCTGTTGGGCTGCAAATCTTTCAAGACGAGGAGAGCTTTCATTCGGCTGGCCGAGAAAATGGCCCATCAGTAATGAGAAATGGGTTGTACATTTTTAAAACACATCAAAGCGGCAATTAGTTTCAAATATCTTTTTTTTCATTTCGAGATTTTAAATTATATTAATTTTTATGCGTGGAGAATTTGTTGGATTTTATATTGATATACATTTAGTTTTAAAATCAGTTTGAATGTGAGTCAAAATTTCGGGATTAAAAACAGTTCATACCGCACCGAAATATGCAAAATTTCGTATAATTTTTTAACCGTGGCCACAATATGGGCTGTAATGCTAACAAAAAGAATATGGGCTCCAAAAAACCTTAAGAATTAGCAAATGGGTTGTAAATTATTAGAAATAATGGCAGATGGGTTGTATGCTGTTTTCCACAGATTTGAGGCTTTCCTAAAAAAAGGTTGACTTTCAAGCAGTGACTGTTGGATGGCCATCCAACGGCCGTCGTGCTTCTTCAATCTCTGCTCTTCCTGCTCCAGCCGCTCAAACAAGCGTCGGTGGGACTGCCTGCTCCCTCCTCCCCGCGGCCGGCTGTGCTGCCGCGCAGGCCTCACCGCCCCACCGTACTCCCATCGCTGGCCTAGCCATCCCTCTACTCACCCACACCTGATGTTATTCTTCGGCGACGGCAAACGAACCAGTAAACCCTCGTTCAGTCGTACTCCCCTCCGCGTGGGAAACAACTGTTGAGTCTTCCCTGCCTCCGTGTCGTTCCCTTCCTAGGCCTCACTGTCGTCCACCGCCCTGGTGCTCTCGGCGCGGCCTGGTCAACGTGGTCAATGACCGACATGCATCTGAAGTGGACTGTACGTGGAGAGGCCGACAGCTGGGTCCACGGCCGCACGCAAGGAAATGCCTCCTTATTACGTGAAAAATAATGATTCGTCCACATGACATCAGGGACCCACCGAAAGGGCCTCAGTATTTCACGAAAAAAACGTTACCGTCGCTGACAGCTCGGACCCACCAGCTATATCTTCGCACGCAAGGAAGTGCCTCCTTATTACGCACAAAAAAAATGAATACTCCCCCTGTTAGCTGGGACCTAGTATAGTGGCAGGCTGACTTGTGGGCCTACTAAGTTGACGGGGATGGAGGGCTTTGTCAACTTAGTCAATATGCATGATTCTAGATCCAATGGTCGTACGATGTCCATCCAACGGCCGTAGTGCTTCTTCAACCTCTAGTCTTCTTGCTCCAGCCGCCCAAACCAGTGCCGGTCGTGCCTCGTGCTCCTGCCTCCCGTGGTCGGCTGCGATGCGGCGGAGGCCTCACCGCCCCCTACTACTCCCACCGCTAGCCAGGCCATCCCTCTACTCACCCACACCCCCTGTTATTCTACGGTGACGGCAGCCTCACACCGCAGCAAACCAGTGAACCCTCGTACTCCTCTACGCGTGGGCATCTACTGTCGCGTCTTCCCCGGCTCCGCGTCGTCCCCTTCCTAGGCCTCGCCGTCGTCCACCGCCCTGGTGCTCTCGGCGTGGCGTGGTCAACGTGGTCAAGGAACGGCTTCCATCGGACGTGGACTATACGTGGAGAGGCTGACAGCTGGGTCCACGGCCGCAGCAAGGAAGTGCCTCCTTATTACGCGCAAAATAATTATTCCTCCACCTGACAGCGGGGACCCACCGGACGGGCCACCATATTTCACGAAAAAACGTTTCACCCCTGACTGATGGGACCCACCAGCTACACCTTCGCACGCAAGGAAGTGCGTCCGAAAAAAAAACGATTCGCCCCCCTGACTGCTGGGACCCACCAGCTACATCTTCGCACGCAAGGAAGTGCGTCTGGGCAAAAAAACGATTCGCCCCCCTGACTGCTGGGACCCACCAGCTACATCTTCGCAGGCAAGGAAGTGCCTGACAGTCGGGACCCACCTGGTCAAAGCATACGTACCGTTGTCATTCTGGTCGCGAACGTGTACGTACATACTGGTCAATGTAGAGGCGCGCACGTAGCATGTACACGTACGTACAACGGCGAGGGTGCAAGAAAGAAAATACGGCCACGTACGTACATACGGGCAGGGTCTCGAATGCCTACTCGTGCATACGTACATGGCTGGGTCGGAACGGAGAAACAGCATCATCGTCGTGTTCATGGGGCGGCAATGGAATGCGTCGTGTTCATCGGGAGGCAACGGAATGCGTCGTGTTCATGGGGATGCAACGGAATGCGTCGTGTTCATCGGGAGGCAACGGAACGCGTGGGAGCCAACCAGTTTGAACGGAACAAACGATGGAAACGAGGCCTGGCGTACCGCAGAACGGAGGAAACGGACCTCCTACGGTAGAAACGGGGGTCCTGTTGATCGGGAGGGGTGCGGCGTACCGCAAAATGGACAAAACGGACCTCCTACGGTCGAAACGGGGGTCCTGTTGATCGGGAGGGGTGTGGTGTACCGCAAAACGGACGAAACAGACTTGTGTTGGAGCACTACGTTCGAAACGGGGAGGAGGGGTGTGGCGTACCACAAAACGGGACTCCACGGGATACTGTTCATCTCCACCGTCGACCTCCTCCAGCCTCCACGGGCTCCTGTTCATCCAACCTCCACCGCGCGCTACTCCACCGGCTACTGTTCAACCACCCCTCCACCGTCTATTGTTCATCCAGCCCTCCACACCATGGGGTCCTGTTCAACCACCCCTCCACGGCCACCCCTCCACCGTCTACTGCTCATCCAGCCCTCCACACCACGGGTTCTTGTTCATTTAGAGGCAACGCCACCGCTCACTGTTCATCCAACCCCCCCCCCCCCCACAACGCTCACTGTTCATCCCAGAGGCAGCATCGATCGGATTCAGTTAGCAGCAGTAACGAAGGAATCGCTCCATCGGGTTCAGTTAATAGCCATCGATCGATCGCTCGGGTTCAGTAACGCGTAGCCTGCAGTGCAATCGCTCGGGTTTAGTTAGAGTCCAACGCCTCGCTCGGCTTCAGTTAGAGCCAACGCCTCGCACACACGCGCGTACGTACGAGAGAAACACGCTTCGCTCTGCCCCCGACCTCCCACCGTAACCGGCAACTCCCCGAAATATTCCTCCCCCTCGCTTCTACCACGGTTTTTTCCGTCATGGACGCCCCAAAGAATGTCATGCAACTGCGTCTCCGGCCCGCCCAGTACGAAAAGCCGATTTTCTGTCATGATTTTTTGTCATAGAAGTAGGAGCCCACCACATCTATGATGATACCGGGTTTTGTCACAATTATCGTCATAGAAGTGTCATATGTATGACAAATTTTTTTCGTTCGGCCCAAAATGTCACGGATGTGCCTTTTTTTTGTAGTTTAGTGTTCCATCTCCTGTAAAAGGATTAGCTAGCAATTTCTCTATCATACCCGAAGGAATTTCAAAGTAAAAATTTTTAGTAGGTTCAGTAGGTTGAGGAGCAACTCTTTGCTCTACTGGTCGGGATGAAGATACCCCGAACAAGCCCCTCAAAGGATTATGTTCCATAGTAACAAGTGATAGTAAATTTCAGCACACTATATAAATTTTTCCTTACCAAATTCCACCTACCATAGGCGCTTCACTCCCCGGCAATGGCGCCAGAAAAGAGTCTTGATGACCCACAAGTATAGAGGATCTATCATAGTCCTTTCAATAAATAAGAGTGTCGAACCCAACGAGGAGTAGAAGGAAATGACAAGAGGTTTTCAGTAAGGTATTCTCTGCAAGCACTGAAATTATCGGTAACAGATAGTTTTGTGATAAGGTAATTTGTAACGGGTAACAAGTAATGAAAGTAAATAAGGTGCAGCAATATGGCACAATCCTTTTTTAGCAAAGGACAAGCCTGGACAAACTCTTATATGAAGGAAAACGCTCCCGAGGACAGATGGGAATTATCGTCAAGCTAGTTTTCATCACACTCATATGATTCGCGTTTGTTACTTTGATAATTTGGTATGTGGGTGGACCGTTGCTTGGGTTGCTGCCCTTCCTTGGACAAGCATCCCACTTATGATTAACCCCTATTGCAATCATCCGCAACTACAAAAGAAGTATTAAGGTAAACCTAACCATAGCATGAAACATATGGATCCAAATCAGCCCCTTACGAATCAACTCATAAACTAGGGTTTAAGCTTCTGTCACTCTAGCAACCCATCATCTACTTATTACTTCCCAATGCCTTCCTCTGGGACCAAACAATGGTGAAGTGTCATGTAGTCAATGTTCACATAACACCACTAGAGGAAAGACAACATACATCTCATCAAAATATCGAACGAATACCAAATTCACATGACTACTTATAGCAAGACTTCTCCCATGTCCTCAGGAACAAATGTAACTACTCACAAATCATATTCATGCTCATAATCAGAGGGTATTAATATGCATAAAGGATCTGAACATATGATCTTCCACCAAATAAACCAACTAGCATCAACTACAAGGAGTAATCAACACTACTAGCAACCCATAGGTACCAATCTGAGGTTTTGGGACAAAGATTGGATACAAGAGATGAACTAAGGTTTTAGAAGAGATGGTGCTGGTGAAGATGTTGATGGATATTGACCCCCTCCCGATGAGAGGATCGTTGGTGATGATGATCGATGGTGATGATTTCTTCCTCCCGGAGGGATGTTTCCCCGGCAGAACAGCTCTGCCAGAGCCCTAGATTGGTTCCGCCAAGGTTCCGCCTCGTGGCGGCGGTGTTGCGTCCCGAAAGCTTGCTTATGATTTTTTTCCAGGGTGAAAGACTTCATATAGCAGAAGATGGGCATCAGAGGCCTGCCAGGGGGCCCACGAGGCGGGGGGCGCGCCCAGGGGGTAGGGCGTGCTACCTTTTGAGCATGCTTTGGTTTTTCCCTTGAAGAGGAAAGGGTGATGCGGCAAAGTAGCATAAGTATTTCCCTCAGCTTTTGAGAACCAAGGTATCAATCCAGTAGGAGGCTCCTCAAAAGTCCCATGCACCTTCACAAACAAACAAGAACCTCGCAACCAACGCGATAAAGGGGTCGTCAATCCCTTCACAGTAACTTGCGAAAGTGAGATCTGATAGAGATAATAAGATAAGATAAATATTTTTGGTATTTTTATGATATACATTGGAAAATAAAAGATGCAAATAAAAGTAGATGGAAAACTTATATGATAAAATATAGACCCGGGGGCCATAGGTTTCACTAGTGGCTTCTCTCAAGATACCATAAGTATTACGGTGGGTGAACAAATTACTGTCGAGCAATTGATAGAAAAGTGCATAGTTATGAGATAATCTAGGCATGATCATGTATATAGGCATCACGTCCGTGACAAGTAGATCGAAATGATTCTGCATCTACTACTATTATTCCACACATCGACCGACTCCTGCCTGCATCTAGAGTATTAAGTTCATGAAGAACAGAGTAACGCATTAAGAAAGATGACATGATGTAGAGGGATAAACTCATGCAATATGATATAAACCCCATCTTTTTATCCTCGATGGCAACAATACAATACGTGCCTTCCTGCCCATGCTGTCACTGGGAAAGGACACCGTAAGATTGAACCAAAAGCTAAGCACTTCTCCCATTGCAAGAAAGATCAATCTAGTAGGCCAAACCAAACTAATAATTTGAAGAGACTTGCAAAGATAACCAATCACACATAAAAGAATTCAGAGAAGATTCAATTATTTCTCATAGATAAACTTGATCATAAACGCACAATTCATCGGATCTCGACAAACACACCGCAAAAAGAGTTACATCAAATAGATCTCCAAGAAGATCGAGGAGAACTTTGTATTGAGATTCAATGAGAGAGAAGAAGCCATCTAGCTAATAACTATGGACCCAAAGGTCTATGGTAAACTACTCACAACTCATCGAAGAGGCCTTGGAGATGATGTAGAGGCCCTCCATGGTCGATTCCTCCTCCGGCGAAGCTCCGAAGAAGGCTCCAAGATGGGATCTCGCGGATACAGAAGGTTGCGGCAGTGGAAATAGTTTTTTGTGGTGCTCCTGGATGTTTTCGGGGTACGTAGATATATATAGGCGAAGGAGGTAGGTCAGGGGACCCAGAAGGGGCCCATTAGGGTGGGGGGCGCCCACCCCCCTAGGGCGCGCCGGGCACCCTCGTGGCCGCCTGGGTTACTTCTTGACGTCCACTCCAACTCTCCTGGATTGCGTTTGTTCCAAAAAGATCGCTCCCGAAGGTTTCATTCTGTCTGGACTCCGTTTGATATTCCTTTCCTTCAAAACACTGAAATAGGCAAAAAAAACAGCAATTCGG
Source organism: Triticum timopheevii (assembly GCA_963921465.1). NCBI lineage: Eukaryota > Viridiplantae > Streptophyta > Magnoliopsida > Poales > Poaceae > Triticum > Triticum timopheevii. The sequence goes on along the minus strand of OY997272.1, from coordinate 187,146,013 downwards.
GCTGGGCCTCCGGTTAGTAGGTTAGTCCAAAAAACAATGTAAAAGTGTAGAGTAAAGCCCATAAACATCCAAAACGGGTAATGTAATCGCATGGAACAATAAAAAATTATAGATACGTTGGAGACGTGTGACGCCCCCGATTCAACCCACACTAATCATGCACGCAAACGTGTACGATCAAGATCAGGGACTCACGGGAAGATATCACAACACAACTCTAAAACATAAATAAGTCATACAAGCATCTTAATACAAGCCAGGGGCCTCGAGGGCTCGAATACAAGTGCTCGATCATAGACGAGTCAGCGGAAGCAACAATATCTGAGTACAGACATAAGTTAAACAAGTTTTCCTTAAGAAGGCTAGCACAAACTGGGATACAGATCGAAAGAGGCGCAGGCCTCCTGCCTGGGATCCTCCTAAACTACTCCTGGTCGTCGTCAGTAGCCTGCACGTAGTAGTAGGCACCTCCAGTGTAGTAGGGGTCGTCGTCGATGGTGGCGTCTGGCTCCTGGACTCCAACATCTGGTTGCGACAACCAGAAAGAAAGGAAAGGGGGAAAAGGGGGGAGAAAGCAACCGTGAGTACTCATCCAAAGTACTCGCAAGCAAGGAGCTACACCACATATGCATGGGTATATGAGTAAAGGGCCATATCAGTGAACTGAACTGCAGAATGCCAGAATAAGAGGGGGATAGCTAATCCTGTCGAAGACTACGCTTCTGGCAGCCTCCGTCTTGCAGCATGTAGAAGAGAGTAGATTGAAGTCCTCCAAGTAGCATCTCCAAGTAGCATCTCCAAGTAGCATCTCCAAGAAGCATCTCCAGTAGCATCTCATAGCATAATCCTACCCGGCAATCCTCTCCTCGTCGCCCTGTTAGAGAGCGATCACCGGGTTGTATCTGGCACTTGGAAGGGTGTGTTTTATTAAGTATCCGGTTCTAGTTGTCATAAGGTTAAGGTACAACTCCGGGTCGTCCTTTTACCGAGGGACACGGCTATTCGAATAGATAAACTTCCCTGCAGGGGTGCACCACATAACCCAACACGCTCGATCCCATTTGGCCGGACACACTTTCCTGGGTCATGCCCGGCCTCGGAAGATCAACACGTCGCAGCCCCACCTAGGCACAACAGAGAGGTCAGCACGCCGGTCTAACTCCTATGGCGCAGGGGTCTGGGCCCATCGCCCTTTGCACACCTGCACGTTGCGAACGCGGCCGGAAGCAGAACTAGCCCCCTTAATACAAGTGCAGGCTTACGTTCCAATCCGGCGCGCGCCACTCAGTCGCTGACGTCAAGAAGGCTTCGGCTGATACCACGACGTCGGAATACCCATAACTACTCCCGCGTAGATGGTTAGTGCGTATAGACCAAATGGCCAGACTCAGATCAAATACCAAGATCTCGTTAAGCGTGTGATTATGAAGCAACCGCGGACGCCGACCAGGGCCAGGCCCACCTCTCACCTAGGTGGTCTCAACCTTCCCTGTCGCTCCGCCACAAAGATCCACACAGAGGGCCGTCGGGACAAAGGTCCTTTCAGCCCCCAATCCGTGAATCACTCGCGGGTACTCTTCGAGCGGACCCGACTTTAGTCACCATCTGTATAGTATGTATGTATAGTATATACCCGTGATCACCTCCCGAGTGATCGCGGCCCAATAGTATAGCAAGGCAGACTGACAAGAATGTAGGGCCAATGATGATAAACTAGCATCCTATACTAAGCATTTAGGATTGCGGGTAAGGTATCAATGACTGTAGTAACAATGTCAGGCTATGCATCAGAATAGGATCAACGAAAAGTAGTAACATGCTACACTACTCTAATGCAAGCAGTATAGAGGAGAATAGGCGATATCTGGTGATCAAGGGGGGCTTGCCTGGTTGCTCTGGCAAGAGAGAGGGGTCGTCAACACCGTAGTCGAACTGGGCAGCAGCAGCGTCGGTCTCGTAGTCTACCGGAGAGAAAAGGGGAAGAAACAATGAATACCATGCAAACAGATGCATATTGATGCATGACATGACAAGTAACGATGCTAGGTGTGCCCAATCGCGGTAGTAGGTGATACCGACGAAGGGGGAAAACATCCGGGAAAGTATCCCCGGTGGTCCGTGTTTTCGGACAGATGAACCGGAGGTGAAATGTTGCAGGTTCACTATGCTAGGGACGTGTGGCGGATGAACGGGCTGCGTATCCGGATCCGTCTCGTCGTTTTGAGCAACTTTCATGTTGAAAATAATTTAATCCGAGTTACGGATTAAAAGATATGATTTTCTACAGATTTTAATAATTTCTGGAATTTAATTAATTTTTTAATTTAATTCGAAAATGTATTTATGACATCAGCATGATGTCATGCTGACGTCAGCAGTCAACAAGGGTTGACTGGTCAACCTGACATGTGGGTCCCACTGGTCATAGACTGTTTAGTCTAATTAGGGTTTAACTAATCTAATTACTGCTTAATTAAATTAACTAGTTAATTAGATTAATTAATTAGTACTAATTAATTAATTAATTAATTACTTAATTATAAATTTTATTAATTCATTTTTATTTTTATTTTTCTTAAAACGTTTTGGGGCTGGGCCCCGTTTGTCATAGGGCCATTGGGCCGATGCGGGTTAGCGGGCGCTACGGGCGCCTGTGCGGGCGCTCGCCCGCAGGAAGCGGCGGGCGAGGCCAATGGCCAGGCGGGTGCATGAGCGGGAGGGCGCGGCCAACGCCGGCGAGCGGCGGAGCCGGACCGGCAGGAACGGCGCCTGGTCCTGGCGGATGCGGGCACGGGCGGGAGAAGGCTCGTGCATCAGGGGCTTCGGCGGCGGCCGTGGCCGGTGACGCGAGCGCTGGGACTGCGAGGAGGCGGAGCGGGCGACAGCAGCAGGCAGAGAAGGGCACGGGAGCGGTGGCGGAGCCCTGACCAAGGTGGCCTCAGCGAGCCGTGTCGGTTGTCGACGACCGCAATGAACAGCAGCAGCTATCGTTGCGCAGTAGTCCAGGCACGAACGGGGCAACGTGCGCGGGAGCGTGAGCAGAGGCGGACGGTGGGCTCGCAGCTAGGGAGCAGCACGGAGGTGCCGGAGCACGGCGACGACGTTCTTGGGCGCGGGTGAAGTGGTAGCCGGGCGCGGTGACCGCGGGAACAGAGGGGAATAGGGGGCACCTCACTGTGTGGTGTAGGGGTTCGGGTAGCGGGGGTTGAGGAGGAAGTCGGAGACGACCAGGCGACGGGGAGGCAGTCCAGTGATGGCGACGTGGTTCCGGCGACGGAATCCGAGGAGGCACGGCGTCGGACGTGCGGCGAGGGGCGCCACTGCCCCGCGTGGCTGGTCGTGGAGGAGGTGAGGACGGGGCGGCATCGTGTGCCGGCGGGGCGCCTCGTGAGGCGGGCCAGCACCGGGTGGCGTCGGCATCGAGCCCCCGATCTCGATCCAGATCGGGGGGTGAGGAGTGGGCGATGTGGGGAGGGGGAAGTGGGGTAGTGCGGTTAGGGTTCGCCCCCCCCCCCCCTCGTGGGGATAAGGCAGGGGCGGGTCGGCCGGCTGGGCCAGGTGGGCCGGCCAGGTCGGTGAGCTGGGCCGTCTGGCCCAGTTGGCCAGGGGGCTTTTTATTCTTTTTAGTTTTGTTTTCTTTTCTGTTTTTTGTAGTTTCTTTTCTTTTTATTTATTTTCTTTCCTGTTTTAAATCATTTTAAATTATCTAGGCACTTTATAAAAATGTGTTTATTACACCATATTTACTTAAGCAAAATATGGCACCGCTTGAACATTTTCGTTTTAATTTTATTTTTTTGAAAAACTTTTGTTGTTTGCCATTAATTTAAATTTGAATTTTGAAGCGGTTTCGAATTAACGCGAGATTTAACAATAGTAACCGTGGTGACGTGGCATCGTTAACGTGGGATTACTGTAGCCTAATTATCCGGGCGTCACAATTCTCCTCCACTACAAGAAATCTCGTCCCGAGATTTAAGAGGTAGTGAAAGGGGGGAAGGTTTGGTAACGAATCTAGCGGGTCTTCTCATCCTGGCTTGCTCTTCTCGAAGAGGCCGGTCCAATATATTGATGTCTTCATTTCTCTGCTTTAGGTCATCATGATGAAGTCGGCGTCCTTTCTTCAGGAACTCCATCGTACTTACGAAAGAATAAAGAGTGGGCATTCCGGGAGAACAGACCTCTGCAAGGTCGACTATCTGGTCGATAACATCGGGGAGGGTGGCGGATAGCAACTCTCGAATTGAAACTTAAGAAAATATCATGAGCAAAGTAAGAAGGTGCAAAATAGAAGTTTCAAGCGCATTGGCAATCGTTCGTTGCCTGAAACAAAGTGTGAAAGGGGTTCAGAGCAATGGGAATAAGTATTGCGTCTGATAGTAGAACTGGTGATCTCTTGGAAGGTGGCTCGTAAATTACTTACAAGGCCACGCGCGAGGAACAACCTTGGCAACAGGGGGTTTACCGAAGAGTCAGGTTTTGATCCTGTGGAACTGTGGGTTATGGGCCCACCATGTGGGTTAAAGTAAGAAGGGCGTGGACATCTTGCACGGTCATGATAGCAAGACATGTCAGAGGGTAGGCTATCAGTTATGTTGGCAACAATGTCGGTACCAAGGGCGAGGGACGAAGAGAACAATTTTTCTGCTCGTTGAACGAGGCGGACCAATAGGCAAAGTTCTCGTCCATCGGTGGTTACCGGAATGCTATCAACAAAAGCAACAGGGTCTTACTGACACGGTTGTACACCAAGGTGTTCACATAAGCAGGAGAATATTACTGCTTAGATCATATAGATCACCAGTAATGTTAAACAAAACAATGGGAAGGAGGTCATCATTAGTTTAAATAGAACAATGGAAAGGACAATGTGTCTAAACACATATTTCAGGGGTATATCCTTCCCAAGGGAAGCAGAGCATGATATCCATGACATGATATAATGTAGAAAACCCTTTAGGTAAGGCGAGAAAAATTTCATGACATTAACCATACAATGGTGTTTGGATAATAGAGCAAGAAACATTTAGCATTGGGCTTCAAATGTTCTTGTTGAAAATCAGAGTACCACAGACATGCTTCAAGATAGCATTGACATGGTCTTCAAGCAAAGGTCAGACTTTGGATAAAGGAAGGATCCATCAGGAACAACTTGTAGAATAAGTCTTACAATTTCCTCATGGAAGAATGGATAACCTTGCAGAAAAGGAATGTATAACAATAGGGCCTCCGGCCAAGTGTGTTAGGTGACATCACCTTACCGGGTCATGTAAAGATGTTTATAACTCCTGGAAGTATGTTCCAACCATCATATCTGACCGAGATTCAGATCTGATTGGTGTCAGGATACCTCAGACTCAGGATGTCTGAGAAGAAAAGGTGCAACACAAATTGACGGGAGGACATTGTAAGATTCTCGGGAATGAACTATGGAAGCGAGTTCCGAAACAAGAGTTCATCAGTAAACCAAGGAGAGGGGAGGGAGATGGCTGGTGGACTCAGCGATAATTCAACGAGGCATCCAAAAAGATGCATCTCCTCAATTATGTGGATAAGGAGATAGCATTTGTCAGATCAAATGATATAATGAAGCATGTTTGAGGAAAACATACACAGTTAAACATTGGTTGAAAGGTGCGCCCGAAATATGGGTTGGGCTGCACGACCAATGTCAGAATGGTGATTCAATAATCAATAGTCTAAGAATGAATGGCCGACCATTAACTTCAAAGCAATAGGGTTTCTAAATAGGCAGAATCCAAACAACACCGTTCACTTGTTGGTATCCCGGTTAGAAACAACACAAGAAAGAATGGTGATGGTGAGAAGTATCACTATACCAAGAATCCTTAAGAGGTGGAGCAATCCTCACAACATCCTTGACATAAAAGGTGGTAATACTTCAAGGTAAATAAGAACAAATGCTGGATAGCAAGGAACTCAAGGTATAACACAAAACACGGACAAGTTTGTGTTGAACGGAAGGCAGTAAAGTGGTCGATGATAATACAAATCATCGAGGGAAAGGATGGTATTTATCATCGTGAATTCTTGATACCCTAGAAGAGCTCAGAATACTGATGATGATCACGACACAATTGTCGAGAGATTTCATGAAGATGTAATTTGACCGATGATGACATCAAGTCAAAGGAATGATGAAGCGAAAGGTTATTGGAACCATGAGTACGACACAAACTCAAAATCAAGCTTGGTGTTCAAGGCGAAATGACATGACGAGGAAAATCGACATAAGCTTAGCTCATCGTCGAAACTTGTGCTTCGGAAAGAAGGACCAGATAGCACAGTTAAAAAGTTGCACGATAATGATATAGCTGATAAGGCTAGGAATGACGTGATCGGGTACAACCTCGTACTTAAAGAAGATTACTAAGAGTTGTTGAACCGTAGTGCGGACTCGGTTCAGTTATCGATGTCTTTGAGTGTTTAATAACTCAGAGCCCATGAAAAATTGTAATCACTGAGAATGTAGTACTTGATGAAGAACTCATAAGGAGTTATGCAGTTCCAAGATAATCTCGAGATACCAGGGGGGTAATACTCGAGGGTAGAGCAGAGTAGAAGGTGGACACATGAAATGATCTGCAGAAGACAAGTACTTAAACTTGCACGAGAAAAGGTATTTAAAGGAGGACATGGTCGGAACCACGATTGCAAAAGGCCAGATCCCAGATATAAGATGAACTTATACCAAGGGAATACTTAATTTAAGAGAAGCTTTCATGATAAGTTCTACATCGTGTCCATGGGCATGTACACAAAGTCCAAGGTCGACTCCCACTTCTTCAATGCATAACCTTTCATTCACTTCCCGTCTTCAAAGAAGTTGCAGTGTTGAAATTTTATCTGGCGAAGCACCAGAAGAGTATGACTCGTGAAAACTTTCGGGTTCACACGGTTTAGAGAAGGCATATGTTCAACCCATAGGGGCTTCTTAGAAACATATACCACAAGCGTCAAGAGTAAATATCACAAGCTCGAAAGTAGAGCAAGGTTGAGAAAGTAGATGATACAATTTAACAAAGGCATTATGTATCCGAGGGAAGGCTCACAAGGTTATTGAACATGAAGGGAGATGTCCGATAAAATCCATGAAGGAACTGCCGGTCCATAACAGAGCTGATGTGAGCATCGGCACACAACCAGAGGAAGTAACAATGCAAGGGCAGTGGATTATAGAAACAACTGACTAATCCAGAGCTCAAATGCAAATGAATTAAGATTTTCAAATCAAGGGATCAGAAGCAATGTTCTGATTAGGGATGGTTAAGTAGAATAGCCTTAGGGGTACAATCGACGGCAATTGGATTGGTTGAGAACCAGCTCATGTTTAAAATGACGTCTGAACCGGAAAGATAATTTAAAAGGATCAACTGATGATTGCGTGCATTCGCACTCATGTTGAATCAAAAGGATCAAAATGACGGTGCCTAGGAATACTAACGAATATTGCCAGACATATGGAAAGCATCCATCATGCAAGTAGTCAAGTATTGTAGAGCAATAAGCTACTAAGGATTTTTGGAGGATCGAATAATATTTCGAAGACCATTGTGAAACACATGAACAACTGGGGGATGAGCGGATACTCGATAAGTGCGAGAATTATCCGTATGGGTATTCAGGTGACAAAGTACAGCAAGGCAGTAAGATTAAAGGATTATCGAAACAACGACGAGTGTTTCGGGGTATCTTATAATAACAAGACCAACAGGGGATGAATATAAGAATAACAACTATAAGTAGTTATCCATAAGGGTTGACGGTGGAAGGGGAATTGCAAACGCGATGAACACAAGTTCTCGAGTTAACAGCGGAGAGTATCTTCAGGGTCTTCACGTGCAGCAGACGATCATCAGTAATAAGGGGCTCTCCGGGTGAAAGTGATAACGAGATCCTAATGTTAGATTTAGCAAAATTCATTTAACTCGAATAGAAGAGAGATCAGAGTCCTAGAGTATAGATAAGGAGTAAAAGATCCTAATACCACCCAATGGCGACGTGGGCCCATGGGCCACACAGCCATGTTAGTAAAAGTTTTGTAAACTCTAGACTCGACTTCGGCCAAGGAGTTGGAAAGGGGATTCCTATAGGCAGTCGGCTCTGATACCAACTTGTGACGCCCCCGATTCAACCGTACACTAATCATGAACGCAAACGTGTACGATCAAGATCAGGGACTCACGGGAAGATATCACAACACAACTCTAAAACATAAATAAGTCATACAAGCATCTTAATACAAGCCAGGGGCCTCGAGGGCTCGAATACAAGTGCTCGATCATAGACGAGTCAGCGGAAGCAACAATATCTGAGTACAGACATAAGTTAAACAAGTTTGCCTTAAGAAGGCTAGCACAAACTGGGATACAGATCGAAAGAGGCGCAGGCCTCCTGCCTGGGATCCTCCTAAACTACTCCTGGTCGTCGTCAGTAGCCTGCACGTAGTAGTAGGCACCTCCAGTGTAGTAGGGGTCGTCGTCGACGGTGGCGTCTGGCTCCTAGACTCCAGCATCTGGTTGCGACAACCAGAAAGAAAGGAAAGGGGGAAAAGGGGGGAGAAAGCAACCGTGAGTACTCATCCAAAGTACTCGCAAGCAAGGAGCTACACTACATATGCATGGGTATATGAGTAAAGGGCCATATCAGTGAACTGAACTGCAGAATGCCAGAATAAGAGGGGGATAGCTAATCCTGTCGAAGACTACACTTCTGGCAGCCTCCATCTTGCAGCATGTAGAAGAGAGTAGATTGAAGTCCTCCAAGTAGCATCTCCAAGTAGCATCTCCAAGTAGCATCTCCAAGAAGCATCTCCAGTAGCATCTCATAGCATAATCCTACCCGGCAATCCTCTCCTCGTCGCCCTGTTAGAGAGCGATCATCGGGTTGTATCTGGCACTTGGAAGGGTGTGTTTTATTAAGTATCCGGTTCTAGTTGTCATAAGGTCAAGGTACAACTTTGGGTCTTCCTTTTACCGAGGGACACGGCTATTCGAATAGATAAACTTCCCTGCAGGGGTGCACCACATAACCCAACACGCTCGATCCCATTTGGCCGGACACACTTTCCTGGGTCATGCCCGGCCTCGGAAGATCAACACGTCGCAGCCCCACCTAGGCACAATAGAGAGGTCAGCACGTCGGTCTAACTCCTATGGCGCAGGGGTCTGGGCCCATCGCCCTTTGCACACCTGCACGTTGCGAACGCGGCCGGAAGAAGAACTAGCCCCCTTAAAACAAGTGCAGGCTTACGCTCCAATCCGGCGCGCGCCACTCAGTCGCTGACGTCAAGAAGGCTTCGGCTGATACCACGACGTCGGGATACCCATAACTACTCCCGCGTAGATGGTTAGTGCGTATAGACCAAATGGCCAGACTCAGATCAAATACCAAGATCTCGTTAAGCATGTTATTATGAAGCAACTGCGGACGCCGACCAGGACCAGGCCCACCTCTCGCCTAGGTGGTCTCAACCTTCCCTGTCGCTCCGCCACAAATATCCACACAGAGGGCCGTCGGGACAAAGGTCCTTTCAGCCCCCAATCCGTGAATCACTCGCGGGTACTCTTCGAGCGGACCCGAGGTGTTCCGTGTTTTCGGACAGATGAACCGGAGGTGAAATGTTGCAGGTTCACTATGCTAGGAACGCGTGGCAGATGAACGGGCTGCGTATCTGGATCCGTCTCGTCGTTCTGAGCAACTTTCATGTTGAAAATAATTTAATCCGAGTTACGGATTAAAAGATATGATTTTCTAAAGATTTTAATAATTTCTGGAATTTAATTAATTTTTTAATTTAATTCGAAAATGTATTTATGACATCAGTATGATGTCATGCTGACGTCAGCAGTCAACAGGGGTTGACTGGTCAACCTGACATGTGGGTCCCACTGGTCATAGACTGTTTAGTCTAAATAGGGTTTAACTAATCTAATTACTGCTTAATTAAATTAACTAGTTAATTAGATTAATTAATTAGTACTAATTAATTAATTAATTAATTACTTAATTATAAATTTTATTAATTCATTTTTATTTTTATTTTTCTTAAAACGTTTTGGGGCTGGGCCCCGTTTGTCATAGGGCCATTGGGCCGATGCGGGTTAGCGGGCGCTACGGGCGCCTGTGCGGGCGCTCGCCCGCAGGAAGCGGCGGGCGAGGCCAATGGCCAGGCGGGTGCGCGAGCGGGAGGGCGCGGCCAACGCCGGCGAGCGGCGGAGCCGGACCGGCAGGAACGGCGCCTGGTCCTGGCGGATGCGGGCACGGGCGGGAGAAGGCTCGTGCAGCAGGGGCTTTGGCGGCGGCCGTGGCCGGTGACGCGAGCGCTGGGACTGCGAGGAGGCGGAGCCGGCGACAGCAGCAGGCAGAGAAGGGCACGGGAGCGGTGGCGGAGCCCTGACCAAGGTGGCCTCGGCGAGCCGTGTCGGTTGTCAACGACCACAATGAACAGCAGCAGCTATCGTTGCGCAGCAGTCCAGGCACGAACGGGGCAACGTGCGCGGGAGCGTGAGCAGAGGCGGATGGTGGGCTCGCAGCACGGAGGTGCCGGAGCACGGCGACGACGTTCTTGGGCGCGGGCGAAGTGGTAGCCGGGCGCGGTGACCGCGGGAACAGAGGGGAATAGGGGGCAGCTCACTGTGTGGTGTAGGGGTTCGGGCAGCGGGGGTTGAGGAGGAAGTCGGAGACGACCAGGCGACGGGGAGGCAGTCCGGTGATGGCGACGTGGTTCTGGCGACAGAATCCGAGGAGGCGCGGCGTCGGACGTGCGGCGAGGGGCGCCACTGCCCCGCGTGGCTGGTCGTGGAGGAGGTGAGGACGGGGCGGCATCGTGTGCCGGCGGGGCGCCTCGTGAGGCGGGCCAGCACCGGGCGGCGTCGGCATCGAGCCCCCCATCTCGATCCAGATCGGGGGGTGAGGAGTGGGCGATGTGGGGAGGGGGAAGTGGGGTAGTGCGGTTAGGGTCCCCCCCCTCGTGGGGATAAGGCAGGGGCGGGTCGGCCGGCTGGGCCAGGTGGGCCGGCCTGGTCGGTGAGCTGGGCCGTCTGGCCCAGTTGGCCAGGGGGCTTTTTATTCTTTTTAGTTTTGTTTTCTTTTCTGTTTTTGTAGTTTCTTTTCTTTTTATTTATTTTCTTTCCTGTTTTAAATCATTTTAAATTATCTAGGCACTTTATAAAAATGTGTTTATTACACCATATTTACTTAAGCAAAATATGGCACCGCTTGAACATTTTCGTTTTAATTTTATTTTTTTTTAAAAACTTTTGTTGTTTGCCATTAATTTAAATTTGAATTTTGAAGCGGTTTCGAATTAACGCGAGATTTAACAATAGTAACCGTGGTGACGTGGCATCGTTAACGTGGGATTACTGTAGCCTAATTATCCGGGCGTCACAAGACGTATCAAGCATCCCCAAGCTTAATTCCTACTCGTCCTCGAGTAGGTAAATGATAGAAACAGAATTTTTGATGTGGAATGCTACCTAGCATAATTCTCAATGTAATTTTCTTTATTGTGGGATGATTGTTCAGATCCAAATGATTCAAGATAAAAGCTTATAAAACATAAAAATAGTAATACTTGAAGCCTACTAACAAATAATCATGTCTTATCAAAATAGCATAGCCAAAGAAAACTTATCCCTACAAAATCATATAGTTATGACATGCTTCATTTTCATCACACAAAATACTCCCATCATGCACAACCCCGATTTCAGCCAAGCAATTGGTTCATACTTTTTAACGCGCTTCAGCTTTTTCAACTCTTACGCAATACATGAGCGCAAGCCATGGACATAGCACTATATGTGGTATAAGGTGGTGGTTGTGAAGACAAAAAGGGAGAAGATAGTCTCACATCAACTAGGCGTATCAACGGGCTATGGAGACGCCCATTAATAGATATCAATGTGAGTGAGTAGGGATTTCCATGCAACAGATGCACTAGAGCTATAAATATATGAAAGCTCAACAAAAGAAACTAAGTGGGTGTGCATCCAACTTGCTTGCTCACGAAGACCTAGGGCATTTTGAGGAAGCCCATCATTGGAATATACAAGACAAGTTCTATAATGAAAAAATCCCACTAGTATACGAAAGTGACAACATAGGAGACTCTCTATCATGAAGATCATGGTGCTACTTTGAAGCACAAGTGTGGAAAAGAGATAGTAGCATTGTCCCTTCTCTCTTTTCTCTCATTTTTTATTTTTTATTAAAAAAATTTGGTGGGCTTCTTTGGCCTCTTTTATTTTTTTGTAAAGTTCGAAGTCTCATACCGACTTGTGGGGGAAACATAGTCTTCATCATCTTTTCCTCGCTTGGGACAATGCTCTAATAATGAATATCATCACACTTTTATTGATTTACAACTCAAGAATTACAATTTAATACTTAGAACAAAATATGACTCTATGTGAATGCCTCCGGCGGTGTACCGGGATACGCAACGAATCAAGAGTGACATGTATGAAAAAATTATGGAGGTGGCCTTGCCACAAATACGATGTCAACTACATGATCATGCAAAGAGCAATATGACAATGATGGAGCGTGTCATAATAAACGGAACGGTGGAAAGTTGCATGGCAATATATCTCGGAATGGCTATGGAAATGCCACAATAGGTAGGTATGGTGGCTGTTTTTAGGAAGGTAAATAATGGGTGCATGATACCGGCGAAGGTTGCGTGGCATAATAAAGGCTAGCAAAGTGGAAGGGTGAGTGTACGTATATCCATGGTCTCACATTAGTCATAAAGAACTCATATACTTATTGCAAAAGTCTACTTGCCCTCGAAGCAAAGTACTACTACGCATGCTCCTAGGGGAAGGTTTGGTAGGAGTTAACCATCGCGCGATCCCGACCTCCACTCATAAGGAAGACAATTAAAAGAGCACCCCATGCAACAAATTTGTCACACAACTTTTACCATACGTGCATGCTACGGGACTTGCCAACTTCAACACAAGTATTTCTCAATTTCGTAATTACTCAACTAGCATCTAACATTACCTCCTTTATATCTCAAAACAATTATCAAGCATCAAATTGATCATAGTGTTTAATGCACTTTCTATGATAGTTTTTATTATACCCAACTTGGATGCCCATCATTCTAGGACCAAATTTATAACCATAGCAAATACCATGCTGTTCTAAAAGACGCTCAAAATAATATAAGTGAAGCATGAGAGATCAACAATTTCTTCAAAATAAAGCCACCGCCATGCTCCAAAAGATATAAGTGAAGCACGTAGAGCAAAATTATCTAGCTCAAAAGATATAAGTGAAGCACATAGAGTATATAGGCATCACGTCCGTGACAAGTAGATCGAAACGATTCTGCATCTACTACTATTACTCCACACATCGACCGACTCCTGCCTGCATCTAGAGTATTAAGTTCATGAAGAACAGAGTAACGCATTAAGAAAGATGGCATGATGTAGAGGGATAAACTCATGCAATATGATATAAACCCCATCTTTTTATCCTCGATGGCAACAATACAATAAGTGCCTTGCTACCCCTACTGTCACTGGGAAAGGACACTGCAAGATTGAACCCAAAGCTAAGCACTTCTCCCATTGCAAGACAGATCAATCTAGTAGGCCAAACCAATGTGATAATTCCAAGAGACTTGCAAAGATAACCAATCACACAAAAAAGAATTCAGAGAAGATTCAATTATTCCTCATAGATAAACTTGAACGTAAATCCACAATTCATCAGATCTCGACAAACACACCGCAAAAAGAGTTACATCGAATAGATCTCCAAGAAGATCGAGGAGAACTTTGTATTGAGATTCAAAGAGAGAGAAGAAGCCATCTAGCTAATAACTATGGACCCGAAGGTCTGTGGTAAACTACTCACAACTCATCAGAGAGGCCTTGGAGATGATGTAGAGGCCCTCCATGGTCGATTCCCCCTCCGGTGGAGCGCCGGCGAAGGCTCCAAGATGGGATCTCGCGAATACAGAAGGTTGCGGCGGTGGAAATAGTTTTTCGTGGTGCTCCTAGATGTTTTCGGGGTACGTAGATATATATAGGCGAAGGAGGTAGGTCAGGGGAGCCACGAGGGGCCCACGAGGGTGGGGGCGCACCGAGCACCCTCGTGGCTGCCTCGGTTACTTCTTGACGTCCACTCCAAGTCTCCTGGATTGCGTTTGTTCCAAAAAGATCGCTCCCGAAGGTTTCATTCCGTTTGGACTCCGTTTGATATTCCTTTCCTTCGAAACACTGAAATAGGCAAAAAGACAGCAATTCGGGCTGGGCCTCCGGTTAGTAGGTTAGTCCCAAAAATGATATAAAGGTGTAGTGTAAAGCCTATAAACATCCAAAACGGGTAATATAATAGCATGGAACAATCAAAAATTATAGATACGTTGGAGACGTATCAGGGCTCGCCCCCCACCCTCGTGGCCAAGGTGTGGCCCCCCTCTGGTTGATTCTTTCTCCAGTATTTTTTATATATTCCAAAACGTGCCTCCATGAAGTTTCAGGACTTTTGGAGTTGTGTAGAATAGGTCTCTAATGTTTGCTCCTTTTCTAGCCCAGAATTCCAGCTGCCGTCATTCTCCTCTTCATGTAAATCTTGTAAAATAAGAGAGAAAAGGCATAAGTATTGTGACATAATGTGTAGTAACAGCCCATAAAGCAATAAATATCGATATAAAAGCATGATGCAAAATGGACGTATCACCCCCCTATCACCCACACTCACTTGGCGACGGTTCCAGATGCCGTCACGGAAAGGGGTTAAAAAACATTTGTTTAGGACCGACGCGCACCAGTGCTAGCTAATTGCTCCCACTTTCAATACGTATCCAGAGTGAGACTCAGAGTCATTTGGATCGGTGTAAAAGCTTGCATCGATGTAACTCTTTACGACGAACTCTTTATCACCTCCATAACCAAGAAATATTTCCTTAGTCCTCTAAGGATAATTTTGACCGTTGTCTAGTGATCTACTCCTGGATCACCATTGGTACCTCCCTGCCAGACTTATGGCAAGGCACACAATAGGTTTGGTACACAATAGGTTTGACCGTTGTCTAGTGATAAACTCATAATAGAACTGTCATCGTAACGTTAAGCGTGCGGACCCTACGGGTTCGAGAACTATGTAGACATGACCTAGAACTATTCTCGGTCAATAACCAATAGCGGAACCTGGATGCTCATATTGGCTCCTACATATTCTACAAAGATCTTTATCGGTCAAACCGCATAACAACATACGTTGTTCCCTTTGTCATCGGTATGTTACTTGCCCGAGATTCGATCGTCGGTATCCAATACCTAGTTCAATCTCATTACCGGCAAGTCTCTTTACTCGTTACGTAATGCATCATTCCGTAACTAACTCATTTAGTTACATTGCTTGCAAGGCTTATAGTGATGTGCATTACCGAGAGAGCCCAGAGATACCTCTCCGACAATCGGAGTGACAAAACCTAATCTCGAAATACGCCAACCCAACATGTACCTTTGGAGACACCTGTAGTACTCCTTTATAATCACCTAGTTACGTTGTGACATTTGGTAGAACCCAAAGTGTTCCTCCGGTAAACGGGAGTTGCATAATCTCATAGTTACAGGAACATGTATAAGTCATGAAGAAAGCAATAGCAACATACTAAACGATCAAGTGCTAGGCTAACGGAATGGGTCATGTCAATCACATCATTCTCCTAATGATGTGATCCCGTTAATCAAATGACAACACATGTCTATGGTTAGGAAACATAACCATCTTTGATTAATGAGCTAGTCCAGTAGAGGCATACTAGTGACTATATGTTTGTCTATGTATTCACACATGTATCATGTTTCCGGTTAATACAATTCTAGCATGAATAATAAACATTTATCATGATATGAGGAAATAAATAATAACTTTATTATTGCCTCTAGGGCATATTTCCTTCAGATTTATCTCTATAAATCTTGATGCTCAATATATAAGCAGCTTGACCAAGGTCTTTTATTGAAAAAAAAAATCTTATTCAAGTATCCTTTTATGCTATCCAGAAATTCAATATCATTCCTGATCAACAATATCTCATCCACATATAATATCAGAAATGCTACAGAGCTCCCACTCACTTTCTTGTAAATACAGGCTTCACCATAAGTCTCTACAAAACCATATGCTTTGATCACCTTATCAAAGTGTATATTCCAACTCCGAGATGCTTGCACCGGTCCATAGATGGGTTGCTGGAGCTTGCACACTTTGTTAGCACCTTTAGGATTGACAAAACCTTCTGGTTGCATCATATACAACTCTTCATTAAGAAATTCATTAAGGAGTGCAGTTTTGATGTCCATTTGCCAGATTTCATAAAATACGGCAATTCCTAACATGATTCGGATAGACTTAAGCATCGCTACGAGTGAGAAAATCTCATCATAGTCAACACCTTGTACTTGTCGAAAACCTTTTGCGACAAGTCGATCTTTGTAGACAGTAACATTACCATTAGCAGCAGTCTCCTTCTTGAAGATCCATTTATTCTCTATGGCTCACCGATCATCGGGCAAGTCAACCAAAGTCCACACTTTGTTCTCATACATGGATCCTATCTTGGATTTCATGGCCTCAAGCCATTTATCGGAATCTGGGCACATCGTCGCTTCCTCATAGTTCGTAGGTTCGTCATGGTCTAGTAACATGACTTCCAGAACAGGATTATCGTATCACTCTTGTGCGGACTGAGGGAGTCCTGGACTAGGGGGTGTCCGGACAGCCGGACTATCATCGTCAGCCGGACTCCAAGACTATGAAGATACAAGATTGAAGACTTTGTCCCGTGTCCGGATGGGACTTTCCTTGGCGTGGAAGGCAAGCTTGGCAATACGGATATGTAGATCTCCTACCATTGTAACCGACTCTGTGTAACCCTAGCCCTCTCCAGTGTCTATATAAACCGGAGGGTTTTAGTCCGTAGGACACACAACCATTACAACAATCATACCATAGGCTAGCTTCTAGGGTTTAGCCTCCTTGATCTCGTGGTAGATCCACTCTTGTACTACCCATATCATCAATATCAATCAAGCAGGAGTAGGGTTTTACCTCCATCGAGAGGGCCCGAACCTGGGTAAAAACATCGTGTCCCTTGTCTCTTGTTACCATCCGCCTAGACGCACAGTTCGGGACCCCCTACCCGAGATCCGCCGGTTTTGACACCGACATTGGTGCTTTCATTGAGAGTTCCTCTGTGTCGTCACCAATAGGCTTGATGGCTTCTTCAATCAACAACAACACCGTCCAAGGTGAGACTTTTCTCCCCGGACAGATCTTCGTGTTCGGCGGCTTTGCACTGCGGGCCAATTTTCTTGGCCATCTGGAGCAGATCGAAAGCTACGCCCCTGGCCATCAGGTCAGATTTGGAAGCCTAAACTTCACGGCTGACATCCGCGGAGATTTGATCTTCGATGGATTCGAACCACAGCCGAGCGTGCCGCACTGTCACGATGAGCATGATCTAGCTCTGCCGCCGGACAGTACCTTGGAGGCCGCACATGAATCCGCTCCGACCCATAGCTCGGAGCCGACCGCGCAGATCGAGGACCGGTGGTTGGACACCGCCTCGGGAGCTGCAACTGCTACGGCGATGGAGCCGAATACTGACCTTGTCCCTTATAAAGCTCGTGACTCCGAGGTGCCGGACTCCGAACCTCCTGCGCCCCTACCAATCAAATCCGATTGGGCACCGATCATGGAGTTCACCGTCGCGGACATCTTTCAGCACTCACCCTTTGGCGACATCCTAAATTCTCTAAAGCATCTCTCGCTATCAGGAGAGCCCTGGCCGGACTGCGGTCAGGATGGTTGGGATGCGGACGACGAAGAAATTCAAAGCCCACCCACCACCCACTTTGTAGCCACTGTCGACGATCTGACCGACATGCTAGACTACGACTCCGAAGACATCGACGGTATGGACGACGATGCCGGAGACGATCAAGAACCAGCGCCTACAGGGCACTGGAAGACCACCTCGTAATACGACATATACATGGTGGACACCCCAAAGGATGGGGACGGCGAAGAAGCAGCGGAGGCAGATTCCTCTAAGAAACAGCCCAAGCGCCGACGTCAGCGGTGCCGCTCTAAATCCCGCCATAGCAAGAATGGAGATTCCGGCACCGGAGATAATAACACCCCAGAGAGTGCCGAAGACAACCCCCTCCAGCAAGATTCAGCACAGGAGGACGGAGAAGCTAGCCCTCAAGAGAGAGCGGCAGACGAGGAGATAGAGGACGACAATTACATGCCTCCCTCCGGAGACGAGGCAAGCCTCAACGACGACGAATTCGTCGTGCCCGAGGATCCCGTCGAACAAGAGCGTTTTAAACGCAGGCTAATGGCCACGGCGAACAGCCTAAAAAAGAAGCAGCAACAGGTTCGAGCTGATCAAGACCTGCTGGCCGACAGATGGACCGAGGTCCTCGCGGCCGAAGAGTATGAAGTCGAACGCCCCTCCAAAAGCTACCCAAAATGCAAGTTGCTCCCCCGACTAGAGGAGGAAGCATACAAACATTCATCACCAGCGCACAATACGGCAGACCGACCACCCCGTGGTCGCAACAGAGAGGCATCTAGGCCCTCCATCAGGACCGTACCCCAGCACCGCTCGAAAAGTACAAAGCCACGAGGGAATTCGCCGGACTTGCGGGATATATTGGAGGATAAGGCAAGACAATCCAGATCTATCTACGGATCACGTGGGCGCCCCACGACCCACGACGACTACCGTCGCGCCGGATACAACAACTCCGGCCGGGCCGAACACAGCAGACAACGCTCTCTTGAGCTACGTCGTGATATTGCTCAATATAGAGGCGCCGCACACCCACTATGCTTCACAGACGAAGTAATGGATCATCAAATCCCTGAAGGGTTTAAACCCGTGAACATTGAATCCTATGATGGCACAACAGACCCCGCGGTTTGGATCGAAGATTATCTCCTTCATATCCATATGGCCCGCGGCGACGATCTCCACGCCATCAAGTATCTCCCACTCAAGCTTAAAGGACCAGCTCGGCATTGGCTTAACAGCTTGCCCACAAAGTCAATTGGGTGTTGGGAGGACCTGGAAGCCGCATTCCTCGATAACTTCCAGGGCACAGATGTGCGACCACCAGACGCCGATGACCTAAGCCACATAATTCAGCAGCCAGACGAATCGGCCAGACAGTTCTGGACACGGTTCTTAACAAAGAAAAATCAAATCGTCGACTGTCCGGATGCAGAGGCCCTCGCAGCCTTCAAACATAACATCCGCAATGAGTGGCTGGCCCGGCACCTAGGACAGGAAAAGCCGAAATCCATGGCAACCCTCACATCACTCATGACCCGCTTCTGTGCGGGAGAGGACAGTCGGCTAGCTCGCAGCAACAACCTCAGCAAAAATGCTGGCAGTCCGGATACTAAGGACCACAATGGAAGGTCGCGTCGAAACAAAAACAAACGCCGCGTTAACAGCAACAACACTGAGGATACGGCAGTCAACCCCGGATTCAGAGGCTCTAAACCCGGTCAGCAGAAGAAGCCATTCAAAAGAACTACTCCGGGTCCGTCCAATTTGGACCGAATACTCGACCGCTCTTGCCAGATACATGGCACCCCCGAAAAGCCAGCTAATCACACCAACAGATATTTTTGGGTATTCAAGCAGGCAGGCAAGTTAATTGTCAAAAACAATGACAAGGGGCTGCACAGCGACGACGAGGAAGAGGCTCGGCCGCCGAACAGTAGAGGACAGAAGGGTTTCCCCCCACAAGTGCGGACGGTAAACATGATATACGCAACCCATATACCCAAGAGGGAGCGGAAGCGTGCACTTAGGGACGTATATGCGATGGAGCCAGTCGCCCCGAAGTTCAATCCATGGTCCTCTTGCCCGATCACTTTCGATCGAAGAGACCACCCGACCAGTATCCGCCATGGCGGATTCGCCGCATTGGTTTTAGACCCAATCGTCGACGGATTTCACCTCACTAGAGTCCTGATGGACGGCGGCAGCAGCCTGAACCTGCTTTATCAGGATACAGTGCACAAGATGGGCATAGACCCCTCAAGGATTAAACCTACAAAGATGACCTTCAAAGGCGTCATACCAGGTGTTGAGGCCAATTGTACAGGCTCATTCACACTGGAAGTGGTCTTCGGATCCCCGGATAATTTCCGAAGCGAGGAGTTAATCTTCGACATAGTCCCATTCCGCAGTGGCTATCACGCTCTGCTCGGACGAACCGCATTTGTAAAATTCAACACAGTACCGCATTATGCATACCTTAAGCTCAAGATACCAGGCCCTCATGGAGTCATCACGGTCAATGGAAATACTGAACGCTCCCTCCGAATAGAGGAACACATAGCGGCTCTCGCGGCAGAAGTACAGAGCAGCCTTTTAAGGCAATTTTCGAGTCCGGTCGCTAAACGACCAGACATGGCCAAACGCGCCCGGAGTAACATCAATCAAGACCACCTGGCACGTTCCGAGCACGCGTAGCAATGCGGCCCCAACCCCAGCCCTTGCATGATTGCAAGACCAACCCTTCGCGTACATCATTACGCTCTGGAGATACCATGGGCATAGGGGGAGGGGCACGACCATGATAGGCCCAGAGTGCGGCTTAACCACACCAGGGGCTCCCAAGTGTGTCACTCTTTTTTCTTCTTTTTTGTTTTTTCCACAGGACTCTGTTCACCAGAGGCCCTGTCCGGCAGTAGATCTGCCGAACTCACGATGCAACAGCCAGGGAGGGACAAAGGCTACGACGAACACTCAGGTGGTCTCCATTATGAGCATTAAATTTGTTAAATACACCAGTCCGCAGCCCACCCCTGGAGGGGGACATGTTTAAAATAGTCCAATCCCTTGCTTACCGCACTATTTGTATCGTTCTGCACTCATGGCAGAATTCCTTGACTAAACAATGCATCACTTTTTCGCTTATAATTGCATTCCTTTTCTTATATATGTTCATTTATGACATCTTGCATTCGTACACTCTGGTACGGCCGAATACACCAGGGGCTTATGTTCCCCACATTATGGTGTGATAAGTCCGAACACTTTCACAAGTGCGGCACCCCGAACTTATAGCACTATATGCATCGGCTCCAAATCATGTCTTGGGTCAATAGTTGGGTTTGCCCGGCTCCCATGTTTTGGTACCTTACGTTCCGTTCTATCGGCTAAGGTAGCACTGGGAGAACCACTGCGATTGCGCCCCGGTTGAGCTGGGCGAGCGCCTCAGTGGAGAAAGCTAAAACTGACTGTCATGATAAGGCGAGAGCTGGTCGCTGTTCGAGAGGTCTTTTCGAGTCCCTAAAGACTTATGCCGCTTAGAGCGAGGAACCGGCATCATCCGGCCCAGGCGTGGATAGCGCCCCGAACTCGGTCTTCCGAATACTAGGGGCTTCGCTGAAATTTAAAATTATAGAATTCTATGGCTAAGTGAGAGTGTTCAAGCATTATAAGTCCGGTTGCCTTGTTCGTTGTGTTGAGCGCCTCCCTAGATGGACCCAAAAATGGGAACAAGAGTGCTCAAGTTTATCCCGAACACCCCAGCACTTGTGGCATGGGGGCTGAAGCCGACGACTTGCCATCTCTCAGATTTAATAAACGGCCGCACAGAAGGTAATATTTTAAATCAATAAGCGTTGCTTAGCGCATATGAACAAAGTTTTCAGCGCACGGGATAACACATTGCGAGTTTACTCAATAATTACATCTTTGGGGCACTCATCCGCAATCTTGCGGGCACCCTTCAGGACACTCTTATAGTACATTTCGGGCGTATGATACTCCTTTCCCACCGACGACGCGTCCGTGATAAGCCTCTCAGCATCCAGCCTGTCCCAGTGCACCTTTGCACGGGCAAGGGCTCGACGGGCACCTTCAATACAGGCGGAGCGCTTGATGATCTCCACCCAGGGGCACGCATCCACCAGCCGCCGCACGAGACCGAAGTAGCTCCCAGGCATGGCCTCTTCAGGACACAGCCAGACTATGAGGCCCTTCATGGCCTGCTCGGCTACCTTGTGGAGCTCGACCAGCTACTTCAGCTGGTCGCTAAGGGGCACCGGATGTCCGGCCTCAGCATACTGAGACCAGAAGACCTTCTCCGTTGAGCTCCCCTCCTCGGCCCGGTAGAATGCGGCGGCATTAGACACGCTGCAAGGCAGATCTGCAAATGCCCCTAGAGAGCTCCGAATTCGGGTAAGTACCAGGTAATTTACATTCACATGCTTGCTTTGCATGAAAAATGCCTTACCCGCCGCTATCTTCTTCATCGCCTCAATCTCCTGGAGGGACTTATGGGCCTCGGCCTTAGCGGCTTTGGCACTTTCAAGAGCCGAGGAAAGCTCGGACTCTCGAGTCTTCGAGTCGCGCTCCAAACTCTCATGCTTTTCCATGAGAGCCTGGAGCTCTTGCCGCACCTCCGCCACCCGCGCCTCCTGCTTCTCTCGCTCCGCTCGTTCCGCAGCCGCATTGCGTTCGGCCGCGGACACGGCCTCCTTCAGGGTTGCCACCTCGTTCGTGGCCCCTGCAGTACCCACGTTATCCTTGTTATTTCTATTGCAACCAAAATCCTTTTCTGTAAGGTACAAATTTAAAAGTGGTGTTACTCACCTTCTTTGTCCTCGAGCTGCTTCTTGGCAAGGCCGAGCTCTTGCTCGGACCGCTCGAGGTCCTGCTTCAAAGCACCGACCTCCGCAGTCAGTGCGGCAGAGGTCAGCAGCGCAGCCTGCAAACCCATATTGACATAATTTTTAGCACTCCTACGTATATCTTTTTTAGATCCTCAGTCCGGCTTTTCTTTTCGAACACCAAACCGAGCATCAGGGGCTACTGTCTATGCGGTATCACATTACATATTTTAAACTTCTTACCTCAAAGCCTGTTAGAAGGCTACTGCAGGCTTCGGTCAGCCCGCTCTTGGCGAGCTGAACCTTCTGAATCACCGCACTCATGATAGTGCGGTGTTCTTCCTCGATGGAAGCGCCGTTAAGCGCCTCCAACAAGTTGTCCGGCGCCTCCGGTTGGACGGAGGCTGCCAGCGTCACGGTCTTGCCCTTCTTACGAAGGGGCCGCCTGCTGGACTCCGGAACCACTGCGGGTTCCGGCATGGAGTCCGGCGCAAAGTCCGGGAGGCTGCCTTGCGGCACCTCCGGAGCCTCCTCCTGATGAGTCCCCTCCTGGGATCCCACCTCGGCGTCCTCGGCGTCGCGAGGGGTGGAGGCGGTCGGAATGGAATCCACGTCCGACGGAGCCAAGGACCCGCTCGATGAAGCGGGAAGATCATCATCGGCCGGACTACAGGTAGTGTGCGGCATTAGAAGGACGCTATGTGACACAAAAGAGAAATTATAAATCATTCAGGAATCCGGATACTTACGATCTTGCCGGAGGCCTGGCCCTTGAGGGCCACTCTTCGTCGCCAACGTTGGCGTTGGCGGAGCTGTCCGGGGGAAGGGTCCTTCCCCTCTTGGACCCTTCGGCCTCCCCCGTTGGGGAAGCCTTCCTTTTCCTCTCTCCCCCCTCCGGGGGAGAGTCCTCTTTCTCCTCCTCGTCTTCGGGGGAGGAGTCCGCCTCGGAGCCATCGGACGATGAGTCCGATATCACCTGGCGCCGGGAACTTCTTCGAGTTCCCGTGGCCTTCTTCTTGGCCTTCTTCTCCGGCACCACATAAAGTGCCGGGACTAGCAGCCCCGTTAAACGGGCGTCCGCTGGGTCTTCGGGAAGGGGAGTCGGACAGTCTACCTGTCCGGACGTCCTCTGCCAGTCCTGTCAAAGGCATTGGGAGTTTTAAATCCCACATAGAGTCAAACTATGAAAGAAAATAAGTGTCCCATAGAGGATAACAAAACTTACCTCGCCGGCCGGGCGCTTGGTGCTGAATCCGCGGTCTTCCGTCGCGGATGCGGGGGCTTCTCCGCCCTTGAACAGCACCCTCCAGGCAGCTTCATACATCGTGTCGAAGAGCCCACTCAGGGTCCAGTGCTGTGCCAGATCGAACTCCCACAAATTGAAGGCCCGTTGTTGGCAGGGGAGAATCCGGCGGACGAGCATGACCTGGATCACATTGACAAGCCTAAGCTTCTTGTTCACCAAGGTCTGGAGACAGGACTGGAGTCCTGTCAGCTCCTCCGAACTGCCCCATAGCAAGCCCTTCTCTTTCCAGGAGGTGAGCTGCATGGGGATACCAGATCTGAACTCGGGGGCCGCTGCCCATTTAGGGTCACGCGGCTCGGTGATGTAGAACCACCCCGATTGTCACCCCTTGACGGACTCCACGAAGGCCCCCTCGAGCCAGGTGACGTTCGGCATTTTGCCCACCATGGCGCCTCCGCACTCCGCTTGGATGCCCTTCACAACCTTCGGCTTGACATTGAAGGTCTTGAGCCACAAGCCGAAGTGGGGCTGGATGCAGAGGAAGGCCTCGCACACGACGATAAACGCCGAGATGTTGAGGATGAAGTTTGGCGCCAGATCGTGGAAGTCCAGGCCGTAGTAGTACATGAGCCCCCAGACGAAGGGATGAAATGGGAAGCCCAGTCCATGGAGGAAGTGGGGAAGGAATACGACCCTCTCATGGGGCCTGGGGGTGGGGATGAGCTGCCCCTCATCGGGCAGCCGGTGCGCGATGTCGCTGGAAAGTTATCCGGCACCGCGCAGCTTTTCGATGTGCCCCTCCTTAACGGAGGAGGTCATCCACTTACCTCCCGCTCCAGACATGACTGGAGAAGGTCGAGACGAGATGTGCGGACTTGGGCGCTGGAGCTCGAGTGCGCGGAGATGGATAAGCAAAAGAGGAAGAAGGCGTAGGTAAAAAGGTGGATCCTTATCCCCTTATATGGGCAGACGAAGACTATGCATCCCCACCCGCCTGGTAAAACTCGCTTATCTCCCAAGCGCCACCATCAATGGCGCGGTTGGGTTACCCACGTCCGTATTGATGGGAATCCCGGAATAAGGGGAACACGATCTCTGCTTCGACAAGACGTGCCAAGGAAACCGCTTCGCTAAACGCGTAGAGGTGGTATAATAAAAAACGAATCAAGTAAAGGCTTGGTAGTGGCGTGACGTCATGCCACAGAATACGTCAGCAGATTGAACTTGTGTACATATTATTCTCTCTACGGTGGAATGTGGAATTTATTTTGCAGAGCCGGACACTATCCTGGTGTTCACAATCTTCTATGAATTATTCGGAGGAGGAACCCGCCTTGCAATGTCGAACAATATGTGCGTCGGACTCATCGTCATTGAAGCCTGGTTCAGGGGCTACTGAGGGAGTCCTGGACTAGGGGGTGTCTGGACAGCCGGACTATCATCGTCAGCCGGACTCCAAGACTATGAAGATACAAGATTGAAGACTTCATCCCGTGTCCGGATGGGACTTTCCTTGGCCTGGAAGGCAAGCTTAGCAATACGGATATGTAGATCTCCTACCATTGTAACCGACTCTGTGTAACCCTAGCCCTCTCCGGTGTCTATATAAACCGGAGGGTTTTAGTCCGTAGGACACACAACCATTACAACAATCATACCATAGGCTAGCTTCTAGGGTTTAGCCTCCTTGATCTCGTGGTAGATCCACTCTTGTACTACCCATATCATCAATATCAATCAAGCAGGAGTAGGGTTTTACCTCCATCGAGAGGGCCCGAACCTGGGTAAAAACATCGTGTCCCTTGTCTCCTGTTACCATCCGCCTAGACGCACAGTTCGGGACCCCCTACCCGAGATCCGCCGGTTTTGACACCGACACGGACCATTCTCTGGTTGACCTACGAGGTCCGATAGTAACTTGATCTGAAGCTTCATGATCATTATCATTAGCTTCCTCTCTAGTTGGTGTAGGCATCACTAGAACTGATTTCTATGATGAGCTACTTTCCAATTCGAGAGAAGGTACAATTACCTCATCAAATTCAACCTCCTCCCACTCACTTCTTTCAAGAGAAACTCCTTCTCTAGAAAAGATCCATTCTTAGCAACGAAAATCTTGCCTTCGGATCTGTGATAGAAGGTGTACCCAATATTTCTTTTGGGTATCCTATGAAGACGCACTTATCTGATTTGGGTTCGAGCTTATCATTTTGAAACTATTACACATAAGCATCGCAACCCCAAACTTTAAGAAAGATAGCTTTGGTTTCTTGCCAAACCATAGTTCATACGGTGTCGTCTCAACGGATTTAGACGATGCCCTATTTAATGTGAATGTAGCTGTCTCCAATGCATAACCCCAAAACAATAGTGGTAAATCGGTAACAGACATCAAAGATTGCACCATATCTATTAAAGTACGGTTGCAACGTTAGGACACATCATTACGCTGTGGTGTTCCAGGTGGCGTGAGTTGTGAAACTATTCCACATTGTTTTAAATGAAGGCCAAACTCATAACTCAAATATTTTCCTCCGCGGTCAGGTCGTAGAAACTTTATTTTCTTGTTACGATGATTCTCCACTTCACTCTGAAATCTTTGAACTTGTCAAATGTTTCAGACTTGTGTTTCATCAAGTAGATATACCCATATCTACTCAAATCATCTGTGAAGGTCAGAAAATAATGATAACCGCCGCGTGCCTTGATACGTCTCCAACGTATCTATAATTTTTGATTGTTCCATGCTATTCTATTACCCCTTTTGGATGTTTATGGGCTTTATTTTACACATTTATATCATTTTTGGGACTAATCTACTGACCGGAGGCCCAGCCCATAGTGTTGTTTTATTGCCTATTTCAGTATTTCGAAGAAAAGGAATACCAAACGGAGTCCAAACGGAATGAAACCTTCAGCAGCGTGATTTTTTGGAAGAATATGATCCTGGAGACTTGGAGTTCACGTTAGAAGATCCTCGAGGCAGCCACGAGATAGGAGGGCCCCACCTGTAGGGCGCGCCCCCCTGTCTCGTGGGCCCCTCGAGGCTCCCCCGACCGACTTCTTTCGCCTATATAAGCCTACGTACCCTAAAACCATCGGATATCAAGATAGATCGGGAGTTTCGCCGCCGCAAGCCTCTGTAGCCACCAAAAACCTCTCGGGAGTCCGTTCCGGCACCCTGCCGGAGGGGGAACCCATCACCAGTGGCCATCTTCATCATCTCGGCGCTATCCATGACGAGGAGGGAGTAGTTCACCCTCGGGGGTGAGGGTATGTACCAGTAGCTATGTGTTTGATCTCTCTCTCTCTCTCTCGTGTCCTCTCTATGGCACGTTCTTGATGTATCGCGAGCTTTGTTATTATAGTTGGATCTTATGATGTTTCTCCTCCTCTACTCTCTTGTGATGAATTGAGTTTCCCTCTTGAAGTTATCTTATCGGATTGAGTCTTTAATTTGAGAACACTTGATGTATGTCTTGCCGTGTTTATCTGTGGTGACAATGGGATATCACGTGCCACTTGATGTATGTTTTGGTGACCAACTTGCGGGTTCTTCCCATGAACCTATGCACAGGGCTTGGCACATGTTTTCTTGACTCTCCGGTAGAAACTTTGGGGCACTCTTTGAAGTACTTTCTGTTGGTTGGACGAATCTAAGATTGTGTGATGCATATCGTATAATCATACCCACGGATACTTGAAGTGACAATGGAGTATCTAGGTGACATTAGGGTTTTGGTTGATTTGTGTCTTAAGGTGTTATTCTAGTACGAACTCTTTTATAGATTGATCCGAAAGAATAGCTTTGAGGTGGTTTCGTACCCTACCATAATCTCTATGTTTGTTCTCCGCTATTAGTGGTTTTGGAGTGACTCTTTGTCGCATGTTGAGGGATTGTTATATGATCTATCTATGTTATTATTGTTGAGAGAACTTGCACTAGCGAAAGTATGAACCCTAGGCCTTGTTTCCTATCATTGCAATACCGTTTACGCTCACTTTTATCATTAGTTACCTTGCTGTTTTTATTATTTCAGATTACAAAAACCTATATCTACTATCCATATTGCACTTGTATCACTATCTCTTCGCCGAACTAGTGCACCTATACAATTTACCATTGTATTGGGTGTGTTGGGGACACAAGAGACTCTTTGTTATTTGGTTGCAGGGTTGTTTGAGAGAGATCATCTTCATCCTACGCCTCCCACGGATTGATAAACCTTAGGTCATCCACTTGAGGGAAATTTGCTACTGTCCTACAAACCTGTGTACTTGCAGGCCCAACAACGTATACAAGAAGAAGCTTGTGTAGTAGACATCATCCCTCAACACTCATTGGACCACATACATCGGTATGTATTATTTCCAATAAGTCATTGGCTCACTCCATTGTTTCGGAGAACGGAGTTTTAGTCATCTTGCCCATGAGGCATGGTTTGCAAGTATCAAATGATTCATAATCAAGTGATTCCAAAAGCCCATCTGCATGGAGTTGCTTCATGCGCTTTACACCAATATGACCTAAATGGCAGTGCCACAAATATGTTGCACTATCATTGTCAACTCTGCATCTTTTGGCATCAATATTATGAATATGTGTATCACTATGATTGAGATTCAATAGACCATTTACATTGGGTGTATGACCATAGAAGGTTTTGTTCATGTAAACAGAACAACAATTATTCTCTGACTTAAATGAATAACCGTATTGCAATAAACAGGATCCAATCATATTCATGCTCAACGCAAAAACCAAATAACATTTATTTAGGTCCAACACTAATCCCGAAGGTAGAGGGAGTGTGCGTTGGTGATCTTATCAGCCTTGGAATCACTTCCAACACACATCGTCACCTCGCCCTTAACTAGTCTCTGTTCATTCTGTAACTCATGTTTCGAGTTACTAATCTTAGCAACTGAACCGGTATCAAATACCTGGGGTTACTATGAACACTAGTAAAATACACATCAATAACATGTATATCAAATATACCTTTGTTCGCTTTGCCATCCTTCTTATCCGCCAAGTATTTGGGATAGTTCCGCTTCCAATGACTATTCCCTTTGCAGTAGAAGCACTCAGTTTCAGGCTTAGGTCTAGCTTTGGGTTTCTTCACGGGAGTGGCAACTTGCTTGTCATTCTTCTTGAAGTTCCCTTTCTTTTCCTTTGCCCTTTTTCTTGAAACTAGTGGTCTTGTCAACCATCAACACTTGATTCTTTTTCTTGATTTCTACCTTCGCCGATTTCAGCATCACGAAGAGCTCGGGAATCGTTTTCGTCATCCCTTGCATATTATAGTTTATCACGAAGTTCTAGTAGCTTGGTGATAGTGACTAGAGAACTTTGTCAATCAATATCTTATCTGGAAGATTAACTCCCACTTGATTCAAGCGATTGTACTACCCAGACATTCTGAGTACATGCTCACTGGCTGAGCCATTCTCTTCCATCTTGTAGGCAAAGTACTTGTCAGAGGTCTCATACCTCTCGACATGGGCATGAGTCTGAAATACCAATTTCAACTCTTGGAACATCTTATATGCTCTGTGGCGTTCAAAACGTTTTTGAAGTCCCGGTTCTAAGTCGTAAAGAATGGTGCACTAAACTATTAAGTAGTCATCATACCGAGCTTGTCAAACGTTCATAACGTCTACATCAGCTCCTGCAATAGGTCTGTCACCTAGTGGTGCATCAAGGACATAATTCTTCTGTGCAGCAACGAGGATAACCCTCAGATCACGGACCCAGTACGCATCATTGCTACTATCATCTTTCAACTTAGTTTCCTCTAGGAAGATATCAAAAACATAGGGGAGCTACAACGCGAGCTATTGGTCTACAACATAGATATGCAAATACTATCAGGACTAAGTTCATGATAAGTTCAATTAATCATATTACTTAAGAACTCCCACTTAGATAGACATCCATCGAGTCATCTAGATGATCACGTGATCCATATCAACTAAACCATGTCTGATCATCACGTGAGATGGAGTAGTTTTCAATGGTGAACATCTCTATGTTGATCATATCTACTATATGATTCATGTTCGACCTTTCAGTCTCCAGTGTTCCGAGGCCATGTCTGTACATGCTAGGCTCATCAAGTTTAACTAGAGTATTCCGCATGTGCAAAACTGTCTTGCACCCGTTTTATGTGAACGTAGAGCTTATCACACCCGATCATCACGAGGTGTCTCAGCACGACGAACTATCGCAAGGTGCATATTCAGGGAGAACACTTATACCTTGAAATTTTAGTAAGGGATCATCTTATAATGCTACCGCCATACTAAGCAAAATAAGATGCATAAAATATAAATATCACATGCAATCAAAATATGTGACATGATATGGCCATCATCATCTTCTGCCTTTGATCTCCATCTCCAAAGCACTGTCATGATCTCCATTGTAGCGTCGTGGTTGTCTCGCCAACTATTGCTTCTACAACTATCGCTAACGCATAGTGATAAAGTAAAACAATTACATGGCGTTTGCCTTTCATATAATAAAGCGACAACCATAAGGCTCCTGCCAGTTGCCGATAACTTTTACAAAACATGATCATCTCATACAATAATATATATCACATCATGTCTTGACCATATCACATCACAACATGCCCTACAAAAACAAGTTAGATGTCCTCTACTTCGTTGTTGCAACTTTTACGTGGCTGCTACGGGATTCTAGCAAGAACCGTTCTAACCTACGCATAAAAACCACAACGGTGATTTATCAAGTTTGCTGTTTTAACCTTCAACAAGGACCAGCCGCAGTCAAATTCGATTCAACTAAAGTTGGAGAAACAGACACCCGCCAGCCACCTTTATGCAAAACTAGTTGCATGTCTGTCGGTGGACCGTCTCATGAACGTGGTCATGTAAGGTTGGTCCCGGCCGCTTCATTCAACAATACCGCGGAATCAAATAAGACATTGGTGGTAAGCAATATGACGATCACCGCCCACAACTCTTTGTGTTCTACTCGTGCATATCATCTACGCATAGACCTGGCTCGGATGCTACTGTTGGGAAATGTAGCATGCAATTTCAAAAAAAATTCCTACGCTCATGCAAGATCTATCTAGGAGATGCATAGCAACGAGAGGGGGAGAGTGTGTCCACGTATCCTTGTAGATCGAAAGCGAAAGCCTCTCAATAACGCGGTTGATGTAGTCGAACTTCTTCTCGTTCCGACCGGTCAAGCATCGAACGTACGACACCTCGAGTTCTACACACGTTCAACTCGATGACGTCCCCCAAACTCTTGATCCAGCAAAGTGTCGAGGGAGAGTTTTGTCAGCATGACGGCGTGGTGACGGTGATGGTGAAGTGATCCGCGCAGGGCTTCGCCTAAGCACTACGACAATATGTGTTGGGGAACGTAGCAGGAAATAAAAAAATTCTACGCATCACCAAGATTAATCTATGGAGTCATCTAGCAACGAGAGAGAGGAGTGCATCTACATACCCTTGTAGATCGCGAGCGGAAGCGTTCAAGACAACGGGGTTGATGGAGTCGTCCTCGTCGTGATCCAAATCATCCATGATCCTAGCGCCGAACGGACGGTACCTCCGCGTTCAACACACATACGGTTGGAGAAGACGTCTCCTCCTTCTTGATCCAGCAAGGGGGAAGGAGAGGTTGATGGAGATCCAGCAGCACGACGGCGTGGTGGTGGAAGTAGCGGTGATCTCGGCAGGGCTTCGCCAAGCTCAGCGAGAGGGAGAGGTGTTACGAGGGGAGAGGGAGGCGCCAGGGGCTAGGGTGCGTAGCCCTCAATCCCCCCTCTTTATATAAGGGACCTGGGGGCGCCGGCCCCTAAGATCCCATCTCAAGGGGGGCGGCAGCCAAGGGGGGGACTTGCCCCCCAAGTCAAGTGGGGCGCCCCCCACCCCTAGGGTTTCCAACCCTAGGCGCAGGGGGAGGCCCAAGGGGGGCGCACCAGCCCACCAGGGGCTGGTTCCCTTCCCACTTCAGCCCATGGGCCCCTCTGGGATAGGTGGCCCCACCCGATGGACCCCCCGGGACCCTTCCGGTGGTCCCGGTACAATACCGGTGACCCCCGAAACTTTCCCGATGGCCGAAACTGGACTTCCTATATACAAATCTTCAACTTAGTACCATTCCGGAACTCCTCGTGATGTTCGGGATCTCATCCGGGACTCTGAACAACTTTCGGGTTACCGCATACTAATATCTCTACAACCCTAGCGTCACCGAACCTTAAGTGTGTAGACCCTACGGGTTCGGGAGACACGCAGACATGACCGAGACGACTCTCCGGTCAATAACCAACAGCGGGATCTGGATACCCATGTTGGCTCCCACATGCTCCTCGATGATCTCATCAGACGAACCACGATGTCGAGGATTCAAGTAATCCCGTATACAATTCCCTTTGTCAATCGGTACGTTACTTGCCCGAGATTCGACCGTCGGTATCCCAATACCTCGTTCAATCTCGTTACCGGCAAGTCACTTTACTCGTACCGTAATGCATGATCCCGTGACCAACCACTTGGTCACATTGAGCTCATTATGATGATGCATTACCGAGTGGGCCCAGAGATACCTCTCCGTCATACGGAGTGACAAATCCCAGTCTCGATTCGTGTCAACCCAACAGACAATTTCGGAGATACCTGTAGTACACCTTTATAGCCACCCAGTTACGTTGTGACGTTTGGTACACCGAAAGCACTCTTACGGTATCCGGGAGTTACACGATCTCATGGTCCAAGGAAATGATACTTGACATTAGAAAAGCTCTAGCAAACGAACTACACGATCTTGTGCTATGCTTAGGATTGGGTCTTGTCCATCACATCATTCTCCCAATGATGTGATCCCGTTATCAATGACATCCAATGTCCATGGTCAGGAAACCGTAACCATCCATTGATAAACGAGCTAGTCAACTAGAGGCTCACTAGGGACATTTTGTTGTCTACGTATTCACACATGTATTACGATTTCCGAATAACACAATTATAGCATGAACAATAGACAATTATCATGAACAAGGAAATATAATAATAACCATTTTATTATTGCCTCTAGGGCATATTTCCAACAGTCTCCTGTCGTGGTTCTAAGTCTGACAGTAGAGTGGGGGGTAGGTATGGAGAGGCAAGGCCCTAGCTATGGAGCAGTTGTAAACACAAGAGATGTACGAGTTCAGGCCCTTCTCGGAGGAAGTAATAGCCCTACGTCTCGGAGCCCGGAGGCGGTCGAGTGGATTATGTGTATAGGGATTACAGGGGTG
Source organism: Triticum timopheevii (assembly GCA_963921465.1). Classification (NCBI taxonomy): domain Eukaryota; kingdom Viridiplantae; phylum Streptophyta; class Magnoliopsida; order Poales; family Poaceae; genus Triticum; species Triticum timopheevii. The sequence goes on along the minus strand of OY997272.1, from coordinate 187,112,779 downwards.
CGAACCCTTTACACTGAGGTGGGGGTGGCTTATATAGTGCCTGCCAGCCCCCTCCGGCCCTCAGTAATGCAGGGTTTAAAGTACATTAAGTCTGGGGCGTTACTGGTAACGCCCCACATAAAGTGTCTTAAATACCATAAAGTCTACCTAACTACAGACTGTTACGGTACAGAGTGCTTCTTGACCTTCTGGTGGTCGAGTGTGTCTTCGTGGTCGAGTCCTTCGAGTCCGTCGAGTGGTGTTCTCCTTGGTCGACTGGAAGGTAGTCTCTTATAATAATGGTGTCCTTGTGTAGGGTACTTAGATCAGGTCTATGACCCTATCCTAGGTACATGACTCCAACATTAGCCCTCGAATGGATTGAGGCTTGAGTGAGGAAGGAGTTGATATTATTTCCGACTGGCTTCTGCGTTCTGGATATGTGTTGCCTTGGACCAATAATCTCTTCGTTGATAATCATCAACTTTTCTTCAGTCGACTTGATCCATTCTTTTCTTTCGTCGAGTGACCTTTTGAACTTAACAATTTCCGAGCTACGGATCGCAGGAAATCCCGCGTCTGACAGACCGATCTGCCGTTCGCGGATTCTGCGGGATACAAAATTTCGGGAAGCGCGCAAAGCGGGGCGGACCGCTTTGCTCGGATGGGATAGGGCATAAATGCATCAATTCTCGCGCCGCCTTTTTCACCATGTATCGCGTCCGCGCGACTGTTTCGGGATGTGATTGGATCGGCCGGGCCCACCTGTCATCCACTCGGAAGGGATATTATAAAGGCGCCCGGCGATGGTCTTTGAATAGTATCTCTGCATTCTCTTTCTGCTCTCCTTGCCTCCGCCCACCGCGCCCGCTCTCGCCTCCGCACAACCGATCCTCGTGCGTCTCGTCGGCTGCCATGGTGAAGGAGAAGACGGCGGTGCTGGAACGCGCGAAGAAGGCATCGGCGACGGCGAAGGCGAAAGGGAGGACCACCAGTCGCGGCGGGTCTTCGTCTAGATCTCGTCTGCCGAACGGCTGGGTCCAAGGAGATTGGATCCGGTCGACCATCACGGAGAAGGATCTCCTCGACATGGCCAACGATGGTCTGATCCCCCACGGAGCGGCAAGGCTCCCGGGGAACGAGTGGTAGCCCCAGCCGGAAGAGGGTGAGTGCGTGCTTCTGGCTACCCACGTCGACCGCGGATTTTCTTTGCCACCGAGTGTTTTCTTCCGTGGTTTCTTGAACTTCTTTGGAGCGCAACTCCACCACTTCACCCCGAATTCTATCGCCTACCTTGCCGCATTTGTGTCCAGGTGTGAGAACTTTCTGGGTTGCCGACTGCACTGGGGCCTGTTCAAGCACATATTCACGTGTCGCTCTCAGACCATGAAGAAGGCGAGTCCAGATGACGACAAAACCAAAGTTGTCCAGATGTGTGGAGGTCTGGGGATCCAAATGAGGAACAAGAGCACCTTCCCAGCCATGACGTTCCCCGAGTCGGTCAGAGGCTGGCAGTCGACCTGGTTCTACTGCCAGAATGAGTCGACGCCGGGGCAGTCGAGTGGACTCCCTCAGTTTACCATGGACCGAGTCAACAAACCCTCCTCTCTGAAGGTGATTCCGGAGGAGAAAGCCAACGTGAAGATGCTGATGGAGCGCGTAGTCCAGTTGGTTCGGGAGGGAGTGACGGGTATGGATCTCCTAGAGGTTTTTCTTAGGCGGCGCATCCAGCCTCTTCAGTTCCGGAGCCATTGCATGTGGTTGTACCGCGGGACTGAAGATGAGACTCGGATCAATCCAGAAGCAGTCGACGATGCCACGCTGGAAAGCTGGATGGCCGCGGTCACTAGGAACAAGGACAACCCTCGTGGAGCCAGGAGGATCCCTCCACTCGACCATCGCAGCATTCCAGACAAGGTATGCCCACTCTGCCTCCAATTGTATTCTTGCCATATTTATTTCTGTTTCCTCCGCAAATTAGTCGATTGATCTTTGTCTTGATGTCTAACAGGCCCTCACCGAACTGTACTCGATGCCCAATGGAGCACAGACTCCGATTGAAGAGGGAGAAGCGAGCGGGGGCGAGAGCCAGGAGGAGTGGGACTCGGATGCTGCTGAAGATGAAGATGATGACGATGACGATGAGGAGGAAGAAGAAGAGGAGGAGGAGGAGGAGGTCGCACCACCGCGCTTGGAAAGGCGGTCGAAACTTGCCCATGACCCTGCGACTGAACAAGGTAAGGGGGTTGCGACTGTCGCGCAGTCGACCAAGCGCCCTCGGACCACTTCTCCGGTGCCGACTGAAAAGGCACCGAAGTAGTCCAGGGTGGCATCGTCAAAGCCGACCAAGGTCCTGCCGAAGATGAAGGTGTCCATCCCCACCATATCAGGGTAAACATGCTGCTTGAGCCTTCTTGTTTTGTGCGAGCTTTATCTTTGATTGACACTTGAGTTAGCCGACTGATTTTTTGGAATTGCAGTGCTGCTACCTCCGATACCTCAGCCAGGGCTGACGATCATGAGATGGAGGATGCCGCAACTTCAAAACCTGGTATCACTCTCTTAATTCCGTTTTTAGTCGATTGACTCTTCGTCTCTAATTCTGATTCTTTTCTGTAGCTTCATCCAATGTCGTTATCACCCTTCCTGACGACGACAACGGCGAGGAACCGCTGAAGCACAGGAGGAGCAGGAAAGCGTCTGCCGGCAGGGCGGCCCAGGATGTAACGGTGCCCGAGACTCTGATCGCGGGGGAGGAGGACACCGCTCGGCACACTGTGTCTTTCGCGGTGCCACTGACGAGTGCTCTCCCTGCTTCGTCGAGTGCCGCGCAGACTTCTCTCTTCACGACGCACCACGTCTCGGAGGACCAAGCCAGTGCTGCAAAGGAAGCGATACGCCAGGCGGGGATCATGATGGAGCAGGTGAAGGCCATCCGGGAAGCAAGCCAGGCGGCCTACGACGCCAGTTCTGCTCTTCAAAGCAATGTTCAGGTCAGTCGAATCGCCTGTTCTGTTAGGATATGCTATCAAAAGGCTTTTCTTTCTCGAATCCATAGCAATCACCCACTGGGTGTGTCGATTGAAACTCCGGTTTAGCGGGAGCACGCTGAGTGCACCCGCTGGGTGTAGTCCCCAAGGCTATGGTTGACTGCTGGCAGTCGACCATAGGCTTTAGAAGTTAAGTTTTTCTGTCAGTCGACTAGGTCGAATGAATTTCTGAAACCGGTGGGGGAACGCTGAGTGCGCCCACTGGGTGTAGTCCCCGAGACTGTAGTCGACTGCTTGCAGTTGATTACAGTCTGAAGAATACGGCTTGTTTGTTTCTCTTTTTTTTTGGGTCGACTGGTCGATTCTATCTTTAATATAACTAGTGGGGGCACGGGTCGACTGGTCGACTCTATCTTTAATAGAACTAGTGGGGGCACGCTGAGTGCACCCACTGGGTGTAGTCCCCGAGACTACGATCGAATGTTTGTATTCGGCTGTAGTCTTAGAAACGCATGATTTTCTCTTATCCACTCGGAAGTGAATTATCCTTGACATTTTGTCGATTGGTTCTTCGCAGAAATCCTGCGACCTTGCGGCTCGTTATACCGAGCTGGAGAACAAGCACATCCAGCTCGAGCTGGATCTGAAGCTGGTCCAGGAGAATCTGACGAAGGCGAAGGAGGAGACCAAAGGTATGTTCGGTGAGACCTCGATGACTGTTTTTGTCCTTCATCTGTTTCAAAATCTGACCTTCACCTGCTTTATAGGCAAGGTGAAGGAGGCCCAGAAGAAGAAAGATCTTGAACTAGCTGAGAAGACAAAACTTGCTGACGAGAAGTTAGCTTCGGTCACCAAGCTCGAAGAAGAAAATACTAATCTGAAAGCTGCTCTTGAGATTGCCAACAAGGAGGTTAGTCGACTGAAAAACGACAAAGCTGCTCTGAATGACAAGGCCAGTCAATTGGCTGGGAAGAAGAAAGATCTGGAGGCTTTTCTGAGTGGACTTGCCAAGAAGTTGTTCCTCATGCTCGAAGGTAATCCTTTGCGTCAAACAACCATTTTTAGTGATCTTTCCATTCGACCATTGCCTTGACTCAGTAATTGTACTTGCAGAATTCTGCCAAAACTTTGAAGAGGAAACTAGTCGACTGGAACCGAACCTGGACCCCGTCAACTCTCCAGTGAACGATGAAGTTGCCATGAATGTGTTCTGACTTGAGTCCCGCGTTGCTGCTGTTGTTGACTATCTTGCAAGGCTAAAAGTCGCCACTTCCCGCATCGACAGCACGCTTTGGCCCAGGGAGACACTCCAGAACGACCTCGAGTCTCTGATGGCTCGACTGAACACAGTTCCTGGTCGAGTGCAGGAGTGGAAAAATTCCTCTGCGAGGTGTGGCGCAGATGTTGCTCTGTGTCTGGCTCGAGTTCACTGCAAGGATGCGCGAGAAGATAAGTTGGCGGCTCTTCGGGTGGCCAACACCAAGAAGCACGACTTCAGGTCCTTCATGGAGACCTTCATTGCTGCTGCCACTCGGATCGCGGACGGAATTGACCTTGATGAGTTTGTTGCACCTTCCAGCCCTCCACAAGAGGGGTAAAAAACTTCTTTGAGCTTGACACTTTAAATTTGCCTCAGTATGCCGAGTGATTTTGTAACCGATAAACCTTAACAGGCTTAGTGCCTGAGCACTTTCGGCTCCCTTAGGTATCCATCTGAACTTGGATTCGACGTTTGAATACACTTGTTTTTGGCTTGAAAATGTCTTTTGCAGGTTTTAAAGCAAGGTGCCTACTGCAATCGACTTTCTCTTTAATTCTCTTAGGCGAGCACTGGGTTGCAGCTAAGCCCCCGAGTGAGAAGTTTGCTCTTCACTCGGTAGGATTTTTATATCTTAGGCGAGCACTGGGCTGCAACTAAGCCCCCGAGTGAGAGGTTTGCTCTTCACTCGGTAGGATTTTTGTACCTTAGGCGAGCACTGGGCTGCAGCTAAGCCCCCGAGTGAGAGGTTTGCTCTTCACTCGGTAGGATTTTTGTACCTTAGGCGAGTACTTGGACTGCAGCTAAGCCCCCGAGTGAGAGGTTTGCTCTTCACTCGGTAGGATTTTTATACCTTAGGCGAGCACTGGGCTGTAGCTAAGCCCCCGAGTGAGAGGTTTGCTCTTCACTCGGTAGGATTTTTGTACCTTAGGCGAGTACTTGGACTGCAGCTAAGCCCCCGAGTGAGAGGTTTGCTCTTCACTCGGTAGGATTTTTGTACCTTAGGCGAGTACTTGGACTACAGCTAAGCCCCCGAGTGAGAGGTTTGCTCTTCACTCGGTAGGATTTTTATACCTTAGGCGAGCACTGGGCTGCAGCTAAGCCCCCGAGTGAGAGGTTTGCTCTTCACTCGGTAGGATTTTCACGTTGTACTTGTGGTGTAGCTCAGAGGAGAGGGACGCAGTCGACCTGCACCTCGTCCTCCTTATGACCGCACATTGTACTTATGGCGTAGCTCAGAGGAGAGGGTCGCAGTCGACCTGCACTTCATCCTCCTTGCGAGCGCACGTTGTATTTGTGGCGTAGCTCGAAGGAGAGAGTCGCAGTCGACCTGCACCTCGTCCTCCTTACGACCGCACATTGTACTTATGGCGTAGCTCAGAGGAGAGGGTCGCAGTCGACCTGCACTTCTTCCTCCTTGCGAGCGCACGTTGTATTTGTGGCGTAGCTCGGAGGAGAGGGTCGCAGTCGACCTGCACCTTGTCCTCCTTACGACCGCACATTGTACTTATGGCGTAGCTCAGAGGAGAGGGTCGCAGTCGACCTGCACTTCGTCCTCCTTGCGAGCGCACGTTGTACTTGTACTTAGGCGAGTACTTGGACTGCGGCTAAGCCTCCGAGTGGGAGTCTGGCTCACCACTCGGTAGGATTTTATTTAAACTTAGGCGAGTACTTGGACTGCAGCTAAGCCCCCGAGTGGGAGTCTGGCTCACCACTCGGTAGGATTTTATTTAAACTTAGGCGAGTACTTGGACTGCAGCTAAGCCCCCAAGTGGGAGTCTGGCTCACCACTCGGTAGGATTTTATTTAAACTTAGGCGAAACGGATTCGCAGCTAAGCCTTCCGAGTGGGAGTCTGGCTCATCACTCGACAAGGATTTTTTGCAAACTTAGGCGAAACGGATTCGCAGCTAAGTCACTCACTGAGGGGGAAATTTTATTGGACAAAATAAAAAGTGACAAAAATTATGGAGAAATTATGACACTATTATTTTGTAATCCATGAACTACAGAAGTATTTTATTACAACTCATCTGAGTGAAAATTTTAAGTGTAAAATGGGCGGAGTAGCTCCGCGTTCCAAGCCCGGGGCTCGTCGATATTGTGCTTGACGTTGTAGATGCGGTATGCTCCGTTGTGGAGAACTTTAGTGACGATGAAGGGTCCTTCCCAAGAAGGAGCAAGCTTGTGTTGTTTCTATTGATCCACTCGGAGAACTAAATCTCCTTCCTGGAAGGCTCGACTCTTCACATTTCTGGCGTGGAAGCGACGCAAGTCTTGTTGGTAGATGGTCGATCGGATCAAGGCCATCTCCCTTTCCTCCTCTAAAAGGTCGACTGCGTCCTGCCGCGCTTGTTCAGCTTCTGCTTCGTTGTAGAGTTCAACCCGAGGAGCATTGTGGAGAAGATCACTCGGCAAAACTGCTTCAGCTCCATAGACCAAGAAGAATGGAGTTCTCCCGGTCGACCGATTAGGCGTGGTCCGCAGTCCCCAAAGCACCGAGGGAAGTTCATCGACCCATGCTCCAGCCGCATGTTTGAGATCACGCATCAGTCGGGGTTTCAACCCTTTGAGGATCAGGACATTGGCTCGCTCTGCTTGTCCATTCGACTGCGGATGGGCGACTGAAGCGTAGTCGACTCGTGTGCCTTGAGAGTTGCAGAAATCCCTGAATTCCTCTGAGTCAAAGTTCGACCCATTATCTGTAATGATGCTGTGCGGGACTCCATATCTGAATATCAGTTCCCTGATGAAGCTAACAGCAGTACCGGCGTCAAGGTTCTTGATGGGTTTCGCCTCGATCCACTTGGTGAACTTGTCGACTGCCACCAACACATGCGTGAAACCGCTTCGACCTGTTCTCAAGGGGCCGACCATATCCAACCCCCATACTGCGAAGGGCTAGATGAGTGGAATGGTCTTCAGAGCTGACGCAGGCTTGTGTGACATATTTGAGTAGAACTGACATCCTTCGCACTTGTCTACTATTTCCTTTGCCATCTCATTCGCCTTTGGCCAGTAAAATCCGGCTCGGTATGCTTTGGCCACGATGGTCCGAGAGGACGCATGATGACCACAGGTCCCCGAGTGGATATCATCAAGGATGATTCGACCTTCTTCTGGCGTTATGCACTTCTGACCAACTCCAGTCGCGCTCTCTCTATACAACTGTCCTTTGATTACGGTAAAGGCTTTGGATCGACGGACGATCTATCGAGCCTCTTCCTCATCCTTCGGGAGCTCTTTTCTCAGGATATACGCGATATATGGAATTGTCCAGTCGGGAATGACCACTGAGACCTCCATGACCAAGTCGACCACTGCTGGGACCTCAACCTCAGTCGGATCTGTGGCACTCTTGGGCTGTGGAGTTTCTTCGGTGAAAGGATCTTCTTTGACTGATGGAGTATGGATATGCTCTAAGAACACACCACTCGGAATGGCTTCTCTCTTGGAACCTATTTTTGCTAGATCATCAGCTGCTTGATTTTTCAGTCGGGGTATGTGATGGAGCTCTAACCCGTCAAACTTCTTTTCCAGCTTCCTCACTGCGTTGCAGTATCCAGTCATGGCTGGGCTTCTCACGTCCCACTCCTTCATCACTTGGTTGACCACTAAAACCGAGTCGCCATAAACCATAAGGCGACGAACGCTGAGTGAAATGGCCATGCGCAACCCATACAGAAGGGCCTCGTACTCTGCCTCATTGTTGGAGGAATCAAAGTGAATCTGGAGCACATATCTGAGCTTATCTCCTCTGGGGGAAACCAAGACCACCCCAGCACCGGAACCATTCAGCATCTTAGAGCCATCAAAGAACATGGTCCAATGCTCCGAGTGAACTTCAGTCGGCTGCTGTTGTTCAATCCACTCGGCGAGGAAATCTGCTATTGCCTGGGACTTAATGGCTTTCTTTGCCTCAAACTTGATATCAAGGGGAAGAAGTTCAATCGCCCATTTCGCCACTCGACCAGTTGCATCTCTGTTGTGCAGAATCTCTGAAAGTGGAGCGTCGCTGACGACTGTGATGGAATGATCAGAGAAATAGTGAGCAACCTTCTTCGTGGTCATGTATATCCCATACACAAGCTTTTGATAATGAGGGTATCTCTGCTTGGATGGAGTTAAAACTTCAGACAGATAGTACACTGGGCGCTGAACTTTGAAGGCTTTCCCTTCTTCTTCCCGCTCGACCGTAAGTACTGTACTGACGACTTGTCCTGTGGCTGCGATATAAAGCAATAGAGGCTCTTTACTGATTGGAGCAGCAAGCACCGGCTGGGTGGAGAGCAGAGCTTTTAGCTCGGCAAACGCTGCATCAGCTTCTGGAGTCCACTCGAACTTGTCTGCCTTCTTCATCAGTCGGTAAAGAGGCAATGCCTTTTCACCGAGTCGTGAGATGAATCGACTTAATGCGGCCAAGCATCCAGTAAGCTTCTGGACATCGTGCACTCGCACAGGGCGTTTCATTCGGAGAATAGTGCCGATCTTCTCCGGATTAGCGTCGATCCCTCGTTCGGAAACGAGAAAACCGAGTAACTTGCCACCAGGAACTCCGAATGTGCACTTTGATGGATTGAGCTTGATATCATACCTTCTGAGGTTGGCAAATGTTTCAGCGAGGTCAGTGAGCAGGTCGGAACCTTTTCGCGACTTGACCACTGAGGGAGTCCTGGACTAGGGGGTGTCCGGATAGCCGGACTATCAATATCCGCCGGACTCCCAGACTACGAAGATAGAAGATTGAAGACTCCGGCTCGTGTCCGGAAGGTACTTTCCTTGGCGTGGAAGGCAAGCTTGGCAATACGGATATGTAGATCTCCTACCATTGTAACCGACTCTGTGTAACCCTAGCCTCTCCGGTGTCTATATAAACCGGAGGGCTTTAGTCCGTAGGACACAACATTACATCTCAACAATCATACCATAGGCTAGCTTCTAGGGTTTAGCCTCCTTGATCTCGTGGTAGATCTACTCTTGTACTACCCATATCATCAATATTAATCAAGCAGGACATAGGGTTTTACCTCCATCGAGAGGGCCCGAACCTAGGTAAAAACATTGTGTCCCTCGTCTCTTGTTACCATCCTCCTAGACGCACAGTTCGGGACCCCCTACCCGAGATCCGCCGGTTTTGATACCGACATTGGTGCTTTCATTGAGAGTTCCTCTGTGTCGTCTCCGATAGGCTCGATGGCATCTTCAACCATCAACGCTGTCCAGGGTGAGACTTTTCTCCCCGGACAGATCTTCGTATTCGGCGGCTTTGTACTGCGGGCCAATTCTCTTGGCCATCTGGAGCAGATCGAAAGCTACGCCCCTGGCCGTCAGGTCAGATTCGGAAGCTTGAACTTCACGGCCGACGACCGCGGAGACTTGATCTTCGACGGACTCGAGCCACAGCCAAGCGCGCCGCACTGTGACGATGGGCATGATCTAGCTCTGCCGCCGGACAGTGCTTTGGTGGCCGCACTCGAATCCGCTCCGGCTACTAGCCCGGAGCCGATCGCCCATGACGAGGGCCGGTGGATAGACGCTGTCCTGGGGACTTCAACATCCACGGCGATGGAGCCGAATACCAATCTTGTCCCCTGCGGAACTCATAATCCCGAGGTGTCGGACTCCTCACCGGACTCCGAGCTTCCCGCGCCCCTGCCAATTAAACCAGATTGGGCGCCGGTTATAGAATTCACCGCCGCGGACATCTTTCAGCACTCGCCTTTTGGCGATATCCTGAATTCTCTGAAGCATCTCTCACTATCAGGAGAATCCTGGCCGGACTATGGCCAGGACGGTTGGAGTTCGGACGACGAAGAAATTCAGAGCCCACCCACCACCCACTTTGTAGCCACTGTCGAAGATCTAACCGACATGCTAGACTACGACTCCGATGACATCGACGCTATGGATGATGATGCCGGAGACGATCAGGACCCAGCGCCCACAGGGCACTGGAAGGCCACCTCGTCATATGACGTCTACATGGTGGATACCCCAAAAGAAGGGGATGGCGAAAAAGCAGCAGAGGAAGATCCTCTAAAGAAGCAGCCGAAACACCGGCGTCAGCGGCGCCGCTCTAAATCCCGCCACAACAAGAATGGAGATTCCGGCACGGGAGACAATAACACTCCGGAGAGTGCCGAAGACGATCCCCTCCTGCAAGACTCAGCGCAGGAGGACGCAGAAGCAAGCCCCCGCGACAGGGTGGCAGACGAAGGGGTTGAGGATGATAACTATATGCCTCCCTCCGAAGACGAAGCGAGCCTCAACGATGATGAATTCGTCATACCCGAGGATCCCGTCGAACAAGAGCGCTTCAGGCGCAGGCTCATAGCCACGGCAAATAGCCTAAAGAAAAAGCAGCAACAGCTCCAAGCTGATCAAGATCTGCTAGCCGATCGATGGACCGAGGTCCTCGCGGCCGAAGAGTATAAACTCGAACTCCCCTCCAAAAGTTACCCAAGACGCAAGCTGCTCCCCCGATTAGAGGAGGAAGCATACATACCTTTATCACCAGCGCACGACATGGCTGACCGACCACCCCGTGGTCGTGACAGAGAGGCATTCAGGCCCCCAGCCAAGACCGTACCCCGACATCGATCCAAGAGTACGAAGCCAAAAGGGAACGCGCCGGACTTGCGAGACATCTTGGAGGACAAAGCAAGACAATCCAGATCCATCTATGGATCACGTGGGCGCCCTACGTCCCACGATGAATACCGTCGCGCCGGACATAACGCCGGCCGGGCCGAACATAGCAGACAGCGCTCCCTCGAGCTGCGTCGCGATATTGCTCAATACAGGGGCGCCGCACACCCGTTATGCTTCACTGACGAAGTAATGGATCATCAGATCCCCGAAGGGTTCAAACCCGTGAATATCGAATCTTACGATGGTACAACAGACCCCGCGGTGTGGATCGAAGATTATCTTCTCCACATCCATATGGCCCGCGGCGACGATCTCCACGCCATCAAATATCTCCCACTCAAGCTTAAAGGACCAGCTCGACATTGGCTTAACAGCCTGCCCGCAGAGTCGATTGGGTGTTGGGAAGACCTGGAGGCCGCATTCCTTGATAACTTCCAAGGTACATACGTGCGACCACCAGACGCCGATGACCTAAGCCACATTATTTAGCAGCCAGACGAATCGGCCAGACAGTTCTGGACACGGTTCTTGACGAAGAAAAATCAAATAGTCGACTGTCCGGATGCGGAGGCCCTTGCAGCCTTCAAACATAACATCCGAGACAGATGGCTAGCCCGGCACCTGGGGCAGGAGAAGCCGGAATCCATGGCAGCCCTCACGTCGTTAATGACCCGCTTTTGCGCGGGAGAGGACAGCTGGCTAGCCCGAAGCAACAATCTCCGCAAAAATTCTGGCAGTCCGGACACTAAGGACAATCACGGCAGGTCACGTCGAATCAAAAACAAACGCCGCATTAACGGCGACGACAAAGAGGATACGGCAGTCAATGCCGGATTCCGAGGCTCCAAACCCGGTCAACGGAAGAAGCCATTTAAAAGAACAACTCCGGGCCCGTCCAATCTGGACAGAATACTCGACCGCTCATGCCAGATACATGGCACCCCCGAAAAGCCAGCTAATCACACCAATAGAGATTGTTGGGTGTTCAAGCAGGCTGGCAAGTTAATTGCCGAACACAATGACAAGGGGCTAAATAGCGACGACGAGGAAGAGACCCGGCCGCCGAACAACAGAGGACAGAAGGGTTTCCCCCCACAAGTGCGGACGGTGAATATGATTTACGCGACCCATATACCCAAGAGGGAGAGGAAGCGCGCACTACGGGACGTCTATGCGATGGAGCCAGTCGCCCCGAAGTTCAATCCATGGTCCTCCTGTCCGATCACTTTCGATCGACGAGACCATCCGACCAGCATACGCCATGGCGGATTCGCCGCATTGGTCTTAGACCCAATCGTCGACGGATTTCACCTCACAAGAGTCCTGATGGACGGCGGCAGCAGCCTGAACCTGCTTTATCAGGACACAGTATGCAAAATGGGCATAGACCCATCCAGGATCAAACCTACTAAGACAACCTTTAAAGGTGTCATCCCAGGAGTGGAAGCCAACTGTACAGGCTCTATCACACTGGAAGTGGTCTTCGGATCCCCGGATAATTTCTGAAGCGAAGAGTTAATCTTCGATATAGTCCCGTTCCGTAGCGGCTATCATGCCCTGCTCGGACGAACCGCGTTTGCAAAGTTCAACGCGGTGCCGCATTATGCATACCTAAAGCTCAAGATGCCAGGCCCCCGTGGAGTCATTACGGTCAATGGGAATACGGAACGCTCCCTCCGAACGGAGGAACATACAGCGGCTCTCGCGGCAGAAGTACAGAGCAGCCTTCTACGGCAATTCGCTAGTCCGGCAATCAAAAAGCCGGATGCATTAAAGCGCGCCCGGAGCAACACTAACCAAGACCACTTGGCGCGATCAGAGCACGCGTAGCAATGCGGCCCCCACCCTCGCCCGCGCATGATCACAAGAATAACACTCCGAGTACATCATTACGCTTTGGAGATACCATGGGCGCAGGGGAGGGGCTTAACCACAAGGACCAAAGAGTGCGGCTCGACCACACTAGGGGCTCATGCTAGCGCCCCCCTTGGTTTTATTTTTTATCTTTTCTTCTTTTGCATATACAGGACTCCACTAAACAGAAGCCCTGTCCGACGGCGAACTTGCCGAACTCACGATGCAACAGTCAGGGATCAAAGAAGGCTGCGACGAACACTCAGGTGGTCTCCATTACGAGCATTACATTACATACACCAAGTCTGCAGCTTATCCCTGGAGGGGGACATGTTAATTTAGTCCAAATCCCTCGCTTACCGCACTATTTGTATCAGTCCGCTTTATTAGCAGACCTTCTTTCATAAACAACACATCACTTCCTTTTTGCAAGTTCATTACCCTTTCATTGCAATTGCGTTATCTTTTACATATGTTCATTATATGACATCTTGCACCCATATACTTTGGTACGGCCGAATACACCAGGGGCTTCTGTTCCCCAGATTATGGTGTGATTAAGTCTGAACACTTTCACAAGTACGGCACCCCGAACTTATAGCATTATATGAATCAGCTCCGAATCATGTCTTGGGTCAATAGTTGGGTTTGCCCGGCTCCCATGTTTTGGTACCTTACGTTCAGTTCCGTCGGCTTAGGTAGCACTGGGAGAACCACTGCGATTGCGCCCCGGTTGAGCCGGGTTAACGCCTCAGTGGAGAAAGCTAAAACTGACTGGCATGATAAGGCGAGAGACTGGTCGCTGTTCGAGAGGTCTTTTCGGGTCCCTAAAGACTCATGCCGCTTCGAGCGAAGTTCCGGATGATGTCCGACGAAGGCGTGGATAGCGCCCCGAACTCGGTCTTCCGAATACCAGGGGCTTCGCCGAAATTTAAAATTATAGAATTCTATGGCTAAGTGAGAGTGTTCAAGCATTATAAGTCCGGTTGCCTTGTTCGTCGTGTTGAGCGCCTCCCTAGATGGACCCAAAAATGGGAACAAGAGTGCTCAAGTTTATCACCGAACACCCCAGCACTCGTGGCTTGGGGGCTGAAGCCAACGACTTGCCATCTCTCAGATTTAACAAACGGCCGCACAGAAGGTAATATTTTAAATTCAACAAGCGTTGCTCATGGCGCATATAAACGAAGTTTTTAGCGCACAGGATAAAAACACAGCGAGTTCACTCAAAGATTACATTAAGGGGGCACTCATCTGCAATATCGCAGGCTCCCTTCAGGACAACTCTATAATATCGCTCCGGCGTGCGATGCTCCTTGCCCGGCGGCAGCGGATCCGCGAGAAGCTTCTCCGCATCCAGTTTGCCCCATTGCACCTTTATGTGGGCAAGGGCCCGACGAGCGCCTTCAATGCAGGCGGAGCGCTTGATCACATCCAGCCTGGGGCATGCATCCACCAGCCGCCGCACTAGGCCAAAGTAGCTGCCAGGCATGGCCTGCCCAGGCCACAGCCGGACTGTGAGGCCCTTCATGGCCTCCTCAGCTACCTTGTGGAGTTCGACCAGCTGCTTCAGCTGGTCGCTTAGGGGCACCGGATGGCCGGCCTCAGCATACTGAGACCAGAAGACCTTCTCCGTTGAGCTCCCCTCCTCGCCACGATAGAATGCAGTGGCATCAGACGCACTACGCGGCAGATCTGCAAATGCCCCTGGAGAGCTCCGAATTCGGGTAAGTATCCGGTAATTTACATTAACATGCTTGCTTTGCATGAAAAACGCCTTACCCGCCGCTATCTTCTTCATGTCCTCTACCTCCTCATGGGCCTTCTGGGCCTCGGCCTTGGCGGACTTGGCACTTTTGAGAGCCGAGGCAAGCTCGGACTCTCGAGTCTTGGAGTCATGCTCCAAACTCTCATGCTTTTCCATGAGAGCCTGGAGCTCTTGCCGCACCTCCGCCACCAGTACCGCTTGCTTTTCTCGCTCAGTCCGCTCCGTAGCCGCATTACGTTTGGCCACGGACACGGAATCCTTCAGGGCTGCCACCTCGGTAGTGGCCCCTGCATTACACATATTATCCTTATTAATTTTGTTTGCAACCAAAACCCTTTTATGTAAGGTACTTGTTTAAAGTGGTGGTATTCACCTTCTTTTTCCTTGAGCTACCTCTTGGCATGGCCGAGCTCTTGCTCTGACCGCTCAAGGTCCTTCTTCAGCGCCCCAACCTCCGCCGTTAATGCGGCAGAGGTCAACAGCGCAGCCTGCAAACCCATATTGACATATTTTTTAGCAACCCTGCGTATATCTTATTAGATCCTTCCGGCTTTTCCTTCCGAACACCAAACTAAGCATCAGGGGCTACTGTCTATGCGGTATTACATTACATTATTTTAAAACTTCTTACCTCAAAGCCTGTTAGAAGGCTGTTGCAGGCTTCGGTCAGCCCGCCCTTGGCGAGCTGGACTTTCTCAATCACCGCACCCATGAGAGTGCGGTGTTCTTCCTCGATGGAAGCGCCTTTAAGCGCCTCCAGCAGGTTATCCGGTGCCCCCGGTTGGACGGAGGCCGCCGGTGCCACGGTCCTGCCCTTCTTTCGAAGGGGCCGCTTGCCGGACTCTGGAACCACTACGGGTTCCGATGTAGAGTCCGGCACGAAGTCCGGGAGGACGCCTGACGGCGCCTCCGGAGCCTCCTCCTGGCGGGTCCCTCTGCGGGATTCCGCCTCGTCATCCTCGTCGACGCGTGGGGTAGAGGCAGTCGGGATGGAATTCACATCCGACGGCGCCAAAGACCCGCTCATCGAGTCGGGAAGATCGTCAACGGCCGGACTACGGGTAGAATGCGGCGTTAGAAGGACACTACATGGCATACAATGTACGGCATATGAATGATCTGAATGCTTACGATCCTGCCGGACGCCTGGCCCTTGGAGGCCACTCCTCCTCGCCAACGTTGATGTTGGCGAAACTGTCCGGGGGGATAGTTCTCCCCCTCTTGGACCCTTCAGCCGCCCCGATTGGGGAGGCCTTCCTCTTCCTCTCTCCCTCCTCCGGGAGAGAGTCCTCCTCCTCCTCCTCCTCGTCTTCGGGAGAGGAGTCCTCATCGTCGTCAGACGCCTGATTACGGGAACTCTTCCGAGTCCCCGTAGCCACCTTCTTGGCCTTCTTCTCCGGCACCACGTGCGGTGCCAGAACCAGCAGCCTCGCTAAGCGGGCATCCACTGGTTCTTCTGGCATGAGAGCCGGGCTGATGAGCAGCTGGGCCTTCTCCATCCATTCCTGTCAAAGGAAGAGGCAGATTAAAAAAACCTCGCCAGAGTCAATCTAATTACTGCAAGTGTCCCGTAATGGGGTCGAATCACTTACCTCGTCAGTCGGAGACTGCGAGCTGAATCCGCGGTCTTCGGTCGCGGATACGGGGGCTTCGGCGCCCTTGAACAGCACCCTCCAGGCGCCTTCGTATGTAGTGTCGAAGAGCCCGCTCAACGTTTGGTGCTGTTCCAGATTAAACTCCCACAGGTTAAATGCTCGTTCTTGGCATGGGAGAATCCGCCGGAGGAGCATGACCTGGACCACGTCGACGAGCCGGAGCCTATTGCTCACCATCTTCTTGATGCAGTTTCGGAGTCCCGTCACCTCCACCGGATCACCCCACTGCAAGCCCTTCTCTTTCCAGGAGGTGAGCTGCGTGGGGATTCCAGATCTAAATTCGGGGGCCGCCGCCCATGTAGGCTTGCGCGGCTCGGTGATGTAGAACCACCCTGATTGCCACCCCTTGACGGAGTCCACGAAGGTCCCTTCTAGCCAAGGGACGTCGGGTAGCTTGCCCAACATGGTGCCTCCGCATTCCGCTTGCGTCCCCTTCACAACCTTCGGCTTGATGTTGAAGGTCTTGAGCCACAGGCCGAAGTGGGGCCGGATGCAGAGAAAGGCCTCGCACACGACGATAAACGCCGAGATGTTGAGGACGAAGTTCGGCGCCAGATCGTGGAAATCCAGGCCGTAGTAAAACATGAGCCCCCGGACGAATGGATGGAGCGGAAAGCCCAGTCCGCGGAGGAAGTGGGGAAGGAAAACAACCCTCTCATGAGGCCCTGGGGTAGGAATGAGCTGCCCCGCGTCGGGCAGCCGATGCGCGATGTCGCCGGAAAGGTAACCGGCGTCGCGCAGCTTGGTGATGTCCTCCTCCTTGGCAGTGGAGGCCATCCATTTGCCTCCCCCTCCGGACATATTCGGAGAAGGGTCGAGGCAGGATGCACGAGCTTAGGCGTTGGAGCTTGGGTTCGCAGGGATGGATGAGCAAAGGAGGAAGAAGGCGTAGGTGAGAAGGTAAATCCTTATCCCTTATATATGGGCGGACGAAAATATGCGTCCCTCACCGGCCTGGTAAAACTCGCTTATCTCCCAAGCGCCACCATCAATGGCGCGGTTGGGTTACCCACGCACGTATTGATGAGAATCCCGGAATAAGGGGAACACGATCTCTGCTTCGACAGGACATGCCAAGGAAACCGCTTCGCTAAACGTGCTGAGGTGATATAGTAATTCAAACAAGGGCTTGGTAGCGGTGTGATGTCACGCCGCATAATACGTCAGCAGATTGGATCAGTATATGTGTTTTACTCTCTCTACGTTCGGAATGTGGAATTTATTTTGCAGAGCCGGACACTATCCTGGTGTTCATTGTTTTCTCCGGATTATTCAAGGGAGGAACCCGCCTTGCAATGCCGAACATTATGCACGCCGGACTTATCGTCATTGAAGACTGGTTCAGGGGCTACTGAGGGAGTCCTGGACTAGGGGGTGTCCGGATAGCCGGACTATCAATAACCACCGGACTCCCAGACTACGAAGATAGAAGATTGAATACTCCGGCTCATGTCCGGAAGGTACTTTCCTTGGCGTGGAAGGCAAGCTTGGCAATACGGATATGTAGATCTCCTACCATTGTAACCGACTCTGTGTAACCCTAGCCTCTCCGGTGTCTATATAAACCGGAGGGCTTTAGTCCGTAGGACACAACATTACATCTCAACAATCATACCATAGGCTAGCTTCTAGGGTTTAGCCTCCTTGATCTCGTGGTAGATCTACTCTTGTACTGCCCATATCATCAATATTAATCAAGCAGGACGTAGGGTTTTACCTCCATCGAGAGGGCCCGAAACTGGGTAAAAACATTGTGTCCCTCATCTCTTGTTACCATCCGCCTAGACGCACAGTTCGGGACCCCCTACCCGAGATCCGCCGGTTTTGACACCGACAACCACGATATCATCCATATACGCTTCCACATTCCAACTGATTTGAGTGAGCAAACACTTCTGAATCATTCGCATAAACGTGGCTCCGGCATTCTTGAGGCCGAATGGCATGGTGATATAGCAGAAGCACCCGAATGGAGTGATGAAAGCTGTTTTTATTTTGTCGGGTCCGTACAGACGGATCTGATGGTACCCGGAATAGGCGTCTAGAAAAGACAACCTCTCGCATCCTGCGGCCGAGTCAACAATTTGATCAATGTGAGGGAGAGGAAAATGATCTTTCGGGCAGGCCCGATTGATGTGCTTGAAATCAATGCACATTCGGAGTGAGTTGTCCTTCTTAGGAACCATGACAACATTAGCGAGCCACTCGGAGTGGTATATCTCTCGGATAAATCCTGCCGCCAATAGTCGAGCCACTTCCTCACCAATAGCCTTTCTCTTCTGAACGGCGGACCGCCGAAGATGCTCTTTAACTGGTTTTGCTGATGAGTCGACTCTAAGACGATGCTCAGCCAGTCCCCTGGGAACACCTGGCATGTCAGTTGGCTTCCATGCAAAAATGTCCCAGTTCTCATGGAGGAACTGGATGAGCGCTTCTTCCTATTTCGGGTCGAGTGTTGTGGAGATGTGGGTCGGGGTTGCATTGGGGTCGGTCGGGTGAATGTGGACAGGCTTCGTCTCGACGACTGAAATGCAGATTCTGTGGCGGGTTTCTTGGATCGCAGCAAATCACTCGGATCTGCGTTTTGCTTATATTCTTCAAACTCGACCGCTGTCACCTGGGAATCGGCAATCTTTGAGCCCTTCTGAAAACACTCTTCTGCCTTTTTCCGATCACCGGTGACAGTGATCACTCCTTTGGGGCCGGGCATCTTCAGTTTGAGGTACACGTAACATGGTCGAGCCATGAACCGTGCATAAGCTGGTCTCCCCAAAATGGCGTGGTACGCGCTCTGAAAATCCACGACCTCAAACGTCAACTTCTCCTTGCGAAAATGTTTTGAATCACCAAACACTACGTCCAGAGCTATTTGGCCGAGTGACTCGGCTTTCTTTCCTGGTATAACTCCATGAAAGCTCATGTTACTGGTGCTCAGTCGGGACATCGGAATGCCCATTCCTTTCAGTGTGTCTGCGTATAACAAGTTCAGCCCACTACCGCCATCCATCAGCACTTTCGTCAGTCGAGTGCCTTCGACGACTGGGTCGACCACCAAAGCTTGCCTCCCAGGGGTGGCAATATGAGTCGGGTGATCAGACTGGTCGAATATGATGGGTGTTTGGGACCATCTCAAATAACTTGGTTTCGCTGGGGCAACCATGTTCACCTCACGGTTAATGACCTTCAGTCGGCTCTTGCTTTCCACATCTGCGAAGATCATCAGAGTGGAGTTGACATGCGGATATCCTCCCTCACTGTCCTCCTTGTCTTCATCCTTGTCCGACTCCTTTTCCTTGTCCTTGGACTGTTTTCCTTGGAACTGCTGGATCAGGAGTCGACACTGGCGAGTGGTATGCTTCGCATAAATGATATTGCCCTCTTCATCTTTCTTCGTGTGGATGTGACACGGCATATCCATCACGTTGTTTCCTTCCTTATCCTTCACCTTCTTAGGGTTCCAGGATCCTTTAGGTTTCCCTTTGAACTTCCCCTGAGTTATGGCCAAGGCCTCTCCAGGAGCTGCTGGTTCGGCTTTCCGCTTCTGTTTCTGACTGGTGTTTCCCTTCTCCGACTGACTCGGCTTGTATTTGCCGCTTCGGAGTCGGTCTTCCTCTTCGCCGTTGGCGTACTTGGTAGCAATCTCCATCATCCAACTCAGGGTCATGTCTCCAGTTCGACCAAACTTCAAACTCAATTCTCTGTTCTTGACACCATCCTTGAAGGCGCAGACTGCCTGATGGTCAGACACGTTCTCCACAGTATGATGCAAAGTGATCCATCTCTGAATATACTCTCTGAGAGTCTCATTCGTCTTCTGCACACAGACTTGCAGCTCTGTCAATCCAGCTGGTCGCTTGCAAGTTCCTTCAAATGTTCTGACGAACACTCGGGACAAGTCTTCCCAAGTGTAAATGCTGCTAGGAGGTAACTGATTCAGCCATGCTCTGGCAGAACCTTCCAACATGAGGGGGAAATGCTTCATGGCCACCTCGTCATTCCCACCACCAATCTGAACTGCCACTCGGTAGTCCTCAAGCCAGGTTTCAGGCTTAGACTCACCAGTGAACTTGCTTAGTCCGGTTGCCAACCTAAAGTTGGGGGGAATCACCGCGGCTCTGATAGCCCTGCTGAAACATTCTGGACCAGAAACACGCACTCGACTGCTTGTGGGCGCATCTCTGTCGGGGCCACCCCGATGGGCTCTGTTTCGGTCGACCAAGCCTTGCACAATGATGGATCGTGCGTTGAAGCCTGGTTCCCGGGGGTCGACTGGAGCTCTTCGCCCCATACTGAGTTGACGCCTGTCGTCCTGCTGCCGAGCAGCGTAAGACCCACCTCTCGGAGGAGGAGTGGGTACTCGACGCCTTATCATCACGATCGTGTCGGTCACCGTACTGGTCTTGCCGATTCTCACGTCCTTCACGCCGCAGAGGCGATCTAGGGCTGTGAGCCGACTGAACCGTATTCACAGCGACGGATCGACTATGAATTCTGTTGCGCGACTGTGACACGGCTGAATTCTAATCTCCTGCTGCTCGGAGCAAATCTCTGATCTGCATCAAGCCTCTGCCAGCTTCCGACTGAGAGGGCTGGATGGATTCTGCTATACGGGTTGCAGCTGCTAAATTCTGAATCGGGGTTCGATATACCTGAATCGGCGGGAAGAGCTGACGTCGATTGGCGTCGGGTGCTCGCTGCCGCGCGCGCTCGTCGAGTGCTCGCTGAAGATTTTCCAGGCGAGCGCGTTCAGCCAAGTTGGCCAAACGTGCCTCCTCCAAGGCGCGAGCCTCGGGGGTTTCTCCCGCGATGGGAGTATGCAGGGCATCCATGTTCCTGCGGCGAAGCTCTTCTCTTTGCAGAGAATTGAGTGGCTCGGGTTGATACTCTTCGTGGCCTTGCGCGGGGTCGCCTCCACCGTCTACTCCGCCTTCGTGGGCGAAGCCAGGAGGACTGCGAGGTCCGTTGACCATCAAGATTTCCGCCGCCGGATCACTGCTATCGCACTCGGATGCAGTCTCTACGGAGCCAGTCGACAGATAGAACAAGCCGTAGAGGGATTCGTCGGGCTCGATTGCCGCAACTTGAGCGGTGGCCGTCTGGCGAGCCACCACGTGCCTTACCCACCGCTGGAGCCTCGACCGACCAGAGCGCTTGCGCTGGTGGGAGACCGGGAGGGTGACCGATAGGGGAGTCGACCGATAAGGGGTCGACGGTTGTCGCAGCAGAACGCCGCGGACACATGCACGAAAATGCGTCGCACCGCGGATGGGGAGCGCATCAACGTCGAGTGGAGCCTCTTGGAGCCAAGCTGAGTCATCGGCGATGAAGGTGAGGGCGCCGAGACGGATCTCACGACCCTCGACCAAAACTCCACCAGCAACCATGATGAAAGTACTCGGAAGAACTGCAACTCCTCCAAAAAATCGCTAAGACACCTGCCCCACGGTGGGCGCCAACTGTCGTGGTTCTAAGTCTGACAGTAGAGTGGGGGGTAGGTATGGAGAGGCAAGGCCCTAGCTATGGAGTAGTTGTAAACACAAGAGATGTACGAGTTCAGGCCCTTCTCGGAGGAAGTAATAGCCCTACGTCTCGGAGCCCGGAGGCGGTCGAGTGGATTATGTGTATAGGGATTACAGGGGTGCAAACCCTTTACACTGAGGTGGGGGGTGGCTTATATAGTGCCTGCCAGCCCCCTCCGGCCCTCAGTAATGCAGGGTTTAAAGTACATTAAGTCTGGGGCGTTACTGGTAACGCCCCACATAAAGTGTCTTAAATACCATAAAGTCTACCTAACTATAGACCGTTACGGTACAGAGTGCTTCTTGACCTTCTGGTGGTCGAGTGCGTCTTCGTGGTCGAGTCCTTCGAGTCCGTCGAGTGGTGTCCTCCTTGGTCGACTGGAAGGTAGTCTCTTATAATAATGGTGTCCTTGGGTAGGGTACTTAGATCAGGTCTATGACCCTATCCTAGGTACATGACTCCAACATCTCCCACTTGCACTAGAGTCAATAATCTAGTTACATTGTGATGAATCGAACACCCATAGAGTTCTGGTGTTGATCATGTTTTGCTCGTGGAAGAGGTTTAGTCAACGGATCTGTGACATTCAGATCTGTGTGCACTTTACAAATATCTATGTCTCCATCTTGAACATTTTCACGAATGGAGTTGAAGCGACGCTTGATGTGCCTGGTCTTCTTGTGAAACCTGGGCTCCATGGCAAGGGCAATGGCTCCAGTGTTGTCACAGAAGAGAGTCATCGGCCCCGACGCATTGGGAATAACTCCTAGGTCGGTAATGAACTCCTTCATTCAGATTGCTTCATGTGCTGCCTCCGAGGCTGCCATGTACTCGGCTTCACATGTAGATCCCGCCACGACGCTTTGCTTGCAACTGCACCAGCTTACTGCCCCACCATTCAAAATATACACGTATCCGGTTTGTGACTTAGAGTCATCCAGATCTGTGTCGAAGCTAGCGTCAACGTAACCCTTTATGACAAGCTCTTCATCACCTCCATATACGAGAAACATATCCTTAGTCCTTTTCAGGTACTTTAGGATATTCTTGACCGCTGTCCAGTGTTCCAAGTCGGGATTACTTTGGTACCTTCCTACCAAACTTATGGCAAGGTTTACATCAGGTCTGGTACACAGCATGGCATACATGATAGACCCTATGGCCAAGGCATAGGGGACGACACTCATCTTTTCTCTATCTTCTGTCGTGGTCGGACATTGAGCCGAGCTCAATTTCACACCTTGCAACACAGGCAAGAACCCCTTCTTGGACTGATCCATATTGAACTTCTTCAATATCTTATCAAGGTATGTGCTTTGTGAAAGACCTATGAGGCATCTCGATCTATCTCTATAGATCTTGATGCCTAATATGTAAGCAGCTTCTCCAAGGTCCTTCATTGAAAAACACTTATTCAAGTAGGCCTTAATGCTGTCCAAAAGTTCTATATCATTTCCCATCAAAAGTATGTCATCCACATATAATATGAGAAATTCTACAGAGCTCCCACTCACTTTCTTGTAAATGCAGGCTTCTCCATAAGTCTGCATAAACCCAAACGCTTTGATCATTTCATTAAAGCGAATGTTCCAACTCCGAGATGCTTGCACCAGCCCATAGATGGAGCGCTAGAGCTTACATACCTTGTTAGCATTCTTAGGATCGACAAAACCTTCCGGCTGCATCATATACAATTCTTCCTTAAGAAAGCCGTTAAGGAATGCCGTTTTGACGTCCATTTGCCATATCTCATAATCATAGTATGCGGCAATTGCTAACATGATTCGGACGGACTTCAGCTTCGCTACGGGTGAGAAGGTCTCATCGTAGTCAACTCCTTGAACTTGTCGATAACCCTTAGTGACAAGTCGAGCCTTATAGATGGTAACATTACCATCCGCGTCCGTCTTCTTCTTAAAGATCCATTTATTTTCTATCGCTCGCTGATCATCGGGCAAGTTTGTCAAAGTCCATACTTTGTTTTCATACATGGATCCTATCTCGAATTGCATGGCTTCAAGCCATTTGTTGGAATTTGGGCCCGCCATCGCTTCTTCATAGTTTGAAGGTTCACCGTTGTCTAACAACATGATTTCTAGGACAGGGTTGCCATACCATTCTGGTGTGGAACATGTCCTTGT
This sequence comes from Triticum timopheevii, assembly GCA_963921465.1. Classification (NCBI taxonomy): domain Eukaryota; kingdom Viridiplantae; phylum Streptophyta; class Magnoliopsida; order Poales; family Poaceae; genus Triticum; species Triticum timopheevii. The sequence continues at coordinate 187,088,964 of OY997272.1, read as the reverse complement.
GGACCTTCGAAGTTCAGTAGCAACTTGATCCGAAGTACCTTGATCATCATCATTAACTTCCTCTCTAGTCGGTGCAGGCACCACAGGAACATTTTCTTGAGCTGCGCTACTTTCCGGTTCAAGAGGCAGTACTTCATCAAGTTCTACTTTCCTCCCACTTACTTCTCTCGAGAGAAACTCTTTCTCCAGAAAGGACCCGTTCTTGTAAACAAAGATCTTGCCTTCGGATCTGAGGTAGAAGGTATACCCAATGGTTTCCTTAGGGTATCCTATGAAGACGCATTTTTCCGACTTGGGTTCGAGCTTTTCAGGTTGAAGTTTCTTGACATAAGCATCGCATCCCCAAACTTTTAGAAACGACAGCTTAGGTTTCTTCCCAAACCATAATTCATACGGTGTCGTCTCAACAGATTTAGACGGTGCCCTATTTAAAGTGAATGTAGCTGTCTCTAGAGCGCATCCCCAAAATGATAGCGGTAAATCAGTGAGTGACATCATAGATCACACCATATCTAATAGAGTGTGATTACGACGTTCGGACACACTGTTACGCTGAGGTGTTCCAGGCGGCGTGAGTTGTGAAACGATTCCACATTTCCTTAAGTGCGTACTAAATTCGTGACTTAAAATTCTCCCCCATGATCTGATCGTAAGAACTTTATCTTTCGGTCACGTTGATTCTCTACCTCACTCTGAAATTCCTTGAACTTTTTCAAAGGTCTCAGACTTGTGTTTCATCAAGTAGACATACCCATATCTACTCAAGTCATCAGTGAGAGTGAGAACATAACGATAGCCTCCGCGAGCCTCAATGCTCATTGGACCGCACACATCAGTATGTATGATTTCCAATAAGTTGGTTGCTCGCTCCATTGTTCCGGAGAATGGAGTTGGTCATTTTACCCATGAGGCATGGTTCACATGTGTCAAATGATTCGTAATCAAGAGACTCTAAAAGTCCATCAGCATGGAGCTTCTTCATGCGTTTGACACCAATGTGACCAAGGCGGCAGTGCCACAAGTATGTGGGACTATCGTTATCAACCTTACATCTTTTGGTATTCACACTATGAATATGTGTAACATCAGGTACGAGATTCATTAAGAATAAACCATTGACCAGCGAGGCGTGACCATAAAACATATCTCTCATATAAATAGAACAACCATTATTCTCGGATTTAAATGAGTAGTCATCTCGTATTAAATGAGATCCAGATACAATGTTCATGCTCAAAGCTGGCACTAAATAACAATTATTGAGGTTTAAAACTAATCCCGTAGGTAAATGTAGAGGTAGCGTGCCGATGGCGATCACATCGACCTTGGAACCATTCCCGACGCGCATCGTCACCTCGTCCTTCTCCAGTCTCCGCTTATTCCGCAACTCCTGTTTTGAGTTACAAATATGAGCAACCGCACCGGTATCAAATACTCAGGAGCTACTACGAATACTGGTAAGGTACACATCAATTACATATATATCACATATACCTTTGGTGTTGCCGGCCTTTTTGTCCGCTAAGTACTTGGGGGCAGTTCCGCTTCCAGTGTCCGCTTCCCTTGCAATAAAAGCACTCAGTCTCGGGTTTGGGTCCATGCTTTGGCTTCTTCCCGGCAACTGGCTTACCGGGCGCGGCAACTCCCTTGCCGTCCTCCTTGAAGTTCTTCTTACCCTTGCCTTTCTTGAAATCTAGTGGTTTTATTGACCATCAACACTTGATGTTCCTTTTTGATCTCCACCTCCGCTAATTTCAGCATCGAATATACCTCAGGAATGGTTTTCACCATCCCCCGCATATTGAAGTTCATCACAAAGCTCTTGTAGCTAGGTGGGAGCGACTGGAGGATTCTGTCGACTACCGCGTCATCCGGGAGATTAACTCCCAGTTGAGATAAGCGGTTGTGCAACCCAGACATTTTGAGTATGTGCTCGCTGACAGAACCATTCTCCTCCATCTTACAATTGTAGAACTTGTCAGAGACTTCATATCTCTCGACCCGGGCATGAGCTTGGAAAACCATTTTCAGCTCTTGGAACATCTCATATGCTCCGTGCTGCTCAAAACGCTTTTGGAGCCCCTGTTCTAAGCTGTAAAGCATGCCGCACTGAACCAGGGAGTAATCATCACTACGCGACTGCCAGGCGTTCATAACGTCTTGAGTTGCTGGGAAAACGGGTGCTTCACCTAGCGGTGCATCTAGGACATATGCTTTCTTGGCAGCTATGAGGATAGTCCTCAAGTTCCGGACCCAGTCCGTATAGTTGCTGCCATCATCTTTCAGCTTGGTTTTCTCTAGGAACGCATTGAAGTTGAGGGCAACATTAGCGTGGGCCATTTGATCTACAAGACATATTGCAAAGATTTTTAGACTAAGTTCATGATAATTAAGTTCATCTAATCAAATTATATAATGAACTCCCACTCAGATAGACATCCCTCTAGTCATCTAAGTGATCCTTGATCCGAGTCAACTAGGCCGTGTCCGATCATCACGTGAGACGGACTAGTCATCATCGGTGAACATCTTCATGTTGATCGTATCTTCTATACGACTCATGTTCGACCTTTCGGTCTCTTGTGTTCCGAGGCCATGTCTGTACATTCTAGGCTCGTCAAGTCAACCTAAGTGTTTTGCATGTGTAAATCTGGCTTACACCCGTTGTATGTGAACGTTAGAATCTATCACCCCCGATCATCACGTGGTGCTTCGAGACAACGAACTTTCGCAACGGCGCACAGTTAGGGGGAACACTTTCTTGAAATTATTATGAGGGATCATCTTATTTACTACAGTCGTACTAAGCAAATAAGAAGCAAAACATGATAAACATCACATGCAATCAAATAGTGACATGATATGGCCAATATAATTTTGCTCCTTTTGATCTCCATCTTCGGGGCGCCATGATCATCATCGTCACCGGCATAACACCATGATCTCCATCATCATGGTCTCCATCATCGTGTCTTCATGAAGTTGTCACGCCAACGATTACTTACTTCTATGGCTAACGTGTTTAGCAATAAAGTAAAGTAATTACATGGCGTTATTCAATGACATGCGGGTCATACAAAAAATAAAGACAACTCCTATGGCTCCTGCCGGTTGTCATACTCATCGACATGCAAGTCGTGATTCCTATTACAAGAACATGATCAATCTCATACATCACATATATTTCATTCATCACATCCTTTTGGCCATATCACATCACAAGGCATATACTACAAAAACAAGTTAGACGTCCTCTAATTGTTGTTGCAGTTTTTACGTGGCTGCTATAGGTTTCTAGCAAGAACATTTCTTACCTACGCCAAAACCACAACGTGATATGCCAATTTCTATTTATCCTTCATAAGGACCCTTTTCATCGAATCCGATCCGACTAAAGTGGGAGAGACAGACACCCGCTAGCCACCTTATGCAACTAGTGCATGTCAGTCCGTGGAACCTGTCTCACGTAAGCGTACGTGTAAGGTCGGTCCGAGCCGCTTCATCCCACGATGCCGCCGAAACAAGATAAGACTAGTAGTGGCAAGAAAATTGACAAAACCAACGCCCACAACAATCTTGTGTTCTACTCGTGCATAGAAACTACGCATAGACCTAGCTCATGATGCCACAGTTGGGGAACGTAGCAGAAAATAAAAAAAATTCTATGCATCACCAAGATCAATCTATGGAGTCATCTAGCAACGAGAGAGAGGAGTGCATCTACATACCCTTGTAGATCGCGAGCGGAAGCGTTCAAGAGAACGGGGTTGATGGAGTCGTACTCGCCGTGATCCAAATCACCGATGATCCTAGCACCGAACGGACGACACCTCCGCATTCAACACATGTACGGTTGGAGAAGACGTCTCCTCCTTCTTGATCCAGCAAGGGGGAAGGAGAGGTTGATGGAGATCCAGCAGCACGACGGCGTGGTGGTGGAAGCAGCGGTGATCTCGGCAGGGCTTCGCCAAGCTCAGCGAGAGGGAGAGGTGTTACGAGGGGAGAGGGAGGCGCCACGGGCTAGGGTGCGCAGCCCTCCCTCCCCCCTCTTTATATAGGGGCCCTGGGGGGCGTCGGCCCCTAGAGATCCCATCTCAAGGGGGGGCGGCGGCCAAGGGGGGGACTTGCCCCCCAAGTCAAGTGGGGCGCCCCCCACCCCTAGGGTTTCCAACCCTCTAGGCGCAGGGGAGGCCCAAGGGGGGTGCACCAGCCCACCAGGGGCTGGTTCCCTTCCCACTTCAGCCCATGGGGCCCTCCGAGATAGGTGGCCCCACCCGGTGGACCCTCCTGGACCCTTCCGGTGGTCCCAGTACAATACCAGTGACCCCCGAAACTTTCCCATTAGCCGAAACTGGATTTCCTATATACAAATCTTCACCTCCGGACCATTCCGGAAATCCTCATGACGTTCGGGATCTCATCTGGGACTCCGAACAACTTTCGGGTTACCGCATACTAATATCTCTACAACCCTAGCGTCACCGAACCTTAAGTGTGTAGACCCTACGGGTTCGGGAGACACGCAGACATGACCGAGACGACTCTCCGATCAATAACCAACAGCGGGATCTGGATACCCATGTTGGCTCCCACATGCTCCTCGATGATCTCATCGGATGAACCACGATGTCGAGGATTCAAGTAATCCCGTATACAATTCCCTTTGTCAATCGATACGTTACTTGCCCGAGATTCGATTGTCAGTATCCCAATACCTCGTTCAATCTCGTTACCGGCAAGTCACTTTACTCGTACCGTAATGCATGATCCCGTGACCAACCACTTGGTCACATTGAGCTCATTATGATGATGCATTACCGAGTGGGCCCAGAGATACCTCTCCGTCATACGGAGTGACAAATCCCAGTCTCGATTCGTGTCAACCCAACAGACACTTTCGGAGATACCTGTAGTACACCTTTATAGCCATCCAGTTACGTTGTGACGTTTGGTACACCGAAAGCACTCTTACGGTATCCGGGAGTTACACGATCTCATGGTCCAAGGAAATGATACTTGACATTAGAAAAGCTCTAGCAAACGAACTACACGATCTTGTGCTATGCTTAGGATTGGGTCTTGTCCATCACATCATTCTCCCAATGATGTGATCCCGTTATCAATGACATCCAATGTCCATGGTCAGGAAACCGTAACCATCCATTGATAAACGAGCTAGTCAACTAGAGGCTCACTAGGGACATTTTGTTGTCTACGTATTCACACATGTACTACGATTTCCGGATAACACAATTATAGCATGAACAATAGACAATTATCATGAACAAGGAAATATAATAATAACCATTTTATTATTGCCTCTAGGGCATATTTCCAACAATATGACCGGAGGCATAAACTGTGGAGGGAGTCGCCGCACACGGCTAGGAATCAATGTTGTGTGTTCTAGCGGTGCCTCCCTCATATATATAGGTTGGAGGGGAGGAGAGGCAGTCAAGGGGGCGCCCCAAGTAGGAGGAATCCTCCTACTTGGGTGCCTCCCAATTCGGCCTCCCCCTTCCATATTCATCCGGAGGGGGAAGGAAGGAGGATGGAGGAGGGAAGGAAGGGGGAGGCCGAATCCCTCCCCTTCCTTTCCCCCTTCTCCTCTTTCCTTCCCCCTTATTTTGGCCTACATGGGGCGCACCAGCCCCTTAGAGGCTGGTCTGTCCCCCTCTTGGCCCATTAAGGCCCGTGTAGTTGCCGGGGGATGCCCGGAACCCCTTCTGGTGACCCGATATGCACCCGGTACCCCCGAAACACTTCCCGTGTCCGAATATCATCGTCCAATATATGAATCTTTACCCCTCGACCATTTCGAGACTCCTCGTCATGTTCGTGATCTCATCCGGGACTCCGAACAACATTCAGTCACCAAATCACATAACTCATATAATACAAAATCACCATCGAACGTTAAGCGCGCGGATCCTACGGGTTCGAGAACTATGTAGACATGACCGAGACACCTCTCCGGCCAATAACCAATAGCGGAATCTGGATGCTCATATTGGTTCCCACATATTCTACGAAAATCTTTATCGGTCGTACCGTAATGACAACATACGTTATTCCCTTTGTCATCGGTATGTTATTTGCCCGAGATTCGATCGTCGGTATCTTCATACCTAGTTCAATCTCGTTACCGGAAAGTCTCTTTACTCGTTCCGTAATACATCATCCCGCAACTAACTCATTAGTCACATTGCTTGCAAGGCTTTATTATGATGTGCATTACCGAGAGGCCCAGAGATACCTCTCCGATACTCGGAGTGACAAATCCTAATCTTGATCTATGCCAACCCAACAAACACCTTCAGAGATACCTGTAGAGCATCTTTATAATCACCCAGTTACGTTGTGACGTTTGATAGCACACAAGGTATTCTAACACCCATGTAGTCTTGGGGGCGTCGGAGAGCGCCGCTCCTTCTTCACGCGTCGAGAGCCGCTCCTCCTTGACGTGTCAGGGTGGCGGAGAGAGGGGCTCCTCCTTCACGCGGCGTCCGATTTGGACGCCATGGTTGCATGGGGGAGAGCAGGGAGGGGCGTGGGCTCAGGTTTGACGTGGAGGAGCATCTCTGGTGGCGACGCCGGGCTGTAAACATGGAGGACGGAGCGATGGAGTATGACCTCCATGTGCTGCTCGTACTCATCGTTAGTCACGGCGTAGACCGCACCCCACGTCACCGACTGTTGCGGCGGCGGCTGGTCCTCGTCACCAAAGGAGATGACGATCCCCTCCTTCGTCGAGGAGCCGGTCGCTAATGAGGACGACGTCGCCACGATCATCCGGAGCACGTACCGGAGTCGCCGCCTTCCGGCGCCGAGGCCCACGACTTGCCCATCGCCGGAGTTGTGGAGGAAGAGGGGTGGTGAGGACGAGGACGTGCAGAGCGACGCGATGAGTGCGATGTGGACGGCGCCGGAGCACGGCTTGGTTCCGTGGGAAGCTGCGCCCGCATTGAAGCGGCGTCTCACGAGAGGTCGCGTCGGTCAGCGCCGCCCTCCCGTTCGATCACATCACGTTGCATCAATGCCGGCCGCTGCGTGCTCCGAGCTGGCATTGATGCGGTGCGGGAAGTGGCGCGTGCATCAGAAGGAAAGCGAATAAGATGCGGGTGGGGTTGTTTGGTGGGCCAGGTTAGTCAGACGCGAATGTGGCAGCGGTCCGGACGCCCGCAAGGTCCCCCAGTTTGTCTGTGGTTTGCGAGAAAAAACACGTCCGGATCGTCGAACGGACCGATATACGACCGCGTTGGATGGCAAAACAAGTCTGGTCCAAATGGTTGCGGATGATTTGAGGGTCGGCGTTGAAGATGCCCTAGAATACGTCATCTACCCTAGAATACATCATACTCTTACGCCTTCTATGCGGAAACGTTCGCCGTGCGCCGTCCAGAACGCAGTCCAAATACATTGACTTTTTATTTCCATCGCTGTCTCCCACTCTCTTCCCCCAAAAGTCGAGTTTACTAGCAGTGTGACGTACGCTTCCCCCTCCCGCACCGAGCATCGTCAGGAGCATTCATTCAGGCAAGCAGACAATCACCGCGACAGACGACGAGCAGCAGCACACACCCATAAACCAGAAGCGGCCGGCCAAGCCAAGGCGCCCACAGGACGCCACCTTCCAATCGACCAAGCCCCCTCCATCCGGCCACCGGATCGGGCCCGCCGATCTCTCGAGCTCCCCGGCCGCCCCCTCCCGCGGCGGCGCGCAATGGGGGCCGCCGCCGAGGACGCCGTCAGGCAGCTCGGCATCCTCATGGATCAAGGTGCGTGCGTCACTCTCGCCCTCCTTCTCCCCTTCTCCGCTCCAGCATGAGTTCTTTTCGCGATTGTGGCGGCGCCCTGACGTGATCTGGTTCTTTGCTTGCAGTGGACGCGCCGCTGAGGAGGACGTTCCAGGTACGGATCTGGCCTGCGTGCACCTGTGGCCAAATCTTGGATCTTGCTACTCATTCTTATGGATTCTCGTAGCTCCTGTCACTGGATCATGGCGTAGATTAGCTATTCTCGGTGCCCTACAGATTTGATCTGATTCGGTGCGGGGGGGAGTGAGCTACTCCGCGTATTCTTCTATAGCCTGGGATGTCCTAAATCTTTTACTGCAAAATGGGCTAATCTCTGAGCCTCTCTTGGTTAATGCCACATGCTAGAGGTATGATCTTGTCAGTCATGAGTTGTCAGGTGGGCGGTGTGTTTGGAGAGTGGTGCTTGATCCATCATCCATGTCCGAATAGGCGGCAAGCGAAGCTGGTGCACTTCCTATGGGTTGGTGAGGCGAGGGTATAGTGGCGCTTTAGCTGTCTAGTGTGCCGACGTTGCATGTTCGATGACGTCCAATTACGATTGCATGGGTTGGCGTTCGTTGGTGGCATCGTGGATCATCCTGTTTTATGCAGCCGATGGATGGTGGCATTTTGCTGTTCTCAGGTCTACTGAGTGAGCTGAGTTAATGTGGATATACTCGCCAAAACATCATGCGTTTGCCATCTTATTAGGTCCGCAGTCACCTCTCGTATACGACGTTTCGACTGCTGTGGCATTATTCCCTTTTTGACCTCCGATGTTCACCGAACTATCTGGATGCATGCACGTTAACAGTAAAGGCGGGGCATTTCAATATGTCTTTATGCTACCATTTAATTAAATGTCTATAAAATTAAGAGGAAACATGTTACACGTGCGCTAAATCTTGAAGGTAAGCAATGCCAACTTATTTGAAGCATAATTGTTAGTGTAGTGAAATTGGGATGGCAACACTGCATTGGAATTCAGAACTCATCAGAAGTGCAGAATCAGTTCAATTTGTTACAGCACCTAGGGATGTGCCGGATTCAATTGAACAATGTCTGATTCTGACCAATCCTGTCCACTTTGCTATTTACCCCTAGTAATTTAACATTTTTTGGAAAATAATTTTTTAATACTAGTTATTTTCCAATGAAATGAAAATAAGACCAAAACCATGATATCCATACATAATTGGCCCTGCAAGAACATATACTGTTACTTTTGGTACTACATGTAACTACGACACCAGTAGTTGGTATAATCATCAAAGGTGATATAGATATTACTATGTCTTTGTATTTTCTTTCTTTTGGCCATTGAAGGCTCATCAAATGTTAATAATTTGAGTGGCCAAATAAACCAACCTTGAGTTATATTCCTTTTTTGTAGCCCTTTCTGGCTACTATTGTATTGCAAGAAAATAGCTACCACTAGTGGGGCAGAAATCAGTAAATGACCACTTCTATCTCTATCTGGAAGGTTTAATTCTAGCCTTAGATTTTTATGATTTTCATTGGTGGATCCCAATCACAAATGACTGTCAATATGTTATGTAACAGTAAAAAATATTTTGGTTCATAGAAGAATTATTTTGGAAGTTTCTTATTAGTTTCATGAACCATAATCTGATGAATCGCAGATCAGAATTTCATGCATCTGCAGCTATTTAAATATTTGGAATAAATCACTTCTATCAGTGGTTGCGGAGGTTTGTAAACATATCTCGTTTATTTCAGAATGTGCACCAAGGCCACCCTAGAGAAACAATGTTGCGCTTTCTCAAGGCTAGAGAATGGAACGTTTCCAAGGCTCATAAAATGGTAGTCTTTCTCATATTTTCTTATCCAATAAAGGAACAGATAAATTATATTCTTAAGGTTATTAACTGCTTAATTGGGTTTGAATATTGTTTCTGCAGCTTGTAGATTCTTTGAATTGGAGGATTGAAAATGAAATTGATAGTGTATTGGAGGTGAGTAATCCTTATGGGTTATAATAATAATCCTGTTAGGTACTAAGATCTTACTAGCATGGCAGAATCTCTTATCCGTATACAATTTCAAGCTCTTGTTGTTAATATCTTATTTCATATATTCTGTTAATCACTAATCGCTGACTACATTGGACATGTACAGAGACCTATACTCCCAGTAGATTTATACAGATCAATACGTGATTCACAACTTGTTGGACTCTCAGGATACACCAAGGAGGTATAGAAATCTACTAACACTAGTAATATGTTTCTTATCCTGAATAATTGATCATGAATTCATGATGCAACTACTTGTTTCCATGCATGTTTGTGTGCAAGAAAATGGGCACACCCTTTTAGCTGTTAGTGTTCTAGGTCACGTCTACCGGTTAATCAAATTATTTTTATTGACAAATGAATGGATACTACTGAACAAAGTTGGCAGAATTGAAGAGGTTAATGTTTAATTTTGTTGATCTGCAACCTTCCATAGAATGTTGTCCCAGTCAGAGCTGCAAAGTTGTGAGTTGTGACGGACCTTCTAGCTAGGAAGAGCCCAAGGGACTGTTAGTGTTTAGCAAACTATGACATAAGCTTAGGTATGGTTAAGTTCAAAAATAAAGCATGGCGCTTTAGGATAACTCTTGTTTGAAGCTGTGATTATTGCTGCTGGCTTAATATTCCTTTATTATTAAGACATGCTGGAGGTTGGGGCATGTTCCTCATTTATTTCTGTGTCATTGACTGTTCCCACTAAATGTGTCATCCTGTAGGACAACATCAGATAATGTTCTTTGACTTCTTGTAACACACCATCAAAGAGTTATTGGCCCTTTCACGGAATGGTCTGAAATTTCATGAATAACTTATGTTTTTGCTTGCTATGTGTTACCCAAGTCTCTGCCCATCAATGTTTCTTTTAGCTAGCCCACCAAAAAATATTGGTAGTGTGGTTGTTAATTAACCCAGCTAAATGCTTGTGCATTGCTACGGATTTATTATATATTATCAGTTGTTTAAATGCTTGTGCCACCACAGTCCTTGAGCTCGTATAAAATTGTTTATCTCAAAATGAAAGCCCAATCAACCATATGTACTGCATAGAGTGGTTGACAACTGCGGCAATTTTTAAGTAATATGAACGAACCGCCACCAATTTAGATCTTTATAATACTACTCCCTCCGTCCCATAATATAAGAGCGTTTTTGACACTAGTGTAGTGTCAAAAACGCTCTTATATTATGGGACAGAGGGAGTAGTAAAGAAAAGATTTAGTTGAGTTTTAGACTCCTAATAATTTGTTTTGATTTTTTTCTCTTGTTGGCAGGGTCTTCCAGTTTTTGGCATTGGTGTTGGTCAGAGCACATACGACAAAGCTTCGGTACTTTCTCAGATGCTTACTACTCCGTATTTATTAAGTAGGCTACGACAAAAACTACGAAACTTGATTTTTCACCTTCCGTAGTATAGACTAGATACCGTTTTGAGGTTCATGTAACTTAAGTATATTTGTTGGGTATTAAAATGATACGATCCCTGTTTAGTGGTTGACATAGTTATATCTTACTGCCAATACCTTGTTATTGAAGTAATGGGTACCTCTCTTATGGGATCAACTAATCAACCAACTTACGCTAGTTCTGGAGTACCATTTCCCCATTTTGTCAACTGAAGTTGATCTGTTTCCTTTTCAGGTGCACTACTATGTGCAATCTCATATTCAGATTAACGAATACCGTGATCGCATAATTTTGGTAAGTATGGAGCTAAATGCTCAAATCTTAATTTTTATGTTAACACATATCCTTCTTCTTATGTTTGTTCACATCACACTTAGCCCATGTTGACGGAAAAGTTTGGACGCCCGATCACCACTTGCGTTAAAGTTCTCGACATGACTGGTTTAAAGTTGTCAGCACTGAGCCAAATGAAGGTACATATTATAGTCTTCTCAAAATGGTTTTCTTCTCTGAGCTTGTCCTATACATGAATGAACTTAAATGCTGCTGAAATAAGCATGTTTTAATACATCAAGGGATATGACCACACTTGTACTCAGGCTTTACCTTACCACGTTAAATTTTTAGAGGAATTACTCTTAAATCTTTGAGGTCAACACAGTCTAGCATAAAAAAATAAAATAAATGTTAATACTAATCTTACAGGACTAGTTTGTTGTTTTTGTGCCATAATATTTATTTTTCTGATAAAATTGCAGAGTGCTCATTACTTGTGTTGCTTATGTGTTATGGTGAGCTAGCGTGACATTTTTGCTGTTGTTTGAATTACAGATGCTGAGTTCAATATCAACTGTTGATGATCTGAACTACCCTGAGAAGTCAGAGACATATTACATAGTTAATGTTCCATATATATTCTCTGCATGCTGGAAGGTACAATGATTTTTCCATCAAAAGCCCGTCCTCAGATTGTATCAGCAAATTTTGTAGTGAATGCTAACTGTCATTTCATTTGAGCATACTGGTAGGTTGTGAAGCCCCTATTGCAGGAGAGGACAAAAAAGAAGGTTAGAGTTTTGAGTGGTTGTGGGAGAGATGAACTTCTAAAGGTATTTTTTAGTTATTATTTTGTTGCTCTCTCGTATTGTTGTCTTTGCATAGATTCTTAACCGCTGAGTAATATTACTACTACTGCAACCACCAATATGGTGGTGGAGAAGAAAACATTACCTTTGTGTAGCATTTATTTTGTCTGAAATCCAAAGTTAGAGTGACATGTCCCCTTGCTCAAAATTGTGTAGATTATGGACTACTCAGCTCTCCCCCATTTCTGCCGACGAGAGGGATCAGGCTCATCCAAGCATTCATCTTCCAACGCCGACGATTGCTTCTCCCCTGACCACCCTTTCCACAAAGAGCTCTACGAGCTCACCAACCAGCAATCATCGCACAAGGAGCTCCTCAAGATGGGATCATTGCATGTGAGCATCCCGGAGCCCGACCCAAACGACGCGAAGATCGTTGAGGTGATCCAGGCCGAGTTCCACAAGATGGGGGAGCAGAATGGGTCGACCAACGGCCACAACAAGGTTTGACGCCGCGCCACCACCGAAGACGGCCATCTGCATGCAGAGCACCTTGACCAATGCAAGCGACCTCCGATTAAACTGATGATTTAACCTGTCCATGTTGGTTGGCTCCCCCATGGTCCCCTGGGGGGATATAGCAGCGAAGGCTCCGTGATGCATAGGGTGATGCCGGCCTGGGATCATAGTTGGAAGAGATGAACCGGACAGTGTATATCCATTAGCATAGAACCTGCATATGTTAAACTGGCACTATAACAAGATCCATGGATGATGGATGTTTATTATAACAACTTGTAAGCTTCAGCACAGTTTTGCAAACATGAGGTGGGAGGATGAGTAGGGTAGGATAGGATTGGGACCCAGCAAGAAGCAGTGGCGGAGCAACGCCGTGGCGGGCTCACGCCCGGTTCTGAGCCCGCTTGCTCGCCGGCGGCGGCGGTCTCTGCAGATGGCTCCGCGCGCGTCGTCGGCGATGTGCGTTGGAGAGCGCGGGGCGATTGGCTTGGACGGGAACGTATGCGTGCGTGGCAAAGGGGAAAACCGCTTTGGCAGCAACAAACGCGTGAGGTCCAGAAGATGTAACCATCTTCGACGATCCCCCCACCATCCCGAATTCCCGATATAGACCAACAAACTGCGGCGACCGTCTCGGTTTTTTTTCCTTCTCTTCCGGAGCTCAGGCCGTTTTTCTACCTGGAGCCCGGCCATGGCCTGGCCACGCCTGCCGTTTGTCATTAAAATCTCTAGCTAGAAGCGCTTGGTCGCATGGGTCTCCGATCCCTCATGCAATGCAAGCTCCATCGCGCCCCGCGCCGGTTAATCTCCATTCGCTTTGGAATCTGCAGTAACGTTCACCGCGGTTTGAGGGGATTCAAGGGAAGGCAAATTAAGCTGGTCTCTGACGAAATAATCACCCGACAATGGGCGCCTGCTGGACTGATTTCAGATTTCGTTTTCATCTCCCCCTATTTAACTTAATTTACAAAGCCCGGCCACGGCCTTCTCAGTTCACCACACCCCTCCCTCCTCCTCCTCTTCTTCTTTCAAACCTAGCCGTCCCAAACGATGGCTCTATTCGGTCTGAATCAACCCATCCACTGGGACTGGGAGTGTGAGGAGATACAAGAGTACGGACGAGCCGATGGCGCCGGCCATAGGGGAGATGGGGCGGACGGACAATGTGCGGACCACCATGGAGACTTTGCCAGCCACGGAGGTACTCGCTCGGACATCCACGGCTACCACGCAGGGGACGGTGGAGGAGTTCACTCGGACGCCGGCGGCAACGGTGGAGGTGGCGGAGGTGATGCGGGCGGCAGCGGCCGAGGCTTCGACTTGAGTAAGTTGTTCCTGTTCTTGCAGTTGCACTCCATTGCCGGACGTTGAATAGACCAACAATAGTTCACACTTTCAGTTAGGGTTTGTGCACTTCTGTTTAGTTGTGCATGCCATAGATGTCCATCTCCTTCATGATTTCTTAGCTTCAAATAGATTTTCTTCGTAAAATCATGAGTTCAGTTTGCATTTGTTTGTCTATGCCGTACAACGTACTCTTTTTTTTTGAGAATGCCTTACAACGTACTTTGAATGGTGCAATTGACGGAAAATGTTAGTAGTAGCTTTGAAACAATTTGCTAATGTAGTATTCTATGCTCCATGATCTCGGCTCATACTCAGATAGCTCCACTTCCATTGTTCACATCATTTATGCTCCATGCATGATGCTACTGCTGTATACAACATTTCTGAATATGATTTATAGTAGGATTAGTTTTCGCCCACTTATAGAGGGAAGATCTCTGGCGATAGCGCAAGATCTTATGGACGCCAAGATGGTTTTGGAAATGATCCTCTATAGCAATGGAGGGAGTAGCGTACTATGATCCCGGTCTAATTTTGGTTCACGTCTTCTCCGTTAGCTATTATATAAAGGGGTCTTGGGGCATCTTAAACAAGAAGCGCATCTGGTGTAGTGGTATCATAGTACCCTCCCACGGTACTGACCAGGGTTCGATTCCCTGGATGCGCAGCTTTGGTTAAATTTTATTTTTTCCCCCTCCACTGTACAATTTAACAATTTTTTCATCTTCCATTTTCTCTATCCAATTTGCTTCGAGTGTACAACAAAATCCCCCGCTACATTGTTTTCCCCCTTGCCACTAGTGATAAACTTCTCAAATGAAGAATGATTGTCTCATCGTTTGGCAAAATTCTTTGCCTACGAAGGGTAATATATGTATAAAGTTATTGGTACAAAGCATAGCCGCACAATAAATCCAACAATTTCTTCCGCCTTAGCTAATTTAAAACATCCATATCTTTTAAACCATATATTCCCTTTTGAAACTTTTTTATATTTGAACTCCTTGTGCCAAAACCTTTAAAATGAGATTAATCTTGGATATGTTTTGAGCATGTTTAAATTCAAACGTATATTTCACATGTTAAAATAATCAGTTTCACAATGATACATTACAATTTCACTTTTCATAGTGACTATTACACAGTCCAGAACCTACATTTCACTTTTCACTAGCTTGCTTCACAAAAGAAAACACCTATTTAAATTGCACATTTTTCAAATAACATATTCCACTCTTTTGAAGTAAACTACTACACACGTTCAACGGTACAATAGAACTTCACTTTCTATAGTTATTCTTTCATAATTCGAAGCCTACATTTCACTTTTTACTACCTTGTTTCACAAAAATGACATATATTTCAACTGCATATTTTTCAAATAACTATTTCACTCTTTTGAAATAAATTATTACACATTTCAAAAAATCAGTTTCACTATGATACATTGCAGTTTCACTTTCTGTATTTACCGATTCACAATTTAGAACCTACATTTAACTTTCCACTAGCTTGCTTCACAAAAATCACATCTATTTCAATTGCACATTTTTGAGAATAATATATTTCACTCTTTTGAAATAAACCATTACACATTTTCAAATAACCAGTTTCACAAGTTGACATTTTAGTTTCATATTTGGGTAAGAAATTTTTCTGTGAAATAGGTTGGTTCACATATTTTTATTGAAATATGAGTTTTTCATAATTTTCTAGTGAAATGGGTTTGTTTCACATATGAAATGTGAAACATTGAAATTTGAATGTGTTTGAAATGTATCCAAGATTGGTCTAGTTCTAAAGGCCTTAGCGCCAGGAATTCAAATATATGAATTATTTCAAAAATGAACTTATAGTTTAAATGATATGGACAATTTAAGTTAGCTAAGGTGAAATAAAAGGGTGGATTTATGTGTGAGAGAAGGGGGAGAGCGGGCTGTCACATGCTTCCATGCCTGTCATATCACTGACAAAGGTGAGGACTACTAGCTGTTTTTGATGAAGTATAACTCCGGTATAGGGAAAAGCACAGCGGCACAAAACTGAATGCATGCATGAATGATGGATTGGCCACCGGTACATCATGGAAACACTCAAAATGACTTCGCGGGAAGATTGTCCAAACCGACGACTCCGAAAAGAAAACAGAAAGGAAGGCTCGGCTTTGATGACATCGGCAATGACCTCCAAGTGAAGATGCCGATGATGTAGTCACAAGGCTCGGCTTTGATGACGTCGGCAATGACCTCCAAGTGAAGCTGTCGGTGATGTAGTCACAACGCTCGGCTTGGATGACATCGGCAATGACCTCCATAGACGGGCCAGGTCCTGTTCCGGCACCACCGAGATAGCAGCCAAGTACGGTTGGACGGGTATCACCTCCGACGCTATGTCGATGTTATAAAACCCAACATCGACCCCATAACCCGAAAACTCCCGGCTACGGGGCAACATGGGGGCGCCGTGCACTAAGAGCAAAAATGGCTCACAATGCCGTAGTTGAAGCACAGTTGTCGCATGACTTCCCACAAGGCGGCGGCTGAGCAGGCAGGGGGTGTTAGAGTATGTAATGGCCTAATGGGCCTGGGCTAGCGGTATAGCCCGTTAGTCTTAGGGTTAATTAGAGATAAGGGTCGCTTGCTTGGGAGTCAAGTAAACCTCTCTATATAAGGAGAGGAGATGTATCAATCTAATCAAGCAAGAAGCGATCATATTTGCTCGACTTCCTTATAGGGAGACGGGAGACCTAACCCTAGCCGCCGCCCTGCTCTCTCTCTCTCTCTCTCTCTCTCTCTCTCTCTCTCTCTCTCTCTCTCTCTCTCTCTCTCTCTCTCTCTCTCTCTCCCTCCCTCTCCCAAGCGCCCCAGCGCCGGTGACCACGCCTTCCTCCACGCCATCCCTCCTTCCACCCCTACAACCTGAGACCACACGCTGGTAGGGATCCGGTTCCTACCAATTTGGTATTAGCTTTCCCGGGTTCGATCATGTTCAGCCCTTCACCGAGTTCTTCCCACCCGCCGACGCCACACACCTACCTGTCGCCACCAGCGTCTTCGTCGGCGCTCCTGCCCCACATAGCAGGCACGCCGACAGTGGGTGTGCTGGCTTCCTCAGGGGCGATTGCACCCTCTGCCCCGGCGCCGTCCACCCTCGTCCTCACCCTGGAGCAGATGACAGCCGCAATCCTGGAATTACGGCAGGCCGTGGCGGGCATCAGGGCATTCCTCATCGGGCCCTATGCGCCCCAGCCACATCCCAGCAGCCACCTCCTCCGCTGCCACACCAACAGCGGCTACCCCGCCGCCGCCGCCCTCGGCCGCGACCACATCGCTGGTCATCTCGTAACAGTATGGGATGCCCTACGAGGGAACTGCGACGACCTCGTTCCCATCAGCGCCGCCGCCATCCCAGGGCGTCCCCATCCAGCAGATCAAGTTCCCGCTGAGGGAGTCCTGGACTAGGGGGTGTCCGGATAGCCGGACTATCATCATCGGCCGGACTCCAAGACTATGAAGATACAAGATTGAAGACATCGTCCCGTGTCCAGATGGGACTTTCCTTGGCGTGGAAGGCAAGCTTGGCAATACGGATATGTAGATCTCCTACCATTGTAACCGACTCTGTGTAACCCTAGCCCTCTCCGGTGTCTATATAAACCGGAGGGTTTTAGTCTGTAGGACGAACAACCATTACAACAATCATACCATAGGCTAGCTTCTAGGGTTTAGCCTCCTTGATCTCGTGGTAGATCCACTCTTGTACTACCCATATCATCAATATCAATCAAGCAGGAGTAGGGTTTTACCTCCATCGAGAGGGCCCGAACCTGGGTAAAAACATCGTTTCCCTTGTCTCCTGTTACCATCCGCCTAGACGCACAGTTCGGGACCCCCTACCCGAGAACCACCGGTTTTGACACCGACATTGGTGCTTTCATTGAGAGTTCCTCTGTGTCATCACCGATAGGCTTGATGGCTCCTTCGATCGTCAACAACGACGCAGTCCAGGGTGAGACTTTTCTCCCCGGACAGACCTTCGTGTTCGGCGGCTTTGCACTGTGGGCCAATTCGCTTGGCCATCTGGAGCAGATCGAAAGCTACGCCCCTAGCCATCAGGTCAGATTTGGAAGCCTAAACTTCACGGCTGACATCCGCGGAGACTTGATCTTCGACGGATTCAGGCCACAGCCAAGCGTGCCCACTGTCACGATGGGCATGATTTAGCTCTGCTGCCGGACAGTGCCCTGGAGGCCGCACATGAGTCCGCTCCGACCCTTAGCTCGGAGCCGACCGTGCAGATCGAGGACGGGTGGCTAGACACCGCCTCGGGGGCTGCAACTTCTGCCGCGATGGAGCCGAATACTGACCTTGTCCCTTGTAAAGCTCGTGACTCCGAGGTGCCAGACTCCTTGCCGGACTCCGAACCTCCTGCGCCCCTACCAATCGAATCTGATTGGGCGCCGATCATGGAGTTCACCGCTGCGGACATCTTTCAGCACTCACCCTTTGGTGACATCCCGAATTCACTAAAATATCTCTCGTTATCAGGAGAGCCCTGGCCGGACCGCGGTCAGGACGGTTGGGATGTGGACGACTAAGAAATTCAAAACCCACCCACCACCCACTTTGTAGCCACTGTCGACGATCTAACCGACATGCTAGACTATGACTCCGAAGACATCGACGGTATGGACGACGATGCCGGAGACGACCAGGAACCAACACCTACAGGGCACTGGAAGACCACCTCGTCATACGACATATACATGGTGGACATCCCAAAGGATGGGAATGGCGAAGAAGCAACGGAGGCAGATTCCTCCAAGAAACAGCCCAAGCGCCGGCGTCAGCGGCGCCGCTCTAAATCCCGCCACAGCAAGAATAGAGATTCCGGCACCGGAGATAATAACACCCCAGAGAGTGCCGAAGATAACCCCCTCCAGCAAGATTCAGCACAGGAGGACGGAGAAGCCAACCCTCACGAGAGAGCGGCAGACGAAGAGGTAGAGGATGATAATTACATACCTCCCTCCGGAGACGAGGCAAGCCTCGACGACGACGAATTCGTCGTACCTGAGGATCCCATCGAACAAGAGAGTTTTAAACACAGGCTTATGGCCACGACAAATAGCCTCAAGAAAAAGCAGCAACAGCTTCGAGCTGATCAGGACCTGCTGGCCGACTGATGGACCGAAGTCCTTGCGGCCGAAGAGCATGAACTCGAACGCCCCTCCAAAAGCTACCCCAAATGCAAGTTGCTCCCTCGATTAGAGGACGAAGCATATGAACCTGTATCACCAGCGCACAATACGGCTGACCGACCACCTCGTGGCCGCGACAGAGAGGCCTCTAGGCCCTCCACTAGAACCGTACCCCGGCATCGCTCAAAAAGTACGAAGCCACGGGGGAATGCGCCGGACTTGCGAGACATATTGGAGGACAAGGCAAGATAATCAAGATCGATCTACGGATCACGTGGGCGCCCCACGATGCACGACGATTACCGTCGCGCCGGATACAGCAACTCCGGCCGGGCCGAACACAGTAGACAAAGCTCGCTTGAGCTACGTCGTGATATTGCCCAATATAGAGGCGCCGCACACCCACTATACTTCACAGATGAAGTAATGGATCATCAAATCCTTGAAGGGTTTAAACCCGTGAACATTGAATCCTACGATGGCACAACAGACCCCGCGGTTTGGATCAAAGACTATCCCCTTCATATCCATATGGCCCGCGGTGACGATCTCCACGCCATCAAATATCTCCAACTCAAGCTTAAAGGACCAGCTCGGCATTGGCTTAACAGCTTGCCAGCAGAGTCAATTGGGTGTTGGGAGGACCTGGAAGCTGCATTCCTTGACAACTTCCAGGGCACATATGTGCGACCACCAGACGATGATGACCTAAGCCACATAACTCAGTAGCCAGATGAATCGGCCAGACAGTTCTGGACACGGTTCTTAACAAAGAAAAATCAAATCGTCGACTGTCCGGATGCAGAGGCCCTCGCAGCCTTCAAACATAACATCCGCGACGAGTGGCTGGCCCGGCACCTAGGACAGGAAAAGCCAAAATCCATGGCAGCCCTCACATCACTCATGACCCGCTTCTGTGCGGGGGAGGACAGCTGGCTAGCCCGCAGTAACAACCTCAGCAAAAATTCTGGCAGTCCGGATACCAAGGACCGCAATGGCAGGTCGTGTCGAAACAAAAACAAACGCCGCGTTAACAGCGATAACACTGAGGATACGACAGTCAACGCCGGATTCAGAGGCTCTAAACCCGGTCAGCGGAAAAAGCCATTTAAAAAAAACTACTCCGGGTCCGTCCAATTTGGACCGAATACTCGACCGCTCGTGCCAGATACACGGCACCCCCGAAAAGCCAGCTAATCACACCAACAGGGATTGTTGAGTATTCAAGTAGACAGGCAAGTTAATCGCCGAAAACAATGACAAGGGGTTGCATAGCGATGACGAGGAAGAGACCCGGCCGCCGAACAGTAGAGGACAGAAGGGTTTCCCCCCACAAGTGCGGACGGTAAACATGATATACGCAACCCACATACCCAATAGGGAGCGGAAGCGTGCACTTAGGGATGTATATGCGATGGAGCCAGTTGCCCCGAAGTTCAATCCATGGTCCTCTTGCCCGATCACTTTTGATCGAAGGGATCACCCCACCAGTATCCGCCATGGCGGATTCGCTGCATTGGTTTTAGACCCAATAGTCGATGGATTTCACCTCACTAGAGTCCTAATGGACGGCGGCAGTAGCCTGAACCTGCTTTATCAGGACACAGTGTGCAAGATGGGCATAGACCCCTCAAGGATTAAACCTACAAAGACGACCTTCAAAGGCGTCATACCAGGTGTAGAGGCCAATTGTACAGGCTCGGTTACACTGGAAGTGGTCTTTGGATCCTCGGATAACTTCCGAAGCGAGGAGTTAATCTTCAATATAGTCCCGTTCCGCAGCGGCTATCATGCTCTGCTCGGACGGACCGCGTTTGCAAAGTTCAACGCGGTGCTGCATTACGCATACCTCAAGCTCAAGATGCCAGGCCCTCGAGGAGTCATCACGGTCAACGGAAACATTGAACACTCCCTCCGAACGGAGGAACACACAGCGGCTCTCGCGACAGAAGTACAGAGCAGCCTCTTAAGGCAATTTTCGAGTCCGGCCGTTAAGCGACTGGACACGGCCAAACGCGCCCGGAGTAACATACAACAAGACCACCTGGCACTTTCCGAGCACGCGTAGCAATGCGGCCCCAACCCCAGCCCTTGCATAATTGCAAGACCAGTCCTTCGCGTACATCATTACACTCTGGAGATACCATGGGCATAGGGGGAGGGGCACGACCACGACAGGCCCAGAGTGCGGCCTGACCACACCAGGGGCTCCCAAGTATGTCGGTCTTTTCCTTTTTCTTTTTTCTTACCCACAGGACTCCGTTCACTAGAGGCCCTGTCCGGCAGTAGACCTGCCGAACTCACGATGCAACAGCCAGGGAAGGAGAAAGGCTATGACGAACACTCAGGTGGTCTCCATTACGAGCATTAAATCTGTCTAATACACCATTCCGCAGCCTATCCCTGGAGGGGGACACGTTTAATAGTCTTACCCCTTGCTTACCGCACTATTTGTATCGTTCTGCATTCATCGTAGAATTCCTTGAATAAACAATGCATCGCTTTTTGCTTATAATTGCATTTCTTCCTTATATATATGTTCATTTATGACATTTTGCATCTGTACACTTTGGTACGACCGAATACACCAGGGGCTTATGTTCCCCACATTATGGTGTGATAAGTCCGAACACTTTCACAAGTGTGGCACCCCGAACTTATAGCATTATATGCATCGGCTCCGAATCATGTCTTGGGTCAATAGTTGGGTTTGCCCAGCTCCCATGTTTTGGTACCTTACGTTCCGTTTTATCGGCTAAGGTAGCACTGGGAGAACCACTGCGATTGCGCCCCGGTTGAGCTGGGCGAGCGCCTCTGTGGAGAAAGCTAAAACTGACCGTCATGATAAGGCGAGATCTGGTCGCTGTTCGAGAGGTTTTTTCGAGTCCCTAAAGACTTATTCCGCTTAGAGCGAGGAACTGGCTTTGTCCGGCCCAGGCGTGGATAGCGCCCCGAACTCGGTCTTCCGAACACTAGGGGCTTCGCCGAAATTTAAAATTATAGAATTCTATGGCTAAGTGAGAGTGTTCAAGTATTATAAGTCCGGTTGCCTCGTTCGTTGTGTTGAGCGCCTCCCTAGATGGACCCAAACATGGGAACAAGAGTGCTCAAGTTTATCTCGAACACCCCAGCACTAATGGCATGGGGGCTGAAGCCGACGACTTGCCATCTCTCAGATTTGATAAACGGCTGCACAGAAGGTAATATTTTAAATTAATAAGCATTGCTTAGCGCATATGAACACAGTTTTCAGCGCACATGATAACATAATGCGATTCTACTCAAATATTACATCCTTGGAGCACTCATCCGCAATCATGCGGGCTCCCTTCAGGACACTCTTATAATACATTTCGGGCGTGCGATACTCCTTGCCCACCGGCGGCGCGTCCATCAGAAGCTTCTCAGCGTCCATCCTGCCCCAGTGCACTTTTGCACGGCCAAGGGCCCGACGGGCACCTTCAATGCAGGCGGAGTGCTTGACGACTTCCACCCAGGGACACGCATCCACCAGCCGCCGCACCAGGCCGAAGTAGCTCCCAGGCATGGCCTCCTTGGGCCACAACCGAACTATGAGGCCCTTCATGGCCTGTTCGGCTACCTTGTGGAGCTCGACCAGCTGCTTCAGCTGGTTGCTAAGGGGCACCGGATGTCCGGCCTCAGCATACTGAGACCAGAAGACCTTCTCCGTCGAGCTTTCCTCCTCGGCCCGGTAGAATGCGGCAGCATCGGACACGCTGTGAGGCAGATCTGCAAACGCTCCTGGAGAGCTCCGAATTCAGGTAAGTAACAGGTAATTCACATTCACATGCTTGCTTTGCATGAAAAATGCCTTACCCGCCGCTATTTTCTTCACCACCTCAATCTCTTGGAGGGCCTTATGGGCTTCGGCCTTAGCGGCTTTGGCACTCTCAAGAGCCGAGGCAAGCTCGGACTCTCGAGTCTTCGAGTCGCGCTCCAAACTCTCATGCTTTTCCACGAGAGCCTGGAGCTCTTGCTGCACCCGCACCTCTTGCTTCTCTTGCTCAGCTCGTTCCGCAGCCGCATTACGTTCGGCCGCGGACACGGCCTCCTTCAGGGTCGCCACCTCGTTCGTGGCCCCTGGAGTACCCACGTTATCCTTGTTATTTCTCTTGCAACCAAAATCCTTTTCTGTAAGGTAAAAATTCAATGCGGTGTCACTCACCTTCCTTGTCCTCGAGCTGCTTCTTGGCACGGCCGAGCTCGCTCTCGGACCGCTCGAGGTTCTGCTTCAAAGCATTGACCTCCGCAGTCAGTGCGGCAGAGGTCAGCAGCGCAGCCTGCAATCCCATATTGACATATTTTTTAGACCTCCTGCGTATATCTTTTTAGATCCTCAGTCCGGCTTTTCTTTCCGAACACCGAACCGAGCATCAAGGGCTACTTTCTATGCGGTATTACATTACATATTTTAAATTTCTTACCTCAAAGCCTGTTAGAAGGCTGCTGCAGGCTTCGGTCAGCCCGCTCTTGGCGAGCTGAACCTTCTGAACCATCGCACTCATGATAGTGCGGTGTTCTTCCTCGATGGAAGTGCCGTTGAGCGCCTCCAACAAGTTATCCGGCGCCTCCGGTTGGACGGAGGCTGCCAGTGTCACAGTCTTGCCCTTCTTATGAAGGGGTCGCCTGCCGGACTCTGGAACCACTGCTGGTTCCGGTGCGGAGTCCAATGCGAAATCCGGGAGGTTGCCCTGTGGCACCTCCGGAGCCTCCCCCTCCTAGTGGGTCCCCTCCTGGGATCCCACCTCGGCATCATCAGCGTCACGAGGGGTGGAGGCGGTCGGAAGGGAATCCATATCCGACGGAGCCAAGGACCCGCTCGATGAAGCGGGAAGATCGTCCTTGGCCGGACTACAGGTTGTATGCGGCATTAGAAGGACACCATGTGGCAAAAAGAGAAACTATAAATCATCCAGGAATTCGGACACTTACGATTTTGCCAGGGGCTTGGCCCTTGAGGGCCACTCCTCGTCACCGTCGTCGGCGTTGGCGGAGTAGTTCGGAGAAAGGGTCCGTCCTTTCTTGGACCCTTCGGCCGCCCCCGTTGGGGAGGCCTTCCTTTTCTTCTCTCCCCCGCTGGGGAAGAGGCCTCTTTCTCCTCCTCCTCAGGGGAGGAGTCCGCCTCGGAGTCATCGGATAATGAGTCCGATATCACCTGGCGCCGGGAACTCCTTCAGGTTCCCGTGGCCTTCTTCTTGGCCTTCTTCTCCGGCACCACGTAAAGGGCCGGAACCAGCAGCCTCGTCAAACGGGTGTCCGCTGGGTCTTCGGGAAGGGGAGCCGGACAGTCAACCTATCCGGACGTCTTTTGCCAGTCCTGTTAAAGGCATTGGGAGTTTTAGATCCCACATAGAGTCAAACTATGAAAGAAATGAGTGTCCCATAAAGGATAACATAGCTTACCTCGCCGGCCGGGCGCTGCGTGCTGAATCTGCGATCTTCAGTTGCGGATGCAGGGGCTTCTCCGCCCTTGAACAACACCCTCCAGGCAGCTTCGTACGTCGTGTCGAAGAGCCCGCTCAAGGTCTGGTGCTGTGCCGGATCAAACTCCCACAAATTGAAAGCCCGTTGCTGGCAGGGGAGAATCCGGCGGACGAGCATGACCTGGATCACGTTGACAAGCTTAAGCTTCTTGTTCACCAGGGTCTGGAGACAAGACTGGAGTCCGGTCAGCTCCTCCGAACTACCCCATAGCAAGCCATTCTCTTTCCAGGAGGTGAGCTGCATGGGGGTACCAGATCTGAACTCGGGGGCCGCTGCCCATTTACAGTCACGCGGCTCGGTGATGTAGAACCACCCCGACTGCCACCCTTTGACGGATTCCATGAAGGCACCCTCAAGCCAAGTAACGTTGGGCATTTTGCCCACCATGGCGCCGCCGCACTCCGCTTGGACGCCCTTCACCACCTTCGGCTTGACATTGAAGGTCTTTAGCCACAAGCCGAAGTGGGGCTGGATGCAGAGGAAGGCCTCGCACACGACGATAAACGCCGAGATGTTGAGGATGAAGTTTGGCGCCAGATCGTGGAAGTCCAGGCCGTAGTAGTACATGAACCCCCGGACGAAGGGATGAAGTGGAAAGCCCAGTCCGCGGAGGAAGTGGGGAAGAAATACGACCCTCTCATGAGGCCTGGGGGTGGGGATGAGCTACCCCTCGTCGGGCAGCCGGTGCGCGATGTCGCTGGACAGGTATTCGGCGCCGCAGCTTCTCGATGTGCCCCTCCGTAACAGAGGAGGCCATCCACTTGCCTCCTGCTCCGGACATGGCTGGAGAAGGTTGAGGCGAGATGTGCGGACTTGGGCGCCGGAGCTCGAGTGCGCGGAGATGGATAAGCAAAGGAGGAAGAAGGCGTAGGTAAAAAAGGTGGATCCTTATCCCCTTATATATGGGAGGACGAAGACTATGCGTCCCCACCGGCCTGGTAAAACTCGCTTATCTCCCAAGCGCCACAATCAATGGCGCGGTTGGGTTACCCACGTCCGTATTGATGGGAATCCCGCAATAAGGGGAACACGATCTCTGCTTCGACAAGACGTGCCAAGGAAACCGCTTCGCTAAACGCGCTGAGGTGGTATAACAAAAACGATTCAAGTAAAGGCTTGGTAGTGGTGTGACATCACGCCACAAAATACGTCAGCAGATTGAACTTGTGTACATATTATTCTCTCTACGATGGTATGTGGAATTTATTTTACAGAGCCGGACACTATCCTGGTGTTCACAATCTTCTATGGATTATTCGGAAGAGGAACCCGTCTTGCAATGCCGAAGACAATATGCGCGCCGGACTCGTCGTCATTGAAGCCTGGTTCAGGGGCTACTGAGGGAGTCCTGGACTAGGGGGTATCCGGATAGCCGGACTATCATCATCGGCCGGACTCCAAGACTATGAAGATACAAGATTGAAGACATCGTCCCGTGTCCGGATGGGACTTTTCTTGGCGTGGAAGGCAAGCTTGGCAATACAGATATGTAGATCTCCTACCATTGTAACCGACTCTGTGTAACCTTAGCCCTCTCCGGTGTCTATATAAACCGGAGGGTTTTAGTCCGTAGGACGAACAACCATTACAACAATCATACCATAGGCTAGCTTCTAGGGTTTAGCCTCCTTGATCTCGTGGTAGATCCACTCTTGTACTACCCATATCATCAATATCAATCAAGCAGGAGTAGGGTTTTACCTCCATCGAGAGGGCGCGAACCTGGGTAAAAACATCGTGTCCCTTGTCTCCTGTTACCATCCGCCTAGACGCACAGTTCGGGACCCCCTACCCGAGATCCGCCGGTTTTGACACCGACACCCGCCGTCGCCGTCACCGCTTCCGATTTGGATCGCTACCCGTCACGTGTCGGCGGCGGTGAGGCTGCAAGCTGCTGCGCGCGGCCTCCTAGCGCGTCGGCGTGTGCAGGAGATGCGTGGTCTACAGCTGCAGCTCCTCCAAGTTGCGCTTCGATGCGCAAAGGATCTCGATCTCGTCCGCTGCGTTCCCTTGTCCAGTCTGTTCGGGTATTTTACGCGTCCCTTTGGGTATTTCAAAGAAGGATGATACAAACACTCACAAGCCAGTAAGGAGTTCTGCATGAAGAATGCCGATCTATAGAAATCCAGTCTGTTTTATTTTTTTTTTGGTTCTGTTTTGGGTTATTTACGTCGACTGTTCAGTTTTCTGATGTCTATATTTCACACTTACTCCGTTTTCACTTACTACCTTTCTCTCAGTTTACAGGGCGTGCGTGTACCCCTAGATCGTCAATTTGATCAACCTAATACAAGTCATATATTACAAAAAATATACCAACATAAACTACAGTTTCTAGTTTCAAAAGGTATAATTTTTGTGTTATATAGTTTATATTAGGGTGATAAAATTGGCAACCTAGGTATACGCGTAGAACTTGTAAACTGAAACGGAGGTAGTATTTGTTATCGACTTATCGTACAAGACTATTGGCAAGCCCCATACCCTGACCGCTTGCTCTGCTCCATTGTTAGCAGCAATAATGGAACCCGGCCCGCATGATGCGATTGGCGTACGAATAGAAAGGTGCGAGGTGAGAAAATCCTGGGAAGTTCATAGAAAGTGAGAGGACAGCGCAACGACAAAGCTGGGACACTTTTCGGCCTCTGCTTTCGAGTTCGCGAGTGTTCAATCAATTCTTTCCCGGATACCCAACTTTGCACAAGGATCAGAAAACGAAAGACGAAGAACCACAATCACTCGACCCCATCTAAAAAATCTACTGCTAGCCTACTACCCATGTTTGTACTGTATTTGCTTTCCTCCTTTTTCAGCTTGTCTTATGGGTGGTGAGTCGCTCGCTCGGAGACATGAATAATGAATTCTTGCCATTGTGATGAAAACCTTTCAGTTCATCGCCGTGATATGCAGAACAGAAGGATCTCAAGTGCTAACCATCGCCTTGGACGGCTGCTGCTGCAAGCTGAAGGTCATGATGGGTTCTACATGCTGTGCAAGCAATCCTTAACTTGGGAGCATCGACTTGTTACCCCCGAGGTTTATAGGGAAACAACCTTGTGGCGAAGCAGAGATGCCATATTCCATACATATGTAGGAAAGCGATTCTACAAAGCTTACTGCGGAAGGAACAAGATTCCATCGGCAAGTAGAGAAAATGACACGATGAAGAGGAGATGTCAAATTCATCATGGAAGAAAAAAGGTGCGCTTGAAGTTTTATGTTGTGAAAGCAGCTCACTGAACTCTGAAGAAGCGCGCGGTTTGACAAATGATCATTCAGAAATGCATCTTAATTATTTACAGTAATAAGAAGATTGAAGAACAGAAGACTTGATGTACTGTACATGAGAGGATCGCTCTTTTAAATCGTGGTGGAATTTACAGATTGTGGTCTTCTAAGTAAACACAGGCTTGCTAATCTGCCTGCAGTCAATGTTTGTCAGTGATCATCAATCAGGTCGATAATGCTAGGAAAATGAATGTAGATGACAGGAGCGTCGCCGAGTAGCGCAGGATCTTCCACCCCTTGATCGAGGAGGAGGACGACGTGAGGCCCTTGAAGCCGAGGTCGAGGGAGACGCTGCCGTCGGGCTTGAACAGCCCGAAGTGGCGCTCGCTGCCCGGGCCGGTCTTGAGGTCCTCGTTGAAGAGCGCGAAGATGAAGGCCTTGACCACCCTCTTGGGCCTGTAGGGCGTCCCCTTCCTCAGGAACAGCCGCTTCCGCAGGTTGAAGTTGTAGGTCCGGGCGTTCTCCAGGGTGGCGCCGGGCTCCGTGGCGTCGCCGGCGGACGCCCACCCGGTCTCCGACACGCGCACCTCCATGTCGCTGTACCCGGCGGCCTCCAGCGCGGCGTAGGTGGCGTCGATCTGGGCCTCGAACATGTTGTCGTAGTGGAGGTTGGTCTTCTGGTCCAGGATGCCGGCGTTGGGCTTCATCAGCGCGTAGTTCACGTCGATGTGCTCCGGGTCGCTCATGTAGGCCAGGAACGGGTACGCGTTCACGTAGAAGGGCGCGCCCGTCTTGGAGAAGAAGTCCAGGAGCGGCTTCAGGTACGGCATCAGGTCCGGGCGGAACGTGCCGGCGGAGGGCGGGTACGAGGTGCCGAACACCGCCTCCGAGTGCGGCGTGTTCACCTCGATCCTGCCGGACAGGCGCATCGCGCGGAGCGCGTCGTGGATGTTGACGACGGCGCCGAAGAGCGCCTCGGCGAGCCCCGTGTCCTGCCCGCCCAGGATCTCGTTGCCCACGATGATGGCCACGATGCGGGTGGCCGGGTAGTAGGGCCGCACGTTCTCGTTCACCCAGTCCATGGCCTTGCTCGGGGTGGCGGAGATGTCCTTGACGAGGCCGTTGGGGATGGCGATGGCGAGGTTGAGCCCGGAGTTGCGGAACGCGTCCAGCACGGTGTGGTCCGAGTCGAAGATGCGGACGTTCTTGATCCGCGCCATCTGGAGCAGCTTCACCACCTCCGTCGGCGGCGGCAGGTTGTCGGCGATCCGGCCGTAGTTCACCCCATACGTGCCCACGAACGAGTGGAAAGCCGCGACTGCAATCAATCAAGAAGCGAAAAACCTGTCATGGCGGGAGAAGCAGCAATACATAGGCTAGCTGATTATAGGCGGGGGCATACGATACGTACCGCGGCGGGGGAAGAAGGCGAGGAGGCAGAAGAAGAGGAGGAGCAGGAGGACCGGCCGGCGGTGGCCGAGGCTGGAGTCCGGCCGGCCGCGCGGAATCACCGCCATGATCTTCCGGCGAGGCGGGGAGCGGGTGGCAGGCAGCTTAGGTGGCGACTGGAGGAGGAGGAGGCTGTGGCCGGTAGTGGGCGGGGCATTAGAGGAGGGCCGGGGCGCCACTTTGCTTGAGGTGCAGGGCATGGCGGCACGGCGGCAAGTGCCATGGAGGGAGCACGGAGGCGGCAAGTATCCGCGGTTACTTACTCCATCGGCCGCGTTGCTTGCTCGGCCGGAGCAAGCCAAGGATCGACGTTGCCGAGAGTGGTCAGGCGAGGTTACTGGCGGATCCAAGGATGGAATCCGGTCTCTTGCGTTGCTTCAGCGCGCGACGTACAGCGCTCTGCTCTGCTCTGCGTCTGCACGCTCTGTGTCCGCACGCTCTGTGTCTGTACCTTCTGGCTTCAGCTGTCTTCAGTACGGATACATAGGAATAGGATTGCCCCGTAGCACTTGCGGTTCTGCTCTATACTTAAGTTGGGCCGAAAGTTTATTATTTCTAAATCGCTTTAAGGAAATTTTAGACGACTTGGAACATCATCGCTATGTTTGGTTAGTCAAACAAATAGTGGGGTATTATGGACTTGGAAAAGAACCCTCCTAGTTGCCGAATGATCACACTCGAAAAAGGAGTGGAAGTTTCTCTGGTCATGGGGTGGCAAGGGCCAACAACTAGCCACCGCCACCCTGCCCCCCCCCCCCCCCCCCCCCCCCCCCCCCCGCGGACATTGGAGCATGCCGGTGAGTGAAACTCACTCGGTCGACGGTGGTGACGGGATTTGTCATGGTGGCAGCCCTGGCCGACACACGGCCGCGGGGGGGGGGGGGGGGGGGGGGGGGGGCGGGGTCGGGGGTGTGACAGGACGTTCGTGGATCGGTGACGACTGTAGTCGGGATGTCGACGTGCACATCTTGATCCGTGTCGGATTCAGGGCTTTGTAGACCAAAGAGAAAGTTCGAACTCTGAGGCGTGTGCGAAGAACACAACCTCTCCAGCCAACTGTTTCGTCACCCCCACGGCCTAGCTCGACGAACAACACAAGAAGATGCACACGGCAGTTTATCCATGTTCGTGCCAACTTAGGGTGTAAGACCCTACTCCTACTTTGTGGTGGATTAACCTCACGAGGGGCTGAGGATGAACTAGTACAAGGGAAGAACAACCTCGCGAGGTCTGCTCTGATGTGGATGTGAGCTGAAGGGATTCAACCCATCGACCCCCTACTATGGTGGTGGCTAACTATATTTATAGTGGCCTCGGTCCTCTTCCCCCAAATGAAGGCGGGAAGGGATCCCACAGTGGCCAATTTTGAAGGGAGACAAATAGTACATCTTATCCTGACAAAAGGTGGTCTTCTCCTGCAAAGCTCCTGGTCGTGACGTTGCGGTGGGCTCGGCGATGCTATCCGTCCTGCTGTGCTGGCGGTCTTGGTCTTGTTGCACGATAATGGAAATCTTTGGTTCCTCGGGACCCCGCGCCTACGCTTGCCTCCTTAGCACCAAAGAGGAAACCTGCTGCTCTGCGTCCGTCTGGCCTTGGTCGTCATGGCTTGCGTCACCGCAACCTCATGAGGTTGAGCACCTGCATAGAAATCTCCGCTCCTCAGGAGGCAACCTGGGGAGGTCGCTCCCTCCGGAGGTCTTGATGCCGCCCGCCTCGCGAGGCTTGGCCCCTCGCGAGGGTCTTATCTTGTTGGTGCTGTAGATGGGTCGTACCAGGTCGTTGATGGAGCCATGCCGTGGACCGTAGACATGCAAGTCTGGATACCCTGGTTCCTAAAACGCCGACAGTCCGAACGAGGTCGCTCCAATGATGTATCCTCTGTCCACCACCCTCCCTCTACTGGTGACGGTTGGTGTTGTAGTGTCCAGATGCGGGATGCAAGGTCCTCATTCTCCTTTTGGTGTTTTCTCCAAGGGCACCGAAGGTTCTTGGGTTCTCTCAGCAACTAGAAGGGAGGAGCTAGCTAGTAGAGATTGCTAGGACCGATGATTTTGATAATTAGTATGCACAATTTTTGGGTGAAAGCCTACTATTTAGTGGCGGGGCCGGCATATAAACGTTCGGTTCAAGTGAACCCAATGGATTTTCTCGGCCACTTACATATACGTATGTATTTGCTTGACTTGAGCCCAATAAAAAGGTTTAGGATATGACCCCATCAAACAATGTAAAACAGACATCTAAGAGCAAGTACAATAGAGCTTAGTCAGTGGGCTATAAAAAATAAACTAGTATATTTCTGCTTAATTGGAGAAAAGAGAAGAGGAGAGAGAAGGTAAGCGGGCTCTTCGTGAAGAGCTAGCTCTAGCACGTGCTCCTAGGCACTTTGTGAGAATGAAAGGTGGGCCACATAATTAAAAAGTAGTACACTTTTTTTTTGAGAATCACTGCCCCATACTATTCAAACAGTCTTACAATCATCGAGCCAGATTACAGTTTGATCGTCAGGTACTGAACCCACGAAGAAAAAGTCCCCGAGCTCCTTTGCTCGCTTAGCTAGGCAGTGTGCTAGCTTGTTTTGCGTCCTTCTCGTCCATCCAACCTTGTAGGAGGAGAAGTTAGATAACGCCACCTTGATATCTTCGACTATTGAGAATAAGGCAGATTGGTTTGATTTTCCCGGTGCCAATGCCTCGACCATCGCCAGGCAATCCATCTCCAACTCCAGTGGGCCAACATGATGTTTCGACAACTCCCTGAGACCCGTCAGAGCTACCAGTCCTTCTGCCTCCTCGGCCGATTGGCACTGATCCAGCATGCAGCCCATCGAAAGGATAGGCAGTCCCCGGTGGTCTCTCGCAACCGCGCCACATGAGCTGCGCCCCGAGACTGCATCGTAACCAGCATCAGTATTTAGTTTGATCGTCCCCTCAGGTGGGCATAGCCAGCGCGCAGGTTCCTGCTCCAGAGGGGGCAGTTTTTGATCCCCAAACTGATTTATGACACAAGTTCCTTTCACACATTCCGACCGAGTGTGGACCTCCTTGACTTCTTGTTCATATCTGACTAGGAAACCCACTGATGTTGAGACCGGTTCTTTGCCGTTCCCGTGTACTATGTTATCATGCAGGAACCATGCACGCCATAGCAGGAGCAGAATTTTGCTACGCGTTTCCGCGTCGCACGTATTAAGCAACACTTGCAGCCAGTCTTCACCTGTATACCTGAAAGCTTGTTCTTTCGGAAGGTTCCAGTGGTCTCTCATCATATACCTCAATGCTTTGCTTTTAGTGCATTGCACCGCTGCATGAAACTCATCTTCGTCAGCATTGCCACATATGGCACACCTCTTGTCGTGTACAAGAGTACGTTTGCATTTGTTCACCTTCGTGGCCAAGGTGTTAGTCGCAACTCTCCAAGCGAAAATTTTAACTTTCCCCGGAATTTTCGCTTTCCAAATGAGGTCCCATGAGCTCCTATCATTTGAGTTAGCCGTCGAACTGGATGTTTGTTCCCCCGATTCCTTCAGAGTCATGGCCAACTTGTACGCACTCTTCACTGTGAAGATGCCTGACTTTTCGAAATGCCATGCTATGCAATCTTCAGTTTCTCTTGTTGGGATTCTGATGTTCAGGATTTCATGAGCGTCACATGGATTGAAGATCTGAGAGACTAGTTCCTGGTTCCAGCTCCTTGTGGTGGGATCAATGAGTTGGTTTACCCATCGCAACCTCGATCTGCGGATGAACTGGGCCGCTTTCAGTCCTTCCTGTCTTGGGATCCATTGGTCCCTTTGGATCTGAATGCTCCTTCCATTCCTGATCCTCCATATTAATCCCTTCTTGAGCAGTTCTAAGCCAAACTCTATACCCCTCCAAGATTGGGATGCATCCGATGCGAAGACAGTGTCTAGAATCTCTCCGTTTGGGTAATACTTTGATTTTAGTACCCTTGCACATAAACTGTCAGGTTTCTGAAGCAGTCTCCATCCTTGTCTCGCTAACAGGGCCTGATTGAAAAGATGCATGTCCCTAAAACCAATACCCCCTCCTCGTTTGGGTTTTGTCATTTTGTCCCATGCCATCCAATGAACTTTCCGTCGATCATCTTCATGGCCCCACCAGAATTCCCGTATCAGCTTCTCATAATTCTCGCAAAAGCCCAAAGATAATTTGAACACCTCCATAGTGAACGTGGGGAGGGCCTGTACTTCTGCTTTGACATGCACTTCTTTTGCTGCAAAAGACATATGTCTCCCTGGCCAGTTGCTGCATCTTTTCACAAACCTCTCCATAATGGGCTGGAATTTCCCATCTTTCATTCTTCCATCAGGTGTAGGGAGACCCAAGTATTTACTTTCAAAAGTTGAACTTTCCACTCCTAGAATCGTACGGATCTGAGCTTGGCAGTCATTCGGGCACTTCTCACTGAATAGTAGCGAGCATTTGTTTACACTAAGGAGCTGCCCAGTGCTCCTTTGGAAAGAGGTAAGGGACTCCTTGATCACACTGGCTTGATCCACCGTCGCCTTGAAAAAGGGTAAGCTGTCATCTGCAAAGAGGAGATTAGTGATGCCCGGGCTCCCACAGGCTACTTTAAGCGGTGTAATTCTTCCGGTCTCTGTTTCTTTGTGTAGAAGGCGGTTCAAACCCTCCGCCACAAACAAGAATAAGTATGGGCTTAGTGGGTCTCCTTGCCTCAACCCTCTCGTGGGTTTAAACCTTTCTAGCAACTCTCCATTAAGCCTCACTGTGTATCTCACGGATCGTACACAAGTCATGATCCAACCCCTCCATTTGGTACTGAATCCATACTTCTCAAGGACCCCTTCCAGGAACTTCCAGTCTACCCTGTCATAAGCTTTTTCCAAATCCAACTTGTAAGCGCAATGTGTATTCTGAGCCACCTTACCATGTTGGATTTTGTGAAAACACTCAAAGGCAATTAGTGCATTATCTGTAATCATGCGCCCCGGGATAAAAGCACTTTGTGTTTCCGAGAATAGCTCATCCAGGAAGGGTCGTAGCCGGTTGACTAAACACTTAGAGATCACCTTATATATTACGTTGCATAAGCTTATTGGTCTGAAGTCTTTCAGGCTCTGTGGGTCGTTACCTTTGGGTATCAAGACAATAACCGTATCATTTAAACCCTCCGGCATCTCACCGTTCTGAAAGAAATTCTGCACAGCTAACACCACTTCTGATTTGAGGACGTCCCAATTCCTCTGGAAGAAACGGGCATGAAACCCGTCTGGACCGGGTGCTTTGAGTGGCCCAATTTGGAATAATGAATCGCTGATTTCTTTCTCTGTGAAATCCCTGTCCAGCTGTTCATTCATATCATCACTAACCAACCTTGAGAATACACTTAGCAGCTCCTGCGGTACTACCGTTTTATCCTCTGCATATAACTCTTTGAAGAAATCAGTGGACATTTTTTGGAGAGGCTCTCTTTCTTCTACCCACTGGCCTTGCCCGTTTTTCAGTTTCATGATAGTGTTTTGCTTCCTTCTCCAAGTGGCTTGTCGATGGAACCACTCCGTATTCCTATCCCCCTCGCGTATGTAAGTTGCTCTTGACCTTTGTCTCCATAAGATCTCCTCTCTCAGCAGCATTTCATCCAGTTCTACCGAAACCTTCCTGATCTCCCTGTCATTTGCTTCACACGGTGGCTTATGTAGGAGGCACTTCAGCCGGTTTCTAAGTTTTCCAGCCTGTCGTGTTATGGAGCCGACCCTGGTTGCACTCCAATTACTCAAGTTCTTCTGCATATCCTGAATTTTCTTCTGAATATCTGCTAGGTTTGTCGCTGTACCCGTACTTGTCCAACACTCCTCTATTGTGTGTTGTAGCGACGTTTCTCTCTCCCATAATGCCTCATATCGAAATTCTCTTTTCCTTCTGTATTCCAACCTGCCTCCAAACTGTAGCAAGAGCGGTAAGTGGTCTGATCTAGTAGAGCAGATGTGCTCAATGTGCGCGTTCTGAAATTTCCTGGACCAACCCGGCGAGGCAACCCCCCTGTCCAGTCTGGCCTTCACATTACCCCTCCCAATCTGCTTGTTGTCATAAGTCCAATCCGGTCCGCAATATCCCAGATCATGTAGATTACACCAACTTAACACCTCCCTAAAGTCTGCCATGTTCCTCTCTGATCTTTTGGCGCATGAGAAGTGCTCACTTTGCCACAGAGTTTCATTGAAGTCTCCGATCACCATCCATGGTGCATCTGATACGCTTTTCAGTCTCTTCAGCAGGTTCCACATATGATATCGTTCATGTGATTTTGGCTCGCCATAAACAAAGGTGCCCCTCCACCACTGATCATTAGGGTTGTTACGAATCAACACATCAATATAGCACGGACCAACTGAGAGCTTTTTTATTTCAACAAGGTCATCCCAATACAAGGCTATCCCTGCCCCTTTCCCTACTCCATCGTGTAACATGCAATTCTTGAGGCCAAGTCTCCCTCTAAGACTGCTAACCCTCTCTTTATTCTGCCTAGTTTCTGAGAGGAAGACGATGGACGGGCGGTGTGTGCCAACAAGGCACACCAACTCTTGAACTGTCCGGGGTTGCCCCAGGCCCCGGCAGTTCCAGCTTAGTATCCTCATGGTTCCTGACGGACGCATTCCTCTGCGTCCGTCAGTTTACCGGGAGCTCCTGGTCCGGTTGCTTCATGTGCTTCCTCCTTCCCATCATCCACCGTCTTCTCAGCTCCCCCCGTTCCCTTCTGTTTCTTGTGTCCTTCAACCTTTGGCCCGTCTGATTGCATCTCTTCCATGCCCGCTACAACCTTGTACATACCTCTCTTTCCCAGCACCTTGTTCTCTGATCTGCCCGATGCCTTCACATTCTTCCTTTCCGTGTTCTTTTTGTTTCGTCCCTGCCTGATGTCATTGCCTGCTTGCTGTATGTCGCCACTGTCAACTTGGTTTACACGCCCCATCATTGCCTCAGATTTGTATATCTCTTCTGCACTGAGCTTCGGACTTGCGTGGTGGTTTTCGCTCGCCTCCTTCACTGCCCCCATCCTCTCTTCCTGCTCTTCTTTTTCTAACTCACCACCCTGTTTCTTTAAGGCTTCCCCTGGCAGAGCGGCCACCTCGTATGCCCTCGTCGTCGGCTGTTTGGTCGGTTCAAAGCCCGATGGAAATTCCAGACTTTGAACGCTGCTTACTGGATCCTGACAGGCCAGTGCTGGGGTGTTGTTACTGTCTCCACCTTCCCCAGCGGGGTTGCAATCCAACGCCATTGGCTGTCCGGGTTTGGTCTCTGTGACCTTCATGTACGTTCCCGTCGCTCCCGGTCCAAGCTTTAGTGCCTGAACCGCCGCAATAGCCTCCTACACCAAAGGATCTGCTAGTACGTCCTCTGGTACTTCTCTGTATCTTGCTTCAGCCAGCTTTGGCGGTGCAGATCTTGCCTCCTCAGGGGTCTCGGAGTCGAAGTGGAGGAATCTTCTAGCGCTAGCTGCTTCAGGTACAACAAAGCCCCCTCTGCTACTGCTCCTTTTGAAAGGGGAGGCACGCATCGCTGCCGGGTACCTCATCTTCTGGAGGTTTCCCGGGAGCTTACATTCGCGTTGGCCATGCCCTAAGAGTCCACAAAAGCTACAAAAACGAGGCAGCCTCTCATACTTTACATTTAGGCGATACACCACATCCTCTGCAAAGTCATGAAACTCAAGCTTGCTACGGAGAGGTTCATCCACATCATGTTTGATACGGATTCTAATCGACTTACCCCAGATCCTACCCTCTCTATCCGCATCAACCTCAATAACCTCTCCAAGTTCCCCCCCAATGCGACGTGCAACCTGCTCAAAGAACATGATCGGCGGGGCGTCGAAGATGCGTGCCCAGATCGGCATGTGGGCGACCTCCACGTCCCCGGGTCTGGCGCTTCCATCCACAGCTACCATGAGAAACGGGTCGCCCTTGTATGTCCAAGGGCCATTGTTGAGGATGAACTTGAGGTCGCCTTCCCTCTCAAACTCAAGCAAGAACCTGTTATTCTTGAGTGGCGAGTAATTGAGGCGCCCCCTCAATCCCCACTTGTTCTTCAGATCTTGGAAGAGCCCGCCCACGCTGAAGAGCTGGACGGAGAAGAAGAGGCCGATGGCGATCCACCTTGACCTCATGGCTGCCCTCTCCTTGGACAGATCCAGGCTGATGACATGGGCTGCCTGCTTCCCCATGTCAACAGGAAATGCAGGTGCAACCAAGGTTGTCAGAATCGCGATTCTATTATACGATTCTACGACTTTACGATCCAAACTAACCCCTCTGATTCTACGATTTTAGTTCATAGAATCTACGTTTTTACGATCCTGATAGTGAAGATTCTACGATTTGCGATCCTACCATCTGAGCTCCGATCCGATTCAAAATCACGATCCTGACAACCTTGGGTGCAACCACATGGCCCTCAATTGCATCGCCGGCCCCCTGCACCACAGGGGTGTGGTACAGGTCACCCCGGTCGCGGGACGAGCCGCCGCGCTCAAGTGGGCGCGAACCTAGCCCGCCCTCCTCGCCTGTCGCCGCCGCCTTGCCTGCTCCCTGACCCGCCATGGTTGTTTCAAGCACTTTCAGGGTAGTATGGTGAGGGTTATGTGTGTTGCTGTTCTCGTCTTGTGGATCTCTTATACTCCCATCCCCCATGTCGATGCATGGCAACTCCTTATAGGTTTCCAGGTCGCAGCGATTCTGTTCCTTAACCCCACCGATCATGTCGCCCTTTCTTGAGTGTGATCCACCTCGATCATCAGGCGGATCAGCTAATTGGACCCCGATGACTCCTCTTTCCTTGCCTAGGCGTTCTCTTTCCTTTGAGCCCTTGATCAGATCCTCTCTCATCTCTCTCATCTTGTCTCGAATCATTGTCATACTTCGATCTGCCCCCAACTCCTGATATTTTGCCCGATCTGCCATGTTCTCCTTCCGCTTCATTGCGTATCTTTGTATCGCTTTCCTTGTTTTGATCCATGAATCCTTCAGTCCCAGGGGATCTTCCCCTACCCTCAATTCCGCTCCTACCTTGGTCACTGATTGAGGATCGTAATGTCCCCATAGTATCTCCGGATCGACAGATCCGATCTTCGGTCGCCCTCGGGTCGCCTCAGCGGGGCCTCCGTAATTTTCGCTCATCGACACGACAGTTACAATTGCTGGTGTTGTCCCCGTCTTGTGCGCCATTTTAAGTAGTACACTTTTTTGATCTACTATTATACATGTTGGCTATAAGATTGACCGTAGATGACATGGCATAGGCTTATAGTCAGCAGCTGGCTATACTATTAACCATGCTCTAAACAAAAGGCGCAAATACTGACTGTACACATGACTAAGTCGTTACTTGATTAGCCACGATGTCGTTGTATAGGCACGACAATCGCATGCCTCGTCTCTTGTCCATTGGTTTTTCCAACATGCATCTCTTGTTGTTTGTCTATAGCTCAGTCGATGGACGCCAGGGGCAAGCAAATCGCTGCAGGTCCACAACAGCAAGCCGACAACTATAGCCCCAAAATTGAGATAATTAATATTGCCGCATTTCCTTCCTCTTGTGCATGTTCTATCTAGCCTAATAGTCTAGTGTGATAATGAATATTTTTTGCCCTTGTTCTAATTGTATTTCTGGATGAACTTTATTACGCGATCCCAGGTCCGCTAACCATCGTTTCTAACCGAAATGCGTCAACCAGACCCAATCAGAGAGCAACACCAACTTATAAGAGGCCTCGGGTCCCTTCCCCCCTCCCCTCCAAAAAAAAGACTAGCCTGGTAGAAGGGGACACCACCGTTCTTATAAGTCATGTTCTACCTCCGTCCACAATGGATGTGGGACTAAACCCAACAATCTCCCCCTCACACATCAATCACCATGGCCCCGCTAACACCATCCTTTTCAGCCCACCAACCATGACCTACCACCCAGTGAGTCCATCAAAATTTATTCCGACCACCTGGACTCCAATACCAATTGTTAAGCAATCCCAGGTTCGCAAACACCAGCATTTCTGACTCACATGGGTCAACTAGGCCCAAGCGGAGAGCAAACACAGACGTATGAGAGGCCTTGGGCCCTCTTCCCCGAAAACCCTAGCCTGCTAGAAGGGGACACCCCGACACTTATAAGTCGTGTCCTGCCTCCCGCCACAACCGATGTGGGACTAAACCCAACATACTTTGATTGATCTATGCTATGGAAGGCATTATTCAAAGAGAAATTGGTCACCGGATCCTGATCATGACCCATGGACGTTAAGGTCACCCATTAGATGTAGGCAAAGTACATCAAATGTCACTGCAGCATGCTGATAATTCCTGGGAAGAAACCCAACTTGACGGGAACATGGACCTGGCATGGCGTGGTAGATGCTGTCAAATAGCTTTTCTCCTGTGTGTTGATCTTGTCAGTGAGAATTTTCACAGGAAATGGATTCTCATGGCCTTGGTCTCGACGAAGACTTGCATGCCACATGAGAAGGGGCATGGACTTGGTCACGCAGGTCAGCAGGCCATGCTGCCCATCGACGGGGATGTTGTAGCCCACACAATACGATTCCGTAGGGATCCCGGTCGTCACGGGGCCGGCACTCTCACGCTGGCAGCTGACAGCGGCAAGTCGACAATTGTTGTTCAAAATATTGGTAGGACACATCCTCTCTCTTATGCAAGTCTTATCTAGCCCTAGTTGTCTGGTTGCCTTTTACTCCAAACCTTGATAGGTTGTGGAAGGATGTTTCACTTAATTATACTTATTTATAATCAAAGAAATTGGCATGCCATTTTTGTTCTTTTTTTTTGGAAGACGTGAGCAAGCTGCCCATGTAATAAAAAGTTTTTCATTTGACTACTTTGTTTGAAACATGTGAACATGATTTTTACATTATCGTTCAACTGATATTTATTCACCCTGTAGTTTTATTCAATTATTATATGTAGTATGGTATTTTAGTTCCTTATTTTTGTCTTTTGAGCGTCATAGCTTGCGAGATAGTACAAATAATCAGGGCTACAACTATGCACATATCGAGGAGGAGGCATTGCTCCCCAGCCTTGGATCAAGTTGTGAAGGATTTTTTTGGGCAAGCTTATATTAGATTTCTAAGCAAGCTTCCCCACCATACAATAGTTCATACTCAAGTGCTTAGTGAACCCAATAGCAAAATCCCGCCTCCGTCGAACGATGGAATTGCTCCCGTCTTCTTCATCTTCATGCCTACGACAAGCCATTAAGTGATTTTGAAAGATGTACAGATCAAAAGCGTGTAGTTTTGGGTCAAACAAACCAATGCAGACAAAAGTTTCAAATTCCAACTCATTACCTGAAGGATGACGCGGATGCATAAACGAGTCTTTGGTACAAAATGTGAGAGAGGAGAGAGTTACCCGCAAACTATTCCCACAGAAACTTTTAGGGATGGCGAAGTGAATGAACTGAGGTGAGCAAGGGAAAATGTTACAAGTACATAGGTACATGCACCAACCAAGCCTGATAAAACCCTAATTTATTTCCGTAAAGGACACTTCATTATCAGAAAATGTAGCATCAAGCGGATACAAAGCAGCTAGAAGGGATGAGCCAACTAGTAGAGAGGTCGCTAGGAGCACTAATGGCTAGGAGTGATGATTTTGATGGCCAGTATGCGCAATTTCCTGGTGAAAGCCTATGATTTGGCATTGCCGACGTGTATGCCTCATGCATTATTGAAGATATTGACTCGAAGCTAGGATTTAGGGATAAAAGTCTCAAATCAACCTTTGGTTGGAACCATCAACATTAGCAGTGTGGGGCGACTTCATCATGAAGTTTTCATCTAGGAGTAGGGTACTTCTCGTTGTTTTTTTACTTGTCGACTAGTGAATTATGGTCGATAGTCATAGGGTTAGTGGTAGGTTTGTTGATATATTACTACTATGACACAGGTCCAACTTGAAGGACCTCAAATGTTTCTTTCACTTTTAAGCCAATGTGTTCACTATCGGCTATTGATTTTACTCAACTTCAATGAATAGTTAATACTATATAGCTATGTGCATTAATGTATACAGATGGCAGAGGCTTAATTATCTTTCTTGTTGAAAGGAGACATTCTCAGTGAAAATACGAAATCAAAGGTTTTATTTGTTAATCGAGGATGAAATACTCGACCCTAGTTAACGCGCCATTGATGTTTCATGTTGCACCATGCATTGAAATATACTTCCACCATCCACAAATATAAGATGTTTTGGATATTTTAATATCAACTACGTATAGACTGAAATGAGTAAACACATCATTAAAATTTGTATTTATACATCTGATTTGGAAAAAATTGAACCATCTTATATTTGTGAACCGAGAGAATACTTAATTTTGAGGAATACTCCTGCTGCCTTTGGTGTAATCTTGCTTACATTTGTATCCAAGTCTTTTTTAGACAAGGAGGATAATCCCCGGCTTATGCCATTTGTATCCAAATAATAATGAAAAGTAACCCCTCTGTTTCTTTCTATTCCACATATAAAATATTTCTGAAGTCAAGCTTCATAAACTTTGACCAAATTTTTATTGAAAATATCAGCATTGTATAATACAAATATTAATTCCATGATGCATCTAATAATATAGATTTGATATTGTGAATGTTGATATTTTTTCTATTAACACAGTCAAACTAGATACTTGAGATAGATTTTATATGCGGAATAAAGGAAATGGAGGGAGTACTTTGGAAAAGCTATAGCATAATGGGAAAGTGGGAGGAAGGTTAGGAGGAAAGAGGCATTGCACGAGGCAGCGCCATGGAATGCTGACGAGGCACAAAGTTGAGATGAAACCGAGCTATATACTCGTTGTGCAACGTGCACCATGGACACGGTAGTCTTTTTAATTGGCACAGGCACGTTTTTCTCTAATGTAACCTGTCGAGTTCTTTCCGTTCCAGGCGATTGGATCTTTAGGTTTTACTTTTAGATAGCAGGAACCACCGAACTTAATGCTCAAACTTTCTACTTTGTTTAGTGCTTACATAGCTTTTTAGCCTTTATTCAAACGTTGATCAAAGGGCGGTTCTTCCGGCGTGTCTAAGAATTGCCTTTTGTTTGCTCCTCTTTCGGACACATTAACACGGACAGGGTGGTGTGTAATGATTAGCATGCAT
Organism: Triticum timopheevii; assembly: GCA_963921465.1. Lineage (NCBI taxonomy): Eukaryota > Viridiplantae > Streptophyta > Magnoliopsida > Poales > Poaceae > Triticum > Triticum timopheevii. The sequence continues at coordinate 187,046,234 of OY997272.1, read as the reverse complement.
GATGAGCCAACATTTAGCTCATATTTGCATCTTTTTTATTCGGCAAAACAACAACACGGTGTCTCTGCTCATGTTAGTAGTTTAGGTTAGTTTTTTACTCTTCACAGACGCAGCGCTCGAACAAATGACGACGCATTTGCTTCAAGTTTTTCTTTTGAACTTCAATCATCTTTGAATTCGTCCGTTTGGCCGTAGCCGACGGATTTCTCGTCATGTGACGAGATTTAGCGTCAGTTACTTCAGATCTATGCAAGGATTCAATGACAATCACTATGGCTCTAGTCCTTAGGGACACATGCACGAAGACTTCACAATTGTCATTGACAAGGTCAAACCGCCTCCGGGGAAACGACGACAACAACTTGTTCTGGCAGCAGTTGTGGCCGTTCGCGGTCTTGAAACCTCGATGTAATTTTTATTATATTTGAGATGCGTGAACTTTTATTATAGAAAAAAAATAGAACGGAGAGACTTCAGAGAGTTATTTGTCCAGTTCCTTCGCCATTTCGAAAGCTATAGAAACATTTACACCGCGAGTACACCGCGAGTATTTGCCATGCTGAAAAAGTCCAGACCAAAATGTGATCGACACGTCAGGAGACCGAGAAGGAAAATCGATTGTGAGCGTACAAAGTGGGACGGGAGCGCTGCTCATTTTGATACCGTCCACAGCGTCCACAGCCACACACGGATTACCACTGAAAGCGAGAGGGCATACACATCCCGTTGATGGACCAGATGCCGCTGCTTTGTGGATAAGCACACACAACATGGCCGGCGGCCTGTTGCGTTCATTTTTTTTGCGGGGTGGCCTGTTGCGTTCATGTTGATGGGAAAGTGACACGACAGGCACCCGCACGGACTTCTCCGAAGAGAAGATCCCGTAGCGTTAGCTAGCTCACGGATGACCTTTACACAGTGCTTGAGATTGTCCAAAAGGCTGATGAGTGATGACGTTTACATAATGCATGAGATTGTTCAAAAGGCCTTGATCGTCTGACCGATAAGGGTGTGTTTGGTTTCAGTAATCGAATGGAACGTCACGGGTCCAACCCGTCCCTGGGCCTCATTCTCGTGTTTGGATCGAAAACTAACAGGAACCCACTCGTTCCCACAAAGAGAATATTCGGCCCAGATCCGTCATGCGCTCGTTCCTCCAAATCGATGGAAGCACGCGGAACGCCTTCGCTCTCCTATCGCATCTCCCTCTCCCGCACGAGACGCTCGCCTCACCCTCGCTCAATCTGCGCCGCCGCCGCTCCCGTCGCTCGATCCGCGCAGCCGTTGCTCCTCTTGCTCGATCTACGCCACCGGCTGCGCCTCTCCCTCTTCTCCTCCTCTCCGAACTACGGCATGGCAACGAGCGTCTGCGGAACCTACTTGGTCTGGGCGAGCGACGGCGGCTGGTGCCACGAGCGACTGGGGAACCTGCTACGTCTGGGCTTCTGCTCTTCCCCCCACCAATAGTTGCCGACAGGATGGTGTTGTGCTATGCATGTCATCCACAAATGAATCAATATATTTACAATTCTTTTTTCTGGTTATTTACCAGATGAATGTTTATATGTGTTATGGGTATGTTTGTTGCCTAACCAAACATTAGTTTAATTTGTGAAAAGGATTGGAGGTTCAACCAAGATTTTGGCATATATTTTCATGACCTACGATGCATTAGAATTATAAATGTGAGTTGAACCAAATTCATTATATTTGGTCTCTCTAACCAAACATCAAAATGGAACCATTCCATTCTACCAAATTGCACTACCAAACACATGAATGGAACCGACCCATTCTAGTGGAACCATGACATTCCATTCCACTTCGTTCCGGAACCAAACACACCCTAAGAGCATCTGCCGCCGGCCTTCGGCCCCTCAAACGTCTTCGTGGACGCGACCATCGCTACCGTCAATGCCGGGTACTAGCACCGGCGGCGAGCCAGATCTGGCCGCCTGCCATACCCAATAACCCTCCACCATAGAACCTTCCCCCGACATGGATCGGTTTCCTTAAATATTTAGTTCAGGCACGCACTAATTGGGGAATGATGAGATAGATGGCTGCATTTAGTGCGTAGGTTGATGAAGGTCAATCTGTCTAATGAGCCAAATGTATTTCGATGAAAACATTCAGGTTCAGGTGTTTCCTCAGTTAAATCTATGTATATGGACTTGATTAAGAATGGACCAATCCCCAGATCTACTCATATATGGAAAATAAAGGTGCCTTTAAAAATTAAGATTTTTATGTGGGTTGAGCATAAGGAGTGGTTTTACCTAAGCACCATTGGGCAAAACTTAGGTGGGGAGTGTTGGAAAAATGAGCAATTTACCAAATGATTTTATTAATAGAAATAATAGATAAAGCATGACTAATATATCAGAGATAAAACAAGTCATGCGACCTAACAGAGAGAAGGTAAATAGCATCTGCATATATGAATTGTAACCAAACATATCTAGAGCAGACAGTATAGCTAGTTGCATATATGAAATAGAGCCTAACATATTTAGGGCAAACACTAGAACAAAGAACTGTAGCAGGACCTCTAACAGGAAAAGAAGAACACGTACAGGACAGCAGCAGGAGCAGAAGCACTGGACTTGGGGTCGACATCCTTGCTAGCCATGTCGTCGAAGAGGTTGTCGACGTCGGGGAAGAAGTCGTCGTTGAGGAAGTGGTCGTCGGTGTCCATGATGAACCTGTCAGTAGTCGCGTAGAGCGTTCCCCAAAAACCTTATCACCCTTCTCCCGTACAGGACTCAAAGAGGTGCGATTTCGGAGGCCTACTGTCCTGACCTGCGGTGCATGCCGCAAGCCGGGATGAGGAAGATCGTAGCAGCAGCACAATTCTGAGGAACCGGTGGCGAGAGGAAGACGTAGTTCTGGTGCCTCTCTCTGAGAGGAGCGACCTCCCTTCGCAACTGAAGCAGGCGAGAGGTTGCGCTAGGAGCTGAAGGGAACAAGGGAGACGAAACGAACAGACTTCAGCCGAAGATGCGAGCTGTTCGGATTCAATGTCCACTACAGATAAACGTTTTAGCTCCCGCATGACCTTTCGTGTACCCGTCGTGCGTGGCAAAAATTTAGACATCGACTCGGCTCATTCCCCCAACCCGCGGCGCGTCGTGGCGAGGTGTTGCGTGGCATGGCGAGGTGGGCGGTGGAGGATGAGCGCGCGTGGATGTCCCTCTTGTTCTCATCCTCATACATGTGAGGAAAGAACCTCCCTTATAAAAAGGTCCAACTCCCTCTAAACTAGCAATGTGGGACTAAACTTTAGTTCCACCTCTTGCCTTGCACGAATGGGTCGTGGGCCTCTAGGATTTATTAGGAATTTATGAAACTGCTATTGGGCTTGGCCCAAAATAGATAAAATTCCAGCAATCCCCCACCAGATCCCAGAGGCACACAAAATTTTCCTTTGGTTTCAAAACACTGTCTTATATACCGGTACTGCAGTGGAGACTGTTAAGTTAAACTTCCACCCAGAACTCAATGCTACACTAGTAAGCAACTTGAACACTGGGCTGGGCCTTGAACTGCAAGTTTTCTGCGAATCTAGCTTCACATAAAGCCTTGACCGATGTGTGGCTACCATGGGTCTTCCCCATGGGTGGAGGTTATGTGTCATACACCAAGACCTTTCATGAGTTTACTAGAGAGAACTCTAATCTCATAGATTGCGACGTTTAACAATCAGACTCATATAGGTGTGTTCTTCAAAAGATGTTTTGCACGACAACATCTCCGCTTAAAAGAGCCACTTAGAACACATTAAGATATACATCAACCTGCCATGCAGATTAGGAGAGTATTGCATCTTCATGGAGTGGTATTGTTAACAGTAAGGATACTCTCCTCTCAGTTGACCAACAGCTTGTCTTCCACATCTAATTAACGGGATCTCCGATCACAAATAGTAGGTTACCACTGTGAACAACTCATATTGTGGGTCTCATGAAGGAAATATGCCCTAGAGGCAATAATAAAGTTATTATTTATTTCCTCATATCATGATAAATGTTTATTATTCATGCTAGAATTGTATTATCCGGAAACATAATACATGTGTGAAAACATAGACAAACATAATGTCACTAGTATGCCTCTACTTGACTAGCTCGTGAATCAAAGATGGTTAAGTTTCCTAACCATAGGCATGAGTTGTCATTTGATTAACGGGATCACATCATTAGGAGAATGATTTGATTGACTTGACCCATTCCGTTAGCTTAGCAATTGATCGTTTAGTATGTTGCTATTGCTTTCTTCATGACTTATACATGTTTCTATGACTATGAGATTATGTAACTCCCGCTTACCGGAGGAATACTTTGTGTGCTACCAAACGTCACAACGTAACTGGGTGATTATAAAGGTGCTGTACAGGTGTCTCCGAAGGTACTTGTTGAGTTGACGTATTTCGAGATTAGGATTTGTCACTCCGATTGTCGGAGAGGTATCTATGCGCCCTCTCGGTAATGCACATCACTATAAGCCTTGCAAGAAATGTAGCTAATGATTTAGTTACGGGATGATGCATTACGTAACGAGTAAAGAGACTTTCCGGTAACGAGATGGAACTAGGTATTGAGATACCGACGATCAAATCTCGGGCAAGTAACGTATCGATGACAAAGGGAACAATGTATGTTGTTATGCAGTTTGACCGATAAAGATCTTCGTAGAATATGTGGGAGCCAATATGAGCATCCAGGTTCCGCTATTGGTTATTGACCGGAGACGTGTCTCGGTCATATCTACATACTGTTGGGGAACGTAGCAGAAATTCAAAATTTTCCTACGTGTCACCAAGATCTATCTATGGAGAAACCAGCAACGAGGGGAAGGAGAGTGCATCTACATACCCTTGTAGATCGCTAAGCGGAAGCGTTCAAGAGAACGGGGTTGAAGGAGTCGTACTCGTCGTGATCCAAATCACCGGAGATCCTAGTGCCGAACGGACGGCACATCCGCGTTCAACACACGTACAACCCGGTGACGTCTCCCATGCCTTGATCCAGCAAGGTGAGAGGGAGAGGTTGGGGAAGACTCCGTATAGCAGCAGCACGACGCCGTGGTGGTGATGGAGGAGCGTGGCAATCCTGCAGGGCTTCGCCAAGCACCGCGGGAGAGGAGGAGTACTTGGGAGAGGGGGAGGGCTGCGCCAGAACTTCGTGTGTAGCTCCCATGCGCCTCCCCACTATATATAGGGGTGGAGGGGCTGGTTTCTTGCCCTCCAAGTCCATTGGGGCGTTGGCCAAGGTGGGAGGAAAGAAATCCCATCATTTCCTTCCCCACCGATTGCTATCCCCCCTTTTTAGGGATCTTGATCTTATCCCTTCGGGATATGATCTTATTCCTTCTAAGGGGGGATCTTGGTGCGCCTTGACCAGGGGTGTGGGGCCTTGCCCCCACTACCCACGTTCATGTGGGTCCCCCCATGTAGGTGGGCCCCACTCCGGAACCTTCTAGAACCTTCCCGATACAATACCGAAAAATCCCGAACATTTTCCGGTGGCCAAAATAGGACTTCCCATATATAAATCTTTTCCTCCGGACCATTCCGGAACTCCTCGTGACGTCCGGGATGTCATCCGGGACTCCGAACAACATTCGGTAACCACATACAAACTTCCTTTATAACCCTAGCGTCATCGAACCTTAAGTGTGTAGACCCTACGGGTTCGGGAGGCATGTAGACATGACCGAGACGTTCTCCGGTCAATAACCAACAGCGGGATCTGGATACCCATGTTGGCTCCCACATGTTCCACGATGATCTCATTAGATGAACCACGATGTCAAGGAGTCAGTCGATCCCGTATACAATTCCCTTTGTCTAGCGGTATTTTACTTGCCCTAGATTCGATCGTCGGTATACTGATACCTTGTTCAATCTCGTTACCGGCAAGTCTCTTTACTCGTTCCGTAACACATCATCCCGTGATCAACCCCTTGGTCACATTGTGCACATTATGATGATGTCCTACCGAGTGGGCCCAGAGATACCTCTCCGTTTACACGGAGTGACAAATCCCAGTCTCGATCCGTGTCAACCCAACAGACACTTTCGGAGATACCTGTAGTGCACCTTTATAGTCACCCAGATACACCCAAAGCACTCCTACAGTATCCGGGAGTTACACGATCTCATGGTATAAGGAAGAGATACTTGACATTGGAAAAGCTCTAGCAAACGAACTACACGATCTTTGTGCTATGCTTAGGATTGGGTCTTGTCCATCACATCATTCTCCTAATGATGTGATCCCGTTATCAACGACATCCAATGTCCATAGCCAGGAAACCATGACTATCTGTTGATCACAACGAGCTAGTCAACTAGAGGCTTACTAGGGACATATTGTGGTCTATGTATTCACACGTGTATTACGATTTCCGGATAATACAGTTATAGCATGAATAAAAGACAATTATCATGAACAAGGAAATATAATAATACTTTTATTATTGCCTCTAGGGCATATTTCCAACAGTCTCCCACTTGCACTAGAGTCAATAATCTAGTCACATCGCCATGTGATTAACACTCACAGGTCACATCACCATGTGACCAACATCCAAAGAGTTTACTAGTGTCATTAAACTAGTTCACATCATCATGTGATTAAGACTCAATGAGTTCTGGGGTTTTGATCATGTTTTGCTTGTGAGAGAGGTTTTAGTCAACGAGTCTGCAACATTCAGATCCGTATGTACTTCGCAAATCTCTAGGTCATATTGTAAACGCTGCTTCCACGCTCCACTTGGAGCTATTCCAAATGGTTGCTCCACTATACGTATCCGGTTTGCCACTCCGAGTCACTCGGGTAGGTGTTAAAGCTTGTATCGATGTAACCCTTTACGTCGAACTCTTTATCACCTCCATAATCGAGAAACATGTCCTTATTTACTCCAAGGACAATTTTGACCGCTGTCCAATGATCCATTCCTGGATCATTCTTGTACCCCTTGACTGACTCATGGCAAGACACACTTTCGGTGCGGTACACAGCATAGCATACTATAGAGCCTACGTCTGAAACATAGGGGACGACCTTCGTCCTTTCTCTCTTTTCTGCTGTGGTCGAGCTTTAAGTCTTAACTTCATACCTTACAACTCAGGCAAGAACTCTTTCTTTGACTGATCCATCTTGAACACCTTCAAGATCATGTCAAGGTATGTGCTCATTTTGAAAGTACCATTAAGCGTTTTTGATCTATCATTATAGATCTTAATGCTCAATGTTCAAGTAGCTTCATCCAGGTTTTCCATTGAAAAACACCTTTCAAATAACCCTATATGCTTTCTAGAAATTCTACATCATTTCTGATCAACAATATGTCAACAACATATACTCATCAGAAATTCTATAGTGCTCCCACTCTCTTCTTTGGAAATACAAGTTTCTTATAAACTTTGTATAAACCAAAAATCTTTGATCATCTTATCAAAGTGCATATTCCAACTCCGAGATGCTTACTCTAGTCCATGGAAGGATCGCTGGAGCTAGCATACCTTTTAGCATCCTTAGGATCGACAAAACCTTTCTTATTGTATCACATACAACCTTTCCTTACGAAAACTGGTAAGGAAACTCGTTTTGACATCCATCTGCCAGATTTCATAAATGCAGCTAATGCTAACATGATTCCGACGGACTTTAAGCATCGCTACGGATGAGAAAATCTCATCGTAGTCAACTCCTTGAACTTGTGAAAAACTCTTCGCCACAAGTCGAGCTTCATAGATGGTGACATTACCATCCATGTCCGTCTTCTTCTTAAAGATCCATTTATCGCAATGGCTTGCCGATCATTGGGCAAGTCCACCAAAGTCCATGCTTTGTTCTGATACATGGATCCTATTTCGGATTTCATGGCTTCTAACCATTTGTAGGAATTTGGGCCCACCATTGCTTCTCCATAGCTCGTAGGTTCATTGTTGTCTAGCAACATGACCTTCAAGACAGGATTACTGTACCACTCTGAAGTAGTACGCATCCTTGTCACCCTACGAGGTACGGTAGTGACTTGATCCGAAACTTCATGATCACGATCATAAGCTTCTACTTTAATTGGTGTAGGCGCCACAGGAACAACTTCCTGTGCCCTGCTACACACTAGTTGTAGTGACGGTTCAATAACCTCATCAAGTCTCCACCATCCTCCCACTCAACTTTCCGAGACAAACTTTTCCTCGAGAAAGGACCCGATTCAAGAAACAATCCCTATTGCTTTCGGATCCGAATTAGGAGGTTTACCCAACTGTTTTGGGTGTCCTATGAAGATGCATTTTATCCACTTTGGGTTCGAGCTTATCAACCTGAAACTTTTTCACATAAGCGTCGCAGCCCCAAACCTTTAAGAAATGACAGCTTTAGGTTTCTCTAAACCATAGTTCATACGATGTCATCTCAACGGAATTACGTGGTGCCCTATTTAAAGTGAATGTGGTTGTCTCTAATGCCTAACCCATAAACGACAGTGGTAATTCGATAAGAGACATCATGGTACGCACCATATCCAATAGGGTGCAACTATGATGTTCGGACACACCATCAAACTATGGTGTTCCAGGCGGTATTAATTGTGAAACAATTTCCACAATGTCTTAATTGTGTGCCAAAGCTCGTAACTCAGATACTCATCTCTATGATCATATCATAGACATTTCATCCTCTTGTCACGATGATCTTCAACTTCACTCTGAAAATACTTGAACCATTCAGTAATTCATACTTGTGTTTGATCAAGTAAATATACTCTACATCTACTCGAATCATCTGTGAAGTAAGAACATAACAATATTCACTGCATGCCTCTGCACTCATTGGACTGCACACATCATAATGTGTTACTTCCAACAAGTTGCTATCTTGTTCCATTTTACTGAAAAGCGAGGCTTTTTAGTCATCTTGCCCATGTGGTATGATTTGCATATCTCAAGTGATTCAAAATCAAGTGAGTCCAAACGATCCATCTGCATGGAGGTTCTTCATGCGTATATACCAATAGACATGGTTCGCATGTCTCAAACTTTTCAAAAACGAGTGAGTCCAAAGATCCATCAGCATGGAGCTTCTTCATGCGTTTTATACCAATATGACTTACATGGCAGTGCCACAAATAAGTGGTACTATCATTACTATCTTATATCTTTTGGCATGAAAATGTGTATCGCTATGATCGAGATTCAATAAACCATTCCTTTAGGTGCAAGACCATTGAAGGTATTATTCAAATAAATAGAGTAACCATTATTCTCCTTAAATGAATAACCGTATTGCGATAGACATAATCCAATCATGTCTATGCTCAACGCAAACACCAAATCTCGATGGTAGAGGGAGCGTGAGATGCTTGATCACATCAACCTTGGAAACACTTCCAACACCTATCGTCAGCTCACCTTTAGCTAGTCTCCATTTATTCCGTAGCTTTTATTTCGAGTTACTAACACTTAGCAACCGAACCGGTATCCAATACCCTGGTGCTACTAGGAGTACTAGTAAAGTACACATTAACATAATGTATATCCAATATACTTCTATCGACCTTGCCAGCCTTCTCATCTACCAAGTATCTAGGGTAATCATGCTCCAGTGGTTGTTCCCCTTATTACAGAAGCACTTAGTCTCGGGTTTGGGTTCAACCTTGGGTTTCTTCACTAGAGCAGCAGCTGATTTGCCGTTTCATGAAGTATCCCTTCTTTCCCTTGCCCTTCTTGAGACTAGTGGTTTCACCAACCATCAACAATTGATGCTCCTTCTTTATTTCTACTTCCGCGGTGTCAAACATCGCGAATACCTCAAGGATCATCATATCTATCCCTGATATGTTATAGTTCATCACGAAGCTCTAGCAGCTTGGTGGCAATGACTTTGGAGAAACATCACTATCTCATCTGGAAGATCAACTCCCACTCGATTCAAGTGATTGTTGCACTCAGACAATCTGAGCACAAGCTCAACGATTGAGCTTTTCTCCCTTAGTTTGCAGGCTAAGAAAATCATCGGAGGTCTCATACCTTTTGACGTGGGTATGATCCTGAAATCTCAATTTCAGCCCTCGAAACATCTCATATTTTCCGCGACGTTTTGAAAACGTCTTTGGTGCCTCAACTCTAAACCGTTTAACTGAACTATCACGTAGTTATCAAAACGTGCATGTCCGATGTTCGCAACATCCACAAACGACGTTTGGGGTTCAGCACACTGAGCGGTGCATTAAGGACATAAGCTTTCTACTGTCCGCATAATCGCTACTGTCAACTTTCAACTATATTTTCTCTAGGAACATATCTAAACAGTGGAACTAAAGTGTGAGCTTACGACATAATTTGCAAAAGATCTTTTGACTATGTTCAGGATAATTAAGTTCATCTTATGAACTCCCACTCAGATAGACATCCCTCTGGTCATCTAAGTGATTACATGATCCGAGTCAACTAGGCCATGTCCGATCATCACGTGAGACGGACTAGTCATCATCGGTGAACATCTTCATGTTGATCGTATCTACTATATGACTCATGCTCGACCTTTCGGTCTCCGTGTTCCGAGGCCATGTCTGTACATGCTAGGCTCGTCAAGTTAACCCTAAGTGTTTCGCGTGTGTAAATCTGTCTTACACCCGTTGTATGTGAACGTAAGAATCCATCACACCCGATCATCACGTGATGCTTAGAAGCGACGAACTGTAGCAACGGTGCACAGTTAGGGGAGAACACTTCTTGAAATTGTTGTAAGGGATCATCTTATTTACTACCGTCGTTCTAAGTAAACAAGATGCATAAACATGATAAACATCACATGCAATCAAATAGTGACATGATATGGCCAATATCATTTTGCTCCTTTTGATCTCCATCGTCGGGGCTCCATGATCATCATCGTCACCGGCATGACACCATGATCTCCATCATCATGATCTCCATCATCGTGTCTCCATGAAGTTGTCTCGCCAACTTATTACTTCTACTACTATGACTACCGGTTAGCAATAAAGTAAAGTAATTATATGGCGTTGTTCAATGACATGCAAGTCATACAATAAATTAAGACAACTCCTATGGCTCCTGCCGGTTGTCATACTCATCGACATGCAAGTCGTGATTCCTATTACAAGAACATGATCAATCTCATACATCACATATCATTCATCACATTCTTCTTGGCCATATCACATCACATAGCATACCCTGCAAAAACAAGTTAGACGTCCTCTAATTGTTGTTTGCATGTTTTACGTGGCTGCTATGGGTTTCTAGCAAGAACGTTTCTTACCTACGCAAAAACCACAATGTGATATGTCAATTGCTACTTACCCTTCATAAGGACCCTTTTCATCGAATCCGTTCCGATTAAAGTGGGAGAGACTGGCACCCGCTAGCCACCTTATGCACCAAGTGCATGTCAATCGGTGGAACCTGTCTCACGTAAGAGTACGTGTAAGGTCGGTCCGGGCCGCTTCATCCCACAATACCGTCGAAACAAGATTGGACTAGTAACGGTAAGCATATTGAACAAAATCAACACCCACAACTACTTTGTGTTCTACTCGTGCAAAGAATCTACGCAATAGACTTAGCTCATGATGCCACTGTTGGGGAACATAGCAGAAAATCAAAATTTTCCTACGTGTCACCAAGATCTATCTATGGAGAAACCAGCAACGAGGGGAAGGAGAGTGCATCTACATACCCTTGTAGATCGCTAAGCGGAAGCGTTCAAGAGAACGGGGTTGAAGGAGTCGTACTCGTCGTGATCCAAATCACCGGAGATCCTAGTGCCGAACGGACGGCACCTCCGCGTTCAACACACGTACAGCCCGGTGACGTCTCCCATGCCTTGATCCAGCAAGGTGAGAGGGAGAGGTTGGGGAAGACTCCGTCCAGCAGCAGCACGATGCCATGGTGGTGATGGAGGAGCGTGACAATCCTGCAGGGCTTCGCCAAGCACCGCGGGAGAGGAGGAGTACTTGGGAGAGGGGGAGGGCTGCGCCAGAACTTCGTGTGTAGCTCCCATGCGCCTCCCCACTATATATAGGGGTGGAGGGGCTGGTTTCTTGCCCTCCAAGTCCATTGGGGCGTTGGCCAAGGTGGGAGGAAAGAAATCCCATCATTTCCTTCCCCACCGATTGCTATCCCCCCTTTTTAGGGATCTTGATCTTATCCCTTCGGGATATGATCTTATTCCTTCTAAGGGGGGATCTTGGTGCGTCTTGACCAGGGGTGTGGGGCCTTGCCCCCACTACCCACGTTCATGTGGGTCCCCCCATGCAGGTGGGCCCCACTCCGGAACCTTCTAGAACCTTCCCGGTACAATACCGAAAAATCCCGAACATTTTCTGGTGGCCAAAATAGGACTTCCCATATATAAATCTTTACCTCCGGACCATTCCGGAACTCCTCGTGACGTCTGGGATCTCATCCGGGACTCCGAACAACATTCGGTAACCACATACAAACTTCCTTTATAACCCTAGCGTCATCGAACCTTAAGTGTGTAGACCCTACGGGTTCGGGAGGCATGTAGACATGACCGAGACGTTCTCCGGTCAATAACCAACATCGGGATCTGGATACCCATGTTGGCTCCCACATGTTCCACGATGATCTCATCGGATGAACTACGATGTCAAGGACTCAGTCGATCCCGTATACAATTCCCTTTGTCTAGCGGTATTTTACTTGCCCGAGATTCGATCGTCGGTATACCGATACCTTGTTCAATCTCGTTACCGGCAAGTCTCTTTACTCGTTCCGTAACACATCATCCCGTGATCAACCCCTTGGTCACATTGTGCACATTATGATGATGTCCTACCGAGTGGGCCCAGAGATACCTCTCCGTTTACACGGAGTGACAAATCCCAGTCTCGATCCGTGTCAACCCAATAGACACTTTCGGAGATACCTGTAGTGCACCTTTATAGTCACCCAGTTACGTTGTGACGTTTGATACACCCAAAGCACTCCTACAGTATCCGGGAGTTACACGATCTCATGGTATAAGGAAGAGATACTTGACATTGGAAAAGCTCTAGCAAACGAACTACACGATCTTTGTGCTATGCTTAGGATTGGGTCTTGTCCATCACATCATTCTCCTAATGATGTGATCCCGTTATCAACGACATCCAATGTCCATAGCCAGGAAACCATGACTATCTGTTGGTCACAACTAGCTAGTCAACTAGAGGCTTACTAGGGACATATTGTGGTCTATGTATTCACACGTGTATTACGATTTCCGGATAATACAGTTATAGCATGAATAAAAGACAATTATCATGAACAAGGAAATATAATAATACTTTTATTATTGCCTCTAGGGCATATTTCCAACACATAGTTCTCGAACCCGTAGGGTCCGCACGCTTAAAGATAGATGACAGTTATATTATGATTTTATGTGTTTTGATGTACCGAAGGTTGTTCGGAGCCCCGGATGTGATCACAGACATGAAGAGGAGTCTCGAAATGGTCGAGACATGAAGATCGATATATTGGACGAGTATATTTGGACACCGGAAAGGTTCCGGGTGAGATTGGGACAATACCGGAGCTCCGGGAGGTTATCGGAACCCCCGGGAGGTATACAGGCCTTAATGGGCCTTAGTGGAAAGGAGGGGAAAGGAGCAAGGGAGGGGGCGCCTCCCCCCAAGCCCAATCCGAATTGAGAGGGGGGCCGGCCCCCCCTTTCCTTCCTCCCTCCTTCCTCTTCCTTCCCTCTCCCTCTCCTAATAGGAAAAGGGGGAGTCCTACTCCCGATGGGAGTTGGACTCCCCCCATAAGGCACGCCACCCCCCTTATCGGCAACTGGCAGGAGCCATATGGTTGTCGCTTTATTGTATGCAATGCAATCTCCCTGTAATTGCTTTATTTTATCACTAAGCGGTAGCGATAGTAGTAGAAGCAATAGTTGGCGAGACGACAATGATGCTATGATGGAGATCAAGGTGTCGTGCCAGTGACGATGGTGATCATGACGGTGCTTCGGAGATGGAGATCACAAGCACAAGATGATGATGGCCATATCATATCACTTATATTGATTGCATGTGATGTCTATATTTTATGCATCTTATCTTGCTTTGATTGATGGTAGCATTATAAGATGATCTCTCACTAAATTTCAAGATAAAAGTGTTCTCCCTGAGTATGCACCGTTGCCAAAGTTCGTCGTGCCCAAACACCACGTGATGATCGGGTGTGATAAGCTCTACATCCATCTACAACGTGTGCAAACCAGTTTTGCACACGCAGAATACTCGGGTTAAACTTGACGAGCCTAGCATATGCAGATATGGCCTCGGAACACTGAGACCGAAAGGTCGAGCGTGAATCATATAGTAGATATGATCAACATAGTGATGTTCACCATTGAAAACTACTCCATTTCACGTGATGATTGGTTATGGTTTAGTTGATTTGGATCACGTGATCACTTAGATGATTAGAGGGATGTCTATCTAAATGGGAGTTCTTAGTAATATGATTAATTGAACTTGAATTTATCATGAACTTAGTACCTGATAGTATTTTGCTTGTCTATGTTTGTTTTAGATAGATGGTTCGTGCTGTTGTTCTGTTGAATTTTAATGTGTTCCTAGAGAAAGCAAAGTTGAAAGATGATGGTAGCAATTACACGGACTGGGTCCGTAATTTGAGGATTATCCTCATTGCTGCACAGAAGAATTACGTCCTGGAAGCACCGCTAGGTGCCAAACCTGCTGCAGGAGCAACACCAGATGTTATGAACGTCTGGCAGAGAAAGCTGATGACTACTCGATAGTTCAGTGTGCCATGCTTTACGGCTTAGAACCGGGACTTCAATGACGTTTTGAACGTCATGGAGCATATGAGATGTTCCAGGAGTTGAAGTTAATGTTTCAAGCAAATGCCCGGATTGAGAGATATGAAGTCTCCAATAAGTTCTACAGCTGCAAGATGGGGGAGAATAGTTCTGTTAGTGAGCATATACTCAGAATGTCTGGGTATAACAATCACTTGATTCAACTGGGAGTTAATCTTCCAGATGATAGCATCATTGACAGAATTCTTCAATCACTGCCACCAAGCTACAAGAGCTTTGTGATGAACTATAATATGCAAGGGATGGAAAAGACAATTCCCTAGCTCTTCGCGATGCTAAAGGCTGCAGATGTAGAAATCAAGAAGGAGCATCAAGCGTTGATGGTCAATAAGACCACCAGTTTTAAGAAAAAGGACAAAGGGAAAAAGAAGGGGAACTTCAAGAAGAACAGCAAACAAGTTGCTGCTCAAGAGAAGAAACCCAAGTCTGGACCTTAGCTTGAGACTGAGTGCTTCTACTGCAAGCAGACTGGTCACTGGAAGCAGAACTGCCCCAAGTATTTGGCGGATAAGAAGGATGGCAAGGTGAACAAAGGTATATGTGATATACATGTTATTGATGTGTACCTTACCAGAGCCCGCAGTAGCACCTGGGTATTTGATACTGGTTCTGTTGCTAATGTTTGCAACTCGAAACAGGGACTACAGATTAAGCGGACACTGGCTAAGGACGAGGTGACGATGCGCGTGGGAAATGGTTCCAAAGTCAATGTGATCGCCGTCGGCATGCTACCTCTACATCTACCTTCGGGATTAGTTTTAGACCTAAATAATTGTTATTTGGTGCCAGCGTTGAGCATGAACATTATATCTGGATCTTGTTTGATGCGAGATGGTTATTCATTTAAATCTGAGAATAATGGTTGTTCTATTTATATGAGTAATATCTTTTATGGTCATACACCCTTAAAGAGTGGTCTATTTTTGATGAATCTCGATAGTAGTGATACACATATTCATAATGTTGAAGCCAAAAGATGCAGAGTTGATAATGATAGTGCAACTTATTTGTGGCACTGCTGTTTAGGTCATATTGGTGTAAAGCGCATGAAGAAACTCCATACTGATGGACTTTTGGAATCACTTGATTATGAATCACTTGGTACTTGCGAACCATGCCTCATGGGCAAGATGACTAAAACGCCGTTCTCCGGAACTATGGAGCGAGCAACTGATTTGTTGGAAATCATACATACTGATGTGTGTTGTCCAATGAATGTTGACGCTCGCGGCGAATATCGTTATTTTATCACCTTCATAGATGATTTGAGCAGATATGGGTATATCTACTTGATGAAACATAAGTCTGAAACATTTGAAAAGTTCAAAGAATTTCAGAGTGAAGTTGAAAATCATCGTAACAAGAAAATAAAGTTTCTACGATCTGATCGTGGAGGAGAATATTTCAGTTACGAGTTTGGTTTACATTTGAAGCAATGCGGAATAGTTTCGCAACTCACGCCACCTGGAACACCACAGCGTAATGGTGTGTCCGAACGTCGTAATCGTACTTTACTAGATATGGTGCGATCTATGATGTCTCTTACTGATTTACTGCTATCGTTTTGGGGTTATGCTTTAGAGACGGCCACATTCACGTTAAATAGGGCCCATCAAAATCCGTTGAGCCGGCGCCTTATGAACTGTGGTTTGGCAAGAAACCAAAGTTGTCGTTTCTTAAAGTTTGGGGCTGCAATGCTTATGTGAAAAAGCTTCAACCTGATAAGCTCGAACCCAAATCAGAGAAATGTGTCTTCATAGGATACCCAAAGGAAACTGTTGGGTACACCTTCTATCACAGATCCGAAGGCAAGACATTTGTTGCCAAGAATGGATCCTTTCTAGAGAAGGAGTTTCTCTCGAAAGAAGTGAGTGGGAGGAAAGTAGAACTTGATGAGGTAATTGTACCTGCTCCTTTATTGGAAAATAGCTCATCACAGAAACTGGTTCCTGTGAAGACTACACCAATAAGTGAGGAAGCTAATGATGTTGATCATGAAACTTCAGATCAAGTTACTACAGAACCTCGTAGGTCAACGAGAGTAAGATCCGCACTAGAGTGGTACGGTAATCCTATTCTGGAGGTCATGTTACTTGACCATGGCGAACCTACGAACTATGAGGAAGTGATGACGAGCCCAGATTCCGCAATCTGAGATGGGATCCATGTATGAGAACAAAGTGTAGACTTTGGTTGACTTGCCCGATGATCGGCAAGCCATCGAGAATAAATGGATCTTCAAGAAGAAGACTGACGCTGATGGTAATGTTACTGTCTACAAAGCTCGACTTGTTGTGAAAGGTTTTCGACAAGTTCAAGGGGTTGACTACGATGAGACTTTCTCACCCGTAGCGATGCTTAAGTCTGTCCGAATCATGTTAGCATTTGCCGCATTTTATGATTATGAAATTTGGCAAATGGATGTCAAAACTGCAGTTCTGAATGGATTCCTGGAAGAAGTGTTGTATATGATGCAACCAGAAGGTTTTGTCGATCCAAAGCATGCTAACAAAGTGTGCAAGCTCCAGCGATCCATTTATGAACTGGTGCAAGCCTCTCGGAGTTGGAATAAACGCTTTGATAGTGTGATCAAAGCATATGGTTTTATACAGACTTTTGGAGAAGCCTGTATTTACAAGAAAGTGAGTGGGAGCTCTGTAGCATTTCTAATATTACATGTGGACGACATATTATTGATTGGAAATGATATAGAATTTCTGGATAGCATAAAAGGATACTTGAATAAAAGTTTTTCAACGAAAGACCTCGGTGAAGCTGCTTATATATTGGCATCAAGATCTATAGAGATAGATCAAGACGCTTAATTGGACTTTCACAAAGTACATACCTTGAAAAAGTTTTGAAAAAGTTCAAAATGGATCAAGCAAAGAAAGGGTTCTTGCCTGTAATACAAGGTGTGAAATTGAGTCAGACTCAATGCCCGACCACTGCAGAAGATAGAGAGAAATGAAAGAAGTTCCCTATGATTCAGCCATAGGCTCTATCATGTATGCAATGCTGTGTACCAGACCTGATGTGTGCCTTGCTATTAGTTTAGCAGGGAGGTATCAAAGTAATCCAGGAGTGGATCACTGGACAACGGTCAAGAACATCCTGAAATACCTGAAAAGGACTAAAGATATGTTTGTCGTTTATGAAGGTGACATAGAGCTAGTCGTAAATGGTTACGTTGATGCAAGCTTTGACACTGATCCAGACGATTCTAAATCGCAAACCAGATACGTGTTTATATTGAACGGTGGAGCTGTCAGTTGGTGCAGTTCTAAACAAAGCGTCATAGCGGGATCTACATGTGAAGCGGAGTACATAGCTGCTTCAGAAGCATCAAATGAAGGAGTCTGGATGAAGGAGTTCATATCCGATCTAGGTGTCATACCTAGTGCATCGGGTCCAATGAAAATCTTTTGTGACAATACTGGTGCAATTGCCTTGGCAAAGGAATCCAGATTTCACAAGAGAACCAAGCACATCAAGAGATGCTTCAATTCCAACCGGGACCAAGTCCAGGTGGGAGACATAGAGATTTGCAAGATACATATGGATCTAAATGTTGTAGACCCGTTGACTAAGCCTCTTCCACGAGCAAAACATGATCAACACCAAGGCTCCATGGGTGTTAGAATCATTACTGTGTAATCTAGATTATTGACTCTAGTGCAAGTGGGAGACTGAAGGAAATATGCCCTAGAGGCAATAATAAAGTTATTATTTATTTCCTCATATCATGATAAATGTTTATTATTCATGCTAGAATTGTATTACCCAGAAACATAATACATGTGTGAATACATAGACAAACATAATGTCACTAGTATGCCTCTACTTGACTAGCTCGTGAATCAAAGATGGTTAAGTTTCCTAACCATAGACATGAGTTGTCATTTGATTAACGGGATCACATCATTAGGAGAATGATGTGATTGAATTGACCCATTCCATTAGCTTAGCACTTGATCGTTTAGTATGTTGCTATTGCTTTCTTCATGACTTATACATGTTCCTATGACTATGAGATTATGTAACTCCCGCTTATCGGAGGAACACTTTGTGTGCTACCAAACGTCACAACGTAACTGGGTGATTATAAAGGTGCTCTACAGGTGTCTCCAAAGGTACTTGTTGAGTTGACGTATTTCGAGATTAGAATTTGTCACTCTGATTGTCGGAGAGGTATCTCTGGGCCCTCTCGGTAATGCACATCACTATAAGCCTTGCAAGCAATGTAGCTAATGAGATAGTTACGGGATAATGCATTGCGTAACGAGTAAAGAGACTTTCCGGTAACGAGATTGAACTAGGTATTGAGATACCGACGATCGAATCTCGGGCAAGTAACATACCGATGACAAAGGGAACAACGTATGTTGTTATGCGGTTTGACCGATAAAGATCTTCGTAGAATATGTGGAAGCCAATATGAGCATCCAGGTTCCGCTATTGGTTATTGACCGGAGACGTGTCTCGGTCATGTCTACATAGTTCTCGAACCCGTAGGGTCCGCACGCTTAAAGTTAGATGATAGTTATATTATGAGTTTATGTGTTTTGATGTACCGAAGGTTGTTCGGAGTCCCGGATGTGATCACGGACATGACGAGGAGTCTCTAAATGGTCGGGCCATGAAGATCGATATATTGGACGAGTATATTTGGACACCGGAAAGGTTCCGGGTGAGATTGGGACAATACCGGAGCTCCGGGATGTTATCGGAACCCCCCGGGAGGTATATGGGCCTTAATGGGCCTTAGTGGAAAGGAGGAAAGGAGAAAGGGAGGGGGCGCCCCTCCCAAGCCTAATCCGAATTGGGAGGGGGGCCGGGCCCCCCTTTCCTTCCTCCCTCCTTCCTCTTCCTTCCCTCTCCCTTTCCTAATAGGAAAAGGGGGAGTCCTACTCCCGGTGGGAGTTGGACTCCCCCCCTAGGGCGCGCCACCCCCCTTGGCCGACCCTCTCCTCCACTCCTTTATATACAGGGGAGGGGGGCACCCCATAGACACAACAATTGATCATTGATCTCTTAGCCGTGTGCGGTGCCCCCCCTCCACCATAGTCCTCCTCGATAATATCGTAGAGGTGCTTAGGCGAAGCCCTGCGACGGTAGAACATCATCATCGTCACCACACTGTCGTGCTGACTGAACTCTCCCTCGACACTCGGCTGGATCAGAGTAAGAGGGACGTCATCGAGCTGAACGTGTGCAAGAACTCGGAGGTGCCATAGTTTCGGTGCTTGATCGGTCGGGCCGTGAAGACGTACGACTACATCAACCGCGTTGTGCTAACGCTTCCGCTTTCGGTCTACGAGGGTACGTGGACACACTCTCCCCTCTCGTTGCTATGCATCACCATGATCTTGCGTGTGCGTAGGAATTTTTTTGAAATTACTACGTTCCCCAACATCTCATACCCATCTCCCTCGATGCATTATCTATCACATTACGTGATAGACCCTTAGTAAAAGGATCTGCCATATTTTTAGACGTTTGGATATAATCCAATGCAATAAGTCCGGAGTTTCTCATTTTTCTGACAGACTTTAACCTTCCCTGATATGCCATGCTATACCCACCTAGCTTCGGATATGCATTGTTTTGGATGTTGTCCATCTTCTCCATATTAAGATTTCGATATTGCTCATGAGGAGACCTCCATAATTTCCTCATACATTTTAGGAGATTTTGATCCATCCCATCCATTGTATGATCCCAATAATTATGTGCACAATATGCTCCCCATGCATGAACATGATATTGATGTGCCATATATTTGTATGATCAATTTGCATCCCCATCGTGTCATACATAACAAATTTTCTTCCACAATGGATGACATGTTCTTATACCATGCATCAAATTTCTTTGAGCGATGCTTATCTTGTGCTAACCCACACGTGCACATACACATCATGATGGATGATGTGTACATTTACCACGCACACAATTTCTTCGGTTTGTGTCTCTTTTGTGTAGGTACACATGAATACTTGTCAACCTCACAATCCCATAAGTTGACAAAACGAGCTCTAGAGAGCAATGGTGTCTTGGGATCCCGTGGATTGTCCTTACCGCCGTTCCCATTGTGCAAAAACTTCGCGCATTTCTTCTACATGACTCTTACAGGGTTATGGCTTATTGTCCATTGGGTCTCATTTTCCCATATTGCCATGTTCACTTTGCATGATATGCTCATTACTATGCCTTTGACATGCACTTGTGAACCATGCTTTGCATTACACATGATGATTGATTCTAGTACTTGTATGTGTATTTGCAAGCTTGGTGGAGATATTGCTTGTTATTGCCATGTTCCATTTGTGACCCATTCCTATGATGATACTATATTCTTGCTTTATGTTCGTGCTTGCGATATGTCATGTGCATTGCCTATGCCTACGATTTGCTCACATGACATGATTGCCATGATTTGCCCTAGTGTGTTGCATCTTCGCTCCAGTAGTTTGCACGACATGATTGACATGCTCGCTTATGTTGCATCATCCATGATTCATACTTGGTCATTTCATGCGGTTGATGACAACCATTGCCATGCTTTGCACATGATTGCTATTTCTTCTTGTCATATATCTCCATATGTTGCCTCACTCATGCTAGATGATTTGCCATGTATTGAGTGCAATAATGATCATAATCTTGCTAATGAGATTGCCCCCATAGCATTCTTGCATATATTTGGAGATTTTGACATAATTCTTGTGAAGCATGCGTGTCTTCTTTGCACCTTATGCATCGTGCCATGAACATAAAGATTGTTGCGTCATATTCTTCATGCACTTTTGCTACTAATGATTATGTGCAAGAGAAGAGAACCATCATGATGGATGATGTGTTTATCTACCATGCACATAGCTCTTTGTTTTGTTGTGTGCATGTGTAGGATACTTGAACTTCGTGTCAACTTCCACTTCACGTGAGTTGACCATTCGAGCTCTTGAGAGCGAACCACCTTCGATCACAACGCTTCTACATTGTACTTGCTTGTGCTTTGGCATTGTGAAGGATGCACAAGGACATGCTTTCAAGGTGATATCCTTCTCTTTCGAGAACCCCCAAACCATGAGCTTGGATATTATGGATCATACTACTTGTGTTGCTTGCTCCATTAGACTTCTTGGTCATCTTGGACCGCTTGATTGCGCACATGTTGGAGACCTTGCTTCGACTTGTCATTTTCACCTTTCCATGCCTTATGATATATCTACCTTGTGTGTTACATCTAATTCTTGGATTACTTGCTCCTATCACATGTCTAGTTGCAACAATGTCATTTCTTCACATATGACATGTCCCATTGATCGCTACATGCTTGACTTGATTGTCTCACACATGACAAACAATTGCTCTTTCTATTGTGTTGAGTGCCACACTATATTCACTACACCATATGCTATGCTTCATGAATCACCGCTTGAATGCTTGGTTTGGCACGAACTCTAACCATATTTGTTTTTCCAAGTGTTTGTTGTCCTTGCTCCTTTTGAAGGAATCCTAAGATGATGCAACATTGGACAGTGCCCATTTCGAGCTTCAAGATGACGAGAACTTGGTGATCAACCACTCCTACATGGCGACACCATCTCTTTCCCATGGTGATTTGGTTTTCGATCTGAGTACATATCTTTCCCAAGGGGGAGGGGATGATGCAGAGCATCCTACGGGCATCACCATGTCAAGAGCCCGTTTGGCAAGTGACACGTGCGACCTCTACTTCACATACATAAAGGTGAATCATCTCCCTTACATGTTTCACCTTGACCCCTTCAAGGATAGTATACTACTTGACACTTCTCCCATGTGCAAGCATAGGTATTGTCGGAGCTTCACCATTAACGAGGAGGAGTGCAAGTGCCAAGGAACAACTACACCATCCACGAGGGAAGTGTGGAAGAGAAGACGGAAGAAAGGAGAAAAAGACAGGGCGTCTGCTGGAGTCAGCCCGGATGTCCGGACCTCCGTCCGGATCATCCAGACTCAGCCGGATCATCCGGATGCCCCCCGGGATCATCCGGGTAATCCCACAGCCATGGCGCCCGAAGCTTGCAGAATCCACCCGCGCGGAGCCGGATCATCCGGACGAGGACCCGGATCATCCGGACCCCTATCCCGATCATCCGACCTTGCCTGCGTGCATGCCTCCAGGCCGAGGCCCATGTACCTGTTTCGCCTCCTTACTTACCTCTTCGCCCCTTAGACTATAAATAGACCTCCTCCACCTCTTTTAGGGTTAGCAAAGTGATAACTCATTTGTATGTGAGCTTTGCTCCTACCTTCTCCTCTTGAGAGAGAGAGAGAGAGACTACTCCATTGGAGGCCAAGACCTCCTCGGAGAAGATCCCGAGGGATATCAAGACCCCTTCGGGGAAGGATCTATCTAGATCGTCAAGACCTCCTCATGGAGATGAACTTGACCTTGTATCTTTCCCTTTGTTGTTCATGTACCTTGTGGATCTTGTGTGTTTGGTTGTCTAGTGGATGTGTGGTTGGACTTGTTCTTGAGTGTTCCTCTCATTCCCCCCATGTTCTTCGTGTTGTTCGCGAGATCCCCTCCATTTCGTGAAAGATTGGGCATCTAGGGTTGTACCCTACACCAATCGTGGCGGCTCTCACCGTCCGGGTCTTGGAAGATCTCCGGGTCTTGGGCCTTCAACAAGCCCATCTTGTAAGCCGCCACCAATCTTCGCATCTCATCTTGTTTCTACCTGGGCTTTCTTCCTATAGGGTCGCCAACAGAGTGACCCGGCCCTTCCTGGGCGGGTCATACCTCGGGGTTATATCCCCAACAGGACAAACGACAACGTCAAAACCTTGACCAATATATTGTTATACTCTTCCAATATATTGTTAATACGTATTCAACATTTTCAAATACTTGTTCAACATTTTTACTATTTGTTCAACATTTTCAAATTCTTGTTCAACAGTTTTTAATACTTATTCAACAATTTTTCCGATGTGTTTTTATAATGTATAATATTTTAAAGTTTAAAGAAAAGTACAAAAAAACAAAAAACAAAAATAAGAACAGAAAGCAGAAAAAATACAAAAAAAAAAGGTTTTGTCTCCCGAGCGGCTGGGCCGACCCGTCTGGGGCTCGCCCTGATGCGAGCGCAAACCCTATCTCGCTTAAAGCGATACATAGGGGCGCCCCTCTGAGAGGTCCTATGTGACGCTTTTTCCGTCGAAGACTTGAGGTTTGCATAGGGGCGGCTCACCTGGGCCGACCCATTTCGCGTTCGCGAGGTGAAAAAAATGGGAAAACTAAGAACTACATCTGAGGATTCAAACCGTTGACAACGTAGTCATGCGCGTGCTAAGCGAGCCATTGCGCCAGGCTGGTACCTGTGCTAGTTGTCCATCACAACACTTGAAGAAACAAACGACAACGCCAGGTGGATCTTGTGTGTTTGATTGTCAGTGGATGTGTGGTTGGACTTGTTCTTGAGTGTTCCTCTCGTTCCCCCCGTGTTCTTCGTGTTGTTCGCGAGATCCCCTTCATTTCGTGAAAGATCGGGCATCTAGGGTTGTACCCTACACCAATCGTGGCGGCTCTCACCGTCCGGGTCTTGGTAGATCCCCGGGTCTTGGGCCTTCAACAAGCCCATCTTGTAAGCCGCCACCAATCTTCGCATCTCATCTTGTTTCTACCTGGACTTTCTTCCTATAGGGTCGCCAACAGAGTGACCCGGCCCTTCCTGGACGGGTCATACCTCGGGGTTATATCCCCAACAGGACGCGAACTAGATGAAGTAGAAAAACCGGATATCCACTACATTTTGAGGTTTTGGTTTTGGTTTTTTCTGGTTTTCACTGATTTTTTCTTTTTTTCTCTCGATTTCACCAGTTTTCCTATTAGTTTTCACGGTTTCTTTTTTCTCTGTTTTGTTTTTGTTTTTTGACAAAGTTTTCTTTGTTCTTTGTTTCTTTTTCTTATTTCTTCTCCATTTTTTGTGTTTTTATTTTTTATTCTCCATTGTTTGTTTTTCCTTTGGATTTTCTTAGGTTTGTTTTCATTTTCCTTCTACATTTTTGTATATGTCAAAAATATTTCTTTCATTAGTGATCAACAATTTTCGAATACATGGTCAACATTGTCCAAACGCTTATTCAAAAAAATTCAAATAATTGCTCAACATTTTTATATACTTGTTCAACATTTTTCAACATGTATTCAACAATTTTCAAACACCTGATCAACGTTTCAATCACTTGTTCAACATTTTTGAAATACTTGTTCAACATTTTTAGTACTTACCCAATATTTTCAAATAATTGTTCAACATTTTTAAAATTCTTATTCAACATTTTTAAGTGGTTGTTCAACATTTTTCTTATACTCTTCCAATATATTGTTAATACGTATTCAACATTTTCAAATACTTGTTCAACATTTTTACTATTTGTTCAACATTTTCAAATTCTTGTTCAACAGTTTTTTAATACTTATTCAACAATTTTTCCGATGTGTTTTTATAATGTATAATATTTTAAAGTTTAAAGAAAAGTACAAAAAAACAAAAAACAAAAATAAGAACAGAAAACAGAAAAAATACAAAAAAAGGGTTTTGTCTCCCGAGCGGCTGGGCCGACCCGTCTGGGGCTCGCCCTGATGCGAGCGCAAACCCTATCTCGCTTAAAGCGATACATAGGGGCGCCCCTCTGAGAGGTCCTATGTGACGCTTTTTCCGTCGAAGAGTTGAGGTTTTGCATAGGGGCGGCTCACCTGGGCCGGCCCATTTCGCGTTCGCGAGGTGAAAAAAATGGGAAAACTAAGAACTACATCTGAGGATTCAATCCGTTGACAACGTAGTCATGCGCGTGCTAAGCGAGCCGTTGCGCCAGGCTGGTACCTGTGCTAGTTGTCCATCACAACACTTGAAGAAACAAACGACAACGTCAAAACCTTGACCATTCGCAAAAATTCCCAAAAATAAAGTCTAGCTGAGGAATCGAACCAAGTACCTCCTGCAAGTGAACAAGCTCGCTTTCCACTGTGACTCTGTGTTGTCTACATCTAAAATTGGAACCTATTATATATGAACTATAAGCAATTTTGAAATTTTAAAATGATTCTCTTTTTGAAAAAGGTAGATATATTTTGAAACACAAACAATTCAAAATTATGAACAAAAATTAAAAGTCGAACATTTTGTGAAAATGCAAACATTTCTTTAATTCTCAAATATGTTTAAAAAAGGAACAAAGTTAACAATGAGAATATTTTTTGCAATTATGAAGAATCCTTAAAAAGACACATACATTTCCTGAAAAAAAAACAGGAACAAAAATTGAAAACAAGAATATTTTTCGAAATTCTGATTTGCTTTCTAAAGCACATTTTTTATTGAATTTGTAATTTTTTTTGGAAAGCTGGAACATTTTTTTGTAATTTCTGAACATTTTTTGAATTTTTGAAATATGTCCGAGTTTCTTTGTGAACAAAATTTGAAATTGGGACATTTTAAATAATTGTTCGGCAACATGTATTTTTTTTATTGTGAACAAAATTAGAAAGTGGGAACTTTTTTATAATTTACGATTTTTTATCAAAACATGAATATTTTAAAATTTTGTGAACAAATTTTGAAAGTAGGAACATTTTCTCATTTTATAAAAATGCAAACATTTTAAAAATTTATATCCTATATTTTAAATTTTTAAAAATAGTGTTATAAGTGAACAAATATTTGAAAATCATAACTTTTTGTAATTTGTGAAGAAATTTACAGATAGGAACATTTTTTAACTAAAATATGAACAAAATCAAAAAATGCAAACATTTTTCAAAATTTCTGAACATTTGTTGAAAAATAAAAAGGAAATAATGTAAAAAGGGAAATAAATTAGAATAAAGAAATTTAAAATAAAAATGAAAAGGAGAATAAACAAGAAAACGAAAAGGAGGATAAACAAAAAAGAAACAGGAAAAACAAAAAACAAAAAAAACAAAAAGGAAAAAGGAAAATAAAAATAAAAAACCGGTTCAGGAATCTTCTAGAAGGTTCCCAAAACCGGAGAAAACCTGCTGAAACCATCCAGAATGTTCCCAAAACCGGGATCGGTGTAGCGCACGCCTCTCTTTTGGGCCGGCCCGTCACGGTCGAGGCATGTGCCGTTCCCCGCCAATTTGACGCAAGATGCGTCGAATAGGAAACTCCCGCCCCTCCCTCCCTCCCTTTCGTCTAAGTGGGCTGGCCCATTAGTTTGTTTCCCACAAAGGTTCCCTGTAGTTCTTTGACCTGGTTTTCTCTGTTTTTTTTGTGCCAGTTTCTGTATTTTTTTTAACTTTTAGCTTATTCCAATATTATTTTAATGTTAACTTTTTTCAAATCCTTTGGGTTTTCTTCAATTTTGTATTTTTTTACTAATCTCATGTAATTTTTTTAATTCACAAATGCTTTTCAAATTCAATAACTATTCTTAAATTCAATAAATATTTTTCAATTCAAGAACATTTTTCAAGTTTCTGAACATTTTTCAATTTTTAAAAGTTTTTTCCAAATGCAGGAAATTTTAAAAAATCGTGAACCTTTTCAAATTCATACTTTATTTCAAATTTATGAACTTTTACCAAGTTCGTGAACATTTTTTGAATTCATGAACTACTTTCAAATTTCATGATTTTTTTAATGTCATGCTGTTTTTCCAAATCGATGATTTTTTTTCTATTCCAAGAACATTTTTTTATGACTTTTTTGGGTGAACCTTTTTGGTAAAAGTCCAACAACCTGGCCGGTTGTTAAGGGTCGTGGTCAACGGCCAGCCAGCGACCTGACTGTGAGCGACCCTACGATCAAGCGAGTGCTCGTGCTTAATGGGCCTACCCAAATACTATCCATGTGAGCGACGGTTGACGAGCTGGCGCAAAAGACGCGGTATAGGAGGTCTCTTCCTTGCACACCAAGTAGCGTTTCCTGCCTCCGCAAAAGTTCATCGTTCTTGTGTTCACCCTCGCACTCTTCTCCCTAGTAATGCTACATGTACGAATAAGTTGCAGGGTTTTACAAAGAGAATTAATTTATGATCTTGCGATTGGTTAATAGACGAGGGAGCCAACCCACCCCCTGAAACTCAATGGGAGGGGGGGAAGGTTTGTGATTGGTCATTAGATGAAAAGAGCCTGCAAAATCCTGATCTAGCATTTTTGCTCTTCTAGCCATCCCTAAGAGCATCTTCAACAAACGCGCTACGACGCGGTGCGCTAAATTTGTTTTACAGCGCCGAAATAGCCCTTTTGCGCGCCGGACTTGGTGTTTGCTTCATCAGGCGCTGAAATTTTTTAGCGCGCCGCTGTAGCGCTTTAGCAGGCGCGGTAAAATAGAGCGCGCGCGCCCAGCCGGCGCTTGCCAAACAACACATACAACTTACTTTGACAAGATGATCTCAAACATAAAAAAATATGCAAAGTTCACACAAACAAGATGATCTCAAACATCAATGAGAAACATAGAATAGTTCAAATTCGTAGTTGTAGTTGCAAGCCCTTCCTTTCGATGCATCGACCATACCCTCACCCTCCTCATCCACTTCATATTCTTGATCATCTTCATCAACTTCATTGGTTTGAGACCAATTGTTGGAGCCAACACCCATAGCCAACATATATGCCTCATCGTTGAAACTACAAAGTATATGAAAAAAAGAAAACTAATCAAGCTATGTCATACGTTTGCATTTATCAACAACAACAAAACAGAACAAAATTATACCTTGTGGGCATTTCATCAAACACGATGTGCGCATCGGCCGCTGTCAGGACCCCGATTCTATGCCACACCGATCTAGCATGTAACACCTCATATCACTTTGCGGCCTCACGCACGGTATTTTCACGGGTGTCGCCTTACCATGCCCGGGACCGTTTGCGCCTTTTGGCACACGTATATGATAGTGTCGCTAGCATCCATATGACAAGAACCCGAGCTGACATGGCTAGTCGTGAACCCAGAGTGGCACTAACTTACAGGGACAGGCATACATGACCCAGCAACGAACGTGTCGGTAATCAGCGAGTGAATCCGGGCTGTAGCAACTGGGCTAGCAGGACTCCGGTCAACCGGACTGTAGCAGGCTAACAAGACTCCGGTAGACACCGTGTGACATTTCCCCGAAGGGACAGACACATGAACGAAGAAGGACACATGCCGACCAACCTAAGTGTTCTGGAGCAGTAGCAAGCTACCATGGCTCAGTGGAAGCACTAGGAGACACTTCCAGGTAAGAGAGGCTACTAAAGATAAACAACTAGATAGTCAGATCCCACACATAGCAATACACATTACACGTACGCAACATGCAAGTATGTGTTGTACAACATGGCATCACAGCATAACTCAACAACTCATATAGATAAGGCTCAAAGAGCCATCATAGCATTTATTACAAATAGGGGTCACATGACCCAACAATCAGAGCAAACAAGCAACAAGCGGAAGCATTACATGTCTGGGTACAGACATCTACAAATGAAAAAGGCTGAAGAGCCTGACTATCTACAACATCCGATCAAGATCGTAGCTGAGGTACAAGCTACTTGTCGAAGTCCACGAGAACACTAATAAGACCAAAGTCTCCGCTGCAAAAACATAAATAAAGCAACATGAGTACAAAGGTACTCAGCAAGACTTACATCAGATCCTATCATACATGCATTTGTATCAAGAGGGTAATGTGGGGTTTAGTTGCAGCAAGCCAGCTTTGACTCTGTGGCTATCCTGTTCTACCACTACCAGAACTTCTTTGAGTTGATATGGCGCACACGAGTCCACTAATCACCACACAATACACTACTATGGATTCATCCCCGTCTCCCTGCGAGAAGGCCATCCATAGCACTCACACTTGTCTTGAGCATTTTATAGTATCCACTTCAAGTTGTCTATGTACCATGTAAGCATCCAAGAAGTCCATAACCGCGGACCCGGCTATTCGAATAGATCATGTTAACCCTGCAGGGGTGTACTTCTTCACACACGCTCTCGCCACTTACCGCCATGTACACGTCATGTATCTCGGCAACCTTCAGGCGGAAGCCTGGCGAGGGTGTCGGCCACGACCTGACTAACCACACAAGACTCTAGTCCAGGTTTATCGCCTATTCGGGTTCCATCCGCAAGGAGATCCGGCCGGGGTGTCGCTCACGGCCCCAAATGATGTGTGCAGGGTTCCCAAGCCAACCTCGCCGGATGGATCTATGCTTGGTACACCGTGCCACTTGTGCCTAGTCTGTCCCAAGCCCACCTGGCCGGGTGCCACTTGGTAGACTACTAACACTACCTACAAACACCAGAAACTAGTTGCGACTCCTGGACAGAGATCAAGTTGGTTAATAAGCCGAGAGGGGTCGAGTTACCGGAACCCAATGTGTGGTAGTATCGAGTCATTGGACGACATACACAGAACTCAGTGCTTAAGGATGGTTCCAGTGAGACAACCCACCATGTACTCCTACATGGCCTCTCACCGCTACCTTTACCAAATCGTGTTCACACACTTCACTCTCAGCATCAGAACATATCGTAACACTCCAATTCATTCCCAATGAATCAGACCTGACACAACTCTAAGCAATAGCAGGCATAGCATGGTAGGAACACAACATGGCTCAATCAACTCCTACACATGCTAGTGGGTTTCAACTATTTACTGTGGCAATGACAGGTCATGCAGAGGAATGGGTTCAACTACCGCAGCACAAAGTAGCAGATGAATCGTTGTTGTCCTAATGCAATTACTGAGAGCAGGAGCGAGAGAGTAGGATTGTATCGAAATGAACAAGGGGGTTTGCTTGCCTGGTAGATCAACAAGGGGGGCACTGCTCCTCAAACAGGTACTCTGGAACGGTCTCCGGAGCAGGACCTATCAAGAAGGAACGGTGCCAACAATCAATACACAAGCATATGCAACAATATGATGCATGAACATGGCATGAAGATGTGATGTTGTTTGAGCTAATGCAACTAGCATTCATTTGGTTGAAGTTCATTTGAGCCAAGAGTTCAAATGCAACTCCAAAATAAGCTCTTTATATAAGCCATTTTAGTGTTTCACCTATACAGTAGGTATAAGTTGGTTTGTCTTGCATGAAACTGGCACAGATGGATAGATTGCATTTTTCTGATAATTTTTCGTATATAAATTATTTCAATCTGAGCTACGGTTGAATTTCTATGATTTTTTGAAGTTTAGCTAAATTTCTGGAATTTCCTGATTTAAAATAATTCCAGAAATCATTATTGCGTCAGCATGATGTCAGCATTGCGTCAGCAGTCAACCTGGGTCAAACCTGACGTGTGGGGGCCACACGTCAGTGACACAGTGGTTAAGCCCGGGTCAAACCCGCACTGACCAGGGTTTGACTTGGCCCTGGGGCCCACGATCAGCGGCTGGTGGGGTGGCTTAAGCTGCGGGATTAGGCGCGAATGACAGCCACGTCGGCCTTGCCGGAGGTTGGCCGGCGACGACCTCAAACCGCGGCGGATGTTCGCCGGAGACGCTGTTCCGGCAGCGGTTCGACGCGCTGAGGGCACCAGTGGAGAGCTCACGCTCGCCCGCATCTAGGGGAGCAGGTGGGTGGCCGCGGGGGCGGCTGAGCTCGCCGGAGCGGAGCTTGCGGTGGCGGCCGGAGCACGGGCTTCGAGCGGGAGCGGGCTGTGGGGCACGGGGAGGCCACCGAGGGGCTCTGCGGCACCCTCGTGGCACCATGAGCACGGTGACGTGCTCAGTTGCGGGCTGCGGTGGCCAGGGCGTCGGCGGCGACATGGACGGCGGCGAGAGGCTTCGGCCGTGGTGGGGAAAAGGGGCTACGGCGTGCGGGCGGCTAAACGGAGAGAGGGGAACGGGGAAGGAGCTCACTGCGGTTCCGGTGGCGTCTTCGGCGAGCTCGGGGAAGGCCGGACGACGGCGTGGCGGCGGGGATGATCTCCGGCGGCCGGAGGCGAAGATGGCCATGTTGACTGCGTTCTAGGGAACCCGGCGTTGCGTCGCTCGGTGGAGAGGACGAGGAAGTCGCGGCGGTTCTTCTGAGCTCAGCGGTAGGGCGAGGGGTGGCCGGTGGCCGCGGCAACGGCGAGCGGCGGCGACGATGGCGCTCGGGTGTGCGAGGGAGAAAGCACGAGGGGAGATGAGAAGGACGAGGGGGTGAGGGAGAGAGCCAGAGAGGTGCGTGGCGCCACCCGAAGAAGCCAGGTGAAGCGGCAAGCAGGAGGTGGCCGGGCGTGCGCTGGCGTGCGTCGGCCACGCGCCCATCCTCCTGGCAAGGAGGAAGACGACAGGGAGAGGGGGCCAGATGGGCTGGGCCGGCTACAGTGCTGGGCTGCACATGGGGGTAAGTGCGGGTGGGTTTTTCCCTGTTTGTTTCTCTTTTCTATTTTTCTGACATATGTTTTGATTTAATAAAAATACCAAATCATTTTATTTCCTTATGCCCATTTTAGTAGGAACTAGTGGCATTATTCCAGAGCTCCTCAACAAATGGCATAATTTTTGGACATATAATATATATATATATATATATATATATATATATATATATATATATATATATATATAACATTTATATATCCAATGCAAATAGTTATGCATTAATTCCAAATGCCCAAAATAAATACTTATGAGCTCCCAAAAATAATGGTTTGATTTTTATCTCTGTCCAGTATTTTCAGAGGGAAACATGAGCATTTTCTTGGATCTTTTTGGAGCAATTTTTATCTGGGTCATTTCCAGAGATGATTCTGAGGGTTTCACAATCCTCATTTCAAATTTAAATGGAATTTAAACATGATGCACACATGACTAGCTAGCCTTGAGCATACCAGAACTAGGGATGTGACAACTCGCCCCCACTTGAAGAATCTCGTCCCGAGATTCAGGGGTCGACGGAAAGAAGGTGGGGTACTCCAGTCGAAGACGATCTTCTCGTTCCCAAGTAGCTTCTCTCTCGGAATGATGAGACCACTGAACCTTGAGAAACTTGATGTTATGACGTCGAGTGACACGCTCTGCTTGATCAAGAATGCGAACCGGGTACTCTCGGTATGTGAGGTTATCATGGAGATCAAGCGTTTCGTGGTCCACTCCGCGGATAGGATCCGAGAAGCAACGCCTGAGTTGAGAGACGTGGAAGACATCAAGGACTCGAGAAAGATGTGGGGGTAGTTCCAACTGGTAGGCAACCTCTCCTCGTTTAGCGAGAATGCGAAAAGGACCAATGTAACGAGGAGCCAACTTGCCCTTGATACCGAAACGATGGGTACCCTTCAACGGAGTAACCCTAAGGTAAGCTTTGTCGCCAATTTCATAAGTCATATCCTTATGATGACGATCATACTGGCTCTTTTGACGAGACTGGGCTGTTTTCAAATTCTCACAAATGATGCGAACTTGCTCTTCTGCCTCCTGGATCATGTCCGGTCCAAAGAATTGTCTTTCACCGGTTTCTGACCAGTTCAAAGGTGTTCGACATCTTCGTCCATAGAGAATCTCAAAAGGAGCTTTCTTGAGACTGGATTGATAGCTATTGTTATAAGCAAAACCGGCAAAAGGAAGACATTTCTCCCAATCCATACCAAATGAGATAACGCAAGCTCTAAGCATGTCTTCGAGAATTTGATTGACCTGTTCCACCTGACCACTTGATTGAGGATGTAAAGCGGTACTGAAGGAAAGATGGGTTCCCATGGCAGTTTGGAAACTCTCCCAGAAATGAGAAGTGAAAAGACTGCCAAGGTCTGAATTGATCTCTAGTGGAACACCATGAAGTGATACTATTCGAGAAATATATAAGTCAGTGAGCTGACTAGCAGTGATACTCTCTCGAACAGGTAGGAAGTGCGCCACTTTGGAGAGACGATCAGTGACTACGAAGATAGCATTATTCCCTCTCTTGGTCCTGGGAAAGCCGGTGATGAAGTTCATACCAACTTTATCCCATTTCCACTCAGGAATAGCTAAAGGCTGAAGGGTGCCAGCAGGTCTCTGATGCTCTGCCTTAACGTGACAACAAACGTCACATTTAGCAATGAACTCAGCGATTTCTCTCTTCATCCTAGTCCACCAGAACCTCTGGCGTAGGTCCTGATACATCTTAGTACTACCGGGACGAATCGTGAGAGGATATTCATGCGCCTCCTTAAGAATCAATTGTCGAAGATGCTGCTTCTTGGGGACCACCAGGCGATTCCCAAAGAAAACAACACCTCGATCATCTATAGAGAAACTACCAGCAACACCCTTGGCAATGTTTCTCTTGATCTGGGTAATCCCCGTATCATGCTTCTGGGCTTCTATGATATGATCTACAAGAGTAGGTTTCGCCACCAAGGTAGAAAGGAATCTGTGAGGAGCAATGTGAAGGTTAAGCCTACAGAATTCCTCATGAAGAAGTGGTTGGCCTTGCTGCAACATAAGATTGTTGCAATAGGATTTATGACTTAGCGCATCAGCCATTAGCTTTGCCTGGGGTGTAGGTAATCCCTAGATCATAATCTGAGATCAACTCCAACCAACGTCTTTGCCTAAGGTTCAAATCTGGTTGGGTGAAGATATACTCGAGACTCTGGTGATCGGTGTAGATCTCGCAACGTTTACCAAGAAGGTAATGTCGCCAGGTCTGGAGTGCATAGACTACGGCTGCAAGCTCTAGATCATGTGTAGGATAATTCTCCTCATGTGGATGCAACTGTCGAGATGCATAGGCAATCACATGACGATCCTGCATAAGAATGCAACCTAGTCCCTGTCGTGAGGCGTCGCAGTAGATAACAAAGTCCTTAGTGAAATCCGGTGGCACAAGTATGGGAGCAGAAGTCAGGCGTCTTTTTAGTTCCTGAAAACTGTACTCACACTGTGGGGACCACTCGAACTTTTTATCTTTTTTGAGAAGTTCCGTGAAGGGTTTAGCTACTTTGGAGAAGTTTTCAACAAAGCGGCGACAATAACTGGCTAGACCAAGAAAACTCCTAACTTGTTTAACGGTTTCAGGTGGAGTCCAATCAAGAACGGCCTTGACTCTCTCGGGATTAACGGCAATGCCCTTACCAGAGATCACGTGGCCTAGATAGGTCACTTCTGGCAACCAAAATTCACACTTGGAGAACTTGGCATAAAGGCGATGCTCTTTGAGTTTTTCTAATACAAGTCTAAGATGTTCGGCATGCTCTTCCTCGTTCTTCGAGTAAATAAGAATATCATCGAGGTAAACCACGACGAATTTATCTAAGTACTCCATGAAGATCGAGTTCATCAAGCGGGAGAAGGTAGCTGGGGCGTTGGTTAGACCGAAGGACATGACGGTGTACTCGTACTGGCCATAACGAGTGACAAAGGCTGTCTTGGGGATGTCCCCATTTCTGATTTTGATTTGGTGGTAGCCTAACCTCAAATCCATCTTGGAGAAGACTGAGAATCCAGCGAGCTGGTCATACAGGTCGTTGATCCTGGGGAGCGGATATTTGTTCTTTATCGTGACCAAATTAACGGGACGATAATCTACAACCATCCGGTCTGTACCATCCTTCTTCTTGACGAAGAGGACGGGGCAAGCCCAAGGAGAAGAGCTAGGACGGATGAAACCCTTTTGCAAGGACTCATCAAGTTGTTTCTTAAGCTCGGCTAGTTCTAAGGGTGCCATCTTATAAGGTATCCTAGAGATTGGGGCGGTTCCTAGGATGAGATCTATGACGAACTCTACATCTCTGTCAGGTGGAACACCTGGCAATTCCTCTGGAAAGACGTCCGGAAAGTCACGGACTACCGGGATATCTTCAAGGTCTGTAAGAGGGCTGGCATTAAGAGAATAGAGCTGACGCTTTGCAACTCTAGTGGAGACAGTGACTATCTTGCCAGATGGGTGTGTAAGCTGAACAGACCTGGTGAAACAATCAATCTTGGCATGATGAGCTGTCATCCATTCCATACCCAAGATGATGTTAATATCCGAAGACTTGAGAGATATCAAGGAAGCAAGGAATACAAGTCTGTCAACATGGATTTCATTGCCATAAATTATCCTAGAGGTTTGCCATTTGGATCCAGGAGTTTGAATAAGTAGCGGGGAGGGCATATCACAAAATGACATGTCGTGCAAGCGAGCATAGCTTTCAGAGATGAAGGAATGAGATGCTCCAGTATCGAACAGAACCGATGCTGGATGACAGTTGACAAGGAGTGTACCAAGAACGACATCTGGA
The DNA here is from genome assembly GCA_963921465.1 of Triticum timopheevii. NCBI lineage: Eukaryota > Viridiplantae > Streptophyta > Magnoliopsida > Poales > Poaceae > Triticum > Triticum timopheevii. The sequence continues at coordinate 187,010,125 of OY997272.1, read as the reverse complement.
TCATCATGAGCGTCTTTAGCTGAGACGTGATGCACAAGTCCAAGTTCAGGGTGAGCTGACCTGGCACTAATCATCTTGTGTGATGGCTTACCACGGCCAACAGACTTCTCGGGCTGGGGCGGAGCAACTCTGGTCTGAGTGCAAATACGGGCAATGTGGCCTGGCTCTCCACACTTGTAACAAATCTTGGAGGTAGGACGTGGACCCGCATTGGCAGGCGGTCTACCAATAGGCCTGGGTGGAGCATACTGCTGAACTGGACAAGGTACCACATAAGATGGCCTCGGTGTATATCCGGGTGGAAGAGCGGAGTTTGGAACCCAAATCCGGAGCTTTTGAGAACTAGAACCGGCGGAAGATCCCAAATCACGGGTGTGTTTACGAGACTCCTCATAAGTGAGCAGGGCTGTCTCTGCATTAATGGCCTTGTTCACAAGAGCTTGGAATGTATCACAATGATGCAGGTGGAGATCACGACGCAACTTGGGGTTGAGACCCTTCCGGAACCTAGCCTGCTTCTTGGCGTCCGTGGACACCTCTTCTATGGCATAGCGGGCGAGGTTCTCAAACTCTCTACTGTAAGCATCAACAGCCATCTTACTCTGGGTGAAACTACAGAACTCTTCTCTCTTGTGATCAATGAGGGCCTCGGGAATGTGATGCTCGCGAAAAGCCTCAATGAAATCCCTCCAGGTAGGAATCTGGCCAGCTGGAAGCATAGCCTCATAGTTCTGCCACCAAAGACTAGCAGGACCTTCTAGGTGGTATGTGGCATAGGTGACCTTGTCATCTTCAGCTACGTTCGCGGAATGCAGCTTATGAGTGATGCTACGGAGCTAGTCATCTGCATCGAGTGGCTCGATGGAGTGATGAAAGGTAGGTGGGTGCAAGCGAATGAAGTCATGAATGATTGCAGACCCTTTGAACCGATGTGCGGTGTTCTCCTCGATACGTGCCAACAAGCGGTTAGACTCACGCTTGTTCCTCTCCAGCTCTAACATGAACTCTGTCAACGAAGGCTGGTCGGGAGGATCCTCATCCCTACCATCTCCGTGGTTCTGGCTACGAGCAACAGAACTTCGCTTAGCTGATGACATCCTGATAAATGAAACCAAGGACGGAATCAGCATCAACTATAGGCTATAGAATGTAGGACAAGGAAATTAGTAACTCTCGAACTCCTAGGGCAATTCCGGCAGCATAACGGCGGTAAAATGCTCAGAATGAGACATCCTGCTAAAATGGGGTAGTACAACAACTCAGCATCATCACTCAAGGTTCTGAGATAGTACTAAACAGGCTACACCGGAAGTACTCGAAACTGGGGTAAGACTCTGATCAACCAATCCTATGGGACTACGGAGTAGTAACACGTGATCCTGATAGACGGAAGAGAAAGCCTAGTTCCTTAACCTCGCAGGAAAGATAGGATGACTCAGATCAGAAGGCCATGAGATACAAGGAGTAAAAAGAGCCTTACGTTCCTTCCCACAATCAATTCCCTTACATAACTAAAGAATTTCTAGACTCAACTTTGACCAGTTTGGCTTGGTAATCCTACAGGCAGTCAGGCTCTGATACCAAAACTGTCAGGACCCCGATTCTATGCCACACCGATCTAGCATGTAACACCTCATATCACTTTGCGGCCTCACGCACGGTATTCCCACGGGTGTCGCCTTACCATGCCCGGGACCATTTGCGCCTTTTGGCACACGTATATGATAGTGTCGCTAGCATCCATATGACAAGAACCCGGGCTGACATGGCTAGTCGTGAACCCAAAGTGGCACTAACTTACAGGGACAGGCATACATGACCCAGCAACGAACGTGTCGGTCATCAGCGAGTGAATCCGGGTTGTAGCAACTGGGCTAGCAGGACTCCGGTAAACCGGGCTGTAGCAGGCTAACAGGACTCCGGTAGACACCGCGTGACATTTCCCCGAAGGGACAGACACAGGAACGAAGAAGGACACATGCCGGCCAACCTAAGTGTTCCGGAGCAGTAGCAAGCTACCAGGGCTCAGTGGAAGCACTAGGAGACATTTCCCGGTAAGAGAGGCTACTAAAGATAAAGAACTAGATAGTCAGATCCCACACATAGCAATACACATTACACGTACGCATAACATGCAAGTATGTGTTGTACAACATGGCATCACAGCATAACTCAACAACTCATATAGATAAGGCTCAAAGAGCCATCATAGCATTTATTACAAACAGGGGTCACATGACCCAACAATCAGAGCAAACAAGCAACAAGTGGAAGCATTACATGTCTAGGTACAAACATCTACAAATGAAAAAGGCTGAAGAGCCTGACTATCTACAACATCCGATCAAGATCGTAGCTGAGGTACAAGCTACTTGTCGAAGTCCACGAGAACACTAGTAAGACCGAAGTCTCCGCTGCAAAAACATAAATAAAGCAACATGAGTACAAAGGTACTCAGCAAGACTTACATCAGATCCTATCATACATGCATTTGTATCAAGAGGGTAATGTGGGGTTTAGTTGCAGCAAGCCAGCTTTGACTCTGTGGCTATCCTGTTCTACGACTACCAGAACTTCTTTGAGGTGATATGGCGCACACGAGTCCACTAATCACCACACAATACACTACTATGGATTCATCCCCGTCTCCCTACGAGAAGGCCATCCATAGCACTCACACTTGTCTTGAGCATTTTATAGTATCCACTTCAAGTTGTGTATGTACCATGTAAGCATCCAAGAAGTCCATAACCGCGGACCCGGCTATTCGAATAGATCATGTTAACCCTGCAGGGGTGTACTTCTTCACACACGCTCTCGCCACTTACCGCCATGTACACGTCATGTATCTCGGCAACCTTCAAGCGGAAGCCTGGCGAGGGTGTCGGCCACGACCTGACTAACCACACAAGACTCTAGTCCAGGTTTATCGCCTATTCGGGTTCCATCCGCAAGGAGATCCGGCCGGGGTGTCGCTCACGGCCCCAAATGATGTGTGTAGGGTTTCCAAGCCCACCTCGTCGGATGGATCTACGCTTGGTACACCGTGCCACTTGTGCCTAGTCTGTCCCAAGCCCACCTGGCCGGGTGCCACTTGGTAGACTACTAACACTACCTACAAACACCAGAAACTAGTTGCAACCCCTGGACAGAGATCAAGTTGGTTAATAAGCCGAGAGGGGTCGAGTTACCGGAACCCAATGTGTGGTTTTATCGAGTCATTGGACGACATACACAGAACTCAGTGCTTAAGGACAGTTCCAGTGAGACAACCCACCATGTACTCCTACATGGCCTCTCACCGCTACCTTTACCAAATCGTGTTCACACACTTCACTCTCAGCATCAGAACATATCGTAACACTCCAATTCATTTCCAATGAATCAGACCTGACACAACTCTAAGCAATAGCAGGCATAGCATGGTAGGAACACAACATGGCTCAATCAACTCCTACACATGCTAGTGGGTTTCAACTATTTACTGTGGCAATGACAGGTCATGCAGAGGAATGGGTTCAACTACCACAGCACAAAGTAGCAGATGAATCGTTGTTGTCCTAATACAATTACTGAGAGCAGGAGCGAGAGAGTAGGATTGTATCGAAATGAACAAGGGGGTTTGCTTGCCTGGTAGATCAACAAGGGGGGCACTGCTCCTCAAACAGGTACTCTGGAACGGTCTCCGGAGCAGGACCTATCGAGAAGGAACGGTGCCAACAATTAATACACAAGCATATGCAACAATATGATGCATGAACATGGCATGAAGATGTGATGTTGTTTGAGCTAATGCAACTAGCATTCATTTGGTTGAAGTTCATTTGAGCCAAGAGTTCAAATGCAACTCCAAAATAAGCTCTTTATATAAGCCATTTTAGTGTTTCACTTATACAATAGGTATAAGTTGGTTTGTCATGCATGAAACTGGCACAGATGGATAGATTGCATTTTTCTGATAATTTTTCATATATAAATTATTCCAATCTGAATTTCTATGATTTTTTGAAGTTTAGCTAATTTTCTAGAATTTCCTGATTTAAAATAATTCCAGAAATCATTATTGCGTCAGGACGTCAGCACTGCGTCAGCAGTCAACCTGGGTCAAACCTGACGTGTGGGGGCCACACGTTAGTGACACAGCGGTTAAGCTCGGGTCAAACCCGCACTGACCAGGGTTTGACTTGGCCCTGGGGCCCACGGTCTGCGGCTGGTGGGGTGGCTTAGGCTGCGGGATTAGGCGCTAATGACAGCCACGTCGGCCTCGCCGGAGTTTGGCCGGCGACGACCTCGAACCGCGGCGGATGTTCGCCGGAGACGCTGTTCCGGCAGCGGTTCGACGCGCTGAGGGCACCAGTGGAGAGCTCACGCTCGCCCGCATCTAGGGGAGCAGGTGGGTGGCCGTGGGGGTGGCTGAGCTCGCCGGAGCGGAGCTCGCGGCGGCGGCCGGAGCACGGGCTTCGAGCGGGAGCGGGCTGTGGGGCACGGGGAGGCCACCCGAGGGGCTCTGCGGCACCCTCGTGGCACCATGAGCACGGTGACGTGCTCGGTTGCGGGCTGCGGTGGCCAGGGCGACGGCGGCGACATGGACGGCGGCGAGAGGCTTCGACCGTGGTGGGGAAAAGGGGCTACGGCATGCGGGCGGCTAAACGGAGAGAGGGGAACGGGGAAGGAGCTCAATGCGGTTCCGGTGGCGTCTTCGGCGAGCTCGGGGAAGGCTGGACGACGGTGTGGCGGCGGGGACGATCTCCGGCGGTCGGAGGCGAAGATGGCGATGTTGACTGCGTTCCAGGGCACCCGGTGTTGCGTCGCTCGGTGGAGAGGACGAGGAAGTCGCGGCGGTTCTTCTGAGCTCAGCGGTAGGGCGAGGGGTGGCCGGTGGCCGCGGCAACGCCGAGCGGCGGCGACGATGGCGCTCGGGTGTGCGAGGGAGAAAGCACCAGGGGAGAGGAGAAGGACGAGGGGGTGAGGGAGAGAGCCAGAGAGGTGCGTGGCGCCACCCGAAGAAGCCAGGTGAAGCGGCAAGCAGGAGGTGGCCGGGCGTGCGCTGGCGTGCGTCGGCCACGCGCCCATCCTCCTGGCAAGGAGGAAGATGACAGGGAGAGGGGGCCAGATGGGCTGGGCCGGCTACAGTGCTGGGCTGCACATGGGGGTAAGTGCGGGTGGGTTTTTCCCTGTTTGTTTCTCTTTTCTATTTTTCTGACATATGTTTTGATTTAATAAAAATACCAAATCATTTTATTTCCTTATGCCCATTTTAGTAGGAACTAGTGGCATTATTCCAGAGCTCCTCAACAAATGGCATAATTTTTGGACATATAATATATATACAACATTTATATATCCAATGCAAATAGTTATGCATTAATTCCAAATGCCCAAAATAAATACTTATGAGTTCCCAAAAATAATGGTTTGATTTTTATCTCTGTCCAGTATTTTCCGAGGGAAACATGAGCATTTTCTTGGATCTTTTTGGAGCAATTTTTATCTAGGTCATTTCCAGAGATGATTCTGAGGGTTTCACAATCCTCATTTTAAATTTAAATAGAATTTAAACATGATGCACACATGACTAGCTAGCCTTGAGCATACCAGAACTAGGGATGTGACAGCCGCCGACGCAACAAATTGCGAATTTTCTGGCGTTTCGGGCGGCGTAGGCGCGACCGAACTTGTTGCTGCCCTCTTCTTCCCGCGCCTAGAAACGGCGTCCCCTTTCCTCTTCTTTTGGGCCGCGTCCGCCATCGGTCGTTTGGAGGCGGAGCTCCGTGGCTTCGTGGCGGGCGGCGGCGCGACGCCACCCTGCGATTTCGTCCGGGGCAGCACGAAGAGGCCGCGCGCGAGACTGGTGTTTGGAGCCGGTGAGGAGCCGACGACGAAGCGGAGGTCAAGCCCGCGCTAGGGTTTGCCGCAGGGGCGGCGGCGGAGAGGTAGCTGGTGTAGGGAGGGGTTGGGGGGATGTCGTTGTGGCCATCCATGGCTGGAGTTCGCCGGTGGCGGCGCCGGGTGGGGTGAAGGCGGGTGCGGGCGAAGAGTTCAGTGGTGGTTTCTCGCTCGCGCGCGTTTTGTGTTCTGTCCAGCACGCGGTAGCCAGCGCTCGAAATTAACAACACACGATGCAGATTTGTTTGGTGCGCTGAGCCGTTTTCAGCGCGCACACGATTTTCGTGCGTCTGTTGGAGCTGCTCTACCCTGTTGGAGATGCTCTACCCCCCCCCCCCCCCCCCCCCCCACACACCTCTCCCTCTCCTTTGTGGTTGTAATGGCAATGGATCGCTCGTGGTCCATTTCTGAGCATAATGCCAGTGACAAGCGTCGCTTCGATGACGACAGAGAAGAACTGTCGGACCAGATCCGTGACAAAATTGAATTTCACTGCAAGCTCCAAAGAGAGCATGAAGAGGGCGAGCGTGAGAGGTAGGCCTCGGCACCAGCGTGGTAGAAAGAGGAGGACCGCCCGTAAGCGACAAAGACTCCTTGGCCTCCTCAAGGCTGTTGTGATGCGGGTGCTCCTTACCCATGGCCTTCTCATTTCTCAAGCTAGATGATAGTGGATTTTGCAACTCCAGCAACAACTTGTCCAACTTCGACAATAGACCCCAACATTGGCAACAACCCTAGATCCGGTTGAAACAATAGGGGGGAGATCTGTGGCACGCAGGGACGAGGGCACGCGGGTCGTGGACGCTGATCCACGCCAAGATTCAAAAACTAGTTTATGTGTATATTTCACCACGTAAGTATCTATTTGACCGCGGAGAAATCGACTTGCACCATTAGTCTCAGATCATATCACATACCTATCTACAAACTGAACTGAGGTGGTATCATTCAGCAACGATCTAGCTTGATGCGCTCCTGATGTGGGAGGATGATTTTTAACGTCGCCGGCCGGAGTGTCGGCAACCCACGCCTCGCATCACGCCAGCGTCAGGTTCTGCAGCGTCCGCGGCATTGGCGGCATGTCGACGTGCACGACGCCCTCCAGCGCCTGCACGGCCTGCGCCATGGTCGGCCGGTGCGCCTCCTGGTCCTGGATGCACCAGCACGCCACCCTGCACGCCCGCTCCAGCTCCTCCCCCCTCACGTCGCCGCGCAGCCGCGGGTCCGCCACGGCGCCCGCCTCCCCCGCCACCACCTTCCCCGCGGCCCACACCGGGAAGAACGTCGACACAGGCCGCTCCGCCTCCGCCTCCGCCTCCGTGGCGTCGCTGCCTTCATCGCCGCTGTACCTCCCGCCACCGCCGCTGGAGCTGTCGGTGTTGCGTCGGCCCGAGATGAGCTCGAAGAGCACCATCCCGAAGCTGTACACGTCCGCCTTGGCGCTGATGGGCAGCCCGGAGATCCACTCCGGCGCCAGGTACCCGATGGTGCCCCGCATCGTCGTCAGGGCGCGGCTGAAGTCCCTCCCCACCAGCTTCGCCATCCCGAAGTCGGCGAGCTTCACGCACAGGTCCTTGTCCAGCAGTATGTTCTCCGGCTTCACGTCGCAGTGTATGATGCACTCGCGGCAGCCGTCGTGCAGGTACGCCAGCCCTCTGGCGACGCCGAGCATGATGCCGTAGCGGTCGCGCCAGCTCGGGCACGAGCCGCCGCTGCCCTTGAAGAGGTAGCCCTCGAGAGAGCCGTTGGGCATGTACTCGTACACGAGCAGCTTCTCGTCAGCCGACGAGCAGAAGCCCAGGAGCCGGACGAGGTTGACGTGCTGGATGCGCCCGAGCGTGTTCACCTCCGTCCGGAACTGCTTGTCCCCCTGCCGGAGACCCTCCAGCTTCTTGACCGCCACCTCCGTGACGGTGTCCCCGCTCTTCAGGACGCCGCGGTACACGGAGCCGAAGCCTCCGCCGCCGAGGCGATCCGAGAAGTTCTTGGTGGCTGCGCGGAGGTCGCCGTAGCTGTACACGGCCAAGGAGGAGCCCGCCTCGTTCGCCATGCTGTCCAGCCGACGCCGACGCCTCCTCCTTGAAAGGAGGAACCAGGCCAGCAGCGCCGATGCGATCAATGCCGCTGCCACACACGCCAACACGATTCCGACGACAAGCTGCAGAGGTAGCCCCCCTTCGTTCTTCTCGTTTGCTCTGCTCAAATCTTGCAGCCCTGATTCTGAAAGCCGGAGATACAGGTCCGACGACCCCGAGGCCCCAGAGCCGTCGGCGTAAAGCTGCTGAAGGTTGCGGAACTCGCCGTGCCAGACGGCGCACCGGCCGCCGCCGGAGAAGGTGTAGGCCTGGCAAGAGCAGTTGTCGAGGCAAGCCGACTCGCACTCTGTTTTGCTCTGGGCGCCCACGGCGAGCGAGTCATCGGGGAGCTTAACGTTGGGCTGCGCCAGGAACCCATCCGTGGACGTGGACGTGGAGGACGACCCGTTGCCGTTGCGCGCGCACGCGAGCGACGAGTTCCGACGGCACCCGCCGGTCCAGTCGCTGAGCGCCCAGTCCTGCTCCGACGCCGGCACGAACCCGGGCGGGCACCGGCAGGACGGCTGGCTCCTCTGGTCGCAGACGCCGAAGGCGCCGCAGACGGCGTACGCGTCGCACTGCACGGTGGGCGCGGCCCAGAAGAACTGCCAGCGCTGGCTGGCGGGCACCCAGATGTACTGCTTGGCCTGCCCCGTCCCCTCGAACACCTGGCGCGTGATCGTCGCGTTGTCGTAGAGCGCCCAGCTCAGCCGCCGGTACGCCGGCGTCTCCACGTAGGTCTGGTTGAAGAGCACGTTGTTGACCGCCTCCGGTACGAGCGCGAAGACGCGCCCCGTCCAGACGCCGCTCCGCCAGTACACCCGCGTCCGGTTCCAGAAGTAGAAGAACTCGCTGGTGCCGTTGCGGTCCACGGTGTTGCTGAACATGCCCGGCGCGGGGTCCTCGGCGTTCCGCCACGACGTGAGCCCCTGGTACTCGCCGGTGAGCTTGTTCTCCCCGAGCCACGCCCCCGGCACCAGCGTGTCCGTCGGGTGGTCGAAGCTCTGCCAGAGCACGTTGGAGGAGTTGCCGCCGCCGAGGAGGACCAGGTTGCCGTCGTCGCGGATCACCGCAGTGTTGTTGTTGTTGTTCGACTCCTCCTCCGACAGGTTCGATCTCGACGACGACCACACGACGCCCTCGCTGGCGCCGACGAGCTCGAGGCTGCCGTCGTCGCGGGACACCCGGAGCTCGGCGGACTCGGCGCTGGACAGGGGGCTCCCGCGGTTGCCGACCCAGATGACGGTCTGGACGGGGATGTTCTTGTACCAGACGCCGAGGTAGAACCGGCCGGAGCTGCCGGGGCTGAAGAGCCCGGCCTCGAACTTGCCCTGCGCCGAGACCACCGTGTCGTTGCCCCGCAGCGGCCGCCGCGCCGAGACGGCGTCCGTCTCCGCCGCCGCCGCCGCTACCGGGCAGGAATGAGCGCAGCAGAGCGCAACGACCGCGAAAGCGGCGACCGTCGGCGACATGTTTTCTCTCAGGTGAATTGAATTCTCGATCAGGAGGAGAGGTGGATGGCGACCGAGAGCGAGTGACACGTAGGCAGTTGCTGTCGCGTTTGCACGCAGCTATATGACTTATAGTAGTCGTCATGGAGTCTGTGTCTATCCGTGCACACATAGCCACTATTTTCCCTCGCGAGCGACCAAAACGGCACATTGTCACCTCCCACGAATGTAAAATGTCAATGGGAAGAGGTAAAAAGGCTGCACGGTTGGTGTTGAGCCGGTCCGTGGCTTTTCTCGAGCTGGAGGGAGCAGGACAGGAGTCTTCCACGGTGACGTACGTGGAAACAGATTTGTCACCTTTGCTTGCACCACGGCTGCTCGTCGGATTGGTTGCACCCCCCTTAATTTCCTCCTCGCTTTCGTGCACGGTCCGAACTAGTGTATTAAATAAAGAAAGAAAAAGAAAGTGTAGTAGCAGATTTTCGTAACAAAAAGCAGGAGAAATTTGGGTTTGGTTACCATCTCTAGTGGCCGTGCGTTCAAACCGTCGTCCTGCTCTACGGCAGGCAGGAGTGAAAAGGAAAGATCTCCTGCAACAAAACAAAAGCAGACCCATCAAATCATGGATGGAATGGGCGGTACTGTATGCGTCGATGCGTGTGGGTCTTTCTTTTCTTCTTCAGGCGGAATCGTTGACAGGAACTTGCTACGGTTTTCGTGGGGCGAATGTGGCTGGCCGTTGCCAGACGTACGTACTTTGTGGCTTCGATTTAGAAATTATTACGTGCCTGTGGAACCATCTCTGTATTATTTCCCAACTGCTGATTCGACGAGAAGTCCAGTAGGTGGGTCCGCATCCACGTAGTGACTACTCTCCGTCATTGATCGTGATACAACGTCCATCCTACGAGCGCAAGCAATCGTAATGCGACACCAAGATTTATAAACAGCGTCCGTTCATGTCACCCGCTCCTCGGACCAATGACTACGAGTGACCGGGCGTAGCGGTTTCGTACCATTGTGATTTTGTATATTAGAAGATCTCCGACCCTCAAACCATCCGTAACTATTTGAACATTAACGTTCAATCCACACGGTTTCAACATGTATCGGTTCGCTCAACGGTTCAGACGTATTTTTTTCGCAAACCGAAAACACTGAGGGCGAGGGCTTTGCGGGCGTCCGGACCGTCGCCAAGTCCACGTCTGACTAACCTGTCCCAGCAAACAACCCCACCAGCCTCTCCCGCGTTTTCCGACCGATGCACATGCCACTTCCCGCACCGCATCAATACCGGCCCAGATCACGTAGCGGCCGACATTGATGCTGCATGTTGTGAACGGACGGGAGGGCGGCGCTGCGCCGCATTGAAGCAGATGGCCGCCCATTTGCATGGCCTGGCCGAGGCTATGTAAGCTGTGCTTCGGCGCCGTCCACAACGCACTCACTACATCGCTCCGCAGGTCCTCGTCCTCACCTCCCCTCTCCTTCCACAACTGCGGCGACGGGTAAGTCATGGACCTCGGCGCCGATAGGCAGCGGCTCCGGAACGGGTTTCGGAGGTTCGTGGCGACGCTGCCCTCAAACTCGGAGGTTGTCCTCCTCATCGACAGCGGGCTACTCGGCGAAGGAGGAGATCGCATCTCCTTTGGAGGCCGTTGTCCTCATCAGTGACATGCTCCTTGGCGAAGGAGGAGATCATCATCTCCTCTAGCAACGAGAAGGACCAGCCGCCACATGAGTAGCCGGCAACGCGGAGCACGGTCTAAGCCGCCACTAACGAGGAGTACGAGCAGCAGATGGAGGTCATGCTCCATCGCTCCTGAAGGAAATATGCCCTAGAGGCAATAATAAAGTTATTATTTATTTCCTTAGTTCATGATAAATGTTTATTATTCATGCTAGAATTGTATTAACCGGAAACTTGGTACATGTGTGAATATATAGACAAAACATATAGTCCCTAGTATGCCTCTACTTGACTAGCTCGTTAATCAAAGACGGTTATGTTTTCTAACCACAGACATGTGTTGTCATTTGATGGATGTAGCGGTCTGACCTCAAACGGTCAAATCTCTGTGCTTACGTGTCATCCCTGGATCGGTAATGCTGACATACACAGTATTTGAAGGATTTATAACAGAGTGCAATCACACACTTATTACATCGAATGTCTCAAAAGGGAACTTATTACAATAATATAGCTTAAGGCCATCTAAATAAGATAACAACGAAAGGCTTGGAAGATAAAGTGAGTCCATCAACTCTAATGGCATAGCTGAGTGCACGATAACGACCTAGCGCACCTTACTCTTTGTCTGAAAAGTCTGCAACACAATATGTTGCAGCCCGAAACGGGTCAACACATGGAATATGCTGGCAAAATAACGTTGTAAAGCAATGAACAAGATAAATGCTAACACTACATGCATATTTGGCTGGTGGAGGCTCTAAATTTATTTTTGCGTAAAGCCAATTTTTCCCTACAACAAAGGAATATATTTTGTTTAACTATCATGGTGGTTGTTAAACATTGAGAATGTTCCTCCAACTCAATCCCAATTAAACAGTATTAATAACCCAACAAATTAATTTAGAGTGATGAGATCAACATGATAGTTCAAGAACCAGATACACAAGATGTCCATAACCGAGGACACGGCTAACCATGAACAGTTTTGAACGTAACCAAGTGTGGTCATTAGTCAAGAGGCCACCTACCGAGCACAACGTCATTGGAACAAAATGGATTTTCAAGAACAAACAAGATGAGAATGGGGTAATCATCCGCAACAAGGCAAGGTTAGTGGCACAAGGGTACTCACAAGTTGAAGGTTTGAACTTTGGTGAGACCTTTGCCCCCGTTGCCCGTCTTGAATCCATTTGCATCTTACTTGCTTATGCCGCTTTCAATGGCTTTACATTACATCAAATGGATGTGAATAGTGCTTTCCTTAACGGACCTCTACAAGAAGAAGTATATGTGTCACAACCACCTGGATTCGTTGATCCTGATCACAAAGACTATGTGTACAAACTTCATAAGGCTTCGTATGGCCTCAAACAAGCACCTTGTGCTTGGTATGATCATTTAAAGAAGTTTCTACTCGATGATGGTTTTGTGAGAGGGGTGATCGATCCCACTATTTTTACTAAGAGGGATAACGGTGATTTGATCTTATGCCAAATCTATGTAGATGATATCATTTTTGGTTCTCCTACATTCATTTGTGCAAGAAGTTTGCGGCTTCAATGACCAAGAATTTTGAAATGTCACTCAATGCGGATTTGAAGTTCTTCCTCGGATTTCAAATTCAACAATTTCAAGAAGGAATTTTCTTGTCTCAAGCAAAATACCTCAAGGATATCCTAGAGAAGTTTGGTATGTCTGATGCTAGTCCATGTAAGACACCCATGCCAACCAAAATAGCACTCACTGAAGACACAAACGGTATCCCCTTCGACCCATCTAAATACCGCTCTATGATTGGTTCATTGATTTATCTTTGTGCATCTAGACCAGACATCATGTTTAGCGTATGCATGTGTGCTAGATTTCAAGCTTCCCCTAGGGAAAGTCATCATAAGGCGGTTAAGTATATTCTTAGATACCTTGTTCACACCCGAAAGTTGGGTCTATGGTACCCCAAGGATGCTAAGTTTGATCTCATTGGGTACACGGATGCGGATTGGGCCGGAGACAAAATGGATCGTAAGTCCACATCTGGTGCATGTCAGTTTCTTGGATGCTCCTTGGTAAGTTGGTCATCGAAGAAACAAAATTGTATTGCTCTCTCTACCGCAGAAGCTGAATACATTGCTGCCACCAGTTGTGCAACTCAGTTATTATGGATGAGGCAAACTTTGAAGGATTACGGTATCACCTATAGAAGTGTGCCTCTTCTATGTGATAATGAAAGTGCCATCAACATTGCTGAGAACCCCAAGGATCATCTCTGCAGCAAGCACATTGATATTAGGTATCACTTCTTGAGAGATCATGTTGAGAAGGGTGATATTCACATTGATCACATTGGTACAGATTTACAACTGGCTGATATTTTCACCAAACCATTGGATGAAGCAAGGTTTTGTCGACTTAGGCGTGAACTTGGTATCTTGGAGCTTGACAACATTATGTGAAATCTAGTACTCATTCATGCATGAACATCCTGTCTTGTCTTGATGTAGGCATATATTTAGGGGGAGACATTCAATTCATGAATATTCTCACCATACATAATGCATAAATAGAACAAACACTCTCAAAGTATCATGGTTCTCGAACTATGGGCTTTAATATGATGGAGTCATGACCATGTGCTCAAAGTCTACATCTTTGCGGTCCTATGGTCCATATGCTCAAACATGGTGACCTCGGTCACCGCTTGTACCTTGCATGTGTGGACCTTTCATTACTTATTTAGGTTGGGTGGTTATTTTATCTTAGTATGACCATAGATGACTCAGATTTCTACCCATATAAATCTCTAAAAACTCCTTGGCGGAGTCTATATTCATTTCTATGTGTTGACCCCTTGAAAATCCCTCCCCATCCTGTCTCTCTGTCCAGTGGCCAGACATCCGGCTCCGCTGCCGGACATCCGGGCCTTGTATCATGCACCTCCAGTGGTCGGATTTCTGGGCTGGTCCTCGGATGTCCGACCCTTTGGCCCTGTTTCTTCTGCTCCCTGACCTCCATGTGCCGGATATCCGGGCCTTGCCCCAGATGTCCGGCCCGTCACCGCACCACATAACAGGAGGGGCTCGGGCTTTGGGGGGGAGTTACTCACTCGCTCCCGTTTCCTCTCCCCATCTCACCACACAGCCATCGCCGTCGGGGTGTGCTCCAGTGCTGCCCCGGCCAGTCTGCGTCGATCTCCGGCCCCGATCTCCTGCCCACAGACTCTCCTCCTCCCGATATACGATTCTCTCCAATCCATTTCTTGGGTTGTGGCTTGAGTCTCTCCGGAGGGGCCGGTGTTCGGTGGGATTCACTGCCGGAGTTCTTCATGGCTCGTACCAAGAACTGCGGTCCCAAGTGTCCCGAGGTGTCTTCTCGGGATAAGGGTGCTATCTCTCTTCATCTTCCTCTTGTTTGTGACCAAATCTTATTAGGGTTGCATTATTCTCTATGTACATCTTGCCATATCTATCGCTCTCGCGTTTAGGTGCTGTATACCTAAGCCTACAAACACCTCTATATGTACTCGGCTACTCAACTTAACCATGGGAATGTAAAATTTTTGATCTGCCATTTGGACTTGTCCTATGGTCATAATCAAAAAAAAATTGTTCATCCCACGGTTAATTTGGCGTATCCTTGTTCATGTTCTTTGGCTTCTTCTTATTGGAACCCATTCATTATCCATTCTAGTTGATCGCCGGCAAGGCTCGACCGACTTCGATGAGCATGCTCGACCTAAGAAGAAGAAGACCACCACCAAGAAGAAGAAGCGAGCACCATCCACCAGTCCATCGGCCTCGGATCCAGATGATACAGACTATGTTGGAGAGGAAGAGGATGACAGTGCACCAAGAGAGTCAGTTGGACAGTCCAAGCCCGGTACTAGGAGGACGCCGATGCCTCAAGTTCGTGGTTCTGCAATGCCCATTACCCATGGTCGTCGCATCTCCATGGAGCTTCCTGATAGTGGAGGTCGCCCCACTCACGACTTCACAACTGTGGGGGCGGGGCAATATCTTTAGTTCCGTCAGGATTTCAATCAATATGAGATGGTGGCTGATGCCGAAGATCCTCAGTTCGGGACTCGTATGCAGCAGGATCTCTATTCCAGTTTTGTCCATGGGCGTGGCCTTGCTCCTCACTCATACTTGGATCTCAACTTCCTGCGTGATAATCCTGCCATGTTCCCTAACGATCCAGTCAAGATCATTGATGACATGACCCTTGGTCCCGCAATGACCTTCAAGTGTGACTGGAGTGAAGCTGCCATTCTACAGTTCTATTCCACCTGTTTCTTTGGTCCGGACAACACTCTCACTTGGATGAACGATGACACTACACTGAGCATCACCTATGACAGGTTTGTTCAGATTTTGGGTCTCTCCGGTGTTGGCCATTGCATCCACAGTATGGATCCAGAGTACAAGCCCAAAGGGATTGATGCTTGCTTGCCTCTTGTAAAACCTCCCTCTCAGCTCACTGATGAAGAAAAAGCATATCCAGTCAATGGGGTATCCATCTTCCGTGCTCCCTTCTTCATCCTCTATCAGTGTGTGCTTCGCACTCTCTACCCTAAGAAGGGAGATCGCTCGAGGGCTCGCAACTATTGCATTGACTTGATGGTTCATATGCATGAGAAACCCACTGAGCCTCTGGACACTGCCAACTTCATTTGGCATGAGATCCATCTTTGCAGTTTCATTAAGACGCGCCAGTTCCCTCATGCTCCATTTATTCAGGCTCTGATTGATCACACTGCTCCCTTTGAGGTGGTTAAGTCAGTTGTGCACTCCATTTGGAAGCCTCCTCCTCATATGCGTGTGGTGGCTACTGCTCCTACTCAACCTAGGATGTCTGCTGGTGGGAGGACAGCTGCTCCTACTCAGCCCACTAGTTCTTCTATTCCATCTTCCTCGACCGCTCCTCGTGGCCGTTTTGCATCATTCTTGGTAAGGCTCAGTCTTCTATCATGAAGGCGATCACTTTCAGCTGTCAGCAGAATCATGATGTTTAGAAGCGCCTAGTCATCTCCAAGAATCTGCTCAAACAGCACCTCCGTGACCGTGGGAGTCCCGTTAGTGATGATGATCCTCTTCCCGCAGCTCCATCTTCGTCCACTTTTGGCTTTCCATCTCGTGCTGAGTACCCCGAGTTCCTTGATGATGATGATGACATCCGCCAGGAGTGATTGAGACTGTTTAGTTCTTCGCCCCTTTTTACTTGTTGCTGTCAAAGGGGGAGAAGTAGTATCTTAGTAATATGGTCATGCTATGATATGTTATTCCAACTTTATGCTGCTACCTATGGTACTTGTTCGTTTGAGACTATGTTATGATTGTGTGGCCATGAAATGTTATCAGTCTATTTGATGTGTTATGATGATTTCATATGTGCTTGTCTCTTACTTTTTTATCTCTCTGAGTTACATATGCTATCATACGAACTTTTGTGTTGGTCATCCTAATATATTCATCGCATGCACACAATGAGGGGGAGCTAAAAGCAAATTGTAACTAAACATATTTTGTATCCTTTTTGCTCCCATGATTGTCATTGCTAAGACTATTTATTACATCTATGATACTACATGTATGATTGTCATCAACAAACAAAAAGGGGGAGATTGAAAGTGCAATCATGCCCTTACATTATGTTTTGATGTTAATGAAAATCTACATGTAGGGGACTAACAATGGTTGTCAAGTGAATCTCAGGTGTTGGTCCCCGGTTCGTCAAATTGTGTGTGGATCAAGAGCATACGAAGTGGGTTCTCTCAAGGATGAAGTGTTAAAATGATGTTTCATTTTGTTTCCTTGAGTATAGGATCCCACACTATTAAGAGGGGATCGATTGGGATCATAACAGACTTGCTCTAGTCAAAATACTCCTTTCCATAGTTCTTTTTATCCATTCTTGACTTTGAATCATTCTGTCTCTGGGAGTGCCGGATATCTGGGCCTCGTGCTGGATATCCGGGCCGCCCCCCTGGATGTCCGGCTCATGCCCCGGATATCTGGCTCTTGCCTTTTCCCTTTCCAGAAGGTTGTCTGTTCTTCGCCGGATGTCCGGGTGTTCACCGGATTTCCAGGCCTTCCTATCTCGCCGGATGTCCGAGCCCTATCCCGGATGTCCGGCCCCTTACTGCCCGTAAAACTGATATGTTTCTGTAAATGCTTGTGAGATCTCCGGATGTCCGGCTATCTTCTGGATGTCCCGGATGTCCGGGCTTGACCCCCGGATGTCCGGCTCCTCCGTTTCCTACTCTGTTCTGCCTTGTTCTCCAAGTGGCTTGTCAGGCCGGATGTCCGGCCCCTAGCCCGGATGTCCGGCCTGCCCGTTCACTTGCACTACAACGGCCATATTTGAGCTCACACTATATATAGCCCTTCTTCCCCACGAGAGAGGGTTGACCATTCACATTGAACAAACCCTAGAGACCTCTCACTCTCTCTCTCTCATTCCTCCACACCAAATCTTAGATCCCCAAGGGATTTGAGAGCTTTGGAGAGAAGTTGTCCGATCAAGTGATAGATCCACTTCTTCCCCTTATTTGCACCAAAGGAATTCATGATTTGAGCAAGCCTTGAGCTTTTCCCCTTTGATCTTGTTACTCTTGGAGGTTGGAGACTCCTAGGCGGTAGGAGTCTTTCGGAGAGGAATCGACCTTTGTGGTTACCCCCGAAAAAGTTTGTGAGGGTTTGGAGACCACCCCAAGGTCTACCACTAGTGGTTGAGAAACGCCTTCGTGGTGTTGTCTCAAAGGGAGAATAGGGCGAGCCTTCGTGGCATTGGTGTGCCTTCGTGGTAACATCCACCTCTCTAACGGCGACGTAGCTTCCCTCCAAGGAAGTGAACATCGTTATACATCCTCGTCTCCCGGAGTTGCGGTTATTCCTAACCCTAACTCTCTACTTGTGGTTACTTGTCTCTTAGTAGTTACTTATATCATATTGTGCTTGTTTATCTACATACTTGTGTTACTTGTTTATCCTGCTTAGCACTTAGTAACAATTAAAATTTGTAATTGTACCTATTCACCCCCCCCATCTAGGTCCATCTCGATCCTTTCACTTTTGGAATCACTTGATTATGAATCACTTGGTGCTTGCGAACCATGCCTCATGGGCAAAATGACTAAAACTCCGTTCTCCGGAACAATGGAATGAGCTACTGACTTGTTGGAAATAATATATACCGATGTATGTGGTCCAATGAGTATTGAAGCTCGTTGCGGGTATCATTATTTTCTTACCTTCATAGATGATTTGAGTAGATATGGTTATATCTACTTAATGAAGCATAAGTATGAAACATTTGAAAAGTTCAAAGAATTTCAGAGTGAAGTGGAAAATCATCATAACAAGAAAATAAAGTTTCTACGATCAGATCGTGGAGGAGAATATTTGAGTTACGAGTTTGATCTTCATTTAAAACAACATGGTATAGTTTCACAATTAACGCCACCTGGAACACCACAGCGAAATGGTGTGTCCAAACGTCGTAACCGTACTTTATTATATATGGTGCGATCTATGATGTCTCTTATTAATTTACTGCTATCATTTTGGGGTTATGCTTTACAGACGGCTGCATTCACTTTAAATAGGGCACCAATAAATCCGTTGAGACAACGCCTTATGAACTGTGGTTTGGCAAGAAACCAAAGTTGTCATTTCTTAAAGTTTGGGGCTGCGATGCTTATGTGAAAAAGCTTCAACCTGATAAGCTCGAACCCAAATCGGAGAAGTGCGTCTTCATAGGATACCCAAAGGAAACTGTTGGGTACACCTTCTATCACAAATCTGAAGGCAAAATCTTTGTTGCTAAGATTGGATCCTTTCTAGAGAAGGAGTTTCTCTCGAAAGAAGTGAGTGGGAGGAAAGTAGAACTTGATGAGGTAATTTTACCTTCTCCCTTATTGGAAAGTAGTTCATCACAGAAATCAGTTCCAATGATTCCTACACCAATTAGTGAGGAAGCTAATGACGATGATCATGAAACTTTATATCAAGTTACTATCGAACTTCGTAGGTCTTCCAGAGTAAGATCCTCACCAGAGTGGTATGGTAATCCTGTTCTAGAAGTCATGTTACTAGACCATGATGAACCTACAAAATATGATGAAGCGATGATGAGCCCAGATTCCACGGAATGGCTTGAAGCCATGAAATCTGAGATGGGATCCATGTATGAGAACAAAGTGTGGACTTTGGTGGACTTGCCCGATGATCGGCAAGCCATAGAAAATAAATGGATCTTTAAGAAGAAGACCAACGCAGACAGTAATGTTACTATTTACAAAGCTCGACTTGTTGCGAAAGGTTTTCGACAAGTTCAAGGAGTTGACTATGATGAGACTTTGTCACTCGTAACGATGCTTAAGTCTGTCCGAATCATGTTACTAATTGCTGCATTTTATGATTATGAAATTTGGAAAATGGATGTCAAAACTGTATTCCTGAATGGATTTCTGGAAGAAGAGTTGTATATGATGCAACCAAGAAGGTTTTGTCGATCCAAAGGGTGCTAACAAAGTGTGCAAGCTCCAGCGATCCATTTATGGACTAGCGCAAGCCTCTCGGAGTTGGAATAAACGCTTTGATAGTATGATCAAAGCATATGGTTGTATACAGACTTTTGGAGAAGCCTGTATTTACAAGAAAGTGAGTGGGAGCTCTGTAGCATTTCTGATATTATATGTGGATGACATATTGTTGACTGGAAATGATATAGAATTTCTGGATAGCATAAAGGGATACCCGAATAAGAGTTTTTTCTATGAAAGACCTCGGAGAAGCTGCTTACATATTGGGCATCAAGATCTATAGAGATAGATCAAGACGCTTAATTGGACTTTCACAAAGCACATACCTTTATAAAGTTTTGAAAAAGTTCAAAATGGATCAGTCAAAGAAAGGGTTCTTGCCTATGTTACAAGGTGTGAAGTTGAGTCAGACTCAATGCCCGACCACTACAGAAGATAGAGAGCAAATGAAAGTCATTCCCTATGCTTCAGCCATAGGTTCTATCATGTATGCAATGCTGTGTACCGGACCTGATGTATGTCTTGTTATAGGCATAGCAGGGAGGTACCAAAGTAATCCCGGAATGGAGCACTGGACAGCGGTCAAGAACATCCTAAAATACCTGAAAAGGACTGAGGATATGTTTCTCGTTTATGGAGGTGAAAAAGAGCTCATCGTAAAAGGTTACGTCGATGCAAACTTTGACACTGATCCGGATGACTCTAAGTCACAAACAGGATATGTATTTTTATTGAATGGAGGAGTTGACAGTTGGTGCAGTTCCAAGCAGAGCGTCGTGGCAGGATCTATGTGTAAAGCAAAGTACATTGCTGCTTTAGAAGCAGCATATGAAGGAGTTTCGATGAAGGAGTTCATATCCGATCTACGTGTCATACCTAGTGCATCAGGTCCAATGAAAATCTTTTGTGACAATACTGGTGCAATTGCCTTGGCAAAGGAATCCAGATTTCACAAAAGAACCAAGCACATCAAGAGATGCTTCAATTCCATCCGTCATCAAGTGTCGGAGGGGGACATAGAGATTTTGCAAGATACACACGGATCTGAATGTTGCAGACCCGTTGACTAAGCCTCTTCCACGAGCAAAACATGATCAGCACCAAAGCTCCATGGGTGTTAGAATCATTACTATGTAATCTAGATTATTGACTCTAGTGCAAGTGGGAGACTGAAGGAGGTATGCCCTAGAGGCAATAATAAAGTTATTATTTATTTCCTTAATTCATGATAAATGTTTATTATTCATGCTAGAATTATATTAACCGGAAACTTAGTACATGTGTGAATACATAGACAAAACATATAGTCCCTAGTATGCCTCTACTTGACTAGCTCGTTAACCAAAGATGGTTATGTTTCCTAACCATAGACATGTGTTGTCATTTGATGAACGGGATCACATCATTAGGAGAATGATGTGATGGACATGACCCATCCGTTAGCTTAGCATTATGACCGTGTCAGTTTCATTGCTATTGCTTTCTTCATGACTTATACAAGTTCCTCAGACTATGAGATTATGCAACTCCCAAATACCGGAGGAACACTTTGTGTGCTACCAAACGTCACAACGTAAATGGGTGATTATAAAGGTGCTCTACAGGTGTCTCCGAAGGTGTTTGTTGGGTTGGCATAGATCGAGATTAGGCACTACAAAAAAAATACACTTCCGTGATGATACGTGTTTGTCATAGTAGGTCGCATTTTTTGTCATGCATGTATATCCATGAAGATTTTATGACAGAATCAAGATAGTCATACCTGTGCTGTCGTAGAAGTGTTCCATGACATTACCAAAATTATCATCATGGAAGTGTCCACTTCCATGACGATAAATCACGCGTCATAGAAGTGCTTTCATCAAGGGTGACCAACACGTGGCATCCACCGTAACAGAACGCCGTTAAGCTATTAGGTCGGTTTTTGGATCCGATAACCCGTTAACAGCCCGGACCAATGGGAAATTTCCACGTGTAAAATTCTTATTGGCCGGACGAAACACGTGTCAGCTTGTCAGTGGGTCAGATAGGCGCCTATGATATGTCGACATGTGCCACGGCCCACCACTGTCCCATTTAGCTTACAAAGCCGGCCCGTTTGACTTGGTCAAAAGTTAACGGGTTGTCCCATGAAAAGCCTGTTAATGGTCTCTTCGCAAATAGCCCATTTTATGGCCCGGTAACTCACGACCCATTAGGCCCTAATGGAAATCGGCCCAACAACGTCATGTGGACCGTCGAATATAACACCAGCCCATTTCACTTTCGGCCCATGTATGGCCCACGACGTCTTTCGGCCCATATGAGGCCTTCGTATCTTTAGGCCCTTTAGAGGCCCACGGTGACTCTAGCCCATAATGAACAGTAAATTTCTTTGTACCCGTTAACGGCCCATGATTCACATGGGCCGTTTCTAGCCCGTGTTAGCTTTCGACCTATTGATGGCCCACACGTTCTGGGCTCCTTTCCGGCCCTCGATTACTTCCGGCCCGTTACTGGCCTGTTCCCCTAATGGGCCAAATTCGGCCCATGGAAAGAGTCGGCCCGTTTCTGGCCTGTTAACCCGTTGCGCCATTTCCAGCCCGTCCTATATTCTGGCCCATTAACAATACTAGTGTCAAAAAAGTTCTTATATTATGGGACGGAGGGAGTAGTATCGATGGATCGCGCGAAGCAACAAGTTTTTTTGAGGGGGCAAAGCACCTAGTTTAAAAGTAAAAAAGGCGGTACACTCATAGCACTCCTGTCGCGGTCGCATTGCACCCCCCACACGTTCGGTCCTGCACACGGCTCATGCAAATGGGACGCGCTTCGGCTTGCCTCTTCACTGACACGTGGGACTGCACTTGGAGAAACCGACCATGCGCCAAACTCCCCCGCCCACCGTGCAAAAATCCTCCCCCACCCACCCAAATATTCCCCCATATCCGATTCAACCGCCCTTCGGCCAACTAGCCAATAATATTCCCCAAACCCCCTCCCCCCGTCCCCCTCCACTCCATTCGCTCCGCCAAAGCCGCCCTCCCCGCCGTGCCAACACGTCAGTGCTGCAGTTCGTCGAGGGGACGCACGGCGATCCTCTCGCTCCCACAATACGCTCTCGTAGACTGCCATCCTCTAGCCGCGCCGCCACTGTTGGCGACGTTCTTGTGGAGGCGCATGGCGGTCAGCGCCGCCACTGCTGGCGATGTTTGTGTGGAGACGCACGGCGGTCATCTTCTCCCATGGTACGCGCATTCTAGACTAAGGCCCCGTGCATGCCAGTGTAGCGCTGAATGTTAGCTGATAGGCACTGTTAATCTCACTGTTTGCCGAAGTAGTTTTCAATCAATATGCTTTGCTTAAGAAGCTTCCTTGCCCTATTCTACACTCAATCTGCTTAGCTGAGATGGCATGCCAAGGCCGATTAGTTGCTAAAATATCCTGCCATATATTTATTGTGACGTAGATTGCCATGGTCTAGTAGCCAATCTGTTAGGTGAAATAGCTCTACACTGTTTTATACTCGATCTTTGTTGCTGCGATGGCCTTCGATAGTTTGATGGCTGTGTGCTCGGCCTCATTGACTGCTGAAATAGCCTGCCATAATTTAGCACTCAAATTTGTTTGCTGAATTAGCTTTACATATATTTCGTTACTTAGATCTGCTCGTCCAAATATCTTGCCATAGCTTTAGACATCGGCCTAGGTATTTTTTCTGGACTTAATAAAAAAGCATATATGTTTTTCCTGTAATATCTAGTAGAAGTACTAATTTGTATGTCTAACATATGGACATGACTTGGATAACTTCTGCTCGAAGATTCTCCGTTGCATATGTCGAGGGGGTTGAAAACTTCATGAACTTTATCAGAGCTGAGTACGATGGTCCGAAATCAGATGTGCTCTTCCCGTGTAGCAGTTGTATGAATTCAGTTACAAGATCCCAGTCAACTGTGCAAAATCATCTACACTTGTATGGGATGTAGGTCACATATACTAGGTGGGTTCATCATGGTGGAACTGTGAACGTCAATGTTATTGACTATGTGGAAGCAGCAGATCACCATCTTGATTTGCCTGATGCTCAGGTGGAAGAGGAGGAGGAGGTGGTGGTGGCGGAGCCAGTGAGTTTGACCAACATTGAAACAATGCTACGAAATGCTCGTGCATTCCGTGAACTTTCACCTGCAGAAGAAAAACGGTGGGCCCGCATGTTGGAACAATGCAACGTGGCTGTCACCCCAGGAAATAAGCTGTTAGTATTCTTAGCTACGGTCACCTTTCTTCAGGTGAAGACATCTTAGCGGATGACCAACAAATCATTCGATGCGATGTTGGCTGCTTTCTGCAAATCTTTCCCAGATGCGTCTGAGCTGCCACACACCTACAGTAAAATGAAGAATTTCCTTTGTGCAGTTGGAATTGGATATGATATGATCCATGTTTGTAAGAATAATTGTGTTCTGTTCCGGAAGGATTATGCCAACTTAAGTGAATGCCCGAAATGCAAATCATCAAGATGGAAATATGGCGATGCTGTGAAGAGGATTCCTCATAATGTTCTGAGACATTTTCCAATTATACCAAGATTGCAGAGGTTGTTTCATGATGCTGAAACAAGAGAGGATGTACTATGGCATTCTAGGAACCAGGAGTACAGAGATCAGAATGTAATGAGCCATCCATCTCATGGTAGTGAGTGGAAAAGCTTCAATCATAAACACAAAAAGTTTGTTGCTGACCCGAGAAACATTAGACTTGGCTTAGTTTTAGATGGATTTAACCCATTTGGCCATTAGAGCGCCACATATAATATGTGGCAAGTGCTTCTTATCCCTTACAACATGCCTCCAAATGTCTGCACTAAAGAATCAAACTACATGATGGCCTTGCTCATCCCAGGTCCAAAAAGTCCCGGAAAGGATTTTGATTTGTTCATGGAGCCTCTTGTGGAGGAACTTCAACAGCTATGGAGGGGTGTTCTCACTTGAGACCTATATAGCAGCCCACTAGCTGATTTCTTTCTGCGTGTTGTTATAATTTGGTGCATCCTTGATTATCCGGCTTTGGGCACTATGTCAGGGCGAACGACACATGGTTACAATGCATGTGTTCGTTGTGACAGGAATCCGCTATCATACGCAATAGTTAGTGATACGTCCATTTTGCATCATGCTTTTATATCAATATTTATTGCATTATGGGCTGTTATTACACATTATATCTCGATACTTATGGCTATTCTCTCTTATTTTACAAGGTTTACCATGAAGAGGGGGAATGCCGGCAGCTGGAATTCTGGCTGGAAAAGGAGCAAACATTGGAAACCTATTCTGCACTGCTCCAAAAATCCTGAAACTCCACGAAACATCTTTTTGGAATTAATAAGAATTATTGGACGAAAGAAATACACCAGGGGGCCCACACCTCAGCCAGGAGAGTGGGGGGCGCCCCCCTACTGGGCGCGCCCCCTGTCTCCTGGACCCCCTGGTGGGCCCCCGGTGTCCATCTTCTGCTATAGTAGAGCTTTTACCCTGGAAAAAATTGTGGGCAAGCTTACGAGACAAAACTCCGCCGCCACGAGGCGGAACCTTGGCGGAACCAATCTAGGGCTCCGGCGAAGCTGTTCTGCCGGGGACACTTCCCTCCTGGAGGGGGAAATCATCACCAACGACATCACCAACGATTCTCTCATCGGGAGGGGGTCAATCTCCATCAACATCTTCACCAGCACCATCTCCTCTCAAAACCCTAGTTCATCTCTTGTATCCAATCTTGTATCAAAACCACAAATTGGTACATGTGGGTTGCTAGTAGTGTTGATTACTCCTTGTAGTTGATGCTAATTGGTTTATTTGGTGGAAGATCATATGTTCAGATCCTTTATGCATATTATTACTCCTCTGATTATGAACATGAATATGCTTTGTGAGTAGTTACGTTTGTTCCTGAGGATATGGGTGAAGTCTTGCTATTAGTAGTCATGTGAATTTGGTATTCGTTCGATATTTTGATGAGATGTATGTTGTCTTTTCCTCTAGTGGTGTTATGTGAACGTCAACCACATGATACTTCACCATTATTTTGGGCCTAGAGGAAGGCATTGGGAAGTAATAAGTAGATGATGGGTTGCTAGAGTGACAGAGGCTTAAACCCTAGTTTATGTGTTGCTTCGTTAGGGGCTGATTTGGATCCATATGTTTAATGATGTGGTTAGGTTTACCTTAATACTTCTTTTGTAGTTGCAGACGCTTGCAATAGGGGTTAATCATAAGTGGGATGCTTGTCCAAGTAAGGGCAGTACCCAAGCACCGGTCCACCCACATATCAAATTATCAAAGTACCGAACGTGAATCATATTTTTTTTCGCGAATATGCAAAGCTTGCGTATCTTTTCATTGATAGAAGAAGTTGAAACGTGAACATAGGGGGAGGGGTACATCGCATGAGAGAACCAAACAAGGCGTACACATGGTGTCCGGAGCAGAGAGACATGGGTTGCTCGGCCCAAACAGAAGCTACAACACAGCGCTAAACTACCCTATCCAAGCGAAACAGCCCGAACCAAGATGATGTCCCGAAACTCAGAATCCAGTGCCAAACACGCCACGAGCAAGCAAGACGACGCCTTCATGAAGGGGAACGACGTCATCACGTCGCCGTCGTCTGGTCCAAGGAACTGGACCTGGGGTTTCCCCCGGAGCTCGAGCAGGGGAACGGAGAAAAGGCCGTGGTAGCGCCTCCAGGAAGGTAACGACACCCGCAGGTGTCGCCGCTGCCACAATCAGCAAGCCATGCAGGGATTTTGCCCTAGCCAATGTCCGAACAATCCCATGGCCGTCAGGATAGAATCCGAAGATGAGAACATGTCGTAAGCTGGGGCTGCCATCGCTGGAAGGGGAGCCATGCCCATTGCCGAAGTGGCAATGGGAGCCGCCGGAAGCGCGAGCATTGGTTCTGGTGAAGGAGGGGCGATGCAAGGTGTGGTGGTCGGGGATGAAGAGACGGCGACAAGGCGTAGAGAACCAGCACACGGGAGGCGACAGCAGCCGACACGACGACGAGCCAAGATCTGGAGATACATAGATCTGGACCGAGAAGACCGAAGCTGCCAAAACGCCGACGCCCGACAAGCCCAGGAAGCCGGAAAAGAGCGCAGCTTCAAGAGCGCCAGGGTCGAAGCCGCCAAAACGTCGACGAGCCCAATAAGCCGGAAAGAACGCAGCTTGTGGGACGTCGGGGTCGAAGCTGCTACGGGAGCGCCGACAAGCTGGACACCGGAAAACGTGGGTCCACGCCTACCGGGCCATGACAGCGACGGCCAGATCCACCGCGTGCCGGCCATCATGTCGTCGAGGAAGAGGAGATCCGCACCACCACCAAGCAGACCGGCTGCAGGCCCGCATGAGCCCAGATTGGGCTCGCCTACAGCACCAGCGCACGGAGCATCCATCAGCGCACGGCCACGGCCATCAGCGCACGTCCCGGAGAAAGGACGTGCACCATGCACGCCCACAGCCGGCCCGCGCGCACGCGCCAGGGGAAGACGCAGCACACACGGGCAGTGCGCCCACGCGCTGGATCTCTTCGTCGTGACCCCCAAAGCCAAAAACCGTCGCTCTCGTGCGCGTAGCTGGGGAGGGAAGGACGCCGCCGGGGACAGGATTGCCAACCAGAGAGGGGAGGTGCCGCCACGAGAGAAGAAGGCCCCCGCCGCGGAACCCGCCCCACACCATCGGGAGGCCATGGCCCCACATCTTGACGCCACAGGAGCAAGAACGCCCCGCCGCCACCATCCTTGGAGACACGCGGACTTCGCGGCGTCCCATCCGGCGGCGGCGACGCGGGGGGAGCGGATTCGAGGGGCGGCTGGCGGCGCGGCTAGGGTTCCCCCCCCCGAGTCGCCTGGGTGGCGGCGCGGGGGGGGGGGACGCGAATCATATGAACGTGATGAAAACTAGCTTGACGAAAATTCCCATGTGTCCTCAGGAGCTCCTTTCTCATTATTAGGAATTGTCCAGGCTTATCCTTTGCTACATAAAGGATTAGGCCACCTTGCTGCACTTTATTTACTTTATTTACTCTTTACTCGTTACTATTTATCTTATCACAAAACTATCTATTACCTACTATTTCAGTGCTTGCAGAGAAAACCTTACCGAAAACTGCTTATCATTTCCTTCTGCTCCTTGTTGGGTTCGACACTCTTACTTCTCGAAAGGACTACGATTGATACCCTACACTTGTGGGTCATCAAGACTCTTTTGTGGCGCCGTTGCCAGGGAGTGTAGCACTTTTGGTGAGTGGAACTTGGTAAGGAAACATTTATATAGTGTGCTGAAATTTTCTGTTACTGGTCACTATGGAAACTAATCCTTTGAGGGGCTTGTTCGGGGTATCTTCACCCCGACCAGAAGAGAAAAGAGTTGCTCCTCAACTTACTGAACTTTATGAAAATATTTACTTTGAGATTCCTTCGGGTATGATAGAGAAACTGCTAGCTAATCCATTTGCAGGAGATGGAACGTTACATCCCGATTTACACCTTATCTTTGTGGATGAAGTTTGTGGATTATTTAAGCTTGCAGGTATTCCCGATGATGTTGTCAAAAGGAAGCTCTTCCCTTTATCTTTGAAGGGAGATGCATTGACATGGTATAGGCTATGTGATGATACGAGATCTTGGAATTATAAGCGATTGAAGTTGGAATTTCACCAGAAGTTCTATCCTATGCATCTTGTTCATCGTGATTGAGGGAGTCCTGGACTAGGGGGCGAAAAGGAAATAATGATCAGGGGCTACTGAGGGAGTCCTGGACTAGGGGGTGTCCGGACAGCCGGACTATCATCGTCCGCCGGACTCCCTCAGTCCGAAGACATCGACGCTAGACGGGCGTTCACTGGGTCTTCTGGCATGGGAGCCGGACAGATGAGCTGCTCGGCCTTCTCCATCCATTCCTGCCAAAGGAAAGGAAAGATTGAGACCCTCCTAGAGTCAATCTATTTACCACAAGTGTCCCGTAAAGGGGTTGAATCACTTACCTCGTCAGCTGGATGCTGCGAGCAAAATTCGCGATCTTCCGTCGCGGATGCAGGGGCTTCGGCGCCCTTAAACAGCACCCTCCAGGCGCCTTCGTACGTCGTGTCGAAGAGCCCGCTTAGCACCCGGTGCTGTTCCGGATTAAACTCCCACATATTGAATGCCCATTCTTGGCATGGGAGAATCCGGCGGATGAGCATGACTTGGACCACGTCGACGAGCCTGAGCTTATTGCTCACCAGCTTCTGGATACAGGCTCGGAGTCCCGTCAGCTCCTTCGGATTGCCCCACAACAAGCCCTTCTCTTTCCAGGAGGTGAGCTGCATGGGGATGCCAGATCTAAACTCGGGGGCCACCGCCCACGTAGGTTCGCGCGGCTCGGTGATGTAGAACCACCCCGATTGCCACCCCTTAACGGAGTCCACGAAGGCCCCTTCGAGCCAAAGGACGTTGGGCAACTTGCCCAACATGGCGCCTCCGCATTCCGCTTGCGTGCCCTTCACAACCTTTGGCTTGACGTTGAAGGTCTTGAGCCACAGGCCGAAGTAGGGCCGGATGCAGAGGAAGGCCTCACACACGACGATAAAACGCCGAGATGTTGAGGATGAAGTTCTGCGCCAGATCGTGAAAATCCAGGCCGTAGTAGAACATGAGCCCCCGGACGAAAGGGTGAAGTGGAAAGCCCAGTCCGCGGAGGAAGTGGGGGAGGAAAAGAACCCTCTCATGGGGCCCGGGGGTAGGGATGAGCTGCCCCTCGTCGGGCAGCCGATGCGCGATGTCGCCGGAAAGGTATCCGGCACTGCGCAGCTTGGTGATGTGCTCCTCCTTAACGGTGGAGGCCAGCCATTTGCCTCCCGCTCCGGACATAGTCGGAGAGGGTCGAGGCGAGATGCGCGAGCTTGAGCGTTGGAGCTTGAGTGCGCGGAGATGGATAAGCAAAGGAGGAAGAAGGCGTAGGTGAGAAGGTAAATCCTTATCCCTTATATATAGGAGGACGGAGACTATGCGTCCCCCACCAGCCTGGTAAAACCCGCTTATCTCCCAAGCGCCACCATCAATGGCGCGGTTGGGTTACCCACGTCCGTATTGATGAGAATCCCGGAATAAGGGGAACACGATCTCTGCTTCGACAGGACGTGCCAAGGAAACTGCTTCGCTAAACGTGCTAAGGTGGTATAATAAATGATTCAAATAAAGGCTTGGTAGCGGTGTGATGTCATGCCGCATAATACGTCAGCAGATTGGACTTGTGTACATTTTATTCTCTCTACGGTGGAATGTGGAATTTATTTTGCAGAGCCGGACACTATCCTGGTGTTCATGATCTTCTCTGGATTATTCAAGGGAGGAACCCGCCTTGCAATGCCGAACATTATGCGCGCCGGACTTATCGTTATTGAAGCCTGGTTCAGGGGCTACTGAGGGAGTCCTGGACTAGGGGGTGTACGGACAGCCGGACTATCATCGTCCGCCAGTTTTGACACCGACATCGGTGGATGGACGCCACCTCGGGGGCTTCAACTTCCACGGCGATGGAGCCGAACACTAACCTTGTCCCTCGCGAAACTCGTGATTCCGAGGTGCCGGACTCCTTGCCGGACTCCGGACCTCCCCCGCCCCTACCAATCGAATCTGATTAGGCGCCGGTTATGGAATTCACCGCCACGGACATCTTCCAACACTCGCCCTTTGGCGACATCCTAAATTCGCTAAAGCATCTCTCGCTATCAGGAGAGTCCTGGCCAGACTATGGCCAGGATGGTTGGGATACGGACGATGAAGAAATTCAGAGCCCACCCACCACCCACTTTGTAGCCACTGTCGACGATCTAACCGACATGCTAGACTACGACTCCGAAGACATCGACGCTATGGACGACGACGCCGGAGACGAACAGGAACCAGCGCCTACAGGGCACTGGAAGACAACCTCGTCATACGACATATACATGGTGGACACCCCAAAAGACGGGGACGGCGAAGAAGCAGCGGAGGCAGATTCTTTAAAGAAGCAGCCCAAGCGCCGGCGTCAGCGGCGCCGCTCTAAATCCCGCCACAGCAAGAATGGAGATTCCGGCACAGGAGACAATAATACCCCAGAGAGTGCCGAAGACAATCCCCTCCAGCAAGACTCAGCGCAGGAGGATGCAGAAGCAAGCCCTCACGAGAGGGCGGCAGACGAAGAGGTCGAGGATTATAACTATATGCCTCCCTCCGAAGACGAGGCAAGCCTCAACGACGACGAATTCGTCGTGCCCGAGGATCCCGTCGAACAAGAGCGTTTTAAACGCAGGCTTATCGCCATGGCAAATAGCCTAAAGAAAAAGCAGCAGCGGCTTCAAGCTGATCAGGACCTGCTGGCCGATCGATGGACCGAGGTCCTCGCGGCCGAAGAGTATAAACTCGAACGCCCCTCCAAAAGCTACCCCAGACGCAAGTTGCTCCCCCGATTAGAGGAGGAAGCATACATACCTTCATCACCAGCGCACGATACGGCTGACCGACCACCCTGTGGCCATGACAGAGAGGCATCCAGGCTCTCAACCAAGACCGTACCCCGGCATCGCTACAAAAGTACGAAGCCAAAAGGGAACACGCCGGACTTGCGAGACATATTGGAGGACAAAGCAAGGCAATCTAGATCCATCTACGGATCACGAGGGCGCCCCACGACCCGCGACGAATACCGTCGCTCCGGATACAATAACCCCGGCCGGGCCGAACACAGCAGACAACGCTCTCTCGAGCTGCGTCGTGATATTGCTCAATACAGAGGCGCCGCACACCCGCTATGCTTCACTGACGAAGTAATGGATCATCAAATCCCTGAAGGGTTTAAACCCGTAAACATCGAATCCTACGATGGCACAACAGACCCCGCGGTTTGGATCGAAGATTATCTTCTCCACATCCATATGGCTCGCGGCGACGATCTCCATGCCATCAAGTATCTCCCACTCAAGCTTAAAGGACCATCTCGGCATTGGCTCAACAGCTTGCCCGCAGAGTCAATTGGGTGTTGGGAAGACCTGGAAGCCGCATTCCTCGACAACTTCTAGGGCACGTATGTGCGGCCACCAGACGCCGATGACCTAAGCCACATCATTCAGCAGCCAGACGAATCGGCCAGACAATTCTGGACACGGTTCTTGACAAAGAAAAACCAAATCGTCGACTGTCCGGATGCAGAGGCCCTTGCAGCCTTCAAACATAACATCCACGACGAGTGGCTAGCCCGGCACCTGGGACAGGAAAAGCCGAAATCCATGGCAGCCCTCACATCATTAATGACCCACTTTTGCGCGGGAGAGGATAGTTGGCTCGCTCGCAGCAACAATCTCCGTAAAAATTCTGGCAGTCCAGATACTAAGGACAACAATGGCAGGTCACATCGAAACAAAAATAAGCGCCGCATTAACGGCGACGACAAGGAGGATACGGCAGTCAACGCCGGATTCCGAGGCTCTAAACTCGGTCAGCGGAAGAAGCCATTCAAAAGAACCACTCCGGGTCCGTCCAATTTGGACCGAATACTCGACCGCTTATGCCAGATACATGGCACCCCTGAAAAGCCAGCTAATCACACCAACAGAGATTGCTGGGTGTTCAAGCAGGTAGGCAAGTTAATTGCCGAAAACAATGACAAGGGGCTAAACAGCGACGACGAGGAGGAGACCCGACCGTCGAACAATAGAGGACAGAAGGGTTTCCCCCCACAAGTGCGGACGGTGAACATGATTTACGCAACCCATATACCCAAGAGGGAGCGGAAGCGTGCACTAAGGGACGTCTATGCGATGGAGCCAGTCGCCCCGAAGTTCAACCCATGGTCCTCTTGTCCGATCACTTTCGATCAAAGAGACCACCCGACCAGCATACGCCATGGCGGATTCGCCGCATTGGTCTTAGACCCAATCGTCGATGGATTTCACCTCACGAGAGTCCTGATGGACGGCGGCAGTAGCCTGAACCTGCTTTATCTGGATACAGTGCGCAAGATGGGCATAGACCCTTCAAGGATTAAACCTACAAAGACAACCTTTAAGGGTGTCATACCAGGTGTGGAAGCCAATTGTACAGGCTCAGTCACACTAGAAGTGGTCTTCGGATCCCCGGACAATTTCTGGAGCGAGGAGTTAATCTTCGACATAGTCCCGTTCCGCAGCGGCTATCACGCTCTGCTCGGGCGAACCGCGTTTGCAAAGTTCAACGCGGTGCCGCATTATGCATACCTCAAGCTCAAGATGACAGGACCCCGTGGAGTCATCACGGTCAACGGGAATACGGAACGCTCCCTCCAAACGGAGGAACATACAGCGGCTCTCGCGGCAGAAGTACAGAGCGGCCTCCTAAGGCAATTTCCGAGTCCGGCCGTTAAACGGCCGGATACAGCAAAACGCGCCCGAAGCAATACCAACGAAGACCACCTGGCACGATCAGAGCACACGTAGCAATACGGCCCTAACCCCCGCCCTCGCATGATTGCAAGAACAACCCTCCGCGTACATCATTACGCTTTGGAGATACCATGGGCGCAGGGGAAGGGGCACGACCACAATGGACCCAGAGTGCGGCTCGACCACACCAGGGGCTCGCAAGTGTGCCACTCCTTTTTTTTATTTATTATTATTATTTTCCTTCTTTGTGTACACAGGACTCCGTTAACCAGAGGCCCTGTCCGGCGGTGAACCTGCCGAACTCATGATACAACAGCCAGGGAAGAAAGAAGGCTGCGACGAACACTCAGGTGGTCTCAATTACGAGCATTAAATTCGATTATATACACCAAGTCCGCAGCTCACCCCTGGAGGGGGACACGTTTAATTAGTCCAAATCCCTTGCTTACCGCACAATTTGTATCAGTCCGCACTCATAGCAGACTTCCTTTAATAAATAATGCAGCACTTTTCGACGGCAATTGCATTACTTTATATATATATGTTCATTACATGACATCTTGCACCCGTACATTTTGGTACGGCCCAATACACCAGGGGCTTATGTTCCCCACATTATGGTGTGATAAGTCCGAACACTTCCATAAGTACGGCACCCCGAACTTATAGCATTATATGAATCGGCTCCAAATCATGTCTTGGGTCAATAGTTGGGTTTGCCCGGCTCCCACGTTTTGGTGCCTTACGTTCCATTTTGTCGGCTAAGGTGGCACTGGGAGAACCACTGCGATTGCGCCCCGGTTGAGCCCGGCGAGCGCCTCAGTGGAGAAAGCTAAAACTGACCGGCATGATAAGGCGAGAGACTGGTCGCTGTTCGAGAGGTCTTTTCGGGTCCTTAAAGACTCATGCCGCTTCGAGCGAAGTTCCGGATAATGTCCGACGAAGGCGTGGATAGCGCCCCGGATTCGGTCTTCCGAATACCAGGGGCTTCGCCAAAATTTAAAATTATAGAATTCTATGGCTAAGTGAGAGTGTTCAAGCATTATAAGTCCGATTGCCTTGTTCGTTGTGTTGAGCGCCTGCCTAGACGGACCCAAAAATGGGAACAAGAGTGCTCAAGTTTATCCCGAACACCCCAGCACTCGCGGCTCGGGGGCTGAAGCCAACGACTTGCCATCTCTCAGATTTTATAAACGGCCGCACAGAAGGTAATATTTTAAATTAAACAAGCGTTGCTCATGGCGCATATGAACGAAGTTTTCAGCGCACAGGATAATACATAGCGAGTTTACTCAAAAATTACATCTCTGGGGCACTCATCTGCAATATCGCGGGCTCCCTTCAGGACAGTTTTATAATACATCTCGGGCGTACGATACTCCTTGCCCGGTGGCGGCGGGTCAGTGAGAAGCTTCTCCGCATCCAGCCTGCCCCAGTGCACCTTTGTGCGGGCAAGGGCCCGACGAGCACCTTCAATACAGGCGGAGCGCTTGATGACCTCACCCAGGGGCACGCATCCACCAGCCGCCGCACGAGGCCGAAGTAGCTCCCCGGCATGGCCTGTCCAGGCCACAGCCGGACTATAAGGCCCTTCATGGCCTCCTCAGCTACCTTGTGGAGTTCGACCAGCTGCTTCAGCTGGTCGCTTGGGGGCACCGGATGGCCGGCCTCAGTGTACTAAGACCAGAAGACCTTCTCCGTCGAGCTCCCCTCCTCGCCACGATAGAATGCGGCGGCATCGGACACACTACGCGGCAGATCTGCAAACGCCCCTGGAGAGCTCCGAATGCGGGTAAGTGTAAGGTAGTTTACATTAACATGCTTGCTTTGCATGAAAAATGCCTTACCCGCCGCTATCTTCTTTACATCTTCAACCTCCTGAAGGGCCTTACAGGCCTCGGCCTTGGTGGACTTGGCGCTTTCGAGAGCCGAGGCAAGCTCGGACTCTCGAGTCTTGGAGTCACGCTCCAAGCTCTCATGCTTCTCCATGAGAGCCCAGAGCTCTTGCCGTACTTCCGCCACCTGTGCCTCCTGTTTTTCTTGCTCTGCCCGTTCCGCGGCCGCACTGCGTTTGGCCACAGACACAGCATCCTTCAGGGCTGCCACCTCATTCGTGGCCCCTGCAACACCCATATTATCCTTGTTAATTTCATTGCAACCAAAATCCTTTTCTGTAAGGTAACTGTTCAAAGTGGTGTTACTCACCTTCTTTGTCCTCGAGCTGCTTCTTGGCATGGCCGAGCTCTTGCTCGGACCGCTCGAGATCCTGCTTCAATGCACCGACCTCCACAGTCAGTGCGGCAGAGGTCAGCAGCGCAGCCTGCAAACCCATATTGACATATTTTAAGCAACCCTGCGTATATCTTTTTAGATCCTCAGTACGGCTTTTCGTTCCGAACACCGGACTAAGCATCAAGGGCTACTGTCTATGCGGTATTACATTACATAAATTCAACTTCTTACCTCAAAGCCTGTTAGAAGGCTGCTGTAGGCTTCGGTCAGCCCGCTCTTGGCGAGCTGAACCTTCTGAATCACCGCACTCATGATAGTGCGATGTTCTTCCTCGATGGAAGCGCCTTTGAGCGCTTCCAACAAGTTGTCCGGCGCCTCCGGTTGGACGGGGGCCGCTGGTGTCACAGTCTTGCCCTTCTTCCGAAGGGGCTGCTTGCCGGACTCTGGAACCACTGCAGGTTCCGACGTAGAGTCCGGCGCAAAGTCCGGGAGGCTGCCTTGCGGCGCCTCCGGAGCTTCCTCCTAATGGGTCCCTCTCTGGGATCCCACCTCGGTGTTCTCGTCAGCAAGGGGGGTGGAGGCAGTCGGAAGTGAATCCACATCCGACGGGGCCAACGACCCGCTCGATGAAGCAGGGAGATCATCATCGGCCGGACTGCGGACAGTATGCGGCATTAGTAGGACACTACGTGACACGAAAGAAATTGCATATCAGGGATCCGGATACTTACGATCTTGCTGGATGCCTGGCCCTTAAAGGCCACTCCTCCTCGCCAACGTTGGTGTTGGCGGAGCTGTCCGGGGGGATAGTTCTCCCCCTCTTGGACCCTTCGGCCTCCCCTCTTGGGGAAGCCTTCCTCTTCCTCTCTCCCTCCTCCGGGAGAGAGTCTTCTTCCTCCTCCTCGTCTTCGGAGGAGGAGTCCGCCTCGTCGTCGGACACCTGATTACGGGAACTCTTTCGAGTCCCCGTGGCCACCTTCTTGGCCTTCTTCTCTAGCACCACGTGCGGTGCCGGAACCAGCAGCCCTGCTAGATGGGAGTTCACTGGGTCTTCTGGCATGGGAGCCGGATAGATGAGTTGCTCGGCCTTCTCCATCCATTCTTGCCAAAGGAAAGGAAAGATTGAGACCCTCCTAGAGTCAATATATTTACCACAAGTGAGGGAGTCCTGGACTAGGGGGTGTCCGGATAGCCGGACTATCAATATCCGCCGGACTCCCAGACTGCGAAGATAGAAGATTGAAGACTCCGGCTCGTGTCCGGAAGGTACTTTCCTTGGCGTGGAAGGCAAGCTTGGCAATACGGATATGTAGATCTCCTACCATTGTAACCGACTCTGTGTAACCCTAGCCTCTCCGGTGTCTATATAAACCGGAGGGCCTTAGTCCGTAGGACGAACATTACATCTCAACAATCATACCATAGGCTAGCTTCTAGGGTTTAGCCTCCTTGATCTCGTGGTAGATCTACTCTTGTAGTACCCATATCATCAATATTAATCAAGCAGGACGTAGGGTTTTACCTCCATCGAGAGGGCCCGAACCTGGGTAAAAACATTGTGTCCCTCGTCTCTTGTTACCATCCGCCTAGACACACAGTTCGGGACCCCCTACTCGAGATCCGCCGGTTTTGACACCGACATTGGTGCTTTCATTGAGAGTTCCTCTGTGTCGTCGCCGATAGAGCGGATGCCTTTACCCGTCTTCAAAGATGGTGTTTTTGCCGGAGGGGCCTTGGCCGCCGGTCAGACAATCCGGCTTGGTGGCTTTCTTATGACCGCCTGTCCGGCCGCCGCTTCGGCAATGACTTCTCAAGTCGTCGGAAGCAATCTTCGCGTCAGCCCTAAAGCTGCCGAACAGTTAGATCCAATCGAGCTCTCGTCTGTTAATGAGCTCTTGGATCGCATCGCCGCCCTGGGAGTCGCAACGGACTACAACCAGATCGGGCTTAAAACCGATCTGAGAGAGATTAACTCTCCCCAGGCCACCCACCACGTTGAAGTGGTAGAAGAACAACTCGGCAATTCTTTGCCATTGTTGAAAACAATCTGTGTCCGGATTCCCGAACCCTCCATGCCGGATTCCCACGGAGGGACGGACTCTGATCGAGCATTGAACCCAAAATCATGCGTCGCTCCGGACCCGCTGGGCTGTCTCCAGCAAATCAAGCTTCCGAATTTGGAAGTCCCTCGGCCTTCGAGCCCAAAGATGGGCAGGGATCCGGATTTTATTCCACCCACCCGCCCAGACATATGCGACCTATCTCTAATTCGGCAAGAGCCTTCAGAAACAGTACATCATTACTGGGCCAGATTCCTCCTGGTTATGGACAGGATAAAGGACTGCCGAGAGGAAAACGCAATCTCAATCTTCTGCAATAACTGCACGGACAAGGGAATCCTGAACGCCATTGATCGTCGCAAGATTACGCGTTTTACCGATCTGGCGTCCATAGTGCGAAAGTACTGTGCGATGGAGAGTTTCCGGAAAATTGAAAATCAATTTTGGGATAATCCGGCCCCAAACCCAGTCCGCGGTAAAAGGGCGCCTCGCAATCAGGCCCCAGATGCAAATACAAAAAAGCAAAAACCCAGCAAGGGAAACGGAACCGTACTGGAGGGATGGCTCAACGGACCCTGTAAACTTCATAATGCAGAGGGAGCTGTCCCAACACATAGCCTTCGAGCATGTTGGATATTACGGCAGGTGGCCAAAAGTGGCGAAGAGCTTCTAGCTCCGGGAAACCACTCCAACAATACCAGCACGGTATCAACAGTCTTCGAGACTTTCGCATCAAATAATATGCGAAAACGAACAATCCGCGAACTCGCCGAAGTCTACCAAGTAGCAACAGCAAACCCATGGAGTGATACAGCTATTACTTTCAACGCCAGTGACGAGCCCGCATCTCGAACTACCAGAGCCCCAGCCGCTCTGGTACTCAGTCCCATAGTGGACGGCTTTCGACTGACAAAAGTCCTCATGGACGGCGGCAGCGGACTAAACCTCATTTACGAGGAAACTCTGCGGAAAATGGAAATCGATTGGAGCCGTATTGAGCGAAGCAGCACAACCTTCAGAGGAATAATCCCTAGCCGGGAAGCGCGCTGCACCGGAAAAATCACACTCGATGTGGTGTTCGGCTCTCCGGACAATTACAGATCTGAAGAAGTCACGTTCCAGGTGGCCCCGTTCAGCAGTGGCTATCACACCATATTAGGACGAGAGGCATTCACAATTTTTCAAGCAATACCTCATTACGGGTACATGAAGCTCAAAATGCCTGGGCCCAGCGGAATAATCACTCTCGTTAGTGATCCGGACATAGCACTCCACGCTGAAAACAAGACAGCCACACTAGCCCTCGAGGCACTATCCGAAGCCTTAGCGGCAGAGGAACTCACCGCGCTGCGCTCTACAGTAAACAGGGACGATGTGATACTTGATAAAAGATCCAAGTCCACCTCCTTCAAACCAGCAGATGAGATAATAAAATTTCAGGTCCACCCAACGGACCCAACAAAGACGGCTTCCATCAGGGCACAGTTGAACCCCGAAGTTGACGCCGCACTACGCGAATTCCTTCAGGAAAATTGGGACATCTTCGCCTGGCATCCCTCGGACATGCCCGGAATCCCTCGCAGGTTGGCAGAACATAGCCTCAACATCCTAAAAGGGTTTAAGCCAGTCAAACAGGCTCTTCGACGATTCTCCGAGCCCAAAAGACAGGCAATGGGAGAAGAGCTAGCCAAGCTATTAGAAGCCGGATTCATTAGAGATATCAAACATCCGGACTGGCTAGCAAATTTGGTGATGGTACCAAAGAAGGATAAATCCTGGCGCCTCTGTGTCGACTTCAAAGACCTCAATAAGGCTTGCCCAAAGGATCCTTTCGCCCTCCCCCGCATCGATCAAATTATCGATGCCACAGCAGGACACGATTCGTTGTGCTTCCTGGATGCATACTCTGGCTATCATCAAATCAAGATGGCGGAAGCAGATCAAGCCGCAACGGCATTCATCACTCCATACGGACCATTCTGCTTCAACACGATGCCCTTCGGACTTAAAAACACCGGCGCAACATATCAGCGCATGATTCAATCATGCCTGGCCACCCAGATAGGCAAAACAGTCGAGGCATACGTAGACGACGTAGTCGTCAAAACAAAACACGTCACAACTTTAGTAGACGATTTGAGGCTCACATTCGACAACCTTAGAGCATATGACATCAAGCTGAATCCGGAAAAATGTGTTTTCGGTGTACCAGCCGGAAAGCTGCTGGGCTTCATAGTATCCGGTAGAGGAATTGAAGCAAATCCGGCCAAAATCCGGGCTCTGTCACAGTTGGATATTCCAAAGGACCTCAAGCAAATACAAAAATTAACAGGATGCGTGGCAGCTCTAAGCCGTTTTATCTCCCGTTTAGGGGAGAAGGCGTTGCCCCTTTATCGCCTCCTAAGGCGCACCGAACACTTCGAGTGGACGGGTGCCGCCACTGCCGGACTCGAAGAAATAAAGGCCATATTGGCAACAAATCCGGTCCTGGCTGCGCCCACTCTGGGCGAACCAATGTTGTTATATATCGCTGCAACACATCAAGTTGTAAGCGCTGTCCTCGTCGTCGAACGAGCGACAGAAGGGCATAAATTCCCTCTTCAAAAACCAGTGTATTACGTATCCACTGTGTTAACCCCCTGCAAATCCCGTTACCCGCACTATCAGAAGATAGCATATGCGGTGTTCATGGCGTCTCGGAAGCTCAGGCACTACTTTCAAGAGTGTTCGATAATAGTGGCCTCTGAAGTACCACTCAATGACATTATAAATAACCGCTACGCAACGGGCAGGATTGCAAAATGGGCCATTGAGCTCTTGCCATTCGACATAACTTACAAACCTCGACGAGCCATCAAGTCACAAGTTTTGGCTGACTTCGTCGCCGAATGGACTGAAGCCAAACTACCTAAAGAGGACGGCGCATACTCCAATTGGACTATGCACTTCGACGGCTCCAAAATGTTGGCCGGACTGGGGGCTGGCGTCGTACTGACGTCCCCCACCGGAGATACAGTCCAGTATGTACTTCAAATAATGTACACAGACTCCAACAATGCAGCCGAATACGAGGCCCTATTACATGGTCTCCGGATGGCAGTCTCCATGGGCATTCAACGCCTAGAGGTGCGCGGGGATTCAAACCTCACAATATCCCAAATAAATGGAGACTTTGACGCCAAGGATCCGAAAATGGCAACATATCGTAATGCTGTCCTGAAAATGTTAGCTCGGTTTGAAGGACTCGAATTCCATCACATAGCCCGAGATAATAACCAAGCGGCCGACGTCCTGGCACGCATCGGTGCGAAACGTGATACTGTCCCTCCAAATATCTTCCTGGAACGGCTCTTCAAGCCATCCGTACTATGGGAAGAGGAGCCCGGTAGCGACAAACCGGAGAAAACCGCACCAACTGGTGATTCAGCAGATGACATAACACCCTCCGCCCACGTTATAATGGCAGTAATCGCCGCGTGGACAGAACCTTTCCTAGCCTACTTACTTAGGCAGGAACTTCCCGAAGACCAAAATGAGGCCCGCTGCATAGTCCGGCAATCAAAGGCCTACAAGGTCCATGAGGGAGAACTTTACAAGAAAAGTACTACCGGAGTCCTTCAAAGGTGTATCTCCGAAGAGGAGGGGCGAAACCTCCTGGCCGAAATTCACGCCGGACTAGGCGGACACCACGCAGCAGCCCGGGCCCTGGTCGGAAAGGCATTCCGTACAGGATTTTATTGGCCGACGGCTCGGGCAGATGCACAGGACTTGGTCCATCGATGCGTTGGTTGTCAGCTCTTTGCTAATCAGAGCCATATGCCACCCACCGCCCTCAAAACCATACCCATTACCTGGCCGTTCGCGGTCTGGGGGCTCGACATGGTTGGACCCCTTAAGGGGGGAACTCACAAGAAAAAGTACCTGTTGGTCATGGTGGATAAGTTCACCAAATGGATAGAGGCCAAACCGGTCAAAACGGCAGAGTCTGGACCAGTGATAGACTTTATATCAGAGGTGGTACACCGTTACGGAGTCCCCCACAGCATCATCACCGACAACGGCACGAACTTCACGGCCGATGAGGTCAAGTCATGGTGCAAAAATATGGGCATTAAGCTCGACTATGCGTCAGTCTATCACCCTCAAACCAACGGTCAAGTGGAAAGAGCAAACGGTCTAATCATGAGCGGCATTAAACCCAGACTAGTGAGGTCACTCACTAAATCAGACACCCAATGGGTCGAGGAGCTCGACTCCGTACTCTGGGGGCTGCGGACAACGCCCAACCGCACTACCGGATTCACACCATTTTTTATGGTATACGGCGCAGAGGCAGTCTTGCCCTGCGACATTATTCATGACTCACCTCGAGTGCGCATGTATGAGGAAAGAGAAGCCGAGCTGGATCGGCAGGACAGCTTGGACACATTGGAGGAAGAACGTGACGTCGCGAAGGCTCGTTCCGCATTCTATCAGCAGCAGGCTCGAAGATATCAAAGTAGAGAAGTACGGGCCAAGACTT
This sequence comes from Triticum timopheevii, assembly GCA_963921465.1. Lineage (NCBI taxonomy): Eukaryota > Viridiplantae > Streptophyta > Magnoliopsida > Poales > Poaceae > Triticum > Triticum timopheevii. The sequence goes on along the minus strand of OY997272.1, from coordinate 186,968,248 downwards.
ATAACGTTGGCGAACTAGTTCTACGCCTGCCGGACAAGAAAAAGGACAAGCTCAAGCCTAGATGGGAAGGCCCCTTCATTATTGATCAAGTACTGACCGGCGGAGCATACCGTCTACGAAATGCGTCGGACAACCGACTCGAGCCGAACCCATGGAACGCAGCCCGACTCCGACGATTCTATGCCTAGAGCCGGACTAAGAGTTCGTCCCCTTCCCCCGTCCAACCTTTTATATTTCGGCTGTCTTCTGTTTCTCTTTTTATCCTTTTAAATTAACAAGCCCCTCGGGGCCTATTTTCGCATTCTTTGCATACATACGATGTGCCATCCGCACTCGTTATTCCTGGGGGCTTCTTATACAGAAGCTCAACTATACGGGTTTCATACCCAACACATGTGTCAAGCTTCCACATGTACCTTTTACTCGCCATTATATGCATCGATATGACTTAAGTTTTGGCCAAGCTGGGTTGCCTGGCTCCTGTGCTTACCCCTACGTTCCCGATTGTTCGGCTAGGTGGTAAAGGGAGCACCTCTGCGATTGTTACTGCCGGGTCAGCCGGATGTGTACCTCAGACTGGGTGAAGCCGAAAGCTAGCGTTCTTAAAGGAATATTCGGTCGGTGATTTAAAAGATGACTTTTTACCTATTTTTTCCCATCTGCCCCCAGATGTTTTACTGCTCTCTTGGCAGTCCGGACATGCACTTTAGGGCATGCCTCCCCAGCGAAAGGAACCCTTAACGGAACTATTCTCCCTGGAAGATGTTTCTTACTAACCATGTAATATAACATAATAGTTGGGCACTTGTCTGATAAAGCACTAATGACCCCTACGCCTGGTCTCCATGCATACCACGGTTATTTCTTAACCAAAAAAGGTATTCGGAAACACTCCGGACCCTAGGGTCCCGAGGTCGAAGCGAAAAGGTCGGCAAAGACAAACGATCTACAATCCGGCTAGAAGGCATTTCACATGTCACTTTAAAAGGATAACATCCATTGTCAAGTTTATTGATTGTATTCCTCCTCAATCCCGTCTAACAGGCTGTCTAGTTTACAGTCCCGTTGGGAAAATTTAGCAGCCAGTTCTACCTGGCTGTACACTAAACTCACAGGGATCTCCTTCCCGTTGGGCCCCACCGGTCCAACTTCGGCCATATGGTTGGGATCCGCCTTCTTGTACCGCGTCTTCACCATGGCCCAAGCCTCCCTGGCACCTTGACGGCAAGCCGATATCTTCCACAAACGGAAGCGCTGCCGCACTCCCTGCAGCTTCTCTGCAAGATCCCCGAGGCCCTCGGGCGGGGCGAGGTATGGCCATAAAGCTTGTACGGCGCCACTCATTGCCTGCCGAACTCGTTCGAGTAGCTGCAACAGTTCGGGAAGTTGATCACCCATTGATGCGGGCATCTCCTCTGTAGGGTGGCCCGTGAGTATACCTACAAGACATATTATGTCAAATTGCTTCCTCGCCGAACTCTTCTTCCTTAGAGAGTTCGCTCAAGCACTTACTATAGATGCCGCGACGAAGCCGTTGATTCTCCTTGACGGAGCCGGACAGCTCGGCCTGTGCGCCTTTCAGCTCTTCTCCGAGCTTGGCGTTGGCATCTTGGAGCTTGTTCCTTTCCTGCTGAACTCTGTTCAGCACATTCTCGCCGGCCTTTAGTTGGCGCAGTAGTGCTTGCATGTCCGGATCTTGTTCGGCGGCACCTACAGTGTCATTATTAGACTCGTGCGCATGCCGCACAGCGCTTATATTAATTTATACAAATGTGTTACCAGAGGGGGTCTTTCCGTCTCCTCCTGCGGCAGCAAGTGCAGCCTCAAGTTGGGCCTTGCAATCTTGTAGCTCCCGAGACAGCTGGGCATTCTTCTCGTTAAGAGCCTGAAATTTCAAATGATCCTTAAATCAGTTAACATAACTAATTTAAGTCTCGGGGGCTACTGGTGTATACAACCATTAAATTTCTTTACCCGTATGTCTTTAACATACTGCTCCGTGGGTCTGGTAAAACCATTTTGAGCAGCCCGGAGATGCACGTCCCCTGCGTTAAAGGCATCCAATGCCGCAGGGGAAAAGCACGCCTCTTGAAAAACTGTCCGGCGGCGTCTATGATTCATAGCGCTCTCCACCTCTGACTTTGTGGCGGACAGTCTGTCGGTATCCTCCGTTGGAGTAGGATCCGGTTCGCGTCTTGCGCTTGCCTCCCCCTCCAGTCCGGGCGCTGGAGCCTGGCTGGTGTTGGTTGGGTCGGCAAATCCTGCGCTCGCAGTCCGGCGGGCGCTTTTTCCCCTATAAAGATCATGAGCACTTAGAAGTTTCTTCGGAACGTTGCTCAAAAAGATCAAACACGAGCTATACCTCTGTGGCGACGTTTCCGCCCGCACGGCGCTCCTTTTTCTCCTGCTGGTTCGGACTGACCTCTGCAGGTCGGCCGCCGCAGGCTCGGCTTCCTGCCGTAATGGCACTTCCTGCAAAATACCATCGCTCGCGAAGGTCAGAAATAGGCAATGATAGGATAGCGGTGTCCGGACCTCGGTCGTGGTCACCTGGGATGCCGAACTTAGCCCGGGGTAGTCCGCCGTAATGGCGACCAAAGCATTATCAATGCTGAGCTGGTGATACACCCCGTCGATCAGCTCCACCTCGATGTCCGGATCCTCTTCGGAGGCCGGACCCAGGGATCCTTCCGGATCCTCGGGTTGGGGAGCAGGACTCACCATGTCCTCCACAGTCCGGCGTAGATCCTGCGCCGAAGACGTAATGTAAGAAGCTTAAACTTCAAGAGCACGGGTAGAACCCTTCGAGGTGTTCACTTACCCATCCTCTAGGATTGACCATGGAAAACCCATCCAAGGGGTTCGGACGAAGGAAGTCCTCCTTCTCCCCTTGTACAGACCGGATAGAATCTTCACCAGGTCTTCGGTCGAACCCGGCCCTTTGCGGCCGTGCCGGGTAGCGTCGTCCTCCCCATTGAAATCCCACATGGGGTGGCCTCTGTATTGCAGCGGCTGCACACTCCGACCATGGTCAAGCCGGAATGAGCCATTAATCTTATCCGGCCCATCAAGTAGTGGACGCTCTTGTCTTCCTCCAAACGGGGGCTCCGGGGGCGCCAACTGAGGCGTTTCTTCAAAGGAGCAGCATCGAACTCCGGGAGGCCAATCCAGACTGGGTCGGGTAACGGAGCGTCTACCATATAAAACCACTCCGAGGGCCAGTCTTCGGACGCCCTCTTGGGGGTGCCGGATAGGTATCCGGTCCCGGCGATGCGCCATATTTCGGCGCCGCCCACTTGATATATGTACCCCTGGTGAGAACGGGGTACGAGGCAGAACAACCTCTTCCACAATGCGAAATGGGGCTCGATGCCCAGGAATAGCTCGCAAAGAGCTACGTAGCCCGCGATATGCAGCACAGAGGCGGGCGTGAGGTGGTGGAGCTGGAGTCCGTAGAACTTCAGGAGCCCGCGGAGGAACGGATGTATTGGAAATCCGAGCCCCCTTATCAGATAGGGGACGAAGCACACCCGCTCCCCCTTGTTGGGGCTTGGGGTGTCCTCCGCCTGCCTCCCACCTCGATAAGTAACCAGTCCGGCTCGGACTGGGACCATGAAGGCCGGAGGAAGAAATCCCTCCGTTTGGAGCTTTACTAGCTCATTGTGCGAAATAGAGCACCTCCTCCAATCCCCCGGCGATGGGCTAGGAGCGCGTGAGGAAGAGCCGCGTTGACGATCCATGGTGGAATGGATTTCAGGGTCAGAGGCGCTTCGATGGAGTATACGCAGGAGGAAGATGGTGCGGTTTGGATCTGGATCCCTGCCCCTTTTATAGGCAGGCGACCCGCACAATTAGGGGGTAAAATGTAAAAGACACCCTGGCTTTTCGCATTCGTGCAACGCGTGGAAGAGGGCCATAATTTGGCGTAGAAGCCAAGAAGCACAGTATTCAAGGTAAAGCCGGACACTATTCGGCAGGTACATGGGATTTGAAGGGAGAACCCTCCTTGCAACGCCGAAGACTACAAGCACGCTGGACTTATCGTCATTGAAGCCTGGTTCGGGGGCTACTGAGGGAGTCCTGGACTAGGGGGTGTCCGGATAGCCGGACTATCAATATCCGCCGGACTCCCAGACTGCGAAGATAGAAGATTGAAGACTCCGGCTCGTGTCCAGAAGGTACTTTCCTTGGCGTGGAAGGCAAGCTTGGCAATACGGATATGTAGATCTCCTACCATTGTAACCGACTCTGTGTAACCCTAGCCTCTCCGGTGTCTATATAAACCGGAGGGCCTTAGTCCGTAGGACGAACATTACATCTCAACAATCATACCATAGGCTAGCTTCTAGGGTTTAGCCTCCTTGATCTTGTGGTAGATCTACTCTTGTACTACCCATATCATCAATATTAGTCTAGCAGGACGTAGGGTTTTACCTCCATCGAGAGGGCCCGAACCTGGGTAAAAACATTGTGTCCCTCGTCTCTTGTTACCATCCGCCTAGACGCACAGTTCGGGACCCCCTACCCGAGATCCGCCGGTTTTGACACCGACAACAAGTGTCCCGTAAAGGGATTGAATCACTTACCTCGTCAGCTGGATGCTGCGAGCAAAATCCGCGATCTTCCGTCGGGGATGCAAGGGCTTCGGCGCCCTTAAACAGCACCCTCCAGGCGCCTTCGTACGTCGTGTCGAAGAGCCCGCTTAGCACCCGGTGCTGTTCCGGATTAAACTCCCACATATTGAATGCCCGTTCTTGGCATGGGAGAATCCGGCGGATGAGCATGACTTGGACCACGTCGACGAGCCTGAGCTTATTGCTCACCAGCTTCTGGATACAGGCTCGGAGTCCCGTCAGCTCCTTCGGATTGCCCCACAACAAGCCCTTCTCTTTACAGGAGGTGAGCTGCGTGGGGATGCCAGATCTAAACTTGGGGGCCGCCGCCCACGTAGGTTCATGCGGCTCGGTGATGTAGAACCACCCCGATTGCCACCCCTTAACGGAGTCCACGAAGGCCCCTTCGAGCCAAAGGACGTTGGGCAACTTGCCCAACATGGCGCCTCCGCATTCCGCTTGCGTGCCCTTCACAACCTTCGGCTTGACGTTGAAGGTCTTGAGCCACAGGCCGAAGTGGGGACGGATGCAGAGGAAGGCCTCACACACGACGATAAACGCCGAGATGTTGAGGATGAAGTTCGGCGCCAGATCGTGAAAATCCAGGCCGTAGTAGAACATGAGCCCCCGGACGAAAGGGTGAAGTGGAAAGCCCAGTCCGCGGAGGAAGTGGGGGAGGAAAACAACCCTCTCATGGGGCCCGGGGGTAGGGATGAGCTGCCCTTCGTCGGGCAGCCGATGCGCGATGTCACCGGAAAGGTATCCGGCACTGCGCAGCTTGGTGATGTGCTCCTCCTTAACGGTGGAGGCCAGCCATTTGCCTCCCGCTCCGGACATAGTCAGAGAGGGTCGAGGCGAGATGCGCGAGCTTGAGCGTTGGAGCTTGAGTGCGCGGAGATGGATAAGCAAAGGAGGAAGAAGGCGTAGGTGAGAAGGTAAATCCTTATCCCTTATATATACGAGGACGAAGACTATGCGTCCCCCACCAGCCTGGTAAAACTCGCTTATCTCCCATGCGCCACCATCAACGGCGCGGTTGGGTTACCCACGTCCGTATTGATGAGAATCCCGGAATAAGGGGAACACGATCTCTACTTCGACAGGACGTGCCAAGGAAACCGCTTCGCTAAACGTGCTGAGGTGGTATAATAAACGATTAAAATAAAGGCTTGGTAGCAGTGTGATGTCATGGCGCATAATACGTCAGCAGATTGGACTTGTGTACATTTTATTCTCTCTGCGGTGGAATGTGGAATTTATTTTGCAGAGCCGGACACTATCCTGGTGTTCATGATCTTCTGTGGATTATTCAAGGGAGGAACCCGCCTTGCAATGCCGAACATTATGCGCGCCGGACTTATCGTCATTGAAGCCTGGTTCAGGGGCTACTGAGGGAGTCCTGGACTAGGGGGTGTCCGGACAGCCGGACTATCATCGTCCGCCGGACTCCAAGACTACGAAGATACAAGATTGAAGACTCCGTCCCGTGTCCGGATGGGACTTTCCTTGGCGTGGAAGGCAAGCTTGGCGATACGGATATGTAGATCTCCTACCATTGTAACCGACTCTGTGTAACCCTAGCCTCCTCCGGTGTCTATATAAATCGGAGGGCTTTAGTCCGTAGGACAACATACATTACAACAATCATACCACAGGCTAGCTTTAGGGTTTAGCCTCCTTGATCTCGTGGTAGATCCACTCTTGTACTACCCATATCATCAATATTAGTCAAGCAGGACGTAGGGTTTTACCTCCATCGAGAGGGCCCGAACCTGGGTAAACATCGTGTCCCTTGTCTCCTGTTACCATCCGCCTAGACGCACAGTTCGGGACCCCCTACCCGAGATCCGCCGGTTTTGACACCGACAGTGATCGTAATTACATGTATAATTTCTGGCCTCGCGAAGGAGAAAGCATCGCTCAAGCTTGGGGGAGGCTTAAGTCAATGTTATATTCATGCCCCAATCATGAGCTCTCTCGGGAAATGATTATTCAAAAGTTTTATGCTCGGCTTTCTCTTGATAATCGCAACCTGCTCAATACTTCCTGTGTTGGTTCTTATATGCTGAAGACTATTGATTTCAAATGGGACTTATTGGAAAGAATTAAACACAACTCTGAAGATTGGGGTTCCGACGATGGTAAGGAGTCAGGTATGATACCTAAGTTCGATTGTGTTAAATCTTTTATGGATACCGATGCTTTTCGTGGATTTAGCGCTAAGTATGGACTTGACTCTGAGATAGCAGCTTCTTTCTGTGAATCTTTTACTACTCACGTTGATCTCCCTAAAGAGAAGTGGTTTAAATATAATCCTCCTGTTGAAGTGAAAGTAGTTGCACCTATTACAATTGAAGAAAAGACTGTCACTTATAGTGATCCTATTATTCCTACTACTTATGTTCAGAAACCTCCTTTTCCTGTTAGGATAAAAGATCATGCTAAAGCTTCGATTGTTGTTCGTAAGAGTAATACTAGGACTTATACACCTCCTGAGCAAATTAATGTTGAACCTAGTATTGCTATGGTTAAAGATCTCTTGGATGATGAGTTAGATGGGCATGTTATTTATTTCTTTGGTGAGACTGCTAATATTGCTAGACCAGATACTAAGACACATAGACCTGTCGTAGGCATGCCTGTTATTTCTGTTAAAATAGGAGATCATTGTTATTATGGCTTATTGATATGGGTGCTAGTGCTAGTGCGATACTGTAAGTGCATCTAGTGCCCCTTCGTGATTTTGGTGTATTGAAGACTTATAGGTTAAGGGACTGATGCTTTTGTGAGTGTACACAGGTCTATAAGTCTATGAGGAGTTTGATATTTACAGAGAAAGTCGACCCCTAAAAATTAAGTTCTTCAACTGAAGACTTTGGACCTCTAAAGACTTTTTGAAGACTTTGAAAGTGAAGAAATTGGTGTGACCTTGAAGACTAGGCAATCATTCGAGGAACATGAAGCGTGAAGACTTTTGTTTTTGTAGTTTCATTTTCTCTTTCTTGAGTCATAGGAAACACCGTACTGTTAAAGGGGGTCGAGGAAATACTAAGGAAAAATTTCCATGTGATGCTCAACTCAAAATCCTACACCTACCAATCCCTTCGAGTGAAGCCATTGGAAATCTCATACAGTTCAGTCATATTCTTTAGTGACAGAGACAAAGTTCTTCTGGTCTCTGAGGAATTTGTTCTGACTGAGGAGTTAGGAATTCACCAGTGTGAATTGCCTACACAGTGAGGAACATGATAGCCCTAAGGATTTTGATAGTCAAAATTCCGACCGTTGCTGTGCTATGCGCCAGCGGTTCCAAAATATCTACCCACCTAACGATCATATCAGACAAGGGCATTTATGTCTTATCGTGTCAGGCTGCTCCCTAGGCTATAAATAGCCGCCCCCTTTAATCACTAGCTGGTTGGCTGCTCCGAGAGAAACTGACACTTGTCAATTCTGAGCATCCCATCCTCCGAGGACTTTGAGCGAAAATCATCAAGTGAGGAAAACCCAAAAACCCAACACCTACAAACCCAAAGTGATTGAGCATCACTGAAGAGATTGATCCTGCATGGATCCGATGCTTGTTTCCTTTGAAGACTGTGCTTCTTCCAGACGGTTAGGCGTCAAGGTCTAGAGCCTCCAAGAGGAATTGTGGATCGCCGAGTGACCGAGTTTGTGAAGGTTCGGAAGTCACCTGAAGACTTACCACGAGTGATTGGGTGAGGTCTATGTGACCTTAGCTCAAGGATAATACGGTGAGGACTGTGTGTCCGGGACTGGGTGTCCTCGATTTTAAATACTCATCTGCTCCAACCATATGTACAACCGAGACAGCAGTTGGAACTGGTCTACCAAATCATTGTCTTCACCAAGCTTACTGGTTCTATTTCCTCAACTCTTTCATTTCTTCTTGTCTGTTGTTGCATGCCTGTTCATATCTGTTTGAAGACTTTGACTGAAGACTTTCTCAATTTCCTCAGTTCAATTTCTTCAGTCTGTCCGTCTTCTTTCTTGTGTTATCATGTGTTTACGCTTTCTGTACTCTGTGCTTGTCTTCATCTCGCCATGATGACTATGCTTGTATTCTGTTATGTTTACTTCTGAGTACTTATTCTGCTGCTAGTAGTTCTTCATTTAGGAATTTCCTCACCAACAAATTCCTCTATGAAAAATTCATAAAAATTTCCTATTCACCCCCCTCTAGTCGATATAACGCACTTTCAATTGGTATCAGAGCAAGGTGCTCCCTTGTTCTGTGTGATTTTGGTTTAACTGCCTGGAGTTTTAGTTATGTCGACCGCAGGTATGATCAAGTTCTCTGCTGGGTGTCCTACCTTCGATGGAACGTACTACCCCTACTGGAAGAACAAGAAGCGAATGCATCTTGAGGCAATTGACAACGATCTTTGGTATGTTGTGGAAAATGGTGTTCCGTCAGTCACACCTTCTCTGAACGCTACTGATGTGAAGAGATTCAAGCAACTCGATTCTCAAGCGAAGAATATCATATGTGGTCATCTGAGCAAAGGACAGTATGGAAGAGTGAGTGATTTGGAAACTGCCAAGCTTATCTGGGATAGGCTGTCCAAAGTAAATGAAGGAGTCTCAACTCAACGTGACTCTCGTGTTGATGTTCTTCGCAATCTCTTCAACCGCTTCAAAAGACTCGACAATGAAAATGTTCATCAAACCTTCGATTGCCTCACTGACATCTCAAATGAGCTTCAAGCGCTTGGCGCCACTGACATCTCCGACCATGAGGTGGTGAAGAAATTGCTGAGATCGCTAGATTCTTCATTTGATACTCTGGCACTGATGATTCAAGAGCGTGCTGACTATAAGTCACTTGATCCCGCTGATATCCTCGAGAGGCTAAACACTCATGAGTTCTAGCTTGCTGAGAAGAGAGATCTCTATGGTTCGAGCTATGGCAGATCACGTGCTTTGATGGCCAAGGCAGTCTCTGAGTCTGAAGATGAAGACTCTGCTAGCAGTCTTGGTGATCCTGAAGAACTGAGCCAGGAACTTGCACTGCTCGTGAAGAAATTTCAGAAGTTCTCTAGACGTGGCCGCTTTGGAAAACCCTCAAGGAGCAATGATTCCTCATCCAGTGACTACAAGAAGAGGTTGTGTCACAAATGCAAGAAACCTGGTCACTACATCCAAGATTGTCCTCAGTGGGATAAGGAATCAAAGAAGAAGAAATACAAGGATTACAGTTCTGATGACGCAAAGAAGAAGAAGAAATCCTCAAAGTCTTCATCATCAAAATCCTCGAGGTCTTTATCTCACAAGAAGAGCAGCTCCAAGAAGGCTCGGGCATTCATTGGCAAGGAAATGGACTCTGAGGCAGAATTTGAGGAACATGAGGACGAGGAGGCATCTGAGGAGTCTGAGTCTGGTGTGGCGAGCCTAGCTCTCGCTACTGTATTCGTCAGCAAGTCTATCTTCAACTCTGAAGAAAATGACTCCACCAACAAGGCTGATGAAGGCAATGATGACTACGCTCCCACCTATTGCTTCATGGCAAAAGGTGCCAAGGTAACTAAATACGCCTCCTCTGACTCTAGTGAGGATGAATCTGATGAGAATCTCAAACCCAGCTACTCTAAACTTGCTAAATTGCCGTGAAACAACAAAAGGCCTTTGAAAAGGTTCAAAACATGCTAGACAAAAGTGATGATATGTTGGGTGAAGAAATGGATCGCACTAAAACCTTGACTGAAAATCTTCAGAGACTTCAGTCCAGGTTTGACAATCTTCAAGGTCATCATAACACTCTCTTATCAGATCACGAGAAGCTTTCTTATGAATTTCTTCAAAGAAAGCAAGATCTTGAAAAGCTAAGAGTGGATTATGAAGATCTTCAGAAGGAGTGCGATTCATTACTTGCTCAACAAATCAGCGCTACCCAGGAAGATTTTGTTCCTCCATGTCTGAAGTGCATTGAACGTGAAACTGCTAATTCTTCACCTAAATGTTCAAATGCTTCTAATGCTACAAATTCTTCATATGTCTTTGTTGTCACTAATTCCTCATCTGAGGACAATGCAAGTATCACTAATGATGCATGGCTGAAGGAATTGTACATGACAGGCATGTACAAAAGCCTCAAAGGGCATCAGACTCTTTGTGATGTGCTCAAAAAGCAGATCCTCAACAGAAACCCTAGGAAAGAGGGTATTGCCTTTGAGAGGAAACTCAATGCTGATGGAACATATTGGAAGCCTGAGCAGTACCCCAAAACCTCATGGGTTGCTGGACCTCCAGTTGATCCATCCAACTTATCTGGCTTTACATGTGAATCTCCTCATTCTTCTGATGAGTCATTTGACTCTAACTATAAACTGTTCAAAAATCAGAATGGTGAAGTATTTGCTAGATATGTTGGGACTAACTGCAGGAACGGTTCTCCTATGAAGAAAATCTGGGTTCCCAAAAGTTGCCTTGAAAGTCTTCAGGTGAATGTCCTCATGACACTACCTGTGAAGAAAAGGAACTCCATTCTTCATATGAACCGAATTCTTCATATGGATCCAAGTCCTCAGGTGGACCAAATTCCTCACGTGGATCAAATTCCTCATATGATCATCATCGTGGTAACCCTTCTGTTTCGTAGTGTAGAGCTAAGGGCTATGAATATGTGCATTATTCTTCAAATCATTATGTTCATAAGTCCTCGAAGAATTTCTCTGCTTATTCATATGCTTGCCCTAACCCCTCTTATGTGAAACGAAGTGGACTGGCGTCCATGCCACCTTTCTCATATGGTGCTCGCAGAGTGATGAATTCTTTGCCACCCCTCCAGATGTGGGTGGTGAAGAAAAATAACTAATCTCTTATGCAGGGTCAGGTCTCCAGTCATGCTCAAAACGACTGAAGAATTTGCTGGAGACCTGAACAGTGCCTGATAGGATGCAGGCTAATCATGATGAAATGAACCTTCATTTCTCACGTCCTCATACTGATTATCTATTCTAATTGCTTGATGAAATTGACCTGATGATACTGATGTCATATTCTTCACTGATGAAGTATATGAGTTTGTAAGCTGCACTAATTCATCTGTAGGATGATCAACCCAAAGCAAATGAGTGGGTCCTCGATAGTGGATGTACAAATCACATGACTGGTGACAAGAATCTATTGATGGATGCTCCCTTATCACTGTCACATCTGAAGCATATCATCTTTGCTGACAAAGGCAAAAGTCAGGTATTGGGTCTAGGTAAGGTTGCGGTCTCTAAGGACATACACATGGACAAAGTCATGCTTGTCGAGTCCTTAGGATACAACCTCATGTCTGTGTCAATGCTTTGTGATCTTGATATGGTTGTTGTCTTTGGCAAGTATCGTTGTGTTTTGATCTTGGAAGCTGACAATTCCAAAGTCTTCGAAGGCTTTAGGAGAGGATACTTTTACATTGTTGATTTCTCTACAGGACCACAACCTGCCGTGTGCTTACTTGCAAAAGCTTCAGAAGGCTGGCTATGGCATCGACGACTTGGTCATGCTGACATGAGGAATCTGCACCCGCTTGCAAAGAAGAAGCATGTCATTGGCATTGAGAATGTCAAATTCCTCAAGGATCACTTATGTGGAGCCTGTGAAGCTGGGAAGATGACAAAGGCCAAGCATCCAGCGAAGACTATCATGACTACCACTCGACCATTTGAATTGCTTCATATGGATCTCTTCGGTCCTAATCATTATTCTGCTGTGACAAATGATGCATCTCTATATGGCTTTATTATTGTTGATGATTATTCTCGTTACACATGGGTACACATTGTCACTTACAAACATGAAGTGCAGGAAGTCTTCAAACGATTTTCCTCGAGGGCTTCAACCAACTTTGGTGTGAAGATCAAGCACATCAGGAGTGACAATGGAACTGAGTTCAAGAATTCCGGTCTTGATGACTATCTTGATGAACTTGGTATTACTCATGAGTTATCTGCTCCTTATACTCCTCAACAGAATGGCGTCGTGGAATGCAAGAATGGAACTCTTGTTGAGATGGCTCGCACTATGCTTGATGAATACAAGACGCCTCGTCGTTTCTGGAGTGAGGCAATTGATACTGCTTGCCACATCATCAACAGAGTATATCTTCACAAATTCTTCAAGAAGACTGCCTATGAACTCCTCACTGACAAGAAACCCAATGTAAGTTACTTCAAAGTCTTCGGTGCTAAATGTTGGATTAGAGATCCTCATCACAATTCTAAGTTTGCACCGAAAGCACATGAGGGTTTCATGCTTGGTTACGGAAAGGACTCGCACACCTACAAAGTCTTCAACAATGTTCTTCACAAGGTTGTTGAAACTGTGGATGTGCAGTTTGATGAAACTAATGGCTCGCAAGGAGAGCACCTACCTTCTGTGATAGATGAACCAGCACCTGAGGATTCTATCAAGTTCAAAGCCACTGAGGATGTCATTCCTACTAAAGAATCTGCTGAAGAATTCATTCCAGAACGTGATGAACGTCGAGCTGGCGCACCTGAAGAAAATGGTGCTGAGGAAAATGCTCCTGAAGAAAATGCGGATCAAATTCCTCGAAGACAACCCGCTCATCCTCGTATTGCAAATGAAGTGCAAATCAAGAAGATCATCGATGACATTGAAGCACCAGGTCCTCTCACACGCTCAAAAGCTTCACATTTATCTAACTTTTGTGGGCACTTTGCGTTTGTCTCTATCACAGAGCCCACTAAGGTAGATGAAAGCATTTCTGGAGCCTGAGTGGATTCAAGCTATGCAAGAAGAATTACATCAGTTCGAGCTCAACAACGTCTGGGAACTGGTCAAACGTCCAGATCCTCGCAAGCACAACATTATTGGCACAAAGTGGATCTACCGCAACAAGCAAGATGAAAATGGCCTTGTGGTGAGGAATAAGGCACGACTTGTAGCTCAAGGCTACACACAGGTTGAAGGAACTGACTTCGATGAAACTTTTGCACCTGTTGCTAGACTTGAGGCTGTTCGCATATTACTTGCCTATGCTAACCATCATGATATTATCTTACAACAAATGGATGTGAAAAGTGCATTCCTCAATGGTAAGCTTGAGGAAGACGTATATGTTGCTCAACCCCCAGGTTTTGAAGATCCAAAGAATCCCGACAAAGTCTTGAAGCTCAACAAGGCCCTGTATGGCCTCAAGCAAGCCCCTCGGGCATGGTATGATACCTTGAAGGAATTCTTCATGAAGAAAGGCTTCAAACCCGGTTCACTCGACCCAACTCTTTTCACTAAGTCTTATGATGGTGAATTGTTTGTATGCCAAATATACGTTGATGATATCATTTTCGGCTGTACTGACCAACGATATATTGATGAATTTGCCTATATGATGAGTGAAGAATATCAAATGTCTATGATGGGAGAGTTGAAATTATTTTTAGGTCTTCAAATTCGTCAATAGCGCAATGGAATATTCATATATCAGGAGAAATACCTCAAGGACGTATTGAGGAAATTCAGCATGCAAGATTGCAAAGGGGTCAAAATTCCAATGCCCACAAATGGCCATCTATGCACTGATGAAAATGGTAAAGACTTCGATCAAAAGGTATACCGCTCCATGATTGGCTCTTTATTGTACCTATGTGCATCTAGGCCGGATATTATGCTTAGTGTTTGCATGTGTGCCCAATTTCAAGCTACATCGAAGGAATCACACCATAAGGCTGTGAAGCATATTCTTCGATACTTAGCTCACACACCAACACTTGGATTATGGTATCCCAAGAGCACCACTTTTGATCTCATTGGATATTCAGACTCTGACTATGCTGGCGATCGCGTGGACCGCAAGTCAACATCTGGTACATGTCATTCCCTCGGACGATCTTTGGTCTGTTGGTCCTCGAAGAAACAGAAATGTGTATCTCTCTCCACTGCAGAAGCTGAGTACATTGTTGTTGGATCGTGCTGTGCTCAACTACTATGGATGAAGCAAACACTCAAGGACTATGGCGTCAACGTGAAGAATGTTCCTCTCTACTGTGACAATGAGAGTGCCAGCAAGATTGCTCATAACCTAGTTCAGCACTCGAAGACCAAGCACATCCAAATTCGTCATCATTTTCTTCGTGATCATGTGTTGAAGGGCGACATCTCCATCGACCACGTCCGCACTGAAGATCAATTGGTCGATATCTTCACAAAGCCCTTGGATGAGAAGAGATTTAGCAAGTTGCGGTGTGAGCTAAATATCCTAGAATCTTCGAATGTTCTCTGAAATGGACACACCTCCTAACACTTAGGCTGACTTGATGACTTAGATGCGCAACACATGAAGTAACGTTTTTCTTCAATCAATGAAGACTAACCCTCTAAGTGTGAAGAAATTAATGAAGAAATTGATTCTCAGAGCCCTACGACAATTGTACGCAGTGTCCGAAATCAGCTTTCTTATATGGTGGGTTACGCCACCAACCAAAGTTGAAAATCTTCAATTTGAGTTTTTCTTCGTTTTTGAAATTCCTCAGTTTTTCAAATTCTTCAACTTTGCATTGTCTTCACTATTTCCAGAGTTGTTCTTCATTCGAATATATATATATATATATATATATATATATATATATATATATATACATGAGTTTTATGTCCTCTACAGCATTCACTTATTGTTATTTCTTCAAGTTGATTTCTTCTGTTAAGTGAATGTGATCGGACCCTTGCCCCTCTATGCTAAACTCAACCCAGTCTATTCCCAAATTCCTCATATGCGTTCTATTTGAAACTCGTTCAAATTCTTCACTATGTCCTTGACACCTGAAGAAATTGTGAACAGAACTTTTAACTTATCTTATCTGAATTTTCGGCTTTTCCGCTCAAACCATTCCGCTTCTCACGACAATACTTATCTATTCACCCACGATCCTACATGATCGCCACCTCTCAGTACGTGGGTGACACATGTCAAGCGAATGAGAAGAGGCCAGGGGCATGTTCATCCGATTTCCTCGGTTGAACAGTTTTTCACTCCCTCTATAAATACCCCTGTCTCTTCCTCACTTCACTTTCACCTTGCTCGCGCTCTCTCTCCCGCTCGAGCATTCCAAAACCCTAGCGCTGCCGCTACTTCATCATCGCCGGTGAGGAAGAGCTTCACTGCCTCGACCTCGTCGCCGTCGTACTCGCGGCGGTTGCGGATTTCTTCACTCCGCCACCGCCGTAGCCGTCTTCCTCTGCCGAGTTAGGGCATGGAAGATCTGACCTGAAAAACTTCACTACTGTTCTTCCCAGTTTGTCATGTTCTTCACTTCAGGTAATTAAAAGTTACTTTTAACTGCTCGCTTTGATTCTCAAGTTTTCCTGGAAATCTTCAAAAGTGTTTATTCTTCAATTCTTCACACACATAAACACCTCACATGTCATCTGCTCTTGATTCGTTTCTCTAAGCAATGATATTCTTCAAGATTCCTCAACTGTGTGGATTTTCAATCTACACAACTTTGGAACCTAAGACAAAGAACGCTTAGTGAAATTCCTCAAGACTCATCTGGTCAAATTCCTCAAAACCTAGTCTTTTTGAAAAACCTTCTGAGAACGCATATGACCTCTCCAAATTCCTCTCAACTATACTCTGTTCACAGGTACAAATGTCCGCTGCTGAATCACTAGGTTCTCATCAACTTAACTCATTTGCAGCGTTCCTCGAAGAAAAGTTGCATACCTCTTCAGAAACTTCAGTTGTTCATATTCCTCAGCTGAAGAAAATGGGTGACAAAAGGCCACAGAAGGGAGGAAAGAGGCTTGAGGTCAATACTGCATTTGAAATCCCTGAGGACATATATAAGGACTACTACACACCTGATGAAGCCAAATTCGGCAAAGAGGACAAGAATCAGCGCAAGGTGCGCATACAAAGGATAGAGAGGAGATGGGCACGAGAATGGAGGGAGTACAGATATGCCACTCCCAAGTATATGAAGAAACTCGCACTCAACTCTCCATGCCCAAGACCTCCATTGGCACCAGCCCAGTTAGCAGATCCCACCAGCCTCAAGCGCGGTGAGGATTATCCTGATGAATGGGCAAAGCGCCAAGCCAAACTGGCTAAGCAAGCAAAGGAAGCAGTGAAGAAATTCAACGCAGACTCTGCTGCTGCTGCTGCCTCTGCTGAGGCCTCTGCTAGTCAGCCAAAGAAGGCAATGCACAAGAAGCCTGCACATAAATCTAGTGCTTCACCTTCAATGCCCTCACGGCCAAGCTCCTCTGCTATGCCATCAAGGCCAGATTCCTCAAGGCCCTCACGGCAAATTCCTCAGACTGCTCCTTCAAAGTCCTTAGCTCCTCCGTCAAAGTCTTCAGCTGCTCCGACAAAATCCTCGGCACTTGTGCATCACGCCACGTGCCAAAGGACTCAAGGCTTCTCTATTGCCTCAGGAGCATCTGCAAGCTCCTTAGCTGCTCGAAATTCCTCAGCTGGTCCCTCTCTGCTGAAGAAAAAGGCCACTGTTGGACGAGGCACTCGCCCAAGTCCTCACCAGAAGCAGGTTGCCTTCCATGTACCCTCTGATGATGATGAGGCTGATGATGAAGAACTTGCCGAAATCATCAGGGACAGGCAAGCCAGGGCCGCTAGAGCCAAAGGCAGCATTGTGCCGCTGATGCTGGATCCAAAGTTGATCCTTGACTATATTGACCTGTGGCACAACGATCCTAACACACCTTTGCTGGAGATGAACCTCACTCCTGGTCAAAGTCATGTTCTTACTGCCTTCATTGAAGAAGAAAAATGGAAATTTGATCAAGGTAGAAGTTTGAACAAAGCGCAGTACAAGAAACAGCGCTACCTCAAGGACAATGTCCTCACTCTCACTCCCGATCAGCTCCTTGCCTTGCAAGTTGAAATCAAACAGCTGAGTGATGAATTTGATCGCTACCATGCTGATTGGAAGGGCGCTAAGGTGCGTTTCGTCAATCTAACGAAGAAATTCACTTCAAGTGCTGCTCCACCTATGCACGTTGAAGTTACTCAGGCTGAGGCATCTGCTCAGCCTACTGAAGAACATGCCAGCACCGCTGATGACAATCAGGTTGCTGAAGACCATGAGAGTACCAGGGCTGATGACTCCATTCCAACCGCTGAAGATATTGCCAGGGCATCCATTAGTGATGCGCCTGAGGGAAGTGAACAAATCAGGACAACTGCATCAGTTGTGCCTGAGGAAAATGAACCAAATTCCTATGCACCTCCTGCGCCTACACCAACTCCAATCCTTCCATCTGCATCAGATGCGAAGAAGACCAAGGCTGCAGAACGTGCAGCTGTGAAGAAAAGGAAGGCATCAATGATGAAGTTTACTGCTGAAGAGGCGGGTGTTGAAGAAATTGAAGAGGAGGATGTGGACATTGGCTGTACCACTCCTGTGCTCAATGATGAATTTTGGGACAGTCAACATCCCAACTCTCCAATGTTCACTCCCCTTCAAGCTATTCCTCAGTCCCCTGCCGCCACTGAAGTGCAAATGGGATCTAAAGAACCTCATGCAACCCCAAGTATTCATGAAGAAATTCCAGCCACTAGTGCTGAAGAAATTGCCAATGAAAAATTGACGACCTAGGCTGAAGCTGCAGAAAAGCCTGAAATTCCTCAGCCTGAGGAACCTGAGGTTGCGATTCCTGAAGTAGTGCTGCAATTGACTGACACTCCTCAGCCCAAGCCAAAGGATCCTTTCTCCAAGAAGCAAAAATTCAAGGCTGATGATTTCTTTGGCGAGCACGTATTCTTCACGGAATTCAACCCCTATGACAATGCTCGTCTTAGAAGGAAGTGTTTTTGTACTGCCAGCCAGGCCAACTTCTATTCCTCAGTGCTCTTCAACAAGGACAAAGTCTTCGATCATGAGCATATTCCTGATGTGGACATGGAATCCATGCCTTGCTTCTCTCAAGTCCTCAGCATGATTCATGACGCTGGCTTGCTCAATTTCTGCTCTGACATAGTTGATTGGAATGAAAAACTTATTCTTCAGTTCTACGCAACTTTGCATATCACAGGCGATGCTGCTGACGTCAACTCATGGGTGTTGGATTGGATGAGTGAAAACACTCATTACAAGGCACCAGCCTCTGAATTGCTTCGTGCCCTACCAATCAGTCCTCCGCCTGATGGTGCTCGTTGTCTGTATGATGAGCCTGAACTCACTGATCACTATATGCAAGTGCTCATGAAGCCGCTGAAGCCGGGACAAGCTCCAAGGACCAAATTCCTCGTGAAGGAATTGCTCTATGTGCCAAGAACAATCTACCGCATTCTGACGAAGACCATGAGTCCCATCAAAGGCCATGACTCATCCGATGAAGAAATTATCGGAATGATGAAGAACATGCTTTTCAACATCATGCATGGCATTCCCATAAATTATCATGATTTCTTCATGAGGACTCTGGCGAATGTTGCACTTTCTCCATTTGAGCTGAAGCCTTACGCGCCATGGATCATGAGATTCCTCAGAACAAGGTCTTCACTCAACTACAAGGCTGATTTTCAGAATCACCTCAGCTACTTGCCCCCTATTGAAGTCCTTAAGCGGACAATTTCCTCATCTGATGAGAAGGGCAAGTCACCAGCCATTATCGATGAAGGCATTCGTCCATTGGATGGTCAGTTCCGCAAAGCTGCATCTTACTCCACCAATGATGACTCTGTCACTCATGATACTGTTGCCAATGCTACCAAGACAAGTCCTCAAGATACTGCTCCTCGTGTGTTGACTGATCGTGAACTGCTGATAAGTCTTCACCAGAAGGTGGATCGCAACCACAAGTGGGTTAAGCGTCAGTTTGGTTCTATTCTTCACAACATGACTTCCACACATAATGCAGTGAAGAAAAACTACTACTGCCTCCATGAAGTGTTTGATCGCACCTGGGCTATTTTGTCACATCTATATGGTGAAGAAGATCTGAAGCAAATGGGCTTCAAGGAAGACTTTGACTGGTCTGCTCCTCCACCGAAGAGATTCAGGAGGGTCAAGGTTCCTTCCGTGGTGGCCAGCTCATATTCTTCATCACGCGCCATGGACAAGCATGAAGACGTGGACGACACTGCGGTAGGCCCTACATCGACTCAAGACCCTGACAGCACTGGCGCTCCTCCATCTTCATGATATTCTTCAGGGGCGTTAGTCCTCAGTTTCAACCCTTTTGGTCATTCGATGACAAAGGGGGAGAAATTTGAGTTAGTATTCAAGCGGGTCTATCTTATATGGGCGTTTTTTTTTTGCTAAGTTACAACTCTCGTTCTTCTGATGACTTTGCTGGATCGAGTTGTAATCTTAAACTCTGTGGTGACCTGATACTTTTGATGTGTTCTTCTGCATGCTTATTCCTCATTAATGTTAATGCACGCATGCTGAATTACATCAGTCATCATATTTCATCATGCATTTCAAATTCTTCATATTATATATCAAATGCGTGTATGAATTACAAGATATAGGGGGAGATCTCAATGATTATACTCTTCAAGTGTGCATTGCTTCAAAAGCAAATTCCTCACTATGCACATCTTCAGGGGGAGTTCTTCTATATCTTGCAATCAAATTCCTCAATATCAGTATTTACACTTCACATGTTTATTCCCGTTGAAAACTTACCCTATATTGTCATCAATCACTAAAAAGGGGGAGATTGTAAGTGCATCTAGTGCCCCTTAGTGATTTTGGTGTATTGAAGACTTATAGGTTAAGGGACTGATGCTTTTGTGAGTGTACACAGGTCTATAAGTCTATGAGGAGTTTGATATTTACAGAGAAAGTCGACCCCTAAAAATGAAGTTCTTCAACTGAAGACTTTGGATCTCTGAATACTTTCTGAAGACCTTGAAAGTGAAGAAATTGGTGTGACCTTGAAGACTAGGCAATCATTCGAGGAACATGAAGCATGAAGACTTTTGTTTTCGTAGTTTCATTTTCTCTTTCTTGAGTCATAGGAAACACTGTACTGTTAAAGGGGGTCGAGGAAATACTAAGGAAAAATTTCCATGTGATGCTCAACTCAAATCCTACACCTACCAATCCCTTCGAGTGAAGCCATTGGAAATCTCATACAGTTCAGTCATATTCTTTAGTGACAGAGACAAAGTTCTTCTGGTCTCTGAGGAATTTGTTCTGACTGAGGAGTTAGGAATTCACCAGTGTGAATTGCCTACACAGTGAGGAACATGATAGCCCTGAGGATTTTGATAGTCAAAATTCCGACCGTTGCTGTGCTATGCGCCAGCGGTTCCAAAATATCTACCCACCTAACGGTCATATCAGATAAGGGCATTTATGTCTTATCATGTCGGGCTGCTCCCTAGGCTATAAATAGCCGCCCCCTTCAACCACTAGCTGGTTGGCTGCTCCGAGAGAAACTGACACTTGTCAATTCTGAGCATCCCATCCTTCGAGGACTTTGAGCGAAAATCATCAAGTGAGAAAACCCAAAAACCCAACACCTACAAACCCAAAGTGATTGAGCATCACTGAAGAGATTGATCCTGCGTGGATCCGACGCTTGTTTCCTTTGAAGATTGTGGTTCTTCCAGAAGGTTAGGCGTCAAGGTCTAGAGCATCCAAGAGGAATTGTGGATCGCCAAGTGACCGATTTTGTGAAGGTTCGGAAGTCACCTGAAGACTTACCACGAGTGATTGGGCGAGGTCTGTGCGACCTTAGCTCAAGGAGAATATGGTGAGGACTGTGTGTCCGGGACTGGGTGTCCTCGAGTTTAAATAATCAGCCGCTCCAACCATATGTACAACTGAGACAGCAGTCGGAACTGGTCTACCAAATCATTGTCTTCACCAAGCTTACTGGTTCTATTTCCTCAACTCTTTCATTTCTTCTTGTCTGTTGTTGCGTGCCTGTTCATATCTGTTTGAAGACTTTGACTGAAGACTTTCTCAATTTCCTCAGTTCAATTTCTTCAGTCTGTCCGTCTTCTTTCTTGTGTTATCCTATGTTTACGCTTTCTGTACTCTGCGCTTGTCTTCATCTCGCCATGATGACTATGCTTGTATTCTGTTATGTTTACTTCTGAGTACTTATTCCGCTACTAGTAGTTCTTCATTTAGGAATTTCCTCACCAGCAAATTACTCTGTGAAAAATTCATAAAAATCGCCTATTCACCCCCCCCCCCCTCTAGTCGATATAACGCACTTTCAAATACCTTATACCTTGTATCAAGAAATTATGCATGACATTGCACCCATTGAATTAGAAGACATTGATGTACTATTAAGCTTGCTAATAGGGATACCATTAAACCCTTTGGGATAGTTAGAGATGTTGAAGTTTTGTGTGGGAAGGTTAAATACCCTGCTGATTTCCTTGTTCTTGGCTCCCCACAAGATGATTTTTGTCCCATTATTTTTGGTAAACCCTTCTTGAATACAGCTAGTGGTAAGATTGATTGTGAAAAAGATATTGTCACCGTTGGCATAGATGGTATGTCTCAAGAGTTTAATTTCGCTAAGTTTCGTAGACAATCTCGTGATAGGGAACCACCTAGTAAGGATGAAATTATTGGTCTTGCTTCCATTGTTGTGCCTCCTACTGATCCGTTAGAACAATATTTGCTAGACCATGAAAACGATATGTTTATGAAGGAAGTGTTCCTTAAACAGGAACCTATGCTGAAACATAACCTTCCCGTTGAAATTCTTGGGGATCCCCCTCCACCCAAGGGTGATCCCGTGTTTGAACTCAAACCTTTACCTGATAATCTTAAGTATGCTTATCTTGATGAAAAGAAAATATATCCTGTTATTATTAGTGCTAACCTTTCAGAGCAAGAAGAAGAAAGATTATTGAAAACTATGAAGAAGCACCGAGCAGCTATTGGATATACTCTGGATGATCTTAAGGGCATTAGTCTCGCATTACGCCAACACAAAATTATAGTGGAGAAAGATGTCAAACCAGTTAGAGATCCTCAAAGACGACTAAATTCCAAGATGAAAGAAGTGGTAAGAAAGGAGATACTAAAGCTCCTTGAGGCAGGTATTATTTATTCTGTTGCTGATAGTGAATGGGTAAGCCCTGTCCACTGCGTTCCTAAAAAGGGAGGTATTACTGTTGTTCCTAATGATAAAGATGAATTGATCCCGCAAAGAATTATTACAGGTTATAGGATGGTAATTGATTTCCGTAAGTTAAATAAAGCTACTAAGAAAGATCATTACCATTTACTTTTTATTGATCAAATGCTAGAAAGACTATCCAAACACACACATTTCTGCTTTCTAGATGGTTATTCTGGCTTCTCTCAAATACCTGTGTCAACGAAGGATCAATCTAAAACTACTTTTACTTGCCCTTTTGGTACTTTTGCTTATAGACGTATGCCTTTTGGTTTATGTAATGCACCTGCTACATTTCAAAGATGCATGATGGCTATATTCTCTGATTTTTGTGAAAAGATTTGTGAGGTATTCATGGATGATTTCTCCGTTTATGGATCCTCTTTTGATGATTGTTTGAGCAATCTTGATCGAGTTTTGCAGAGATGCGAAGACACTAGTCTTGTCCTGAATTGGGAAAAGTGTCATTTTATGGTTAACGAAGGCATTGTTTTGAGGCATAAGATCTCCGAGAGAGGTATTGAAGTTGATAAAGCCAAAGTTGATGCTATTGAAAAGATGCCATGTCCCAAGGACATAAAAGGTATAAGAAGTTTCCTTGGTCATGCCGGGTTTTATAGGAGGTTCATTAAAAACTTTTCTAAAATCTCTAGGCCTCTGACTAATTTATTGCAAAAGAGATATTCCTTTTGTCTTTGATGATGATTGTGTAGAAGCATTTGAAATACTTAAGAAAGCTTTGATCACTGCACCTATTGTTCAGCCACCTTATTGGAATTTACCTTTTGAAATTATGCGCGATGCTAGTGATTATGTTGTAGGTGTTGTTCTAGGGCAAAGAGTCGATAAGAAATTGAATGTTATCCAGTATGCTAGTAAGACTCTTGATACTGCCCAGAGAAATTATGCTACTACTGAAAAAGAGTTCTTAGCAGTCGTGTTTGCATGTGATAAGTTTAGACCTTATATTGTTGATTCCAAAGTTACTATTCACACTAATCATGCTGCTATTAAATATCTTATGGAAAAGAAAGATGCTAAGCCTAGACTCATTAGATGGGTTCTCTTGCTCCAAGAATTTGACTTGCATATTATTGATAGAAAGGGAGCTGAGAACCCCGTTGCAGATAACTTGTCTAGGTTAGAGAATGTTCTTGATGACCCACTGCCTATTGATGATAGTTTTCCTGATGAACAATTAGCAATCATTAATGCTTCTCATACTGCTCCTTGGTATGCTGATTATGCTAATTACATTGTTGCTAAATTCATACCTCCTAGTTTCACATACCAGCAAAAGAAAAAGTTCTTTTATGATTTAAGACATTACTTTTGGGATGACCCACACATTTATAAACAAGGAGTAGATGGTGTTATTAGACATTGTGTGCCTGAGCATGAACAGGAACAGATTCTACGTAAGTGTCACTCTGAATCTTATGGAGGACACCACGCTGGAGATAGAACTGCACACAAGGTACTACAATCTGGTTTTTATTGGCCTACTCTCTTCAAAGATGCTCGTAAGTTTGTCTTATCTTGTGATGAATTTCAAAGAGTAGGTAACATTAGTAGACGTCAAGAAAAGCCTATGAATTATTCTCTTGTTATTGAACCGTTTGATGTTTGGGGCTTTGATTATATGGGACCTTTTCCTGCCTCCAATGGTTATACACATACTTTAGTTGTTATTTATTACGTTACTAAGTGGGTAGAAGCTATTCCAACTAGTAGTGCTGATCATAACACTTCTATTAAAATTCTTAAATAAGTTATTTTTCCGAGGTTTGGAGTCCCTAGATATCTTATGACTGATGGTGGTTCACATTTTATTCATGGTGCTTTCCGTAAGATGCTTGCTAAGTATGATGTCAATCATAGAATCGCATCTCCTTATCATCCGCAGTCTAGTGGTCAAGTAGAGTTGAGCAATAGAGAGCTCAAATTAATTTTGCAAAAGACTGTGAATAGATCTAGAAAGAATTGGTCCAAAAAACTTGATGATGCATTATGGGCCTATAGAACTGCACACAAAAATCCTATGGGTATGTCTCCTTATAAGATGGTTTATGGAAAAGCATATCATTTACCTCTTGAACTTGAACATAAGGCATATTGGGCTATTAAAGAGCTCAATTATGACTTCAAACTTGCTGGTGAGAAGAGGTTGTTTGATATTAGCTCACTTGATGAATGGAGAACCCAAGCATATGAGAATGCCAAGCTATTCAAAGAAAAAGTCAAACGCTGGCATGATAAGATGATACAAAAGCGTGAGTTTAACGCAAGAGATTATGTATTATTATTCAACTCTCATTTAAGATTTTTTGCAGGAAAACTTCTCTCAAGATTTTTTGCAGGAGGTCTATCGTTCTGGTACTATAAAAATCAACAACTTCAAAGGCACAAGTCCAAGGGTGGTAAACGGTCAAAGAATTAAACATTATATTTCAGGTAATCCTATCAATATTGAAACTAATATTATTGAAACCGTAACCCCTGAGTAATACATAAGGGACACTTTCCAGAAAGTTCCAGACTCCGAAAAGGAATAGGTATGTGGTACGGTAAGTAAGCCGACTCCAAAACAACTCCAATAGCAGTTTTTATCAGTTTTGGAATATCTAAGAATTTTAGGAAGAAAGAAGTAGTCTAAAAGGGACACGAGGCCTCCACGAGAGTGGAGGGCGCGCCCCCTCTTACTGGGCGCGTCCCCCTGTCTCGTGGGCACCTCGTGTGCCTCCCGGACTCCGTTTTCTTGTATATTACGTATTTTGGTCGGTAAAAATTTATTATATATACTCTTGAAGGTTTCGACACCGTATCACGCAAATATCCTCTGTTTTCGTTTCGAGCTATTTCTGTTTCAGATCTAGAGCATCATGACGTCACCCTCTTCCAACAACGAAGACAAGGATGCTTGGCTACTGAAGATAGAGTTGAAAAGAGAAGAACCGGAAGAGATCAACAAGGATGAAGGGATCAAGAAGGCCATGGAGGTTCAAGCTCCGGCGGTGAAAGAAGAAGATATCCCTCAACCTTTACCTAACCTCTTTACTTCAACAGAGATTGAAGCTTTCAAGATGATTGAGTTAGCCCGCATACAAAATAAGTATCTCATGCAGGAGAATATTCTGTTGAAGGATCATATCACCGGACTCAAGGGCATATCCGCAAGTTGGAGGAGCTTTTACGCTCAATGTGCGATTATCCACCGTCATCATCACCTCCTCCATCACCTCCGAGGACATAATCACATGGGTATGGGCACTCCCCTTGGCAACTGCCAAGCTTGGGGGAGGTGCCCCGGTATCGTATCACCATCACACTCCTATCTTTACCGTTTTATTTAGTTTGATCCTTTTAGTAGTATCTTTATCTAGTAGATTGAAGTTTTGATATCAAGTAGTTTGAGTTTTGCTTTGTCATCACTTTATGTAGTTGAGTCCGTGAGCTATCTATAATAAAGATTAGTGTTGAGTAAAGGGCTTTGCTATGTTGCCATGATTTTGAGAAAGTAGAAAGAATAAAAGAGTTCATATTGATCTTATGGATAGTGATGACTCCACACATAGAAAGTATGAGGCATAAAAGTTGTTGAGAGTTGATGAACGTAGTTTTGGTCATCGTTGCAATTAATAGGAAGTGATGAGGAAAGAGGGCTTCACATATAAATATATTATCTTGGACACCTTTTATAATTGGGAGCACTCATTAGGTATGACATGCTAAAAGAGTTGACGTTGGACAAGTTAGACAAAGTAATGGTTTATGTTTTTGCGCATCTTGGTTAAAGTATATTGTCATTGACCTTCCAAACATGTTGAGCTTGCTTTTCCCCCTCATGCTAGCCAAATTCCCTGCACCAAGTAGAGATACTACTTCTGCTTCCAAATATCCTTAAACCCAGTTTTTCCATGAGAGTCCACCATACCTACCTATGGATTGAGTAAGATCCTTCAAGTAAGTTGTCATGTTGCAAGCAATAAAAATTGCTATCTAAATATGTATGACTTATTAGTGCAGAGAAAATAAGCTTTGTACGATCTTGTTGTGGAAGTAATAAAAGCGACGGACTTCATAATAAAGGTCCACACACAAGGGGCAATATAAAGTGACGTTCTTTTGCATTAAGATTTTGTGCATCAACCCTAAACGCACATGACAACCTATGCTTCCCTCTGCGAAGGGCCTATATTTTACTTTATGTTTTTACTTTATGCTTGAGTCAAGGTGATCCTCACCTTTCCCTTTTTCATTTTATCCTTTGGCAAGCTCCTCGTGTTTGAAAGATCATTATATATATATATCCAACTGGATGTTAGTTAGCATCGTCTATTATTGTTGACATCACCTAAAGGTGAATACGTTGGGAGGCAACACAATAAGCCCCTATCTTTCTTAGTGTCCGGCTAAAATTCCATAACCACAAGTATTGTGTGAGTGTTAGCAATTATAGGAGACTACAAGATAGTTGAGTATGTGAGCTTGCTGAAAAGCTCTATTGTTGACTCTTTCTGATGTTATGATAAATTGCAATTGCTTCAATGACTGAGATTATAGTTTGTTAGTTCCCAATGAAGTTTTTGAACCATACTTGACATTGTGAATTGATTGTCACTTGAGCATAGGAAATCATATGATAAAATCTATATATGTTGCTGTTATAAGAATGATCATGATGCCCTCATGTCCGTATTTTATTTTTATCGACACCTCTATCTCTAAACATGTGGACATATTTTTTGATATCGGCTTCCGCTTGAGGACAAGCGATGTCTAAGCTTGGGGGAGTTGATACGTCCATTTTGCATCATACTTTTATATCAATATTTATTGCATTATGGGCTGTTATTACACATTATATCTCAATACTTATGGCTATTCTCTCTTATTTTACAAGGTTTACCATGAAGAGGGGGAATGCTGGCAGCTGGAATTCTGGCTGGAAAAGGAGCAAACATTGGAAACCTATTCTGCATTGCTCCAAAAATCCTGAAACTCCACGAAACATCTTTTCGGAATTAATAAGAATTATTGGGCGAAAGAAAAACACCACGGGGCCCACACCTCAGCCAGGAGAGTGGGGGGGCCCCCGCCCCCTCCTACTGGGCGCGCCCCCTGTCTCCTGGACCCCCTGGTGGGCCCCCAGTGTCCATCTTCTGCTATATTAGAGCTTTTAGCCTAGAAAAAATCGTGGGCAAGCTTACGGGACGAAACTCCGCCGCCACGAGGCGGAACCTTGGCGGAACCAATCTAGGGCTCCGGCAGGGCTGTTCTGCCGGGGACACTTCCCTCCGGGAGGGGGAAACCATCACCAACGTCATCACCAATGATTCTCTCATCGGGAGGGGGTCAATCTCCATCAACATCTTCACCAGCACCATCTCCTCTCAAAACCCTAGTTCATCTCTTGTATCCAATCTTGTATCAAAACCACAAATTGGTACCTGTGGGTTGCTAGTAGTGTTGATTACTCCTTGTAGTTGATGCTAATTGGTTTATTTGGTGGAAGATCATATGTTCAGATCCTTTATGCATATTATTACTCCTCTGATTATGAACATGAATATGCTTTGTGATTAGTTACGTTTGTTCCTGAGGACATGGGTGAAGTCTTGCTATTAGTAGTCATGTGAATTTGGTATTCGTTTGATATTTTGATGAGATGTATGTTGTCTTTTCCTCTAGTGGTGTTATGTGAACGTCGACTACATGACACTTCACCATTATTTTGGGCCTAGAGGAAGGCATTGGGAAGTAATAAGTAGATGATGGGTTGCTAGAGTGACAGAAGCTTAAACCCTAGTTTATGTGTTGCTTCGTTAGGGGCTGATTTGGACCCATATGTTTAATGATGTGGTTAGGTTTACCTTAATACTTCTTTTGTAGTTCCGGACGCTCGTAATAGGGGTTAATCATAAGTGGGATGCTTGTCCAAGTAAGGGCAGTACCCAAGCACCGGTCCACCCACATATCAAATTATCAAAGTACCGAACGCGAATCATATGAACGTGATGAAAACTAGCTTGATGATAATTCCCATGTGTCCTCGGGAGCTCCTTTCTCATTATTAGAAATTGTCCAGGCTTATCCTTTGCTACATAAAGGATTGGGCCACCTTGCTGCACTTTATTTACTTTACTTACTCGTTACTCGTTACTATTTGTCTTATCACAAAACTATCTATTACCTACTATTTCAGTGCTTGCAGAGAAAACCTTACCGAAAACTGCTTATCATTTCCTTCTGCTCCTCGTTGGGTTCGACACTCTTACTTATCGAAAGGACTACGATTGATCCCTTACACTTGTGGGTCATTAGTTAGCAAAATCTATTACATTGGACACCGTTGTTTCCTTGCAAAGGACAAGCCGCATCCTAGAAAATACCAAAGACATGTGTTCAATGCAAAGCATGAAAACCGTGATGCGCCAAAGAGGCTCACCGCCGATGAGTTGCAAGTGGAATTAGAGAAGGTCAGGCATATTACACCAGGAAACCATCCTGGTAATGGTAGCGGGAAAAGGAAGCGTGGCAGGGCAGAAGAGATATTATTGTTTACCCGCAGGTCCACTTTGTGGGACTTGGAGTATTGGAAAGATTTGGATCTGCGGCATAATCTTGATGTGATGCACATCAAGAAAAATATATGTGACAGCATTATCGGCACACTTCTTAATATTGAAGGCAATACGAAAGATACCTTAAAATCTAGGATTGATTTGACACACCTGCGTATCAGACAGGATTTGCAGGTGCAAGATGAAGGTAAACCACGGGATATGGCACCAACTGTGTACGTCTTGGACAAGGTAAAAAGAAAAGAATTCTGCGAGATCCTGTCACATGTGAGATTCCCACATGGATTTGCTTCCAACCCTGGAAGGAGAGTCAGTGCAGATGGAAACAAGGTACAAGGGTTGAAAAATCATGACTGCCACGTCCTACTTCAAAGGGTTTTACCTGCTATCCTTAGAGGATTGGGCCGCCCAGACATATACAGAGCAGTTGTAGAGTTGGGACAATTCTTCAGGGAACTCTACAGTAGAAATATCAGGATAGATGCTTTGGAGCGTCTTAGAGACAAGATACCAACTATCCTATGCGACCTTGAGAAGATAAATCCTCCAGCCTTCTTTGATGTGATGGTGCATTTGGATGTTCATCTACCTGATGAGGCACTACTTAGAGGTCCAGTACAGTATGGCTGGATGTACCCTATTGAAAGGCGGCTAGGCACTTTCAAGGTCTATGTTAGGAACAGAGCTAGACCTGAGGATTCCATTGCAGAGGCCTACATTGCTACAGAAGCGTTGACATTCTGCTCAAAATACATTGAAACAGTTGATCAGCTTAGCAAAGAGGTGGGTGAAGACAATCCCGGGCTCAATGTTTTCGATTATTTTGTTCAAGTTACACGAAAGAGTCGACAAGAGGACAAACCTAAAGATTTGGACAAAATGGTTTGGTATGTGCTGAATAACTGTCCTGAGATACTACCTTATATCAAGTAAGTTCTAAGTGTTGTGGCTTATACATCGTAATCTACTAAACTTGCAGCACATTCTTATATATTTAGATGTTTGACGCGATCACTATGTTGTGCAGCATCTACAAAAAGGAGTTACTACGGCAAAATCCAAGAAACATTGACAAACTGGTTATGGCGGGATTTGCGAAATGGTTCAAGAGCCATGTAAGCTTTTGAATTGCACTGTCTGTTTTTTTTAATATATTGAGTGCACAAGATGATCAGCTTGTCTATTTTCTAACCATAGGTTAAGAAGATGCGGGAGGATGGGCAGGCAGTTGATGATGCCCTTTACTCACTAGAAATGGGTCCTGATACTCGGGCAAGACATTATGAATCTTGTGTTGTTGGAGATGTGCTACAACACCCTTGCATAAGACGAAGGCAGGAAGACACAAAACAGTGCCATCATGAGCACAGATACTTATGACAAAGAGATAACTGAAATGTATGCTAACATAACAGACATTGTTCAGTTGCGGTATATCTCCAGTTTTGAGGATCACCGATGTGTGGTTCTATTGTGCTGTCGTTGTATAACCTGTTTTCCAGGATCGCAAAACCCAGAGCTGATGATTATTTCAAATCCATCAGTGTCAAGGCGGCGTACCAGACCAATGAGCCTTTTATTTTGGCAAATCAAGCAACACAGATATTTTTCTTGGAAGACACATTTGCACGTAGCGATGACTGGAGAGTATTGCAAAGGTTTGAGCAGAGGAATTCGTTTAATGAAGTTGCACAACAAGATGATGCTTACACTGCTCCTGATGTACAAGATAACACAGATGTTCCTAATATCTTTGAGAACCATCACGTCAATGACTCCGGCGAAAAGATTGCCTGTCGTGCTGTGGACATACAAGAGTTAATCAAGAAGAAGCCAACGTTCGAGGACGTTGAGGACGATGAAGAAGATGACACTGTGGGGAATTACGATTCAGACTGATACACATGGCGAAGATGTTGACGCTGCTGTTGCGGATGATGATTACATTGCTTTTGTCATATTTGCCTGTCAGAAGATGTTTTTTTATCTACTATGTGAAATTGTGTTTTGCTATGACAACTGAAACCTGATGAACATATTGTTTAGTATTTTGCTATGAGAACATCACTTGTTATGTATGCTGATTTGTGTTTGGTGATTGTATGACGACTAAAACATGATGACATTGTTGTTTAGTTGTAATCATATTTGGCTGTGAAACTTGAATTTGATGACATATTTTGCTATTGGACTGCAATTTGCTCGACGACTTCGAATGAGAACAAAGCTGACCCGACAGGGCCTCTGCTAATTTCTTTATTTATTACCAAAAGGGCCTCTGCTATTTATTTATTTATGAGCAAAAGGGGATACCCCCTGGTTTCCGTTAATAGAAATCATTAGATGTTCACAACACTACGCCCAGCCTGCTACACAGGTTTCATTCATTACTAGTTTCAGCAAAGTGCTCATGTCATAGCCACTGAATACATCACGAGTGCTACATACACTGCAAATAAAGAGACAATCATCCTATAGAGCACATCGATTTTTCCCATTATCTTCACAAGCTCTTTCATCTCCTCACTATTGTCAAGTCCGTTCAGCAGTTGTTGCTTGGCCATGATCAGAGGAACTGTATCTTTAACCTTCTGCTCTGCATCTTCCTCTTCTGTCGTTCCTTCAGTTACTTGTCCAACACCCCAACCTGCTGGTATTGGGATTCCTCAGCTAACCAAATAATCAGCGTAGTTGCATTCCCCCACATCAGCAACTTCCCAGAAATACAAATCACACGAATCTTCCCTTTTCTGCACGAATCAAATTGAAAGATCATCAACCAAACTATTAAAAAAATCAGCAACTGAAAGCAGCAGAACAACACTTAAACATATTATTACCCTATGATTTGGGCATTTGTAGAAGACTCAGCCATGGTTAAGGATTGTGGTTGAGACGCGACGGATGACTCTGCGTGATTTGCAGTAGTGGCACCACACCAACGGCAACGGGTTGCGATGAGCAATCGGCTGCGGTGCGCGTACCGGCGGGGGTGTGATGAGACCCACAGGCGATGGTACGGGTGGCGACTTGGCGCATATCTGGTTGTTCCCTGCTGAAGAGCAGGTAGACAAGCAGCCAGCGGACATGGTTGCTGCGGCCAGAGCTTCTGATGCTAGACAGAGTAAGTAGAGAAGAGGAGAAGCGAACGTTGGATATGTCAGTTTCTTTACTTGCAGAGTAGCATAGCACCATATATAGTCATAGTCTAGGTTTGGATTCGAACTAGCTACAGGAGCACGTCTCTCTTTCTTCTAAAACTCAGCCATGTCTCTTTACTGGTACACTAGCTTGTTCTGTACACCTTCTCAAGTCTTTGATTTTCTTTCCCTTTTTTGGGAGGAAGGAAGGAGGACAAAATTGAGAGTTCCTGGGACTCAAACCCAAGACCTCTCGGTTGAAAACCAAGGGTGCTAGTCACTTATGTGGCGAACGTTCCCAGGGAGGAGGATGGCAGACGAACGCATTTTCCTTGCAGTTTTAGTTGCGACACAAGATCGAACGGTCGCAGTTTCGGGAGTGTTATCAGGCAAACGAGCCCGGTTTTTCTTTTCTTCCTATATATAAAAAAAGTATGCTACTTTGTGTCGTCTTAGTCAAAAAATGATTGTGCCAACCTTGACCGTTGGATTGACATTCAACGTCTATCATGTTTCTTCAGTCTCTTCTTCCTCGAGCCGCCAAAGCCAAACCAGCGCCGGCGGCACCGCCTGCTCCCGCCTCCCACGACTGGCTGTGCTGCCGCGCACGCATCATGGCCACATTGCACCCTACAATTCTGCGCATCTTCCTCGGCTCCTATTCATTCCCGTCTGAGGCCTCATCATCATCCTCTGCCTTGGTTCGCTCACCACGGTGCCGCCCTCCGGTGTTGTCAACATTGTCAACAACCGAGAGGAATAAGGAGATGACTGTACATGGTGAGGATGACAGTAGGGACCCAGCAGCGCGCACAGTAGTTTTGTTTTTTCGGGATGGAGAAGGGTATCAACTGGGTTGTGCGGGACCTGTGGCCTGTCTAGCCCAGGCCTTTATTTCATATGTTTAGCACATGACCAGCCCAGTTTGTTTTTTTTTCTTTTTGAAAATGGCTAGCCAACTATTTTGTTTTTAGCAGAATAACCAACGAAGGCCTACTTGCTTTTCTACGCCCTGCTAGGCCGGGAATCTTTCAAGATGAGGAGGGATGCATTTTGCCCAGAAAATGGGGTATAAGTAATAAGAAATGGGCTATAAGTAATAATAAATGGGCTGTAAAATGAAAAAATACAGCAAACAGGCAATTAGTTCCAAAATACTTTTTTCTTTTGGATTTTGATATTTTAAATTTCATTGTTTTTGTGCGGGTAAAATTTCATTGAATTTAAATTAAGGTATATTTAGATTTAAAATTAATTTGAATCTGGCTAGAAATTTTGGGCTGTATGTTGTTTGGGACAGATTTGGATGCTGACTTGTGGGTCTACTAGGTTGACGTGTACGAAAGGCTTTGTCAACTTAGTCCACAAACGATTCTAGCAGCAGTGACTCTTGGATGTTAATCCAATGGCCGTGCTGCTTCTTCAATATCTGATCTTCTTGCTCCAGCCGCTCAAACCAGCACCGGTGGGACTGCCTGCTCCCACCTCCCGTGGCTGGCTGTGCTGCCGCACAGGCCGCACCGCCCCACCCTACTTCATTGCTGGCCAGGCCATTCCCCTATTCACCCACACCTCCTGTTATTTTCCGGCGACGGCAGCCAGACCAGTAAACCCTCGTACTCCCCACCGCATGGGCAACCATTGCCGAGTCTTCCCCGGCTCCATGTCGTTCCCTTCCTAGGCCTCGCCGTCGTCCACCGCCATGGTGCTCTCGGCGCGGCCTGGTCAACGTGGTCAACGAACGACATCCATCGGACGTGGACTATACGTGGAGAGGCTGACAGCTGGGTCCACGGTCGCACACAAGGAAATGCCTCCTTGTTACGTGCAAAATAATGATTCCTCCACCTGACAACTGGGACCCACCGGAAGGGCCTCTGTATTTTGTGGAAAAACATTCCCCCCGCTGATAGGTTGGACCCACCAGCTATATCTTCGCACGTAAGGAAGTGCCTCCTTATTACACACAAAAAAATGAATACTCCCTGCTAGCTGGGACCCACCATAGTGGGAGGCTGACTTGTGGGCCAACTAAATTGACGGGGACGGAGGGCTTTGTCAACTTAGTCAATATGAACGATTCTAGCTCTAGTGACCGTACGATGTCCATCCAACGGCCGTAGTGCTTCTTCAACCTCTGGTCTTCTTGCTCCAGCCGCCCAAACGAGTGTCGGTCGTGCCGCGTGCTCCTGCCTCCCATGGCCGGCTGTGATGCCGCGGAGGCCTCACCGCCCCCTACTACTCCCACCGCTGGCCAGGCCATCCCTCTACTCACCCACACCCCTGTTATTCTGCTGCGACGGCAGCCTCACACCGCAGCCGAACCAGTGAACCCTCGTACTCCTCTCCGCGCGGGCTTCCGCTGCCGCGTCTTCCCCGGCTCCACGTCGTCCCCTTCCTAGGCCTCGTCGTCGTCCACCGCCCTGGTGCTCTTGGCGCGGCGTGGTCAACGTGGTAAAGGAACGACTTCCATCAGAGGAGTACTGTACATGGAGAGATTGACAGCTGGGTCCATGGCGGCCGCAAGGAAGAGCCTCCTTATTAT
This sequence comes from Triticum timopheevii, assembly GCA_963921465.1. Taxonomy (NCBI): domain Eukaryota; kingdom Viridiplantae; phylum Streptophyta; class Magnoliopsida; order Poales; family Poaceae; genus Triticum; species Triticum timopheevii. The sequence goes on along the minus strand of OY997272.1, from coordinate 186,933,276 downwards.
GCACAAAATAATTATTCCTCCACCTGACAGCAGGGACCCCCCGGACGGGCCATCGTATTTCGCCAAAAAACGTTTCCCCCCTGACTGCTGGGACCCACCAGCTACATCTTCGCACGCAAGGAAGTGCGTCCGGGCAAAAAAAACGATTCGCCCCCCTGACTGTTGGGACCCACCAGCTACATCTTCGCATGCAAGGAAGTGCCTGACAGTCAGGACCCACCTGGTCGAATCGTACGTAGCATTGTCATTCTGGTCGCGAACGTGTATGTACATACTGGTTGATGTAGAGGCGCGCACGTAGCATGTACATGTACGTATAGCGGCCAGGGTGCAAGAAAGAAATACAGCCACGTACGTACATACGGGCGGGGTCTCGAACGCCTACTCGCGCATACGTACGGCTAGGACTCATGTACATGGCTGGGTCGGAACGGAGAAACTGCATCGTCGTCATGTTCATGGGGAGGCAACCGAATGCGTCGTGTTCATCGGGAGGCAACGGAATGTGTCATGTTCATGGGGAAGCAACGGAACGCGTGGCAGCCAACCGGTTTGGACGGAACAGGCGATGGAAACAAGGCCTGGCGTATCGCAGAATGGAGGAAACGACCTTGTGTTCGACCGGCCACATTTGAAACGGGGTCATGTTCATAGGGAGGGGTCTGGCGTACCGCAAAACAGAGGAAACGGACTTGTGTTGGACCTCCTACAGTCGAAACTTGGGTCCTGTTGATCGGGAGGGGTGTGGCGTACCGCAAAACGGAGGAAACGGACTTGTGTTGGAGCGCTACGGTCGAAACGAGGGTCCTGTTCATCGTGAGGGGTGTGGCGTACTGCAAAACGGGACTCCATAGGATACTGTTCATCTCCACCGTCGACCTCCTCCAGCCTCCACGGGCTACTGTTCATCCACCATCGACCTCCTCCAGCCTCCACCTGCGACTGTTCATCCACGGGCTCTTGTTCATCCAGCCTCCACCGCGCGCTACTCCACCGGCTACTGTTCAACCAGCCCTCTCCACAGGCTCCTGTTCAACCACCCCTCCACGGGCTACTGTTCATCCACCCCTCCACCATCTACTATTCATCCAGCCCTCCACGGGGTCGTCCTGTTCATCCAGCCCTCCACGGGGTCCTGTTCATCCAGCCCCAACCGGCTCGATCGATCGGGGTCATGTTCCTCCAGAGGCAACACCACGGGGTCCTGTTCATCCACCCCCACCGGGAACTGTTCATCCAAACCCCCCAGCAACGCTCACTGTTCATCAAGGGAAGGAGGTAGCAGGGTTCGATCGACTTCAGTTAGCAGCAGTAGCGAAGGAACCACTCGGGTTCAGTAACGTAGCTAGTGCAATCGCTCGGGTTCAGTAACGTAGCTAGTGCAATCGCTCGGGTTCAGTTAGAGCCCAACGCCTCGCTTGGGTTCAGTTAGAGCCTAACGCCTCGCACACATGCGTGTACATGTACGAGAGAAACGCGCATCGCCCGGCCCCCGACCACCCACTGTAACCGGGAACTCGCTGATATTTTTCTCGCCTTGCTTCTACCACGGTTTTTTCCGTCATGGACGGCCCAAAGAATGTCATGCAGCTGCGTCTCCGGCCCGCCCAGGACGAAAAGCCCATTTTCTGTCATGATTTTTTGTCATAGAAGTAGGAGCCCACCACATATATGATGATATCGGGTTTTGTCACAATTATTGTCATAGAAGTGTCATAAGTATGACAGGAAAAAAAATTGTTCGGCCCAAAATGTCACGGATGTGTCTTTTTTTTGTAGCAAGGATTTGTCACTCCGTGTTTCGGAGAGGTATCTCTGGGCCCTCTCGGTAATACTCATCACTATAAGCCTTGCAAGCATTGTAACTAATGAATTAGTTGCGGGATGAAGTATTACGGAACGAGTAAAGAGACTTGCCGGTAACGAGATTGAACTAGGTATGGTGATACCGACGATCGAATCTCGGGCAAGTAACATATCGATGACAAAGGGAACAACGTATGTTGTTATGCGGTTTGACCGATAGAGATCTTCGTAGAATATGTAGGAACCAATATGAGCATCCAGGTTCCGCTATTGGTTATTGACCGGAGACGTGTCTCGGTCATGTCTTCATAGTTCTCGAACCCATAGGGTCCGCACGCTTAACGTTCGATGACGATTGGTATTATGAGTTTATGTGATATGATGTACCGAAGGTTTTTCGGGGTCCCGGGTTTGATCACAGACATGACGAGGAGTCTCTAAATGGTCAAGACATAAAGATTGATATATTGGACGACTATATTCGGACACCGGAAGTGTTCCAGAGAAGTTTCGGATAAAATCGGAGTGCCAGAGGGTTACTCGACCCCCCCCCCCCCCCCCGAGGAAGTAATGGGCCTTAGTGGGCGGATAGGGGGGAGAGGGCCGCACCAGGAGATGGCACCCCCCCCCCCAAGGGGAGTCCTAATAGGACAAGGGTAGGGGGCGCGGCCCCTCTTTCCCTCTCCCTCTCCCTCTCCTTCCTTCTCCTCCTAGTTGGACTAGGAAAGGGGGAAACCTACTCCTACTTGGAGTAGGACTCCCCCCTTGGGCGCGCCCCTTGTGGCCGGCCGGCCCCCTCCTCTCCTCCTTCATATACGGGGGAGGGGGGCACCCCATGGACACACAAGTTGATCAAGTTGATCTTTTAGCCGTGTGTGGTGCCCCCCTCCACAGATTTCCACCTCGGTCATATCGTCGTAGTGCTTAGGCGAAACCTGCGCCAGTAACTTCATCATCACCGTCACCACACCGTCGTGCTAACGGAACTCTCCCTTGGCCTCAGCTGGATCTAGAGTTCGAGGGACGTCACCGAGCTGAATGTGTGCAGATCGCGAAGGTGTCATGCGTTCGGTACTTGATCGGTTGGATCGCAAAGACGTTCAACTACATCAACCGTGTTACATAACGCTTCCGCTTTTGCTCTACGAGGGTACGTGGACAAAGTCTCCCCCCGTTGCTATGCATCACCTAGATAGATCTTGCGTGATTGTTGGATTTTTTTTTTGAAATTACTACATTCCCCAACAGCTCCATCCTCCACATCAACGGCCCAGCGACGCCACCGGAGACGCTCCTCCGCGTCAAGCTGGAGCCTGCGTCCCCTCCCCACTTTCCCCGCACAACTGCGGTGTTCAAATTGGACATCGCATCGAGCAGGAGCCCCTCTCGCCACCTCCCTGGCACGTCAAGGAGGAGCGGCTCTTGCCGCCGCCCCTGCCCCATTTTTATGAAATTGCCGCCAAGGTGCATGGTCACCTTCCCCACTTCCTCGATGGCAGTAGCAGCGGGGGCAACAACTCGTCCTCCCAGAGCGCCCACTAATGGTGATAGAGTACACCAAAAGGGAGCGGCGACAGCGGGACAAATGTAAAGTGATGCGCCTTTAGAGTTTGCAGACTCCCGTCACCACACGTCATGGCAGACCAGGAGGTGGCATACGCATGGGACCTAGACCGCTCCAAGACGACGACGGAGATGAGCAAGCGCCATATTCGCCACCTCGACGAAGAGATGGCCAAGTACGGCCAAGAGTGATCTCTTTGCTAGACCGCTGCGACCGCTGTCTCCTCCAAGGCCCGCCGCCATCCACCCGACCACCTAGGTAAACCACTGTGTCATCTCTTCTTCCAGCTTGTCGCGGGTACGGCAAGATCAACCCGAGAGGGTGGCGAGTAGAGCGTCGTCGTGAAGTGGGATCCTCCATACATGCCCCAGAGTTCGAACCTAGTTTGGGTCCGCGGAACCCCAGACTTCGACAAAAACGATAGTGGCAAATCAGTAAGAGACATCATAGAACACACTATATCTAATAAAGTACGGTTACGACGTTCGGACACACCATTACGCTGTGGTGTTCCAGGTGGCGTGAGTTGTGAAACTATTCCACATTGTTTTAAATGAAGACCAAACTCGTAACTCAAATATTCGCATCCGCGATCAGATTGTAGAAATTTTATTTTCTTGTTATGATGATTCTTCACTCCACTCTGAAATTCTTTGAACTTTTCAAATGGTTCAGACTTGTGTTTCATCAAGTAGATATACCCATAACTACTCAAATCATCTGTGAAGGTGAGAAAATAACGATACCCGCCACGTGCTTCAACACTCATCGGACCGCATACATTGGTATGTATTATTTCCAATAAGTCATTAGCTCGCTTCATTGTTCCGTAGAACGGAGTTTTAGTCATCTTGCTCAGGAGGTATGGTTCGCAAGAATCAAATGATTCATAATCAAGTGATTCCAAAAGTCCATCCGCATGGAGCTTCTTCATGCGCTTTACACAACTATGACTTAAACGGTAGTGCCACAAGTATGTTGCATTATCATTATCAACTTTACATCTTTTGGCATCTATATTATGAATATATGTATCACTACGATCCAATAAACCATTCACATTAGGTGTATGGCCATAGAAGGTTTTATTCATGTAAACAGAACAACAATTATTCTCTGACTTAAATGAATAATCGTATTGCAATAAACATGATCCAATCATGTTCATGCTATACGCAAACACCAAATAACATTTATTTAGGCTCAACACTAATCCCGAAGGTAGAGGGAGTGTGCGATGTTGATCATATCAAACTTGGAAACACTTCCAACACACATCGTCACCTCGCCCTTAACTAGTCTCTGTTTATTCTGCAACTCTTGTTTCGAGTTACTAATCTTAGCAAATGAACCGGTATCAAATACCTAGGGGCTACTATGAGCACAAGTAAGGTACACATCAGTAACATGTATATCAAATATAACTTTATTTACTTTGCCATCCTTCTTATCTGCCAAGTATTTGGGGGCAGTTCTGCTTCTAGTGACCATTTCTTTTGCAGTAGAAGCACTCAATTTCAGCCTTGGGTCTAGCTTTGGGCTTCTTCACGGGAGCGGCAACTTGCTTGCTGCTCTTCTTGAAGTTCCCTTTCTTTCCCTTGCCTTTTTTCTTAAAACTAGTGGTCTTGTTAACCATCAACACTTGATGCTCTTTCTTGATTTCTACCTTTGCCAATTTCAGCATTGTGAAGAGCTTTGGGAATCATTTTTGTCATCCCTTGCATATTTATAGTTCATCACAAAGCTCTAGTAGCTTGGTGATAGTGACTGGAGAAATTTGTCAATCATTATCTTATCTAGAAGATTAACTCCCACTTGATTCAAGCTATTGTAGTACCTAGACATTCTGAGCACATGCTCACTGGCTAAGCTATTCTCCTCCATCTTGTAGGCAAACTCCTTGTCAGTGGTCTCATACCTCGCAACACAGGCATGAGCCTAAAATACCAATTTTAGCTCTTTCAACATCTCATATGTTCCATGGCGTGCAAAACGTCTTTAGAGCCCTGATTCTAAGGCGTAAAGCATGGCACACTAAACTATCAAGTAGTCATCAGATCAAGCTTGCCAAACGTTCATAACGTCTGCATCAGCTCCTCAAGTAGGTCTGTCACCTAGTGGTTCATCAAGGACATAATTCTTCTGTGCAGCAATGAGGATAATCCTCAAACCACGGACCTAGTCCGCACTATTGCTACCATCGTCTTTCAACTTAGTTTTCTCTAGGAGCGTATCAAAAATAGGGAGCTACATCGCGAGCTATTTATCTACAACATAATTTGCAAAGACATTTTTACTATGTTCATGATAAATTTTAGTTCAAATAATTAAATTACTAATGAACTCCCACTTAAATCAACATCCCTCAAGTTGTCTAAGTGATACATGATCCAAATCAACTAACCCATGTCCGATCATCACGTGAGATGGGGTAGTCATCAATGATGAACATCTTCGTGTTGATCATATCTACTATATGACTCATGTTCGACCTTTCGGTCTCCAGTTTCCGAGACCATGTCTGTACATGCTAGACCCGTCAAGTTTAACCCAAGTATTCCGTGTGTGTAAATCTGGCTTACACCTGTTGTATGTGAACGCGGAGTCTATCACACCCGATCATCACGAGGTGCTTCGAAACAACGAACTTTAGCAACTGTGCATACTCGGGGAGAACACTTTTATCTTGAAATTAAGTGAAGGGATCATCTTATAATGCTATCATCGTTCTAAGCAAAATAAGATGCATAAAGGATAAACATCAGATGCAATCAAAATATGTGACATAATATGGCCATCATCATCTTGTGCTTTTGATCTCCATTTCCAAAGCAACATCATGATCTCCATCGTCACCGGCGCGACACCTTGATCCCCATCGTTGCGTCGGGGTCGTCTCGCCAACTATTGCTTCTACGACTATTGCTAACGCCTAGAGATAAAGTAAAGCAATTACATGGTGCTTAATGATTGACACGCAGGTCATACAATAATTAAAAGATAACCCTAAGGTCCTGCTGGTTGTCGAATTACAAAACATGATCATCTCATACAACATCGTATAACACATCACATCTTGACCAAATCACATCACAACATACCCTGCAAAAACAAGTTAGACGTCTTCTACTTTGTTGTTGCAAGTTCTACGTGGCTGCCATGGTAACTAGCAAGAACCGTCCTTACCTACGCAAAACCACAACGGTGATTATCAAGTTTGTTATTTTTACCTTCTGCAAGGACCGGTCGTAGTTAAATTCGATTCAACTAAAGTGAGAGAAATAGACACCCGCCAGCCACCTTATGCAAAACAAGTTGCATGTTAGTCGGTGGAACCGGTCTCATGTATGTGGACATGTAAGATTGGTCTGGGCCGCTTCATCCCACAATACCGTCGATTCAAAATAAGACGTTGGTGGTAAGCAGTATAAACATCATCGCCCACAACACCTTTGTGTTCTACTCGTGCATATCATCTATGCATAGACATGGCTCTGATACCACTATTGGGGGATGTTGCATGGAAAAAATAATTCTAAGCACACGCAAGATCTATCCATGGAGATGCATAGCCACGAGAGGGGGAGAGCATCTTCATACCCTTGAAGATCACTAAGCAGAAGCCTTTATCAATGCGGTTGATGTAGTTGTACACCTTCACGATCCGTCCTGACCAAGTACCGAACATACGGCACATCCGTGTTCAGCACACGTTCAGCTCGATGACGTCCTCGCCTTCTTGATCCAGCAAGAGGGGTGAAGAACAATCTCCGCTAGGCTTTGCCAAGCACAACGGAAACTATGACGGAGGATAAACTAGAGGGGGCGGGGTTGCCGGCACACGGCTTGGTGAAATCTTGATGTGTTCACACGGAGGACAAAAGTTTTTACGGCGCGCGCAACGGCTATTTTTGTGCCCGAGTAAGAAGTTGCTTCACCAGGCGCTGCAAATTTTAGCGTGCCGCTGTAGCACTTCAGTAGGCACACTAAAATATAGAGCGTTGTTTGGAAGATACACATACGTACACAAAAGTTTAAAACAAGACATAGTCATATTTCAACCAACATAGTCATATTTTAACCAACATAGCCAGAGCATATTTCAACCAACATAGTTCATAGCATAGATAGTAAAAAAAACGGCAGCTAAACTACTCGTCGTCCTCCTCCTCCGACTCCGACTCGGTGGCGTCCTCCTCCGACTCTGATGTCGTAATGAAGGCGACAATCCATCGTTCATCGTTAGAGTCTCAGGTCGACTCTTCTTTGAGCTCAATGTTGAAGAGCGCGGCCACCATCCGCGTACGCCTGTCCTGCGATAGGCGGATCGCTCCGCTCTCCTTTGCGCGTAGAATTTGCACTCGTTGATGACGTCCTCTGGGACGCATTGGCGCCACACCGACATGGCCTCCTCGTCCATCTCAGCGATGCCGAGGCAACGCTCCCACCTCCCGTTGTCGCGACAGTCCTCGTCTGTGACAAGCCATGGGGGAGGCGCGAGCTCCTGTGCTAGCTCCAGCGTCGCCACCTCGGGGAAGTTCATCTCCCTACGAGCCCGCCGAAGGAGCCACGCTGCCCCGTCGTACACGCGGGCGGCCTCCTGGGCGGTGTATGTGCCGAGGCCGAGGCGACTCTCACCGAAGCGGATCTTGGTGTAGAAGGCACCGGAGGGGCGCACGCGAACGCCGTGGTATCCCGAACTTTCCCGCCGGCACGGCGGCATGGTGGCGCAGCAACAGCGAGGCGAGAAAGAAGAGGTGTGGTGAGGAAGAGCGGCGGAGAGGGCGCGTGGCGAGGCAGAGTGGTGGAGAGGGCGCATGGGGGAGGGGGTGTCGGTGTCAAAACCAACAGATCTCGGGCAGGGGGTCCCGAACTGTGCGTCTAGGCGGATGGTAACAGGAGACAAGGGACACGATGTTTTTACCCAGGTTCGGGCCCTCTCGATGGAGGTAAAACCCTACTCCTGCTTGATTAATATTGATGATATGGGTAGTACAAGAGTAGATCTACCACGAGATCAGAGAGGCTAAACCCTAGAAGCTAGCCTATGGTATGATTGTTGTTCGTCCTACGGACTAAAACCCTCCGGTTTATATAGGCACCAAAGAGGGTTAGGGTTACACAGAGTCGGTTACAATGGTAGGAGATCTACATATCCGTATCGCCAAGCTTGCCTTCCACGCCAAGGAAAGTCCCATCCGGACATGGGACGAAGTCTTCAATCTTGTATCTTCATAGTCCAGGAGTCCGGCCAAAGGCTATAGTCCGGCCATCCGTACACCCCCTAATCCAGGACTCCCTCAGTAGCCCCTGAACCAGGCTTCAATGACGACGAGTCCGGCGCGCATATTGTCTTCGGCATTGCAAGGCGGGTTCCTCCTCCGAATACTTCATAGAAGATTGTGAACACAAGGATAGTGTCCGGCTCTGCAAAATAAGTTCCACATACCACCGTAGAGAGAGTAATATTTACACAAATTCAATCTGCTGACGTATTCCGTGGCGTGACACCACACCACGGCCAAGCCTTTATTCGAATCGTTTTTACTGTCCCACCTCAGCGCGTTTAGCGAGGCGGTTTCCTTGGCACATCTTGTCAAAGCAGAGATCGTGTCCCCTTATTCCGGGATTCTCATCAATATGGGCGCGGGTAACCCAGTCGTGCCCGTTGGCACGTCTCCTCTATCGAAGGCAAGTCCCGAACGGTCACGGGGAAGGCTCTTGGTATTCAACCTCTTTATAAAGAGACCAAGGCTCCACTCCTTTCTTTCAATCCCAATCGAATCCGCCCCTTGCCTCGAGTTCCAACACCCAAAGCTCCAGATTCAGGCGCTTCGGACCTTCGATGATGTCCGGCTCCGACCTGCAAGGCCGGTGGATGCCTTCCTCCGTTACGGAAGAAGACGTGCTAAAGCTAAGAGATGCCAGGTATCTAACCGGCGAAATTTCGCATAGGTTGCCTGCCCAAGGGCAGGTTATTCCCACTCCCAAGCCTGGTGAAAGCGTGGTGTTCGCGTCTCACTTCCTTCGGGGGCTAAGCTTCCCGATGGACCCCTTCGTGAGGGGGCTCATGTTTTATTATGGGTTGGAATTTCACAACTTGGATCCGGAGTCCATCCTCCACATCTCATCGTTCATTGTCGTATGCGAAGCCTTCCCTGCATTACCCCTCACTTCGGATTGTGGCTCAAGACCTTCAAAGTGGAACCGAAGATGATCAAGGGGCAGCAGGCAGAGTGCGGAGGGGTTGTTATAAGCAAGAATGCTGATGCTCCGTGGTCCGAGGGCTCTTTTCAAGAGGAGCTCAGCCTATGGTAACAAGAGTGGTTTTATATCACAGCTCCCAGGGGCACCGAATGGGTGGCGTCACCTGCCTTTCGCTCGGGTCCTCCACCGCGGCTAGCGTCATGGGTCAATAAAGGACTTGAATGGGGGCCTTCCAAGGACGTGCCCTTGTTGCAGGGCCGCATTCAAGACCTCCTAGAGAGAGAGAGAGATCACTCTGGTCGTAGTAGCGCAGGTCATGCTGATTCGTCGCACCCTGAACTGCAAACGTCGCCCCCTCCGCCTGTGGGAATTTAACCCGGAGGGACCACGAGCTCTCCAACATTTTATGGGCGCGACGCCCATGGAGATGTACAAGCTTTTCTTCGGATCACAAGCGATGTCTCCAGACTTGACCGAGGACACAGGTCTGAGCTGCATTCACCCGGATACTCAAGTAAGTAGCCCTGTATCTGGACACGCTATCCCATATTTATCGCAAACTTGCCCTTTAAAAGAGTTGTCCCTTGAACAGGAGTGGATAGCGAAAGCAAAGTTAATCAGGTGTCCGGCCCCCCTCCCTGAGACCACGCCGGATCCCGTGTTAACCAGGATGCTGGAGGTTGCGCCTTTGGAAGAAGGTGAAGGGGGGAACAAGGAAGCTACCGCCTCCGCGAAGGAGGCTGTCAGTAAAGGAGGGATCGAGAATCCCTCCATCCAAGGGAAGAATAGGACCGCCTCTGAAGACCCGGAGACCATGGTGTCAAAGCGGGGGAAGAAATCTTCGTCAGAGGGTCCTGCGCCGAGAGATGCCTCGGCCGCATTGTGCCCCCAAGGGGATCAGCCCTCCACCAAGCCATAAGTAAAAAGGGGAGTTTTTTTAAAAATAAAGGATATCCCTGCCCTATTTCTAATGAAGATAACCGAAATTTTACCTTGTAGTTCGGATCTCAGCCCTTCTCAGCAGAGCTCATCTTCAGGGGATCTTCGTCCGGAGATGATGGAGAGCGAAACGCCTCCCCTTGCCGTACCGTCTTGCGAGGCGGGCGACCCTGAGGTGTCATCGCGGAGGGTTTCTCTGAGTACGGCGGGGCCGGAAGGCAGTCGTATGTCCCCCCAAAGCCCTCCGTGTCCGACCTTCGAAGAAGGCCATCGGACAAGTCCGGCACCACCTAGTGTACGGTCGGAGGAGCTGAAGGATCTGCTCGGGCGAGCGTCTATCTCAGAAGATCACCATGCGTTAATGGGTACGGTGATTGAAAGGATTTCATCCGCTGAGAGCGGATTGCACGAAGCTGTCAGAAGTTTACTGACAGGTTTTGAGGTACGCAAAATGATGTACCTTCTGACAGTTCCGCATATAAAATGCGCCCTATGTAGATAGTAGCCCCTGAGGCTCGGTGTGTTGTCAAAAATGACAGCGCGCCGAGGATCGTAATCCCAGGTATAATATGTCTCCCTTCCTATGTAGGTGGCGAAGTGTCCGGTGGCTAGCCGGACTGATGAATTTGCTGAACTAAAGCGGCAACTTGACGTGGCGGATGCCGACATCGCGCTTGTCAATAAGCGGCTTGACGAGTCACAAGGTATGCGATTTCTCCGCGGACAACTGGTAAGGGAGCTTGATGCCCGTGCCTTACAACATGTATGCTTGATGCAGATGGTGCCGCTGCCATGGAGAACCTTCGGGCGGAGCTCACCCGGGCCAAGGAGCAGGCCAGAAAGAGTGATGCGGCTGCCTTGAAGGCGGCTGAAGAGCTAAAAGCCGAACAGGCTGCTCACTGCCGAAGCAAGAAGGAAATGGCCGAGATGGCCGTGAAGTTGAAGAATGCTGCCGACCGCTGCAATCTTCTTCAAAAAGAAGATCGAGCGGTACAAGAGGACCTGAAGAAGGCCACTACCGAGGCCAAGGATGCTCGTTCTACGATGAGAGCTATGAAGGAGGAGCTGCGTCAGGCCGGAGATATCGCGGCTGGAAAGCCCTTTCTGCTGCAGAGGAAATTCTTGGATCCTAAATATGCTCAGTTGGACCGGCTGTGGAGTGCGGAGGATGCTTGTCTGGACTTGGCGGCAAGTGCCGCAGACGCGGCCGAACACTTCCGAGATCAAAAGGATCACGAAATGGAAAAGGTTTTTTGGTCGCAGTTCCATAATCTAGAGCGCCCACTTCCATTAACCGATCGCTTGGCCGAATGGGCGGAGCTGAATAGGTTATCCGGACTTGCCATGAAGGATGTCGTGAGTCTTTTGTGGCCGGAAAGGCCCGAGCCGAAGAGTTATTTTGGCTTGGTGCAGCAGTTCCTTGGTGCGGTGCCGCATATCAATGCAATGAGGAGGTCGGCATGCATAGAGGGTGCGCGGATGGCTCTTGCCCGTGTCAAGACATACTGGGCGGAGATGAAGGCCACCGATGTTGCATCCCAAGATTCGGACGGAAGCCGAGTACCTGTCGAGCACTATTTTCAGGAAGTTCTGCAGGACGCTCATTTAATAGAGACGCGGTGCTCGAAGGATATTATGTTCGAATAACATGTATTATTGTGAAACAATATATCGATGGAATATAAAAGCTTTTTATACTTGTGCCTTTCATGAATTAAAATGCCTCCTGTGCGGCCGCTAATGTATATGTATATATAACCTGAAAGATGGCAGTCTTCAGCTTCAGCCCCCATGCATATAATGCGGGGGTGTTTGCAAAAGGCGCATTTTCACACTTGATCCAACGTCTTGGTCCTATAAAGAAGGTGGTAGCGCGGCAAACTAGGCAACCGGACTATAATTCTTTATCACTTTCACTTACCCATAGGAGTTTGACAGTGGAGCTACTATATAGCCCCTAGGGGCACCGCGCTCACCCGAATTCGGGGCGCGTATGTGCCTGACCGGGAAACGGCCCTTCGTCAAGGCGGAGGAATCCTAAAGATTCCGCGGGTCATTGAGTGGTTGACCAGTCTCATGCTATATCATGACAGTCAGTTTTCGGCTTTCTCTACTGAGGTGCTCGCCTGGCCGAACCGGGGCACAATCGCAGTAGTTCTCCTGGTGCCGCCTTAGCCGATAGAGCGGAACGTAAGGCAGCAAAACACAGGAGCCGGGCAAACCCAACATTTGACCAAAGACATGATTCGGAGCTGATGCATATAAGGCCTAACTCGAGACGCCGAACACTCCCTAAGGTATTCGGTCTTTGTGAAAACGGGCCGAACAACGCCCTTGGTAATAAGCCCCTGGTGTCCAGGTACGCGCAAAATTCTGACGTGGCCCATGCCAAAACGCCAGCCTCCTCCTTGGTTATAGCAAGAAACCAGGGGATGTGTATCAACAAGAGACAGTAAAAAAGGTTTACGCAGGGTCTTAATTTAAAAAGAATCCTTGTCACGGATCCCTACTGCACGTCTGCGCCTTTGTCTCCATTGTGCCGTATCCTGGACGGGTGTAGCACGGTGTTCATCTGTGAAAAAGAGGAACTTAGTTGAAAAAGGTCGTGTGAAAATGTACGTTATGTTAAATAAACAAAGTACGATTCAAAAAATGAATAAATTGAGCTTTATTGTCTCTTGTTGTACATGCGCGGAGCCCCTTATACAGGGGTATGCGGCTAGTAAGCCCTTGTATGTTTATGCCGGACTCGTCTAGCCGTGTCCGGGGTCTGAACGACCTGTTTAGGTGCTTTGATCGGTGAAGCCAGTTTAGTGTGTGGCTGTCAAGGCAGTCACACAATCTTCCGCGCTCGAGGAACACTCGGTATTTCCCTTTAAGGAGATGATGCCTCGTGGATCGGGCATTTTAAGTGTAAGGAATGCATAATGCGGTATTGCGTTAAAGCGGGCGAAAGCTTCACGTCCCAGTAGAGCTTGGTAGCTACTTGTGAATGGGGCGAGGTGGAAGGTTACTTTTCGCGGCGGAAGTTGTCGGGTGAGCCGAACACAACTTCTAGCAGTAGAGAGCCCGTATAATGGGCATATGGGCCTGGCATTACCCCTTGAAAGGAAGTGTTGCTATGGCGAATTCTGGTTGGGTCTATCCCCATTTTGCGGATTGTGTCCTGATATAGCAGGTTTAGATCACTGCCGCCGTCCATTAGGACTTGTGTAAATTGGAGTCCGTCGATTATCGGATCTAATATCAAGGCATTCCATCCTGCATTCCGGATACTTCTAGAGTAATCCTGATGGTCGAAGGTGATTGGTTTTAACAACCAGTGGCGGGACTCCTCTGGGATAGGCCGTATGGCGTGTATCTCTATGGGCGCCATTCTGTTTTTCCCATTTGTCACGTAAAGTGAGTTTACTGTTTTGACTTCTTGTGGGAAATTCTTTTGTTTTCCAGTGCTCTGCTTGTGGGGTTCGTCATCATCCTCGCTTGGTGTGTCAAGCCCCTTGTGTTCGGCGTTGAGTTTGCCGGACTGCTTGAAGACCCAACAATCTCTGTGGGTATGGTTTGCAGGCTTCCCGGGAGTACTATGGATTTGGCATATCTTGTCCAAGATTTTGTTTAAGTTAGATAGCTCGTCCCTGTTATCCTTAAGGGGCAGTCTTTTATGATTCTGTCGTGAGCTTTTGAATCCGGCGTTGACTGCCGTGCTCTTCGGGCTGTTTCCCTTTGTCCGGCGCTGGTCCTTGCTGCGTCGCAGTTTCCCGTCTCCATCCCTGACTTCGGATGTACTTGGGTCGCTGGTGTTGCATCTTGCCAGCCAGCTATCCTCTCCCGCGCAAAAGCGGGTCATGAGGCTTGTTAATGCGCCATTGTTCTTGGCTTTTCTTGGCCGAGGTGTCTAGCGAGCCATTCGTCTTGGATGTTGTGTTTGAAAGCTGCTAAGGCTTCGGCGTCCGGACAGTCGACTATTTGGTTCTTTTTAGTAAGGAATCTGTTCCAGAATTTGCGGGCTGACTCTCCGGGTTGTTGAGTTATGTGACTTAAATCGTCTGCATCTGGAGGTCGGACATAGGTCCCTTGAAAATTTGCCCGAAAAGCATCCTCAAGCTCTTCCCAACTTCCAATGGTGTTTTCGGGGAGGCTTTTGAGCCAATGCCGGGCTGGCCCTTTGAGCTTGAGGGGTAAGTATTTTATGGCGTGGAGGTCATCTCCTCTAGCCATGTGTATGTGGAGGATGTAATCCTCGATCCAGACTCCAGGGTCTGTTGTTCCGTCGTATGCCTCTATGTTTACGGGCTTGAATCCCGCTGGAAATTCATAATCCAGAACCTCATCGGTGAAACATAGGGGGTGTGCGGCACCCCTATATTTAGGTGTACCATAATATTCGGATACTTGATGTGTTGCATTGCTTACTAGAGCTTGCTTTCTTGGCCCATAGATAGATCTAACTGGGCCATCTTTTTGATGTGAATCCGTGTGCGGATCGCGTGCCGGCTTGTGTGCGGCGCCGTTTGCCGCTCTATGTTTGCCATGGGGTCGTCTATCCGACCGGATGGTCTCCTTGTTCTCTGATTGCGGGGGCTCTACGGCCTCCTCATCAAATTCGGGCAGTAGTTTTCGCTTCGGGTAGCTCTTTGTTCGGCGACTATCGCCGTATTTTTCTGTGGTGTTGAGTACTTTGCTCCATCTGATTCTGAGTGCATCTTCCGCTGTTTTGAGCTTCCGCTTCTGCTTTTTCAGGCTACGCGCAGTGGCGACGAGCCTTCTGTGGAGGTTCTTCTGCTCCAGCAACTTGTCCGGCGTGAGATCGTCCGAACTGTTATCTTCACCGGGGACGGGTTGTTTATCCAGATTGTCTTGTTCGGACGGTTGCTTGATAGCATGTTCGTCGTCCACCGGTTCGCCCTGCTCTATGGCTGGGTCTGTATGGCTGCTGTCTTTATCGAGGCGGGACTTTGCGCGGCGCTTACATCGCCGTTTTGACTGCTTTTCAAGGGAATGATCCCTCGTGGCGTCCCGTTGTTCCTCGTCGTCGCTTCCTTTAGGTGTGTCCACCATGTATACGTCGTGAGATGAGGTGGCTGTCCAGTGCCCTATAGGTGCTGGTTCATGTTTGTCTCCTACATCGTCGTCCATACCGTCGATGTCTTCGGAGTCGAAGTCGAGCACGTCGTTTAAACTTTCGACGGTGGCTACGAAGTGGGTGGTGGGTGGGAGTCGAATTTCTTCGTCGTCCGCATCCCAACCTTGCTGACCATAGTCCGGCCAGGGCTCTCCTGATAAAGAGAGAGACTTTAGTGAATTCAGGATGTCGCCAAAGGGCGAGTGCTGAAAGATGTCCGCGGTGGTGAACTCCATGATCGGCGCCCAATCGGATTCGATTGGCAGGGGCGCGGAAGGTTCGGAGTCCGGAGAGGAGTCCGGCACCTTGGAGTCACGAGCTTCGCAAAGGACAGGGTTGGTGTTCAGCTCAATCGCCTTAGAGATTGCAGCCCCCGAGGCGGAGTCCAGCCACCCGTCCTTGATCGGCGCAATCGGCTCCGAACTAAGGGTCGGAGCGGGCACTGGTGCGGCCCCCAGGGCACTGTTCGGCGGCAGAGCTAGATCATGCCCATCGTGACAGTGCGGCGCGCTTGGCTGTGGCTCGAACCCGTCGAAGATCAAGTCTCCGCGGACGTCGGCCGTATAGTTCAAACTTCTAAATCTGACCTGATGGCCAGGGGCGTAGCTTTCAATCTGCTCCGGATGGCCAAGCGAATTGGCCCGCAGTGCAAAGCCGCTAAATACGAAGATCTGTCCGGGAAGAAAAGTCTCACCCTGGACCGTATTGTTGTTGATGATCGGAGGAGCCATCGGGCCTAAAGATGACGACACAGAGGAACTCTCAATGAAAGCACCAATGTCGGTGTCAAAACCGGCGGATCTCGGGTAGGGGGTCCCGGACTGTGCGTCTAGGCGGATGGTAACAGGAGACAAGGGACACGATGTTTTTACCCAGGTTCGGGCCCTCTCGATGGAGGTAAAACCCTACTCCTGCTTGATTAATATTGATGATATAGGTAGTACAAGAGTAGATCTACCACGAGAACAGGGAGGCTAAACCCTAGAAGCTAGCCTATGGTATTATTGTTGTTTGTCCTACGGACTAAAACCCTCCAGTTTATATAGGCACCGAAGAGGGTTAGGGTTACACAGAGTCGGTTACAATGGTAGGAGATCTACATATCCGTATCGCCAAGCTTGCCTTCCACGCCAAGGAAAGTCCCATCCGAACACGGGACGAAGTCTTCAATCTTGTATCTTCATAGTCCAGGAGTCCGGCCAAAGGCTATAGTCCGGCCATCCGGACACCCCCTAATCCAGGACTCCCTCAGGGGGGGCTGGTTTTATAGCGCGCGCGTCGACACGCGCCAAAACTGCCGCATGCACACCCGCTTTTTCCTACATGCGCCCATTTTTTTTTTGCGTGCCACTTCTTCCCGCGCCCGCTGGAGCCCGCCGCGCGGGTGCACGCGCGCTAAAAGCCTTGTTTTTCACGCGCGCTTTTTATTTGGCGCGTCCGTTGAAGATGCTATTAATGTATACCCAAGTTCTAGTATTAAAGCGACCATTTGCGCCAAGTTCAAGCACCATCGGTGTAATTGACTCAATATCTAACTACGCAGGATGACACACTCTGAATAGGCTAGTTGATATGTACTGAAACACTTCAATGTATACCACAAGTTCTAGTAGCAAAGCGACCGTCTGCGCCAAATTCAAGCAAGACAGGTGTAATTGACTCAATATGCAACTACACATGATGACACACTCTGAAGAGGCAAGTTGACATGTAATGGACCACTTTGTACACACACTGAATTTCTGTATGCATGTCAAAAAAATACATGTGTAATGGTAGCCAGAAATTGTGAAGTATGCATCTCACCAAAAAACACATCTGGAAGTTTTTTTTTTGAAAATAAGGCAAAAGATTTGTCATTTTCAATGATTAAGGAAGAAGGTTAGACAAATAGCCGCAAAGCGGGGAACAGGGGACTACTCCTGCGGTATTACAATACTCAAGTAGGTGGTATCGGCCGTAGCCCAAAGATGGGCCTCATTTTTTATCTTAGCGACGACCACCATTATTATAGCGGCGGTGTTGCGGAAGAATGCAACACCTTTGAAAGTTATTTTTTAATAGAGCTACTATAAGTACGACAAATCATGTATGATTTTCGTACGATAGTGCATGGGGCCGTCCGATCAGTTCAATGAAGGACGAAAATTGTACATAGATCAATTCCGTTTTAAATGAACGTGAAATGCTTTAAAACACCGTGGACATAACTTAGAATGCTATGACATATTTTTGAAAGCCTCGTGTGCACCCTCAACACCACCATCCATCCATCATCAATACTTTCACTTACATTATACAGAGGTTGCGTCAATTAATTCGGACTAAAGGGAGTAAATAAATCCTTCTTTTTCTGCGAAAGGGAGGGAGTAAATAATCGATCAGCAGACTCACACAACAAACACATAGATAGCAACGCGACCAGTCATCTGCACTGTAAACATTATCTTCTCTTTACGAAAAATCTGGAGTTGAGAGCAAAACGTAGAGATGCATGTGCCGTCCTGGCGTGGCCGGGGGAGCAAGGACACTGCACATAAAACAAGCCGTGGTGGCGATGGCGACTTCGGTGAGGGCAAAACGGCAGTGTCACGAGGTGTGAGCGGCAAGAAAGGGACCATGCTTGCACCTACCACCATGGACACACACCCACCCCTCGTGCCATGGTTTTGTCCCTCCTCCCCTCCTCCTCCTCCTCCTCCTCTCCTTTAAGTCCGCCCACCCTACGCATACGAGGCCGCCATACAGATGACACCCCAGATAGGGGAAGTACATATGCATGGCAGCAGCGGCCACTTCTCTCCCCTACCCCTATCTCCGCGCGGCTCCATGTCCTGCTAGAACCGCTACCATGGACGGACGGACGGACGGACGGACGGACGCCTTTGCTGGTGTGAGGGACTGAAGCTGCCAGCATGATCTGCTCGTCGAGCATGCGAGCCGAAACGCGTTCCATCGCGCGGGGTTTATATATCTTGGAATTTTGGCTCCATCAGATCATGCTGCAGCTTCATTTTCTCACGGCCACCAACGGATATATAGAGATTGTTTTCTGGTTTCTCTTGCGTAAGTAGGCGAGCTTTCGTGGAAGGTAAATGCTTGCTAATTTTGGTGTTGTTTGTCCTGCCTTCTCCTTCTGTTTCTGTTTATCAGTGTGTTCTTTTCGTTTTCATGCTTCATTTTTTTCCTCAAGAGGTTCTCTCATAGTACAAAATCTCCCGGCCCTTTCCAGCTTCCCAAGAGGTTCTCCAATGGTGTCTAGTTTATTGCACTTGCACTAGTTTAATCCTCTTGCGTATACGATCAAATTAAGATGGCTTTCTTAGCGGAAGGTAAGGAAAACTGAAATTTATGCCCCCACACATGCTTCACTTTCTGTTTATTTATTTATTTATTTTCCTTTTTGGCGAAGGAAGATTGTAGGATACCCGGTATAATAATTAGGAACCCAAATTGAAGTTCATGAGGACTTTGGAGCCCAATCCAAATTGGAGTATTGCTAACACTTGTGTTTTGTTGATATCTTAATGAGATCGCTTTGCATACAGAATCTTGCTCGACGCTTCCACGGTTCCACCTACCTTTGCTTTAGTTCTACAGAAATTCAAACTGGATAGTTTAATTGTTGTCTCTCTTAACATGGAAACCTTTTAGCCATTCAGTACTGGATTTTCAGTGGTGTTGAGCAGAAGTGCTAGCTCATCGAAAAATAATCATGGCAATGGCAGTCGATTGTATCTTTTGGCATGCATTTGTTTTTTTGCTGTATGGCGGAAATTGCAATGTGAGACCCTTCAAGAGAGAAAAGATGCTGGAGTTAATGTACGATTACGAAGAGATGAACGAGACAGACAATGCAATAACTATACCAAATTTAAATTAAGTATTTGGTAATTGAGTTGTCGGCAAATGGTATAGGAGAAAACCACAATAAGGTACAAATTAACCAAATATGATCATGTGCAATCAGATTCCTTGCCTCCAAAAGGGCATGCAACTCATACGCTGGGTTCACTGACATAACATATAATAAGGCTCTGATGTTTGTGCTTAACAGCGACATAGCATCATGCTACTCCCCTAGACCTCTAGGCTTCCTGTTGGGCCACAATAGCAGGCACGTTCAATGGCAGCCTAGCTTTTGATACGTAAGTGGTGCATGTTTGCCATCTAAATACTACAGCGATAGTTGTCTCTGAAAAATAATGGCCACAGCTGTTAGGCCTTTATTAGCTTGCGCCTTGCAGATTATTTCCAGCCATGTATTTTGTGTAGTTCGCGCCTTTTCAGCCATATGTATTATTTCAGCCATGTATTTGGGTGCCTGTGCGTGCATTCAGAAAGTGGATCAAAGCATCAAAACAGATAAAGAGGATGGCGGAGCAAGGCCCAAGGTTTGTCCTCGACATCTTCAGCAGTGAGAGAACGGGATTGATAAACCATGAGAGAAACATGTCCGTCTAAAATAGTTTCAGAATGTCCAAAAGAAATGGCAACGTGAGAAATGGACATACCTCACCCCGACGCGTCACGTGTGTTCGCCCATGTGTACGCCCAATGCTATTTGGAAGATAAGGTTTCATTTCAAACTAAACAGAGCAAACAGCACAGAAGGAAACCGGAGACAAAGACTTTGAGCTTAAAACCATACACATCCACAGGGGTACGTTAAATTCCAGTCACATCACTTCACACGCACAGAGGAAGTTGATAATTATTCACGACTCATCTACTAGCAAAAATTGGCGACAAGCCTATCTCAAAGTTTCCTTGGGACATATAACGTTCCAGCGTTACACCGAGATGAGATCACAAACAAAAGGGGCACGCAGCAAGCTGATAGGTGAAACCGAATCAACCTACGCCTCGTCAAGGGCAAGAACACCTGGGAGGGGCTTGCCTTCCAGCAGCTCCAAGCTCGCGCCACCGCCGGTGGAAATGTGGCTCATCTTGTCGGCCAGCCCAGCCTTCTCAACAGCAGCAACGGAGTCACCTCCACCAATGATGGTCGTGACACCCTTCCCAGTAAGCTCAGCCAACTGCTTCGCGATCGCCTGAGACAAAGGACAGTTGTCATTAGCAACAACAACAAATACGAGATAGATGAATGTACGTTATGTGATATTGTACTAACATCAGTGCCTGCGGCAAACTTCTCAAACTCAAAGACTCCCATAGGACCATTCCAGATAACAGTCTTGGTGGTGTCCAGGGCTTCTGCGAAAGTCTTGATGGAATCTGGGCCAACATCCAGACCCATCCAACCATCAGGGATAGCAGTGGCAGGAACAATCTGAAAAATGGTATCAAGGGTGACAATCAGCACAAATGTCAGTTGAATTACACTGAGCCTTTGAAACTACTACTTTTTGGAGTAAAAAGTGCTATCACAAGGACCATCCAAGGGGTAAAATGAACAAACCTTGCTTTCGGCATCTGCTGCAAACTTGTCAGCCACAACGACATCAGTCGGAAGCAAGAGCTTAACACCCTTGGACTTTGCCGTTTCGATCAGTGAAGTTGCCAGTTCAAGTTTGTCTTCCTCCACAAGAGACTTTCCAACAGCTAATCCCTGGGCCTTGTAGAATGTGAAGATCATACCACCACCAAGGATGAGGATATCAACCTTGGCCAGCAGAGACTCGATCACACCAATCTTGGATGAGACCTTTGATCCACCAACAATGGCAGCAAATGGCTTCTTTGGGTTGGCAACAGCTCCGACAAGATAGTCAAGTTCCTGGAGTAATTAAAATAATTAGATATCTTGCTATTTTGTTCTGAAATATACTAGTACCAATGATTTCTGGAAAACCTAGTCAGGATCCATGTACTGACTTGCACACCAAAGGATACTTTGTTTTCTTAAGATTTCAAGCAAATGATGTGCAGGAATGAGAGTCATTTCAGCTGGTATACCTTCTGCATGAGGAAGCCAGCAACAGAAGGCCTCAAAAACTTGGTTACACCCTCTGTTGAAGCATGAGCCCTATGTGCAGTGCCGAAAGCATCATTTACATAAAGGTCAGCAACTGATGCAAGCTTCTTAGCAAACTCAGGATCGTTCTTCTCTTCCTCCTTGTAGAATCTAACATTCTCTAGGAGTAGAACACCACCATCTGGCAAAGCAGCAGCCAATTTCTCAACTTCTTCACCGATGCAGTCAGGAGCCATCACAACCTATTGACAGACATAAGACGATGTACACATATAAGTGCTCTCAGAAAGAAACCGGAATTGCAAGATACTAGCGTCCCATGACATACTTCAAGTCCAAGGAGCTCAGACAAGCGTGGAACAAGAGGCTTCAAGCTGAACTTGGGGGTGACACCTTTTGGGCGGCCCTGAAGTTACAACAATGAATTACATTAGAGAAAGGAAAAAACAATAATCACACTTAGTACATTTGACAGTTTTTATCATGTTCCTCGTCATATCAGGTGACATAAGTAGCATAATGTTTTTTACAAAAAATGACAAGTAATCCAAAAATCACAGCGTAAAATTGTCTGTTGGCAATGCAAGTTTAGGTGAAAGCAACACAGTTTAGCCTGGACAGTCTATATAATGGTACGAAATGTTAAAAGGCCACATCATCTTTTATCAATACATCTTCAAGTTACCAGGAACCAGATAACCGATAGCATACCAGCCCATCAGATGTCCTAATACTACTTGGCTATGCAGACAGCATCAAACAAAAAATTTACTGAATGTCACACATGAAATGTGGAGGTGCAAACAACTTGAAAGATTTTTGTAACTGCCTCCTACTAAGAATCAGAACACAACAATGAATAACCACAACTGAAGACGTTCATTTTTGGCAGAGGAATATAATTAACCACCAAATCTGTTAAAAGTGAAAAAGGAACAAGTTGGGCAGTCATCCTTAAATTCAATCGCCTCACAACTGACATAAAACAAGCTGATCGCCAATGCATATTATAACTTAGGTTCATCATTACAATGATGACTACCATAACTGTGCAGAAGACACAAACTGGTTCAGATAGTATGGCAATATTATCGGTCAAGTTGAAGGGGGCATCAACTGAACCTCACTGTAAAGGTAAACTAATAACAAGCAGAAACTGACATAATTCAAGGGTTGCAAGACTGACTTTAAATTACAGACTTGCATATGCGAAATTAACTGAGAGCAAAACTGAACAACTTTTGCCACATGTTCACATCGTTGCACATAACAAACACCAAAACTGTAGACATGTGCAAATGGCTACAATCCTAACAAAACTAACACCAAAATTGCAGACATGTGTAAACGGCTACAGTTCTAAGAAAACTACCCAATATTTATCTCCACTGATCTTACTCCTGAAGCTCAAAACGATCACACATATCAACTTGACCGCATCCAATGCTATCAGGAATCACACATCCGATCCCCATAAATAAATCCAAGGCCAACTCCTTATCGGCTGCTAGCATGCGGTATAATCTCGGATCAACGAGAGTGGGTGGGTTGGGATGCTCACCAGATGGCTGGCCAGGATGACCTTGGCGCCCTTCTCGAGGAGGTACTTGATGGTGGGGATGGAGGCGCGGATGCGGGTGTCGTCGGTGATCTTCTGGGCGTCGTCGAGCGGCACGTTGAGGTCGGCGCGCACGAACACCTTCTTCCCCTTGAGATCCGCCTCCCCGAGGGTGCCCACGCTCCTCTTGGTCGCCATCCCTGCAACGAAACAGACGCCGCGAGCGGTCAGAGGCCGGCCCGCGAGGGAGAGAGGCGGCCGCGGATCGCGATCGGAGAAGGGGGGGGAGGGCTCACCGTCGAGGAACCGGATCGAATCGGCGGCGATCTGGGCGAGGTGGTCGCTGGATTGGAGTGGCGATGGGCTTGGCTTTGGTTTGGATGGATGTGGCGACGCTGCCCGTGCGCCCCGGTTTTCTTTATAGAGGCCAAGGCGTAGTTCGCGATGGGAGGGAATATTCGGGGGATTTGTGGTGGCCGTGTGCCGATGACGTGTGGGGTCGACGGGAGGTGGGACAGGGTGGCAGCGGGAGGGGGTGGTTTTTTTGGGGGGGGGGGGGGGGGGGTTTGTCTGGGTGTGGCTTGGAGCGGGGGTAAGAACGGTGGGGCGCCCGTGGGTTCTGGGCCCGCGGATTGCCGACGGACGGCTCGGATTGGATGGTTTTGGAACGGAAAAAGAAAGGAGGGGAAGGTTCTGGAAAGCATTGTGCGTGGAAATGCCGAGATGGGCGGCCCGTCTCCTCATTTGCTCCGACAGTCTCCGACGCGTGTCGTCCGATCGACGGGGCCTTGGGGCCGTGGTTTTGTGCGGCACATTCTTTTCCTTATTTTTGATGAAAAAGTCTGAAATTCCTACACATTTTTTCTGACCCGTACGCTTTTTCGATACACAGGTAAGAAAACAAAGGAACGTAAAAATGTGCATGAATGCTGCGGTTCCCGAAACAGAGGAAAAATGTGTTCGCTTCACTAGAAATTGCCTAGAGAGACGAGCAAATGAGCCGTACTAATGATGCAAAAGCATGAGTATTTTATTGAAATTCGAAGTATTCTGATCCTTATTTCGTAAACAGCAAGATGCAGCTACCTAGGAACCTCCACAGCGTTTGAAGCCTTCCCACCGTTGGATTACTCTAACCTACGATCTGATTGAGCTAGATCGTCCCAGATCATTCCGCACCCAATCCAGGCGCCATCTTGCGGGCCGCTACTCCGCAGAACGAGCTTCAGTTTCTCTTCATCGGGCCGTCAAAGCCCAAGTCTTCCCATTCGGTAACAGGCCAGGTCGTCACATTTCCCCGAACGAACAGCTCCACGTCTCCTCTGCTCCTTCCTCCGCGATGCGCCGCCGTCGTCGGCGATCTTCTGCCGCGCGTCTGTCTCAGCATGGGTGCAGTCCACCCGCCTTCTACTCTTCCCTCGCAGGCGCAGACCCCTTCTTCACTATTTTTAATTTTTGTGTCTTGCAGGTTTCCTCCATAGCAGCTGCATCGGCCGTGCGCGCTGTCAGCGTCCACCGGCTGTCAGGTACCGGCAGTTCACAAAAAACTCGTTTTGAATCAATCCATTCCCATCCGCCTTGCACATTTTCTTGTGTCGTTTGAATTTATTTTCTTTTGGACTGGTGTCTGAGTAGGGTTCTTCGGGAGCAAATAAGAGGTTTCAGTAAATTGGGGCTGAGTGAAAACAAGAGGAACCAGAGGTGCGTGCTCTCTTGGCCTGATTCTGGTGAGGGGAAATATTTCCTTGTGCTTCCTTGATCATGCCGGAAACAACAAAACCACAAAAATGTTTGGTAGTAATCCCAAATATTCTTAGTGATTGATGAGGTCAGAGAAGGGGAAAGAGAAAAGAAACTGGAGAAGCAGCGAGAGGAGCCAGAAAACAGCCACCCCACTTATATGGGCCATATCCCACATGGCTTCGGTGAAGACCAGATGCAAGGTCACGCTACATTGGTAGAGCTTACAATGTTTTGGGGTGCATGGGGTGGTCTGGCCCTTCTATTAACTTTGTTAGTTTTGTTTTCATTGCAAATTTTCTTCAATGAGTTATCTCTTTTCAGAAGGCCAGGATTGCGTGGAACTGCAAGGTATTCTATATAGCTTTACATAGTGTCTGGTGATATGTGTGTACCCTCTGAACACCTTACTTGATGTTATTACATTGGAATTATGAATCCATGGAGTCTAACAACCTTGAGGTAAGCTCGTGCATTGGGATATACTGGGGCCAGGCTATATTTGTTTTCCTTGCTTACAATTTTGGGTATATTCTTGGTGTATCATGTGCCAAAGAGTGTAGCTGACGAATAACTGTTGTTTGACCACATCTTTCAAATTTGTCTTTCCAGCATTGCTTCTAGCTAGGTACATTTTACTTGTTTAGGCATGTACAGTTATCCCGCATTTTGTTGTGTTTATATGGGTATGCATTTGCATCTGCCAAAACTCATGATAATAAGATTGAATTAGCAACAAAGTTGATTCATTTTTCGAATAGTACCATAGTCACGATTGTAAGTATATAGTTCTGCGGTCTGTTAATAAAACTGGAATCCATAATAGGTTCTGTCATGTTGCTTGCTACTGTCGATGGGTGCTCTTCTTGCATACATAATAGGTTAACTTTGTGCATCTGCTTTCGAGCATGATTAGAATTTTGCTTATATGTTTGACTATCTTCTACTCAGATTTCATTGATGTGTTAATTCTATGCCCCCGTGAGCAGGCCAAAAGATGTCCCTAGAGCTTCAGCATAAGGACAAATCTTTTTCTTTTTGTAACAATACTCTTCGTGGCGTGTTTGCTCCAAATCAAGAAGTGAGTATTTCTGTAGTATTTTGACTAACAATTAATAAGCCACAATCTCTACTCCTAATGAAGCAATTGGTGAATAGTCTCCACGGTTTATTTTCGCTGTGTTTTTTTTCTCGTCTCTCCTCCCACCACCCCCTCCCATCCTGGTCCATCAGTTTATTTTTCTCTCCACTCTTTATTACAACCAGGACTTTCCTAACGTATAACAAATCACGGATCTAACTTCCTTAAATTATTCATATCAATCGATTCCTTTTATTGGTTCAATTTGTCTTAGGAAACAAATAACAAATTTTTAACAAACAAATAATAGATTTGAATCTAACTTTCCTAACTTATCTAAATCAATCGATTTCTCTCATTAGTGAAATTTGTTTTAGGAAACAAATAACAGACACGTCACAAACTTTCCTAACTTATCTAAACCATCTCTGCCCTCCATCGTAGGCCACTCGCCTCGCCTGCTGCGTGCCTCTCGCCTCGCCCGCTCGCATCCCCGATGGTGGAGGACAGAGATGCAGCCGGTGTGGCTGAGCAGGCGGCCAGCAGAAGATGGTCGCGACAGGAGGCGGCGCGAGGCAGGGGCGCGACAGCGGGGCGAGCGAAGGGATAGGCGGCAGCAGACGGGGCGAGCGCAGCCAGCGAGAGTGTGACGCGCGGCCAGGGTGGGCGTCGCACTGGGCACAGTGGTGCGGTGGCTGTGTGAGCGTGATGGCAACGGCGGGCAAGACGGACACGGTGTGGCACGTGTGTGGGCATGGAGAGCCAGAGAGGGAGTGGCCCCGCGGGCGCGGAAGAAGAGCTGAAGGCTCGGGCATGGGCGTGCATAGGAGCGGGCATGTGCCACGGGGTCAATCCGAGGAGCTCAGTGGCTACCCCTGCAATGGTCATGGCGGACGGCGGTTCTCGGCCATGACGAAATACCTAACGAGAGCAAACGAGAGGGGAAACTGGGGAAAGGCAAGAGGAGATCACAGCGGTGTCAATGGCACCCTAGGGGAAGACATGGGAGCTCGGGGCGGCACGGATCGAACGGCAATGTCGCGGTGGCCGAAGGTAGAGGAAGACGACAACGACGTCGATCTGGGGGTGCTGGACTTGATCTCGTTGGTGCAGACGAAGTAGCGGAGGCATTCGGAGCTCCTCGACAAGCTCCTAGCCAGCAGGGAGGGCAGTAGTCGTGTGGACGGGGTCGGTCATGGTGGCCGTGGCATCTGACTTCGTCCAGATCACCGGGATCGAGCGAGCGAGGAGGAGAAGTGGATCTGGGAGGGAGCATCGAGGAGGAGTGAGGCCATGGGGGTAGGGGAGGCAGGGCGTCACCCTTATTCATTCCCCTTCGATGCCGGCGAGGTGGTCGGGCGGGAGCCCGGCTCTGTGGCGACGGGCTCGGGGAACAGGAGAATACGACTGTACGTGGACTGGACCACTGGGCCGGTTCGGTGGCAAGGCCCGGGGGTAGGGGAGTCCCCTTTTTCATCGTCCTTTGGTTTTTAATGTATTCTAATCCATTTCTCATTTTTAACACCGTTTTCTATTTATTCTTATATCAACTAAATGGATTTTGTTAATTGTGAAACTATGCACACAATTCGAGCACAATATTCTTAGGTGGCACAAAAAGTTTGGGGCCAAAAGGAAATACATAAAATTAGGTTTATATTTAATTGGTTATTTTAACTACTGTTGGACCTCTTATTAATTTGACAAGATTTAATTTTTGGGTCAAATAATGTTGGGCTCAACATGTCAAAGATTAGTGGAATTTATAGAATATGGTGAACATTTTAGTTTTAGTGTTTGACAAAATAATTTATTTGACTTTATTTTAAATTTGAATTGGGCTTTGATTTTTATCAAGTGGCAGTTTGGCTTAGCAAGCCTGATGACATGGCATCATTAGGGGGAGGTCACTGTAGCTATGGACTTGAGGTGTTACATAATCTTCTCATTTCTGAAATTTCATTGTTAAATGATTGGGGAATATATCACACTATCCATTAGTTCAGTCAAGCTCACCACAAGTCCACATATTATTGCCAATTGAGTAAGTCTTATTGGCAGGGAGAATAGGCTATGTGTGTGTGTGTGTTAAAGAGAGAGAGAGGGAGAGAGAGTGAGGAAGAGGGAGGGGGAGAGTGTGTGTGTGAGAGGATTTGATGGTAAAAAAGGTCGCCAATGTTGTAATATTGAACTCTTAAAGTTAATGCGGCTCCGTTGCAACGTATGGGTGTTCTTCTAGTGAAGGGAATATGTGACTATGCGAGGATCGAGCTCCTTGAGTATTTGTTTTAAGGATATGCGTTATTATGCAGACTTTCTCTGAATTCGTAAATGAAGTGAAGTGCAATTAATTTTTTTTTATGTTTGTTCTATTCATTCTTTCAACCTCTTTCCTCATGAACGTGCTAAAAAAGAAAATCTAATACGGCTAAGATTTTTCTTTTTTTTTTTTGCAAGTGGATCAGCTGTATATAAATAAAAGATATATGGCCAACCATCGACATCGTGCCTCTATAATTCGAGTGATTCAAATGATAGAAATTATAAATTGTCTGTACATTAAGTTTTGTTGGATCAGTTCCTTCACAATGGATGGGTGCGACAACGTGCGCCTACATGTTCTAGTAAATAACTAAGCTCCATAGGGGTGGAAGGCCTGAGAGTCGATTCAAGCTGGCGATTTGGATTATGTCGACCGATTTTGACTCGGTCGGCGCCTGGGTTGTGTCGGTCGGCGGTCTCCCTTTGTACCACTGGCTATGCCTTGTGGGCCGTATGAGCCAGTGGAGAGGCTGTTTTCTTTCTTCGCTGGGTCAAAATCAAGGGGTGGCGGTGACGGGGTCCACACACGAGGTGCGTAATGTAAGGCCAACTCCACCGCACGATCCCAAACAAACATCCGCTTTGTCTGAATTTTGTCCGTTTGTGGGTGCCAATGGGTCGTGTCCGCCCGGATTTGGGTTTCTGTCCGTCGGGCGCCCAACGCAACACACCCATCCTAAATATTGTCCGGCTCGGTCATTTCTTCAAACACATAAAGGACAGCCGGCGTCGCCCTCCCAAGCGGCCGCCGCTTGCCAGGCCCACTGTGGCCGCCCGCACGCCGTGCTAGCCCGTCAGCGACAAACCGCACGCGCGTCGTAGCTCGACCGCCCGCTACTTGTCGTGCCGCCTGCCGCGCTCGCCGCTCGCCGTGCTGCACGCGCCCACGGCGGTAGCGGCTGGCTAGCTAGCCCGCACGCGAAACGCTCGCATGCCTCAAGCTAGCTAGCTAGCCCGCAAGCACGCACGCACGCTCACCTGTCTGACCCGCATCTGCCGCACTCGCACGCATCGCATGCTCTCGTCGCCGTGCTTCGCGTGGTCCTCGCGCCCCACTCGTCGCCGCGACGTCGCCACGCCCACTCGCTCTAACGCGCGACGCGTGCGCCCGCCCCCGCGACCTCGCCACGCCCGCTTGCCGCGCTTGCAGCCGGGACGCGCCGCGCCTCGCCCCGACCGCGCCCCGTGCCCGCGCCTGCTCCGAGCTGCTGCTGTCGCAGCCGAGCTCTCCGCGGCCTGCCCGTCCCATCATACTCACCACTCCCCGCCACCTGCCGTGCCACCGCGGCCTGCCCACCCTCGCCTGCGCCACCGCGGCCTGTCCACCCTCGCCTGCGCCACCACGGCCTGCCCACCCCGCTGCACTCGCCGCTCGCCATGCCACCCGCCGCGCTCGCCGCTTGCCGTGCTGCACGCGCCCACGGCGGCAGCGGCTGGCTAGCTAGCCCGCACGCGGAACACACACACGGCGGCAGCGGCTACCGAAGAAGAGGTCAATCCTCGGGCGGTGGGCAGTGGCGGCGTCATAGGAGGTCAATCCTTGGTCTGCGGCAGGAGATAGGAGGAGCTCAACCATCGAGGTCGACAGTGGCGTGATTTGAGCACATCCATCGCGGTCGATGGCGGGATAGTGGAGGTCGAACTTCAGGCGGCAACCGCACTAATCTTTGGATCCTGCTGTCTCGGCGTGCCGCCGCATCGCGCTTCTCTGTCTGCTGGGTGGAGGTCGCCGCGCGGATAATTAATTAACGTATTCTTTTTGTGAGTGGATTAATTAAGGTATTCAATTCCTAAGGGTAGTGTTGTACTAGCACTCTGCGCGTAAATTGACTGGCCATTAATTTTGTCATTGCACGTGTGGATAACAACATGGAGCGCCCTCAATAATTATGAAAATAAAACCTTGTGATTTATGCATGCGTCTTTGGGTAGCAGTTAATCCGTGTATTAATGTTGTTGTTTTGTTTTTAATTCCCATTGTGGTGCAGATGGAACGATCTTGATGGATGAAGAATCGGAAAACCGCATATTTTATCAGTGGCGTGATAGAGTTCATGAATTTGGCTGAAAGTACAAAGAGGAGAATTGGTGATGCGGATTACATCCTGTGTCCATGTACTGATTGTGCCAATACATAGTCACATGAAGTTGCAGATGTCCACATGCACTTAGTCTCTAGGGGAATCATGGATGGATATACACGTTGGAGCAGACACGGTGAATAGGAGGTCATGCATGAAGATATCCAGGGCTCTGAGATGCCAAACCCCAATCAGTGTCACATGCATGTTGAATCTAACATCGGGGCATAGGTGTCAAGCTACCAATGGAACACCGAAAAGCTGAAACGCCCACTGGAAAACCAAGACGTCGACGCAGATGACGAGATCTTGATATGGCAGATTTTGCTGCTATGATTACAGATTTCGAGGGCCCAAAAAAGGATATGATTGGGTACAAGGATCTGCACACCATTGATGCGGACTTCAAGAGAGAATTGTATCCAGGTTGCAAAAAAGAAATATTCCAAGTTGAGTGCCACTCTGGCGCTTCTCAGATTTGAAGCAGCAAACGGTCTATCAAACAAGGGCTTCACAGAGATGTTAGGTCTTTTCAAAGAAATTCTTCCGGAAGATAATGTGCTCCCAAGAAGCACGAATGAAGCGAAGAAAATTGTTTGCCCATTGGAACTTGAAGTACAAAAGATACACGCCTGTGTGAATGATTGTATATTGTATCGTTGTGAGTACAAAGATTTGCGTGCATGTCCCACATGTAAGCATGCACGATACAAGCGCGGGAGAGCAAAGGAAAAGTACAAATTGGACGACGAGATCAGGACAGGAATCCCGTTCAAGGTTGTTTGATACTTGCCTTTAATTCCAAGGTTGAGGCATTTGTTTGCAAACCCTAGAGAGGCAAAGAGGTTGCGGTGGCATCATGATGAGAGAATTGCGGATAAGTTTATGAGGCACCCGAAAGATGGGGCTTAGTGGGAATTAATCGACAACAAGTTTGAAGACTTTGCCAAGGATCCTATAAGTATAAGGCTCGGGGAGTGTACTAACGGGATGAATCCTTTTGGCGATATGAGCACCAATCACAGCACATGGTCGGTGCTTCTGTACATATATAACCTAGCTCCTTGGTTGTGTATGAAGAAAAAAATACATTATGATGTCAATGATTATCCAAGGCCCGAAGCAACCTGGAAATGACATCAACATTTACTTTCAACTATTGGTAGAAGAACTGCTGACAGTGTGGATAGATGCGCCTGTTGTAAAATGTTATGATGCTTACAGAAAGGAGATTTTCGATCTACATGCGATGCTGGTGCACACCATTCAAGATATGCCGGCATTAGGCAACACATTGGGGCATAAAACAAAGGGAGATTTAGGGTGTGTCACATGCATGGATAGGACAGCTAGCAGAAGACTTCCCAACTTGCACAAAACCGTGTATTTGCGTCATCGTAGGTTCTTACGGAAAACTTACCCATACCGAAAGATGAAAGCTGAATTCGATGGTATGACAGGCAGGTGTGGGCCCAAGACCCTATGAAGGGGAGGTGGTCCACAACATGGCTAAAAATATTAATGTTGTGCTTGGCAAGAACCACCCTCTGACGGTGAAACAAACACCCAAGGGTCAAGTGTTTAAGAAGAAATCAGTGTTCTAGAAATTACCTTACTGGGAGATTCTACGTGTCCGTCACTGCATCGATGTCATGCACGTAGAGAAGAACGTATGTGAAAGCATCCTTGGTACTCTTCTCAAGAATAAGGGTAAAAGAAAGGATGGTGACGGTCCACGGCTCAATATGCTTGCTGATCAATCAAAACGCAAGAGTGAAGCAGAAGATGATGACAAGTTCATCAAAGCTCGCCAGAGTTACAATTTCAGTACAAAAGAAGCAACACAGTTCTTCACCTATTTGTTGTCAATTAAAACACCCTCTTCCTACTGCGCAAACATCAGAAGTCTCGTGGATGTGAGCTCAGGTAAAATGAAGTTGGGACACATGAAGTCACATGATTGCCATGTAATGTTGACACAAATCCTCCAAGTGGCCATCAGGAATCTGATGGACAAAGATATAAGAAACACACTCATTGACCTCTGTGATTTCTTCAACCAACTATGGTAGAAAGTTGTGGATCTTGAAGAGTTGGATCATATGCAAGATGACATTGCAAGAATATTGTCCAACTTAGAGATGTTTTTCCCACCATCATTCTTTGATGTCATGGTCCATCTCACTATGCACCTTGTCGACGAGATAAAGTATTGTGGTCCTGTGTTTCTTCGCAACATGTATCCATTCGAGCGGTTCATGGGAATACTGAAGCGCTTTTGTCGGAACCGAAACCATCCAGAGGCAAGCATCCTACAAGGTGAAGGAAATATGCCGTAGAGGCAATAATAAAGTTATTATTTATTTCCTTATTTCATGATAAATGTTTATTATTCATGCTAGAATTGTATTAACCGGAAACTTAGTACATGTGTGAATACATAGACAAAACACAAGTGTCCCTAGTATGCCTCTACTTGACTAGCTCGTTTATCAAAGATGGTTATGTTTCCTAACCATAGACATGTGTTGTCATTTGATGAACGGGGTCACATCGATAGGAGAATGATGTGATGGACAAGACCCATCTGTTAGCTTAGCATTATGATCGTTAAGTTTTATTGCTATTGCTTTCTTCATGACTTATACATGTTCCTCTGACTATGAGATTATGCAACTCCCGAATACCGGAGGAACACCGTGTGTGCTATCAAACGTCACAATGTAACTGGGTGATTATAAAGATGCTCTACAGGTGTCTCCGAAGGTGTTTGTTGGGTTGGTATAGATCGAGATTAGGATTTGTCACTCCATGTATCGGAGAGGTATTTTTGGGCCCTCTCGGTAATGCACATCACTATAAGCCTTGCAAGCAATGTGACTAATGATTTATATGCGGGATGATGCATTACGGAACGAGTAAAGAGACTTGCCAGTAACGAGATTGAACTAGGTATGAGGATACCGACGATCGAATCTTGGGCAAGTAACATACCGATGACAAAGGGAACAACGTATGTTCTTATGCGGGTTGACCGATAAAGATCTTCGTAGAATATGTAGGAGCCAATATGAGCATCCAGGTTCCGCTATTGGTTATTGACTGGAGATGTGTCTCGGTCATGTCTACATAGTGCTCAAACCCGTAGGGTCCGCACGCTTAATGTTCGATGACGATTTGTATTATGAGTTATGTTATTTGATGACCGAAGTTTGCTCAGAGTCCCGGATGAGATCACGAACATGACGAGGAGTCTCAAAATGGTCGAGAGGTAAATATTCATATATTGGAAGGCTATATTCGGACACCGGAAGTGTTCCGGGTGATACCGGGTCACCGGAAGGGGTTCCGGGCAACCCCCGGCAAAGATATGGGCTTAATGGGCCAAGTAAGGGAACACGCCAGCCCACAAGGGGCTGGTGCGCCACCTATAGGGCCAGCCACGTGGGGAGAAAGGGAAGGAGAGGAGGAAGAGGAAAGTATGAAGTAGGACTCCTACTTCCTTCTCCTCCCCCTCCTTCCTTTCCCCTTGTCCGAATATGGTAGGAGGGGGGGGGGGGGGCGAATTGGACTAGGGGCCCAAGTAGGATTCTTCCTACTTAGGCGCGCCCTAGGATGCCTCCCTCCCTCTCCCTCCTTTATATATGTGGGGAGGGCACCCCTAGAACACACATCAATTGTTCCTAGCCGTGTGCGCCCCCCCTCCACAATTAACACCTAGGTCATATCGTCGTACTACTTAGGCGAAGCCCTGCGCCAGTAACTTCATCATCACCATCACCACGTCATAGTGCTGAGGAAACTCTCCTTCGGCCTCAACTGGATCAAGAGTACGAGGGACGTCATCGATCTGAACGTGTGCTGAACACGGAGGTGCCGTACGTTCGGTGCTAGGATCGGTCAAATCGTGAAGACGTACGACTACATCAACCGCGTTGATAAAAACACTTCCGCTTTCGGTCTATCAGGGTACGTGGACACACTCTCCCCTCTCGTTGCTATGCATCTCCTAGATAGATCTTGCGTGATCGTAGGAACTTTTTTGAAATTACTGCGTTCCCCAACAGTGGCATCCGAGCCAGGTCTATGCGTAGATGTTATATGCACGAGTAGAACACAAAGAGTTGTGGGAGATAATAGTCATACTGCTTACGAGCATGTCATACTTTGATTCGGTAGGATTGTTTGATGAAGCGGCCCAGACCGACATTACATGACCGCGTTCATGAGACTGGTTCTACCGACATGCTTCGCACACAAGTGGCCAGTGGGTGTCTGTTTCTTCAACTTTAGTTGAATCGAGTGTCACTATGCCCGGTCCTTGTTAAAGGTTAAGACAACACACTTGACAAAAAATCGTTGTGGTTTTGATGCGTAGGTAAGAACGGTTCTTGCTAAGCCCATAACAACCACGTAAAACTTGCAACAACAAAGTAGAGGATGTCTAACTTGTTTTTGCAGGGCATGTTGTGATGTGATATGGTCAAGACGTGATGATATATAATTTGTTGTATGAGATGATCATGTTTTGTAGAAGTTATCAGCAACTGGCAGGAGCCTTATGGTTGTCGCTTTATTGTATGAAATGCAATCGCCATGTAATTGCTTTACTTTATCACTAAGCGGTAGCGATAGTCATAGAAGCAATAGTTGGCGAGACGACAACGATGCTTCGATGGAGATCAAGGTGTAAATCCGGTGACGATGCTGATCATGCCGGTGCTTTGGAGATGGAGATCAAAGGCACAAGATGATGATGGCCATATCATATCACTTATATTTATTGCATGTGATGTTTATCCTTTATGCATCTTATTTTCTTAGTATGGCGGTAGCATTATAAGATGATCCCTTACTAAATTTCAAGGTACAAGTGTTCTCCCTAAGTATGCACCGCTGCAACAATTCGTCGTGCCGAGACACCACGTGATGATCAGGTGTGATAAGCTCTACGTTCACATACAACGGGTGCAAGCCAGTTTTGCACACGCAGAATACTCGGGTTAAACTTGATGAGCCTAGCATATGCAGATATGGCCTCAGAACACTGAGACCGAAAGGTCGAGTGTGAATCATATAGTAGATATGATCAACATAGTGATGTTCACCATTGAAAACTACTCCATCTCACGTGATGATCGGACATGGTTTAGTTGATTTGGATCACGTGATCGTTTAGATGACTAGAGGGATGTCTATCTAAGTGGGAGTTCTTAAGTAATATGATTAATTGAAATTTAATTTATCATGAACTTAGTCCTGATAGTATTTGCATATCTATGGTGTAGATCAATAGCTCGCGTATAGCTCCCCTGTCTTATTTTTCATATGTTCCTAGAGAATACTAAGTTGAAAGATGATAGTAGCAATGATGCGGACTAGATTCGTGATCTGAGGATTATCCTCATTGCTACAAAGAAGAATTATGTCCTTGATGCACCGCTAGGTGACAGACCTATTGCAGGAGTATATGCAAACATTATGAACGTTTGGCAAGCTCGATATGATGACTACTTGATAGTTTAGTGCATCATGCTTTACGGCTTAAAACCGGGATTTCAAAATGTTTTGAACATCATGGAGCATATAAGATGTTCCAAGAGTTGAAATTAGTATTTCAGACTCATGCCCGTGTCGAGAGGTATGAGACCTCTGACAGTACTTTGCCTATAAGATGGAGGAGAATAGCTCAACCAGTGAGCATGTGCTCAGATTGTCTGGGTACTACAATCGCTTGAATCAAGTGGGAGTTAATCTTCCAGATAATATAGTGATTGACAGTGTTCTCTAGTCACAATCACCAAGCTAATAGAACTTCATGATGAACTATAATATGCAAGGGATGACGAAAATGATTCCCGAGCTCTTCGCGATTGTGAAATCGGCGAAGGTAGAAATCAAGAAAAAGCATCAAGTGTTGATGGTTGACAAGACCACTAGTTTCAAGTAAAAGGGCAAAGGGATACAAAGGGAACTTCAAGAAGAATGTCAAGCAAGTTGCCACTCCCATGAAGAAGCTCAAAAGCTGGACCTAAGCCTGAAACTGAGTGCTTCTACTGCAGAGGGAATGGACACTAGAAGCGGAACTACACCAAATATTTGGCGGATAAGAAGGATGGCAAAGTGAACAAAGGTATATTTGATATACAGATTATTGATGTGTACTTTACTAGTGTTAATAGCAACCCCTGGGTATTTGATACCGCTTCAGTTGCTAAGATTAGTAACTCGAAACGGGAGTTGCAGAATGAACTGAGACTAGTTAAGGGTGAAGTGACGATGTGTGTTGGAAGTGGTTCCAAGATTGATATGATCATCATTGCACACTCCCTATACTTTCGGGATTAGTGTTGAAACCTAAATAAATGTTATTTGGTGTTTACGTTGAGCATGAATATGATTTGATCATGTTTATTGCAATATGGTTATTCATTTAAAGTCAGAGAATAATTGCTGTTCTGTTTACATGAATAAAACCTTCGATGGTCATACACTCAATGAATATAGTTTGTAGTAATACACATATTCATAATATTGAAGCCAAATGATGCAAAGTTAATAATGATAGTTCAACTTATTTGTGGCACTGCCGTTTAGGTAATATTGGTATAAAGCGCATGAAGAAACTCCATGCCGCTGGGCTTTTGGAATCACTTGATTATGAATCACTTGGTGCTTGCGAACCGTGCCTCATGGGTAAGATGACTAAAACTCTGTTCTCCGGAACAATGGGACGAGCTACTGACTTATTGGAAATAATACATACCGATGTATATGGTCCAATGAGTATTGAGGCTCGTGGCGGGTATCGTTATTTTCTTACTTTCACAGATGATTTGAGCAGATATGGTTATATCTACTTAATGAAACATAAGTTTGAAACATTTGAAAAGGTCAAAGAATTTCAGAGTGAAGTGGAAAATCATCGTAACAAGAAAATAAAGTTTCTACGATCTGATCGTGGAGGTGAATATTTGAGTTACGAGTTTGGTCTTCATTTGAAACAATGTGGAATAGTTTCACAACTCGCGCCACATGGAACACCACAGCATAATGGTGTGTCCAAACGTCGTAACCGTACTTTATTGGATATGGTGCAATCTATGATGTCTCTTACTGATTTACCATTATCATTTTGGGGTTATGCATTAGAGACAGCTGCATTCACGTTAAATAGGGCACCATCTAAATCCATTGAGGCGACACCGTATGAACTGTGGTTTAGCAAGAAGGGACATTTACACCTGTGCCCCTAACTCGAACCCACTACTCAGATTTGCCCCTAATTCTTCAGGTATGCTCAGTTTTGCCCCTCTGCCGTTAGTGTCACTTATAGAAATGCCCTTCCGAGCTGTTACCGTCCAGTCAAAGGGCGTTGACCGCTATCTCGGTGTTTGTTGGACATTTTGCCCATGTCTCCATGTGCCACTTACATGCGGGACCCACTTTGAAAAAACAAAAGGAAAAAACTCTTTCTCTCACCCCTCTCTTTATATCACTTACATGTGGGGTCAACCAAAAAAATACGAAGTTTAGACCAGTCAGGTCAAATTAGACTTTAGGGTCCCACATTTCATTGTCTCTTAATATGTTTTAACTGTTTTAGTTAGAAGAGGGCCCAAGAGTCAGCGGCCCACTTAACAAGGGCGTGTTAGTATAAACAAATTTTTAACCACGGCACACTAAACTCCGGGGTGTGCTAAAGGCACGACGGCGACGTGCGGGATGATGCCAGAGTGGCTCGGGGCTGCAGAGCAGGCCTGCGATGCTGCGGTGGAAGGCCGAAGTGAGCTGGGGTCGCCGGAGCGTGTAGGATGGTCGGAAGAACATGTAACAGTGAGCTCAAGCAGCGGCGGCGGCTGGCGGGGCATGGCGCGAGATGGTCAGAGGGTGCGAGGGCTCGAAAAAAAGGCGCAAAAGGAGCATATGCTCACCTGCAACATGAAAGGGTGGTCATGGACGACGGGGAGATTTTACAGCGGCGACTTGGACCTCGGCGGCGGCTGCCGAAGCATGCAATCGGGGGACATGAAGGACACGGGCTCAATACTCGAATCCCTCGCGCCATGAGCATTCAATCGAGCTCCTGCACATTTCCCCTCAACCAATTTGGGTCTTATCCCTCTCCTTCCTCATCTCTGGCGATGAGCGCTGCCGGCCATCCGAGGTCGATGTCGTCGCTTCTGGCGTGGCCTCTCCAAATCTTGGCGCTAAGATCCCCTTATAGAGCTTCTTCTTCCTTTGCGCTAGTCAATTTTGTGTTTAGTAGGTCCCCAGTGAGCTCCCCGCGACAACCGTCGCCGTGCACCGCTGGACTCTGTCGGGGACTGGATCTAGTGGCCTCCTGTGTGCCCAACTGGCGCGAATCGACGCACGATGGTGAGCGCAGCACTACCACTCTAGCGAGCCTGCTACTGGAAACTGCCGAGTGTTACTGATCAACACCGCCGGTGTTCCCAGCACGCCGGAGTTGAGAGAGAGAGAGATAGGGAGGGAAGAGAGAGAATAGAGTTTATATATTTATTTTTATTTTTTTGGTTGACCCCACGTGTAAGTGATCCAAACAGAGGGATGAGAGAAAAGAGTTTTTTGCCTTCTGTTTTATTTTTTTCCAGGGGCAAAAATGTCCAGTAGACGCCCAGAAAACGGTCAACGCCCTTTGACTAGATGGTAACGGCTCGGGGGGGTATTTCTA
The DNA here is from genome assembly GCA_963921465.1 of Triticum timopheevii. NCBI lineage: Eukaryota > Viridiplantae > Streptophyta > Magnoliopsida > Poales > Poaceae > Triticum > Triticum timopheevii. Next base: position 186,894,223 of record OY997272.1, on the reverse strand, counting down.
TAAGTGGCACTAACGGCAGAGGGGCAAAACTGAGCATACCCAAAAATTAGGGGCAAAACTGAGTAGTGGGTTCGAGTTAGGGGCAGAACTGGAATTGGCCCTAGCAAGAAACCCAAGTTGTCGTTTCTTAAAATTTGGGGCTACGATGCTTATGTGAAAAAGCTTCAACCTGATAAGCTCGAACCCAAGTCAGAAAAATGTGTCTTCATAGGATACGCAAAGGAGACTGTTGGGTACACCTTCTATCACAGATTCGAAGGCAAGATATTCGTTGCTGAGAATGGATCCTTTCTAGAGAAGGAGTTTCTCTCGAAAGAAGTGAGTGGGAGGAACGTAGAACTTGATGAGGTAATTGTACCTTCTCTCGAATTGGAAAGTAGCTCATCACTGAAATCAGTTCCAGTGATGCCTACACGAATTAGTGAGGAAGTTAATGACTATGATCATGAAACTTCAGATCAAGTTACTACCGAACCTCGTAGGTCAACCAGAGTACGATCCGCACCAGAGTGGTATGGTAATCTGTTCAGGAAGTCATTTTATAGACCATGATGAACCTACGAACTATGAGGAAGCGATGATGAGCCCAGATTCCGCGAAATGGCTTGAGGCCATAAAATCTGAGATGGGATCCATGTATGAGAACAAAGTATGGACTTTGATTGACTTGCCCGATGATCGGTGAGCCAGTAAGAATAAATGGATATTCAAGAGGAAGACGGATGCTGATAGTAGTGTTACTATCTACAAAGCTTGAATTGTCGCAAAAAGTTTTCGACAAGTTCAAGGTGTTGACTGCGATGAGATTTTCTCACTCGTAGTGATGCTTAAGTCTATCTGAATCATGTTAGCAATTGCCACATTTGATGAAATCTGGCAAATGGATGTCAAAACTGCATTCCTTAATGGATTTCTTAAAGAAGAGTTGTATATGATACAACAAGAAGGTTTTGTCAATCCTAAAGGTGCTAACAAAGTGTGCAAGCATCTCGGAGTTGGAATATATGCTTTGATGAGTTGATCAAAGCATATATATTTATACAGACTTGCGGTGAAGCCTCTATTTACAAGAAAGTGAGTGGGAGCACTACAATTTTCTGATAATTATATGTGAAAGACATATTGTTGATCAGAAATGATTAGAATTTTCTGGAAAACATAAAGGAGTGCTTGAAAGGAGTTTTTCAAAGAAAGGCCTCGGTAAAGCTGCTTACATATTGAGCATCAAGATCTATAGAGATAGATCAAAACGCTTGATAAGTTTTTTCAATGAGTATATACCTTGACAAGATTTTGAAGTAGTTCAAAATGGAATAGTCAAAGGAGTTCTTGCCTGTACTGCAAGGTGTGAAGTTGAGTAAGACTCAAAGCCCGACCATGACAGAAGATAGAGAGAGAATGAAAGTCATTCCCTATGCCTCAGCCATAGGTTCTATAAAGTATGTCATGCTGTCTACCAGACCAATTGTATACCCTACCCTGAGTTTGGCAAGGTAGTACAATAGTGATCTAGGAGTAGATCACTGGACAACGGTCAAAACTATCCTTAGAGAACTAAGGAAATATTTCTCAGTTATGGAGGTAATAAAGAGTTCATCGTAAAGAGTTACGTCGATGAAGCTTTGACACCGACCTGGATGACTCTGAGTCTCGATCTAGATATATATTGAAAATGGGAGCAATTAGCTAGAGTAGCTCTGTGCAAAGCATTGTAGACATAGAAATTTGCAAAATATATACAGATCTGAATGTTGCAGACCCGTAGACTAAAATTTATCTCACAAGCAAAACATGATCACACCTTAGTGCTCCTGGGTGTTAATCACATAGCGATGTGAACTAGATTATTGACTCTAGTAAACCCTTTGAGTGTTGGTCACATGGCGATGTGAACTATGGGTGTTAATCACATGGTGATGTGAATTATTTGTTGGGAAACATAGTAATTTCAAAAAATTTCCTACGCACACGCAAGATCATGGTGATGACATAGCAACGAGAGGGGAGAGTGTTGTCCACGTACCCTCGTAGACCGTAAGCGGAAGCGTTAGCACAACGCGGTTGATGTAGTCGTACGTCTTCACGATCTGACCGATCCAAGCACCGAACGTACGACACCTCCGAGTTCAGCACACGTTCAGCTCGATGACGATCCCCGGGCTCCGATCCAGCAAAGCTTCGGGGATGAGTTCCGTCAGCACGACGGCGTGGTGACGATGATGATGTTCTACCGGCGCAGGGCTTCGCCTAAACTCCGCGACGATATGACCGAGGTGGAATATGGTGGAGGGGGGCACCGCACACGGCTAAGGAATGATCCGTAGATCAACTTGTGTGTCATGGGGTGCCCCCCTGCCCCCGTATATAAAGGAGCAAGGGGGAGGAGGCGGCCGGCCAAGGGAGGGCGCGCCAGGGAGGAGTCCTACTCCCACCGGGAGTAGGACTCCCTCCTTTCCTAGTCCAACTAGGAGAGGGGAAGGAAGGGAAGGAGAAGGAGAAGGAAGGAGAGGGAGGAAGAGTAGGAAAGGGGGGCCGGCCCCCTAGTCCAATTCGGTTTGGGCTAGGGGTGCCGCGCGCCCTGCCTCCTCTCTTCCACCACTTGGCCCATGAGGCCCATTGCTTCTTCCTCGTATTCCCGTAACTCCCCAGTACCCCCGAAAATACCCGAATCACTCGGAACCCTTCCGATGTCCGAATATAGTTGTCCAATATATCGATCTTTATGTCTCGACCATTTCGAGACTCCTCGTCATGTCCCCGATCTCATCCGGGACTCCGAACTCCTTCGGTACATCAAAACTCATAAACTCATAATATAACTGTCATCGAAACCTTAAGCGTGCGGACCCTACGGGTTCGAGAACTATGTAGACATGACCTAGAACTATTCTTGGTCAATAACCAATAGCAGAACCTGGATGCTCATATTGGCTCCTACATATTCTACAAAGATCTTTATCGGTCAAACCGCATAACAACATACGTTGTTCCCTTTGTCATCGGTATGTTACTTGCCCGAGATTCGATCGTCGGTATCCAATACCTAGTTCAATCTCGTCACCGGCAAGTCTCTTTACTCGTTCTGTAATGCATCATCCCGCAACCAACTCATTGGTCACATTGCTTGCAAGGCTTATAGTGATGTGCATTACCGAGAGGGCCCAGAGATACCTCTCCGACAATCGGAGTGACAAAACCTAATCTCGAAATACGCCAACCCAACATGTACCTTTGGAGACACCTGTAGTACTCCTTTATAATCAACCAGTTACGTTGTGACGTTTGGTAGCACCCAAAGTGTTCCTCCGGTAAACCGGAGTTGCATAATCTCATAGTTACAGGAACATGTATAAGTCATGAAGAAAGCAATAGCAATATACTAAACGATCAAGTGCTAGGCTAACGGAATGGGTCATGTCAATCACATCATTCTCCTAATGATGTGATCCCGTTAATCAAATGACAACTCTTTTGTCCATGGCTAGGAAACATAACCATCTTTGATAAACGAGCTAGTCAAGTAGAGGTATACTAGTGACACTATGTTTGTCTATGTATTCACACATGTATTATGTTTCCGGTTAATACAATTCTAGCATGAATAATAAACATTTATCATGATATAAGGAAATAAATAATAACTTTATTATTGCCTCTAGGGCATATTTCCTTCAGTCTCCCACTTGCACTAGAGTCAGTAATCTAGTTCACATCGCCATGTGATTTAACACTAATATTCACATCTGTATGTGATTAATACCCATAGTTCACATCGTCATGTGATCAACACCCAAAGGGTTTAATAGAGTCAATAATCTAGTTCACATCGCTATGTGATTAACACCCAAAGAGTACTAAGGTATGATCATGTTTTGCTCGTGAGAGAAGTTTAGTCAACGGGTCTGTCACATTCAGAGCCGTATGTATTTTGCAAATATTCTATGTCTTCAATGCTCTGCATGGAGCTACTTGTCATGCCCAAGATGCGACCCTATCCTAAAGGAACTCGAAGGTCCCACCAAGGATAGAAGCGCATCTTGAAGACGATTTTGCAAGGTGGATATCATTACATCAACATTACATAATAGTGGGGATACATCCAATACATACAGTGTCACATGAATACAACAATACAACATACAGGAACAACATCCGACTACGGATGAATCATAAACAGAAACTCAAACAATATCCACCCTGCTAGCCCAGGCTGCCGACCTGGAACCTATCCCCTGATCCAAGAAGCAGAAGAAGAAACTCCAAAACAAGCAATCATCGCTCTCACGTCAAGATCATCGCATAACCTGTACCTGCAACTGTTGTTGTATTAATCTATGAGCCACGAGGACTCAGCAATCCCATTACCATGGGTATCAAGACTAGCAAAGCTTAATGGGAAAGGAAGGGGTAAAGTGGTGAGGTTGCAGCAGCGACTAAGCATGATATGGTGGCTAACATACGCAAATGAGAGCGAGAAGAGAAACAAGCGGAACGGTCGTGAAGCTAGCAATGATCAAGAGGTGATCCTGAACACCTACTTACGTCAAGCATAACACAAAAACCGTGTTCACTTCCCGGACTCCGCCGAGAAGAGACCATCACGGCTACACACGCGGTTGATGCGTTTTAATTCGGATCAGGTGTCAAGTTATCAACAACCAGACATTAACAAATTCCCATCTGCCACATAACCGCGGGCACGGCTCTCGAAAGTTTAAACCCTGCAGGGGTGTCCCAACTTAGCCCATGACAAGCTCTCGCGATCAACGAAGGAATAGACCTTCTCCCAGGAAGACCCGATCAGTCTCAGAATCCCGGTTTACAAGACATTTCGACAATGGTAAAACAAGACCAGCAAGACCTCCCGGCGTGCCGACATCCTGATAGTAGCCGCGCGTATCTCATCTCAGGCCACGACCGGATGAGCAGTACGTACAACTAGAACCAGCCCTCAAGTTTCCCCGAGGTGGCGCTGCAAGTGGCTCTAGTTTGGACCAACACTTAGACAAGCATTGGCCCGGGGGGCTGAATAAAGATGACCCTCGAGAGAACGACTCCCAAGGGAAAAGTAGGTGGTGGTGAGGCAAATGGTAAAACCAATGTTGGGCCTTGCTGGAGGAGTTTTATTCAAAGCGAACTGTCAGGGGGGTCCCATAAATCACCCGACCGCGTATGGAACGCAAAATCCGGGAACATAACACCGGTATGACGGAAACTAGGGCGGCAAGAGGGGAACAAAACACCAGGCATAAGGCCGAGCCTTCCACCCTTTACCAAATATATAGATGCATTAAAAATATAAGAGATATTGTGATATCCCAACATAACCCTGTCCACCATGGAGAAATCTTCAACTTCACCTGCAACTAGCAACGCTATAAGAGGGGCTGAGCAAAGTGGTAACATAGCCAAACAACGGTTTGCTAGGAATGGTGTCAAAGGTTAGAGGTTCATGGCAATTTGGGAGGCTTGATGAGCAAAAGATAGGTAACGCAGCATAGCGATAGAACGAAGCAACTAGCATAGCAATGATAGTAGTGAGATCCAGGGTAGCGGTCATCTTGCCTGAAATCCCGCAAGGAAGAAGAACGAGTCCATGAAGAAGATGAAGCCACGAAGACGAACCACACGTAGACGAACGAATCCTCACGATCGCAACGAAACGGGAACTAACAAGAAGAAGCACACAACATAGGTAAACACACCACACATGAACAAGACATGATGCACAACAAGCATGATGCATGACCAAGCTACATGAAGCTACTCATGGCAAGAGATGATGCAAACAAGAACAACACATCAAGGCAAGTTTAAATGAGGCCGGGAACAACATATAACAATTCCGGTAAGTCCTCATATGCAAATTTCGAAATAGGTCCAGAACTGAATAAACATTATGTTCAAGTTCTTAAATAGCAAGTTAAGATGCACCAAGATGATCTACACGAAATTCTAGTCAAGTTACATATAAAGTTCATTAGATTCGGAGCTACGGCCTAGAAGATATGAGCAAAACAAGTTAAACATGGCATTGATGCAAAATGCACCCAAACATCAAGCAAACACACCAAAACAAGGATGCAACATGGTAATATGAAGCTACATGCAAAAACAAGCAAGTTTCATATAGAGCACACTCAAAACGGAGCAACGGTTCAACACATACACTCTAACAAGTCATAACAACGATTTGTCCAAAACAGCAACTAGGCATCTTACAAGCATCAAAACAACATGCTACAGCACCCCAACATAATAACAAAAGGCATGGGCATGAAGTACAGGTAAAGCATAACAAAACATGAACACTGAGATATCTCCAGAAATCACTAGAACATGCTCGAAAAGACATGGAGATATTGCAAATAATAACAGTTCCAGACTTTAGCAGAAATAACATCAGGTTGCAATGTTTAGAGCTATCAAACAACATGTTACAGGAACTTATCATGGCAAACAAAGGCATGGCATGAATCTACTAAAAGCATATATCAAAAGTCCCTTATTGACCATGAGCCATAAGGGCACGGAAAACATGATGGCACCCATGTAAACATGGCAAGTTATATGACAGATTCAAACATGGCAGGAACAACGATAAGTAGGCATGTTGGTGAGCTTGAACCACTCACCACAGAGCAATACATGGCATGGCAAGGCAACCAACAGTAATAAGACATGTTTATGAAGCTAAGCATGGCAAGAGCAAGGTCATAGGATGCATGGAACACTAGCAAAACACATGGGTACTAGTGAACTTAATGTTAACAGGCTGATAGCAACATCATTTAGCAAACTTTAGAGCAAGATAACAACATTTCCCAGCAGGCTATAGTTGCAACTAAGGGCATGAATGGATAGAGCAAGACATGTAGATCAAAACATGTTTATAGAACATCTCCAGATTATGCATAGAATGATTAGTAGAAGCATGTTAACATGGCAACAAAATATAACAGAATCTGCCTAGCAAAACAGCAACAGCAAGTGCCCTACTTAACAAGCTCAATGCACTCACTACACAAGTCACAAAAATACATGGTTGGCACCCCTGGAAAGATGGCATATCATAGATCAACATACATGTAGAGCTCATGTTCATAGGATGCACACATCAAACATGGCAAAAATGACAAATGAGCAAGTTATAACAGTTTCAGCAGATTAACAGCAACATGCACTATTCTAACAACATTTCGGGCATCAAGATGAGCTCAAATGAAAATGATGAAATGGAATGAAATGAATTACTCGTTGAGGCGAACAATTTGACATATTACACGCACGAAACGGAGCTACGGATGCAGAGATACAATGCGATGAACATGGCATGATAATGTGAGAAACTGGGGACTTAGGCAAAAATGGACCTCGGGGAAGTTGGACGGGGCGGACCCGGGACGAGCGGATCTGGGGACGGGGCGGCTGTTTGGATCGGCGGGCTGGTGGATCTGGTCCAGCCCGGCCGGATCCGGGCCGAGGCAACTCCGGCGACGGCGGGCGGCGCGGCGAGGTCCGGCGGAGGCGGGGACCTGGCGGCGCGGGACGGCGGCCGGAGGTGGCGGCAACCGCGGGCGGCGCGGCGCGGGCGAGCCGCGGGCGCCCGATCCGCGGGGCGGCGGAGGCGGAGACGGCGAGCGCGGGCTTGCGCGGTCGGCGGCGGAGGCCGGCGCGGTAGGAGGCGCGCAGGGCGACGCAGCGGCAGGGTCCGGCGAGCGGCGACCGGCGGGAGGCGAGCGCGAGTGGGGCGGCGGGTGAGGCGCAGGGGCGGCGCCCGGGGGAGAAGCCGGCGGGGTCCGGCGCCGGCGACGAGGTCGCGAGGCGGCGGCGGCGACCCAGTCCGGCGCGGGCGGCGAGGAACCGAGGCGGCGGCGCGACCGGGCTGCGGGCGGGCCACACGGCGGCGACGCGCGGGCTCGCGCGGGCCCTGGATGGGCTCGGCGGGCCGGCGGCGTGGGGGCGTGGCGGAGGCCACGTGGCGACGTGTGAGTGGCTGCGGGCGGCGGCGGAGATTTCGTCCGGCGAGGCCAGACGTGTCCGGTGGTGGCGGGGGCGATTGATCTAGGGTTAGGGGTGAAATTGATCCGAAAATTCAGAGGGGGAGGTGTATTTATAGGTAGAGGGAGCTAGGAGAGTCCAAATGAGGTGCGGTTTTCGGCCACGCGATCGTGATCGAACGACCGAGAGCTGGAGGAGAGTTTGCTGGGTTTTGGGCCACTTTGGAAGGGGTGTTGGGCTGCACACAAAAGAGGCCTTTACGGTTACCCGGTTAACCGTTGGAGTATCAAACGACCTCCAAATGGCACGAAACTTGACAGGCGGTCTACCGGTGCTCAACCAAGGCCGCTTGGCAAACCTCGGGCCATTCCGAGAAAGTTTAACACCCGCACAAGAGAAGAGGCCAAAAGGGGACGCCGGGGAACATAGGAGTGCCGGATTGCAAAACGGACAACGGGGAAAATGCTCGGATGCATGAGACGAACATGAATGCGAAATGAAATGCCCATGATGACATGATATGAAATGCAGATGATGACATGGCAAAGTGCAACATGCAAGCAAATGACATGGCAAAGACGACGAATAACTGGCAGACACCTGGCGCTTCGAATCCGGGGCGTTACACTACTCTAGCTTAATTGCTCCCACTTTCAATATGTATCCAAATTGAGACTTAGAGTCATCTGGATCAGTGTAAAAGTTTGCACCGATGTAACTTTTACAACAAACTCTTTTATCACCTCCATAATCGAGAAACATCTCCTTAGTCCTCACTAAGGATATTCTTGACAGCTGTCCAGTGATCTACTATTAGATCAAAATTGTATTCCTTTGCCAAAATCAAAGCAAGGTATACAATATGTCTGGTTCACAACATAGCATACTTTATAGAACCTATGACTGAGGCATAGGGAATGACTTTTCATTCTCTTTCTATTTTCTGCCATGGTCGGGTCTTGAGTCTTACTCAACTTCACACCTTTGAATCACAGGCAAGAACTCCTTCTTTGACTGTTCTATTTTGAACTATTTCAAAAATTTATCAAGGTATGTACTCATTGAAAAAATCTTATCAAGCGTCTTGATCTATCTATATAGATCTTGATGCTCAATGTGTAAGCAGCTTCACCGAGGTCTTTCATTGAATTTTTTTATTCAAGTATCCCTTTATGCTATCCAGAAATTCTATATCATTTCTGATCAACAATATGTCATCTACATATAGTATCAGAAATGCTACAGAGCTCCCACTCACTTTCTTGTAAATACAGGCTTCACCGCAAGTCTGTATAATACTATATGCTTTGATCAACTTATCATAGCGTATATTCCAACTCTGAGATGCTTGCACCAGTCCATAGATGGATCGCTGGAGCTTGCACATTTTGTTAGTACCTTTAGGATTGACAAAACCTTCTGGTTGCATCATATAGAACTCTTCGTTAAGAAAACCATTAAGGAATGCAGTTTTGACATCCATTTGCCAGAGTTCATAAAATGTGGCAATTGCTAACATGATTCGGACAGACTTAAGAATCGCTACAGTTGAGAAAATCTCATTGTAGTCAACACCTTGAACTTGTCGAAAACCCTTTTGCGACAAGTCGAGTGTCGGTGTCAAAACCGGCGGATCTCGGGTAGGGGGTCCCGAACTGTGCGTCTAGGCGAATGGTAACAGGAGACAAGGGACACAATGTTTTTACCCAGGTTCGGGCCCTCTCGATGGAGGTAAAACCCTACGTCCTGCTTGATTAATATTGATGATGTGGGTAGTACAAGAGTAGATCTACCACGAGATCAAGGAGGCTAAACCCTAGAAGCTAGCCTATGGTATGATTGTTGTAATGTATGTTGTCCTACGGACTAAAACCCTCCGGTTTATATAGACACCGGAGAGGATAGGGTTACACAGAGTCGGTTACAATGGTAGGAGATCTATATATCCGTATCGCCAAGCTTGCCTTCCACGCCAAGGAAAGTACCTTCCGGACACGAGCCGGAGTCTTCAATCTTCTATCTTTGTAGTCTGGGAGTCCGGTGGATAATGATAGTCCGGCTGTCCGGACACCCCCTAGTCCAGGACTCCCTCAGTAGCCCCCGAACCTGGCTTCAATGACGACAAGTCCAGCGCGTTTATAGTCTTCGGCGTTGCAAGGCGGGTTCTCCCTTCAAATTCCATGTACCAGCCGAATTGTGTCTAGCTTCATCTTGAATACTGTGTTCCTCGGCTTCTATGCCAAATAATGGCCCTCTTCCACGCGTCGCACGAATGCGAAAAGCCAGGGTGTCTTTTGCATTTCACCCCCTAATTGTGCGAGTCGTTCGCCTATTAAAGAGGCTAGAATCCAGATCCAAACCGCACCATATTCCTCCCATGTATACTCCATCGAAGCGCCTCGGACCTAGAAATCCATTCCACCATGGATCGTCAACGCGGCTCTTCTTCACGCGCTCCCAGCCCACCACCGGGGAGTTGGAGGAGGTGCTCTATCTCGCACAATGAGCTAGTGAAGCTCCAAACGGAGGGGTTTCTCCCTCCGGCCTTCATGGTTCCAGTCCGAGCCGGACTGGTTACTTATCAAGGTGGGAGGCAGGCGGAGGACACTCCAAGCCCCAATAAGGGGGAGCGAGTGTGCTTTGTCCCCTATCTGATAAGGGGGCTCGGATTTCCAATACATCCGTTCCTCCGCGGGCTCCTGAAGTTCTACGGACTCCAGCTCCACCACCTCACGCCCGCCTCTGTGCTGCACATCGCGGGCTACGTAGCTCTTTGTGAGCTATTCCTGGGCATCGAGCCCCATTTTGCATTGTGGAAGAGGCTGTTTTGCCTTGTACCCCGTTCTCACCAGGGGTCCATATATCAAGTGGGCGGCGCCGAGATATGGCGCATCGCCGGGACCGGATACCTATCCGGCACTCCCAAGAAGGCGCCTGAAGACTGGCCCTCGGAGTGGTTTTATATTGGAGACGCCCCGCTGCCGGATCCAGTCCGGATCGGCCTCCCGGAGTTTAATGCTGCTCCCTTGAAGAAACACCTCAGCTGGCGCCCACGGAGCCCCCGTTTGGAGGAAGACAAGAGCGTCCATTACTTGATGGGCCGGATAAGATTAATGGCTCATTCCGGCTTGACCATGATCGGAGTCATGGCGACATGTATCAAGCGAGGAGTGCAGCCACTGCAATACAGAGGCCACCCCATGTGGGATTTCAACGGGGAAGACGACGCTACCCGGCACGGCCGTAAAGGGCCGGAATCGACCGAGGATCTGGTGAAGATCCTGTCCGGCCTGTACAAGGGGGAGAAGGAGGACTTCCTTCGCCCGAACCCTTTGGAGGGGTTTTCCATGATCAACCCCAGAGGATGGGTAAGCGAACACCCCAAAAGGGCTCTACCCGTGTCTTCGAAGTTTAAGCTTCTTACATTATGGCTTCGGCGCAGAGTCTACGCCGGACTGTGGAGGACATGGCGAGTCCTGCTCCACAACCCGAGGATCCGGAAGGATCCCTGGGTCCGGCCTCCGAGGAGGGATCCGGACATCGAGGTGGAGCTGATCGACAGGGTGTATCACCAGCTCAGCATAGACAATGCTTTGGTCGCCATTACGGCGGACTACCCTGGACTGAGTTTGGCTTCACAGGTGACTGCGACCGAAGTCCGGACACCCGTATCTCTTTCCTGCCCATTTCTGACCCTCGTGAATGATGGTATTTCGCAGGAAGCGCCTTTACGGCAGGAAGCCGAGCCCGCGGCGGCTGACCAACAGAGGCCTGTCCGGTCCAGCAGGCGGAAAAGGAGCGCAGTGCGGACGGAAACGTCGCCGCAAAGGTATAGCTCGTATTCGAATTTTCAAAGCAACATTCCGAGGAAAAGCCTGAGTGCTCATGATCTCTGTAGGAGAAAAAGCGCTCGCCGGACTGCGAGCGCAGGAATTGCTGATCCAACCCACACCGGCTAGGCTCCAGCGCCCGGACTGGAGGGGGAGGCAAGCGCAAGACGCGAACCGGATCCTGCTCCAACGGAGGATACCGACAGACTGTCCGCCACCAAGTCTGAGGTGGAGAGCGCTATGAATCATAGACGCCGCCGGACAGTATTTCAAGAAGCATGCTTTTCCCCTGAGGCATTGGATGCTTTTAACGCAGGGGAAGCGCATCTCTGTGCTGCTCAAAATGGTTTTACCAGAGCCACGGAGCAGTATGTTAAGGACATACGGGTAAGGGAATTTTAATGGTTGTATACACCAGTAGCCCCCGAGACTTAAATTAGTTATGTTAACTGATTTAAGGATCATTGTAAATTTCAGGCACTTAACGAGAAGAACGCCCAGCTGTCTCGGGAGCCGCAAGATTGCAAGGCCCAACTTGAGGCCGCACTTGCTGCCGCAGGAGGAGACGGAAACACCCCCCCTGGTAACACATTTTTATTAATAAATATAAGCGCTGTGCGGCGTGCGCGTGAGTCTAATAATGACATTGCAGGTACCGCCGGACAAGATCCGGACAGGCAAGCCTTGCTGCGCCAGCTAAAGGCCGGCGAGAGTGTGCTGAATAGGGTTCAGCAGGAAAGGAACAAGCTCCAAGATGCCAATGCCAAGCTCGGAGAAGAGCTGAAAGGCGCACAGGCCGAGCTGTCCGGTTCCATCAAGGAGAATCAACGACTTCGTCGCGGCATATATAGTAAGTGCTTGAGCGAACTCTTTTGAAAAGAAGAGTTCGGCGAGGAAGTAATTTGACATGATATGTCTTGTAGGTATACTCACGGGTCGTCCTGCAGAGGAGATGCCCATATCGATGGGTGATCAACTTCCCAAACTGTTGCAGCTACTCGAACAAGTTCGACAGGCAATGAATGGCGCCGTTCAGGCTTTATGGCCAGCCCTCACCCTGCCCGAGAGCCTCGGGGAGCTTGCGGAGAAGCTGCAGGGAGTGCGGCAGCGCTTCCGTTTGTGGAAGATTTCGGCTTGCCGTCAAGGTGCCAGGGAGGCTTGGGCCATGGTGAAGACGCGGTACAAGAAGGCGGACCCCAACCATATGGCCGAAGTTGGACCGGTGGGGCCCGATGGGAAGGAGATCCCTGTGAGTTTAGTGTATAGCCAAGTAGAGTTGGCTGCTAAATTTTCCCAACGGGACTGTAAACTAGACAGCCTGTTAGATGGGATTGAGGAGGAATACAATCAATAAATTTGACAATATATGTTATCCTTTAAAGTGACATATGAAATGCCTTCTAGCCGGATTGTAGATCGTTTGTCTTTGCCGACCTTTCCGCTTCGACCTCGGGACCCTAGAGTCCGGAGTGTGTCCGAATACCTTCTTGGCTATGAAAAACCCGGGGTATGCATGGAGACCAGGCGTAGGGGTCATTAGTGCTTTATCAGACAAGTGCCCAACTAGTTATGTTATATTACATGGTTAGTAAGAAACATCTTCCAGGGAGAATAGTTCCGTTAAGGGTTCCTTTCGCTGGGAGGCATGCCCCAAAGTGCATGTCCGGACTGCAAAGAGAGCAGTAAAACATCTGGGGGCAGATGGATAAAATAGGTAAAAAGTCATCTTTTATATCACCGACCGAATATTCCCTTAAGAACGCTAGCTTTCGGCTTCATCCAGTCTGAGGTACACATCCGGCTGACCCGGCAGTAACAATCGCAGAGGTGCTCCCTTTACCTCCTAGCCGAACAATCGGGAATGTAGGGGTAAGCACAGGAGCCAGGCAACCCAGCTTGGCCAAAACTTAAGTCATATCGATGCATATAATGGTGAGTAAAAGGTACATGTGGAAGCTTGACACATGTGTTGGGTATGAAACCCGTGTAATGGAGCTTCTGTAAAGGAAGCCCCCAGGAATAATGAGTGCGGATGGCACATCATGCATATGCAAAGAATGCAAAAATAGGCCCGAAAGGGCTAAGAAGGATAAAAAGAGAAACAAAAGACAGTCGAATTATAAAAGTTTGGACGGGAGAAGGGGACGAACTCTTAGTCCGGCGCTAGGCATAGAATCGTCGGAGGCGGGCTGCATTCCATGGGTTCGGCTCGAGTCGGTTATCCGACGCATTTCGCAGACGGTATGCTCCGCCGGTCAGTACTTGATTGATAATGAAGGGACCCTCCCATCTGGGCTTGATCTTGTCCTTTTTCTTGTCCGACAGGCGTAGAACTAGTTCACCAACGTTGTAAGTCTTGGCCCGTACTTCTCTGCTTTGATATCTTCGGGCCTGCTGCTGATAGAATGCGGAACGAGCCTTCGCGACGTCACGTTCCTCCTCCAATGTGTCCAAGCTGTCCTGCCGATCAAGCTCGGCCTCTCTTTCCTCATACATGCGCACTCGAGGTGAGTCATGAATAATGTCACACGGCAAAACTACCTCTGCGCCGTATACCATAAAAAATGGTGTGAATCCGGTCGTACGGTTAGGCGTTGTCCGCAGCCCCCAGAGTACGGAGTCGAGCTCCTCGACCCATTGTGCATCGGATTTAGTGAGTGAACTCACTAGTCTGGGTTTAATGCCGCTCATTATTAGACCGTTTGCTCTTTCCACTTGACCGTTGGTTTGAGGGTGATAGACTGACGCATAGTCGAGCTTGATGCCCATATTTTTGCACCATGACTTAACCTCATCGGCCGTGAAATTCGTGCCGTTGTCAGTGATTATGCTGTGGGGGACTCCGTAACGGTGTACCACCCCTGATATAAAGTCTATCACGGGTCCGGACTCTACCGTTTTGACCGGTTTGGCCTCTATCCATTTGGTGAACTTATCCACCATGACCAATAGGTACTTTTTCTTGTGGGTTCCCCCTTTAAGGGGTCCAACCATGTCAAGCCCCCAGACCGCGAACGACCATGTAATGGGTATGGTTTTGAGGGCGGTGGGTGGCATATGGCTCTGATTAGCAAAGAGCTGACAACCAACGCATCTCTGGACCAAGTCCTGTGCGTCTGCCCGAGCCGTCGGCCAATAAAATCCTGTGCGGAATGCCTTTCCTACAAGGGCCCGGGCTGCTGCGTGGTGTCCGCCTAGTCCGACATGAATTTCAGCCAGGAGGTTTCGCCCTTCTTCTTCGGAGATACACCTTTGAAGGACTCCGGTAGTACTTTTCTTGTAAAGTTCTCCCTCATGGACCTTGTAGGCCTTCGATCGCCTGACTATGCAGCGGGCCTCGTTTTGGTCTTCGGGAAGTTCCTGCCTAAGTAAGTAGGCTAGGAAAGGTTCTGTCCACGCGGCAATTACTGCCATTATGACGTGGGCAGAGGGTGTTATGCCATCTGCCGAATCACTGGTTGGCGCGGTTTTCTCCGGTTTATCACTACCGGACTCCTCTTCCCATAGTACGGATGGCTTGAAGAGCCGTTCTAGGAAGATATTTGGAGGGACAGCATCATGTTTCGCACCGATGCGTGCCAGAACATCGGCCGCTTGGTTATTATCTCGGGCTATGTGATGGAATTCGAGTCCTTCAAACCGAGCTGACATTTTCAGGACAGCGTTGCGATATGCTGCCATTTTTGGATCCTTGGCGTCAAAGTCTCCATTTATTTGGGATATTGCAAGGTTTGAATCCCCGCGCACCTCTAGGCGTTGAATGCCCATGGAGACCGCCATCCGGAGACCATGTAATAGGGCCTCGTATTCGGCTGCATTGTTGGAGTCCGTGTACATTATTTGAAGTACATACTGGACAGTATCTCCAGTGGGGGACGTCAATACGACGCCAGCCCCTAGTCCAGCCAACATTTTAGAGCCGTCAAAATGCATAGTCCAATTGGAGTATGCGCCGTACTCTTTAGGGAGTTCGGCTTCAGTCCATTCGGCGACGAAGTCGGCCAAAACTTGTGACTTTATGGCTCGTCGAGGTTTGTAAGTTATGTCGAATGGCAAGAGCTCAATGGCCCATTTTGCAATCCTGCCCGTTGCGTTGCGGTTATTTATAATGTCATTGAGTGGTACTTCAGAGGCCACTGTTATCGAACACTCTTGAAAGTAGTGCTGGAGCTTCCGAGATGCCATGAACACCGCATATGCTATCTTCTGGTAGTGCGGGTAACGGGATTTGCAGGGGGTTAACACAGTGGATACATAATACACTGGTTTTTGAAGAGGGAATTTATGCCCTTCGGTCACTCGTTCGACGACGAGGACCGCGCTTACAACTTGATGTGTGGCTGCGATGTATAACAACATTGGTTCGCCCAGAGTGGGCGCCGCTAGGACCGGATTTGTTGCCAGTATGGCCTTTATTTCTTCGAGTCCGGCAGTGGTAGCATCCGTCCACTCGAAGTGTTCGGTGCACCTAAGGAGGCGATAAAGAGGCAACGCCTTTTCTCCTAGACGGGAGATAAAGCGGCTTAAGGCTGCCACGCATCCTGTTAATTTTTGTATTTGTTTGAGGTCCTTTGGAATATCCAACTGTGACAGAGCTCGAATTTTGGCCGGATTTGCTTCAATTCCTCTACCGGATACAATGAAGCCCAGCAGCTTTCCGGCTGGTATGCCGAAGACGCATTTTTCCGGATTCAACTTGATGTCATATGCTCTGAGGTTTTCAAATGTGAGCCTCAAATCGTCTACTAGAGTTTCGACGTGTTTTGTTTTGACGACTACATCGTCTACGTATGCCTCGACTGTTTTGCCGATCTGGGTAGCCAGACACGTTTGAATCATGCGCTGATATGTTGCGCCGGCATTTTTAAGTCCGAAGGGCATCGTGTTGAAGCAGAATGGTCCGTATGGAGTGATGAATGCCGTTGCGGCTTGATCTGCTTCCGCCATCTTGATTTGATGATAGCCAGAGTATGCGTCCAGGAAGCACAATGAATCGTGCCCTGCTGTGGCATCGATAATTTGATCGATGCGGGGGAGAGGGAAAGGATCCTTTGGGCAAGCCTTATTGAGGTCTTTAAAGTCGACACAGAGGCGCCAGGATTTATCCTTCTTTGGTACCATCACCAGATTTGCTAGCCAGTCCGGATGTTTGATATCTCTAATGAATCCGGCTTCCAATAGTTTGGCTAGCTCTTCTCCCATTGCTTGTCTTTTGGGTTCGGAAAATCGCCGAAGAGCCTGTTTGACTGGCTTAAATCCTTTTAGGATGTTTAGGCTGTGTTCGGCCAACCTGCGTGGGATTCCGGGCATGTCTGAAGGATGCCAGGCGAAGATATCCCAATTTTCCCGAAGGAATTCGCGCAGTGCGGCATCTACTTCGGGGTTCAATTGTGCCCCAATGGAGGTCGTCTTTGTTGGGTCCGTTGGATGGACCTGGAATTTTATTATTTCATCTGCTGGTTTGAAGGAGGTGGACTTGGATCTTTTATCGAGTATCACATCGTCCCTGTTCACCGTGGAGCGCAGCGCGGTGAGTTCTTCTGCCGCTAAGGCTTCGGATAGTGCCTCGAGGGCTAGTGCTGCCGTCTTGTTTTCGGCGCGGAGTGCTATGTCCGGATCACTAGCGAGAGTGATTATTCCGCTGGGTCCAGGCATTTTGAGCTTCATGTACCCGTAATGAGGTATTGCTTGAAAAATTGTGAACGCCTCTCGCCCTAATATAGCGTGATATCCGCTGCTAAACGGGGCCACCTGGAACGTGACTTCTTCGGATCTGTAATTGTCCGGAGAGCCGAACACCACATCGAGTGTGATTTTTCCAGTGCAGCGTGCTTCCCGGCTGGGGATTATTCCTCTAAAGGTTGTGCTGCTTCGCTCAATACGGCTCCAATCGATTTCCATTTTTCACAGAGTTTCCTCGTAAATGAGGTTTAGTCCGCTACCACCGTCCATGAGGACTTTTGTCAGTCGAAAGCCGTCCACTATGGGACTAAGTACCAGTGCAGCTGGTGCTCTGGTTGTTCGGAATTTGGGCTCATCGCTGGCGTTGAAAGTAATAGCTGTGTCGCTCCATGGGTTTGCTGTTGCTACTTGGTAGACTTCGGCGAGTCCGCGGATTGTTCGCTTTCGCATATTGTTTGATGCGAAGGTCTCGAAGACTGTTGACACCGTGCTGGTATTGTTGGAGTGGTTTCCCGGAGCGAGAAGTTCTTCACCACTTTTGGCCACCTGCCGCAATATCCAACATGCTCTAAGGCTGTGTGTTGGGACGGCTCCCTCTGCACTATGAAGTTTACAGGGTCCATTGAGCCATCCCTCCAGTACGGTTCCGTTTCCCTTATCGGGTTTCTGTTTTTTGGTTTTTGCCTCTGGGGCGTGAGTGTAAGGCGCCCTTTTGCTGCGGACTGGGTTTGGGGCCGGATTATCCCAAAATTGAATTTCAGTTTTCCGAAAACTTTCCATCGCACAGTACTTTCGTACTATGGACGCCAGATCGGTGAAGCGCGTAATCTTGCGACGATCAATGGCGTTCAGGATTCCCTTGTCCGTGCAGTTATTGCAGAAGATTGAGATTGCGTTTTCCTCTCGGTAGTCCTTTATCCTGTCCATAACCAGAAGGAATCTGGCCCAGTAATGATGTACTGTTTCTGAAGGCTCTTGCCGTATTAGGGATAGATCGCATATGTCTGGGCGGGTGGGTGGAATAAAATCCGGATCCCTGCCCATCTTTGGGCTCAAAGGCCGAGGGGCTTCCGAATTCGGAAGCTTGGTTTGCTGGAGACAGTCCAGTGAGTCCGGAGCGACGCATGATTTTAGGTTCAATGCTCGATCGAAGTCCGTCCCTCCGCGGGAATCCGGCATGGAGGGTTCGGGAATCCGGACATGAATTGTTTTCAACACTGGCAAAGAATTGCCGTGTTGTTCCTCTATCACCGCGACGTGGTGGGTGGCCTGAGGAGAGTTAATCTCTCTTAGATCGGTTTTGAGCCCAATCTAGTTGTAGTCTGTAGCGACTCCCAGGGCGGCGATGCGATCCAAGAGCTCGTTAACAGACGAGAGCTCTATTGGATCTAACTGTTCGGCAGCTTTAGGGCTGACGCGAAGATTGCTTTCGACGACTTGAGAAGTCATTGCCGAAGCGGTGGCTGGACAGGCGGTCATGAGAAAATCGCCAAGCCGGATAGTTTGGCCGGCGGCCAAGGCCCCTCCGGCGAACACTCCGTTCTTGAAGACGGGTGGAGACATCCGCCCTATCGGTGACGACACAGAGGAACTCTCAATGAAAGCACCAATGTCGGTGTCAAAACCGGCGGATCTCGGGTGGGGGTCCTGAACTGTGCGTCTAGGCGAATGGTAACAGGAGACAAGGGACACAATGTTTTTACCCAGGTTCAGGCCCTCTCGATGGAGGTAAAACCCTACGTCCTGCTTGATTAATATTGATGATGTGGGTAGTACAAGAGTAGATCTACCACGAGATCAAGGAGGCTAAACCCTAGAAGCTAGCCTATGGTATGATTGTTGTAATGTATGTTGTCCTACGGACTAAAACCCTCCGGTTTATATAGACACCAGAGAGGATAGGGTTACACAGAGTCGGTTACAATGGTAGGAGATCTATATATCCGTATCGCCAAGCTTGCCTTCCACGCCAAGGAAAGTACCTTCCGGACACGAGCCGGAGTCTTCAATCTTCTATCTTCGTAGTCTGGGAGTCCGGCGGATAATGATAGTCCGGCTGTCCGGACACCCCTAGTCCAGGACTCCCTCATCAAGCTTTGTAGATAGTAACACTACTATCAGCATTTGTCTTCCTCTTGAAGATCCATTTATACAATATGGCTTGCCGATCATCGGGCAACTCCACCAAAGTCCACACTTTGTTCTCATACATGGATCCCATCTCAGATTTCATGGCCTCAAGCCATTTCGCGGAATATGGGCTCATCATCGCTTCCTCATAGTTCGTAGGTTCATCATGGTCTAGTAACATGACTTCCAGAATAGGATTACCGTACCACTCTGGTGCGGATCTTAATCTGGAAGATCTACAAAGTTCGGTAGTAACTTGATCTGAAGCTTTATGATCATCATCATTAGCTTCTTCACTAATTGGTGTAGGAATCACTGGAACTGATTTCTGTGATGAACTACTTTCCAATTCGGGAGAAGGTACAAATTACCTTATCAAGCTCTACTTTCCTCCCACTCACTTCTTTTGAGAGAAACTCCTTCTCTAGAAAGGATCCATTTTTAGCAACGAATATCTTGCCTTCGGATCTGTGATAGAAGGTGTACCCAACAGTTTCCTTTGGGTATTCTATGAAGACGTACTTCTCCGATTTGGGTTTGAGCTTATCAGGATGAAACTTTTTCACATAAGCATCACAGCCCCAAACTTTAAGAAACGACAACTTGGGTTTCTTGCTAAACCACAGTTCATATGGTGTCGTCTCAACGGATTTAGATGGTGCCCTTTTTAATGTGAATGCAGCTGTCTCTAATGCATAACCCCAAAACAATAGTGGTAAATCAGTAAGAGACATCATAGATCGCACCATATTAATAAAGTACGGTTACGACGTTCAGACACACCATAACGTTGTGGTGTTCCAGGTGGCGTGAGCTGTGAAACTATTCCACATTGTTTTAATTGAAGACCAAACTCGTAACTCAAATATTCGTCTCCGCGATCAGATTGCAGAAACTTTATTTTCTTGTTACGATGATTTTTCCACTTCACTCTAAAATTCTTTGAACATTTCAACTATTTCAGACTTATGTTTCATCAAGTAGATATACCCATATCTGCTCAAATCATCTTGTGAAGGTCGGAAAATAATGATACTTGCCACGAGCATCAACACTCATTGGATCGCATACATCGGTATGTATTATTTCCAATAAGTCAGTAGCTTGTTCCATTGTTCTGGAGAACGGAGTTTTAGTCATCTTGCCCAAAAGGCACGGTTCGCAACCATCAAATGATTCATAACCAAGTGATTCCAAAAATCCATCTTTATGGAGTTTCTTCATGCGCTTTACACCGATATGACCCAAACGGCAGTGCCACAAATAAGTTGAACTATCATTATTAACTTTGCATCTTTTGGCATCAATATTATGAATATGTGTATCACTATGATCGAGATCCAACAAACTATTTTCATTGGGTGTATGACCATTGAAGGTTTTATTCATGTAAACAGAACAACAATTATTCTCTGACTTTAAATGAATAACCGTATTGCAATAAACATGATCAAATCATATTCATGCTCAACGCAAACGCCAAATAACATTTATTTAGGTTTAACACTAATCCCAAAAGTATAGGGAGTGTGCGATGATGATCATATCAATCTTGGAACTACTTCCAACACTCATCGTCACTTCCCCTTCAACTAGTCTCTGTTTATTCTGTAACTCCTGTTTCGAGTTACTAATCTTAGCAACCGAACAAGTATCAAATACTCAGGGGCTACTACACACACTAGTAAGGCACACATCAATAACCTATATATCAACTATACCCTTGTTCACTTTGCCATCCTTCTTATCCACCAAATATTCAGGGCATTTCCGCTTCCAGTGACCATTTACTTTTGTAGTGTAAGCACCCAGTTTCAGGCTTTGGTCCAGCTTTGGTCTTCTTCACGGGGGTGAAAAATTGTTTGCCATTCTACTTGAAGTTTCCCTTTCTTTCCCTTTGCCCTTTTCTTGAAACTAGTGGTCTTGTCAATCATCAACACTTGATGCTCTTTCTTGATTTCTACCTTCGTTGATTTCAACATCACAAAGAGCTCCGGAATCATTTACGTCATCCCTTGCATACTATAGTTCATCACGAAGTTCTAGTGACTTAGTGATGGTGACTAGAGAATTCTGTCAATCACTATCTTATCTGGAAGATTAACTCCCACTTGATTCAAGTGATTGAAGTACCCAGACAATCTGAGCACATGCTCACTAGTTGAGCGATTCTCCTCCATCTTTTAGCTATAGAACTTGTTGGAGACTTCATATCTCTCAACTCGGGTATTTGCTGGAAATATTAACTTCAACTCCTGGAACATCTCATATGGTCCATGATGTTCAAAACGTCTTTGAAGTCCTGATTCTAAGCCGTTTAAGCATGGTGCACTAAACTATCAAGTAGTCATCATTTTGAACTAGCCAAACGTTCATAACATCTGCATCTGCTCCTGCAATAGATTTGTCACCTAGCGGTGCATTAAGGACATAATTCTTCTGTGCAGCAATGAGGATAAACCTCGGATCACGGATCCAATCTGCATCATTGCTACTAACATCTTTCAACACAATTTTCTCTAGGAACATATCAAAATAAACATATGAAAGCAACAACGCAAGCTATTGATCTACAACATAATTTGCAAAATACTACCAGGACTAAGTTCATGATAAATTTAAGTTCAATTAATCATATTACTTAAGAACTCCCACTTAGATAGACATCCCTCTAATCCTCTAAGTGATTACGTGATCCATATCAACTACACCATGTCCGATCATCACGTGAGATGGAGTAGTTTTCAATGGTGAACATCACTATGTTGATCATATCTACTATATGATTCACGCTCGACATTTCGGTCTCCGTGTTCCGAGGCCATATCTGTATATGCTAGGCTCGTCAAGTTTAACCTGAGTATTCCGCATGTGCAACTGTTTTGCACCCGTTGTATTTGAACGTAGAGCCTATCACACCCGATCATCACGTGGTGTCTCAGCACGAAGAACTTTCGCAACGGTGCATACTCAGGGAGAACACTTCTTGATAATTTTAGTGAGAGATCATCTTAAAATGCTACCGTCAATCAAAGCAAGATAAGATGCATAAAGGATAAACATCACATGCAATCAATATAAGTGATATGATATGGCCATCATCATCTTGTGCTTGTGATCTCCATCTTCAAAGCACCGTTGTGATCACCATCGTCACCGGCGCGACACCTTGATCTCCATCGTAGCATCGTTGTCGTTACGCCATCTATTGCTTCTACGACTATCACTACCGCTTAGAGATAAAGTAAAGCAAATACAGGGCGTTTGCATTTCATACAATAAAGCGACAACCATATGGCTCCTGCCAGTTGCCGATAACTTCAGTTACAAAACATGATCATCTCATACAATAAAATATAGCATCACGTCTTGACCATATCATATCACAACATGCCCTGCAAAAACAAGTTAGACGTCCTCTACTTTGTTGTTGCAAATTTTACGTGGCTGCTATGGGCTTAGCAAGAACCGTTCTTACCTACGCATCAAAACCACAATGATAGTTCGTCAAGTTAGTGCTGTTTTAACCTTCGCAAGGACCAGGCGTAGCCACACTCGATTCAGCTAAAGTGAGAGAGACAGACACCCGCAGCCACCTTTAAGCATGAGTGCTCGTAACGGTGAAACCAGTCTCGCGTAAGCGTACGCGTAATGTCGGTTCGGGCCGCTTCATCTCACAATACCGCCGAACCAAAGTATGACATGCTGGTAAGCAGTGTGACTTGTATCACCCACAACTCACTTGTGTTCTACTCGTGCATATGACATCTACGCATAAAACCAGGCTCGGATGCCACTGTTGGGAAATGTAGTAATTTCAAAAAATTTCCTACGCACACGCAAGATCATGGTGTTGACATAGCAACGAGAGGGTAGAGTGTTGTCCATGTACCCTCATAGACCGTAAACGGAAGCGTTAGCACAACGCGGTTGATGTAGTCGTACGTCTTCACGATCCGACCGATCCAAGCACCGAACGTACGGCACCTCCGAGTTCAGCACACGTTCAGCTCGATGACGATCCCCGGGCTTCGATCCAGCAAAGCTTCGGGGATGAGTTCCGTCAGCACGACGGCGTGGTGACGATGATGATGTTCTACCGGCGCAGGGCTTCGCCTAAACTCCGCGACGATATGACCGAGGTGGAATATGGTGGAGGGGGGCACCGCACACGGCTAAGGAACGATCCGTAGATCAACTTGTGTGTCATGGGGTGCCCCCCTGCCCCCGTATATAAAGGAGCAAGGGGAGGAGGCGGCCGGCCAAGGGAGGGCGCGCCAGGGAGGAGTCCTACTCCCACCGATAGGACTCCCTCCTTTCCTAGTCCAACTAGGAGAGGGGAAGGAAGGGAAGGAGAAGGAGAAGGAAGGAGAGGGAGGAAGAGTAGGAAAGGGGGGCCGGCCCCCTAGTCCAATTCGGTTTGGGCTAGGGGGGCCGCGCGCCCTGCCTCCTCTCTTCCACCACTTGGCCCATGAGGCCCATTGCTTCTTCCTCGTATTCCCGTAACTCCCCAGTACCCCCGAAAATACCCGAATCACTCGGAACCCTTCCGATGTCCGAATATAGTCGTCCAATATATCGATCTTTATGTCTCGACCATTTCGAGACTCCTCGTCATGTCCCCGATCTCATCCGGGACTCCGAACTCCTTCGGTACATCAAAACTCATAAACTCATAATATAACTGTCATCGAAACCTTAAGCGTGCGGACCCTACGGGTTCGAGAACTATGTAGACATGACCTAGAACTATTCTTGGTCAATAACCAATAGCGGGACCTGGATGCTCATATTGGCTCCTACATATTCTACGAAGATCTTTATCGGTCAAACCGCATAACAACATACGTTGTTCCCTTTGTCATCGGTATGTTACTTGCCTGAGATTCAATCATCGGTATCCAATACCTAGTTCAATCTCGTCACCGGCAAGTCTCTTTACTCGTTCTGTAATGCATCATCCCGCAACCAACTCATTGGTCACATTGCTTGCAAGGCTTATAGTGATGTGCATTACCGAGAGGGCCCAGAGATACCTCTCCGACAATCGGAGTGACAAAACCTAATCTCGAAATACGCCAACCCAACATGTACCTTTGGAGACACCTGTAGTACTCCTTTATAATCAACCAGTTACGTTGTGACGTTTGGTAGCACCCAAAGTGTTCCTCCGGTAAACGGGAGTTGCATAATCTCATAGTTACTGGAACATGTATAAGTCATGAAGAAAGCAATAGCAATATACTAAACGATCAAGTGCTAGGATAACAGAATGGGTCATGTCAATCACATCATTCTCCTAATGATGTGATCCCGTTAATCAAATGACAACTCTTTTGTCCATGGCTAGGAAACATAACCATCTTTGATAAACGAGCTAGTCAAGTAGAGGCATACTAGTGACACTATGTTTGTCTATGTATTCACACATGTATTATGTTTCGGGTTAATACAATTCTAGCATGAATAATAAACATTTATCATGATATAAGGAAATAAATAATAACTTTATTATTGCCTCTAGGGCATATTTCCTTCATTATTGGTGTTAAATCACATGGCGATGTGAACTAGATTATTGACTCTAGTGCAAGTGGGAGACTGAAGGAAATATGCCTAGAGGCAATAATAAAGTTATTATTTATTTCCTTATTTCATGATAAATGTTTACTATTCATGCTAGAATTGTATTAACCGGAAACTTAGTACATGTGTGAATACATAGACAAAACATAAGTGTCCCTAGCATGCTTCTACTTGACTAGCTCGTTTATCAAAGATGGTTATGTTTCCTAACCATAGACATGTGTTGTCATTTGATGAACGGGGTCACATCATTAGGAGAATGATGTGATGGACAAGACCCATCCGTTAGCTTAGCATTATCATCGTTAAGTTTTATTGCTATTGCTTTCTTCATGACTTATACATGTTCCTCTGACTATGAGATTATGCAACTCCTGGATATCGGAGGAACACCTTGTGTGCTATCAAATGTCACAGCGTAACTGGGGGATTATAAAGATGCTCTACAGGTGTCTCGCCAAAGGTGTCTACATAGTTCTCGAAACCGTAGGGTCCGCACGCTTAACGTATGATGATGATTTGTGTTATGAGTTATGTTATTTGATGACCGAAGTTTGTTCAGAGTCCCGGATGAGATCACGAACATGACGAGGAGTCTCAAAATGATCGAGAGGTAAAGATTCATATATTGGAAGGCTATATTCGGACATCAGAAGTGTTCTGGGTGATACCGGGTCACTGGAAGGGGTTCCGGGCAACCCCCGGCAAAGATATGGGCTTAATGGGCCAAGTAAGGGAACACACTGGCCCACAAGGGGCTGGTGCGCTCCCTATAGGGCCATCCACGTGGGGAGAAAGGGAAAGGAGAGGAGGAAAAGGAAAGTATGAAGTAGGACTCCTACTTCCTTCTCCCCCCTCCTTCCTTTCCCCTTGTCCAAATATGGTAGGAGGGGGGCTGAATTGGACTAGGGGCCCAAGTAGGATTCCTCCTACTTGGGCGCGCCCTAGGCTGCCTCCCTCCCTCTCCCTCCTTTATATAAGTGGGGAGGGCACCCCTAGAACACACATCAATTGTTCCTAGCCGTGTGCGGCGCCCCCCTCCACAGTTAACACCTCGGTCATATTGTCGTAGTGCTTAGGAGAAGCACTGCGCCGGTAACTTCATCATCACCGTCACCACGCCGTCGTGCTGACAAAACTCTCCTTTGGCCTCAACTGGATCAAGAGTACGAGGGACGTCATCGAGCTGAACGTGTGCTGAACACGGAGGTGCCGTACGTGTTGGAGATATGCCCTAGAGGCAATCATGTATGATGATATTTCCTATGTGTTTATGAATAAAGATAGTCCTTGGACATTATCAATCATGTGTATCAGCAAGTATGTGACTTGTTTGTGGGACTATGCATTGTATGATGATTGTCCTAAAAGGTCCCTAGTTGAAAGGGCTATGTGGACGCGCAACCGACTAGACTAGCATATGACACGGTCAATGGAGCATTGGATGCTAACCGGATAATATGCACTTGGAAAGGTCTGGTCGGATTCAACGTACTCAGATCCGAGTCGAGATAAGGTCCGAGTCGGACATACCCAACTATGAGACACAACGACATGTCATCTGTGAGTCTATAGTACAACATACGTTCTATGTCCTAAGACCTGAGCTGACGCATGTACTCGGGATGGTGACAGACTTGCTTTGGGCCGACCAAACGCTACTCCGTGACTGGGTAGTTACAAAGGTAGGTTTCAGGTTCCAGTCCCATGCTGCAAGACATGGTCGAGCAAGATGGGATTTGCCCCTCCAATCAGGAGAGATATACTCTGGGCCCCTCGTGTGATCCGACCAGGATAAGCATGGCCATGCGACAGGGATTATGAGATAATCTGGTTTGTGGTCGGTATCACTGGAATGAGAAAGAGGTCGGGCTAGCACAAGGATGATAGTCTCACCTTGAGCCCGACAACATATATCGTGCGGCAAAGGGAACAGAAGTGTGACAAGTTGTACAGGTTCGCCTAAGCAGTTTCATAGTCTGCTTGGTGGTTGGCACGCCTTGCTAGAGGCCGCTACCAACCGTGCAAGTCAGAGGTGATCCGAACTATGACCAAGCTGACTTGAACCTAAGGGGTCGCACGCTTAAGGGAAGGAACCTATGAGGTAGGATCCGAGGACACTGGTCGGATGTGATCCGAGCTGTATTTAGATTGTGGCCGAGTAGACTTGTGGGCTTTAGGGTCCGTACGAGGTCCAAGTGTTGAGCCCGCGATGGACGCCTATATAAAGTGGAGGTGCGGCACATTCATTGGGTTGATCGCTTCGGCGCTGTCACTAGGGTTTGCATGTGTTGCGAATAGTCACCTCCACTCGCTGCCGATTGTGTGATCGGACCTAGCAGTCTGCCGCACGGTGTTCCTCCTGCACGCGCGGATACTGTTAGAGGTGGTGCACTTGCGCCGCTCCGGTGAACTTGTACGTGGGATCGGACGACCGGCTGAGGGAGATCGGACAAGGAGGAGATGATCCACGCGGACGCCCTGCCCCAACTCTTCTTCCACTGCACGACACTGCGCGTCTAGCGGTAACGAACTGTGATCCATCTCCCGTAGCATGTTCCAGGATGTTCTGCGCGTAGGAAAATTTTAATTTGCAGTCGACGCACCCTACCGTAGAGTCCAACAATATGTTTGGTGCTAGGATCGGTCGGATCATGAAGACGTACGACTACATCAACCGCGTTGATAAAACACTTCCGCTTTCGGTCTACGAGGGTACGTGGACACACTCTACCCTTTCGTTGCTATGCATCTCCTAGATAGATCTTGCGTGATCATAGGATTTTTTTTGAAATTACTGCATTCCCCAACACAAGGTTATATCGCAGAGGAGGTGGTTGAGTTTTGCACCGAATACATGAAACAAAGACCTATAGGTTTGCCCCTCTCGCGCCACGAGGGAAGACTGAAAGGTAAGCCGGTCCTTGCTGGCACGCAAATGGCTGCACCCAAAGAATTGATAGAGAAAGCCCATTTGACGGTAGTGCTTAATAGCCCAGTTCTCAACGCTTATGCTGAAGAACACTTGGCGGAGATACGCCAAAGCTTCTTACCAATGGTGCCTTCATCAGATGTGGAGATGAAGGAGCACACTAAGAACTACGCCGAATGGCTGAAGAATCATTTGGCACAAGGATCCATCGATGACATTGCTACGTGGTTGGCACAAAAGCCATCACCTGCAAACCTAATTAGATACATATGGGAAACGATAATAAAAATCGTTGTCCACAGCATCGATGAACATATCAGGCAACCTACATAACAACATAATTCAATGGTACTCCCCAGAGAAAAAACATAATTCAATGGTACAGATAAGGTTTTGAAATATCTGATTCACATACAAATAAGGAAGCGACAATGGTTTCTACATCTATTGTACTTTGTCAGGGCATACTAAAACTCCCATAATCAAATCCTTCAAAACCAAGAGTGACAGTAGTTGATAAATCTGACATCCACGTTGTTGCGAATTACTTTCTAAAACATTCCCAAGTACAACTAAGTCGAATGTACATGCAGAAAACCCAAATCATATCAGTCTTGTTCCCACACAAAGCATCACATCTGCAGTCCATGCAAAAACTGCAGGAAGAGAAACGAAGTAACCAAAACGATGTTCAGTAGATGTGGGGAACTCACAGCTTCTTTTTCTCAAGCAGTCAACTTTTCCTCATTGAATGGAGGAGGCACTCAATGAGCAGCATTTGCTGGGAAGTTGTGAGCACTTTGTTAGATAAGTGTGTCTTGCCGTTAAACTGTATCACCGGAGCGGAGTATGGAGCGCGCACATTATTTCCCAGTTGGAGACAAAGCAAACATATGTCAGAGTTCCTTTGTGTTGAGTTTAATATCAATGCATAGCATAACTGCTACATTACCCAACAATGACATGATTACTCCTAGTTGATAGCACCAATTATTTCACACGCCATTCTATTTAACCTAAAATTGTCAAGAAGGGCATTGAAATTTAGTAGTTGTCAGTTGTAAGTTGTAATGCAGAATTGACAGAAAATCAATCCCCATACTTATAGAAAGTGCAACAGCAATGACACTCAATGCTTTAGTAGTTGTCACGTGCCATTGCTTTTACAAACCAATTGCCCGCAAAATCATTCAGATTTACGACAGAAACCGTCAATACTCTAATAGTTGACACAGAGCTTCGTTGTCAAGTGTTTCACAATATAACTATCTAACTGAAAGAGGATAAGAAGAAGAAAGTTCATCAGAAGTCAATTCTCTTACCTACAACGGCCAGGACATGCCAGCTTGGCAAGGTACTTCCTTAAACAGGAGATTGTGGCAGAGCAGCAACAAAAGAAATCAAGAAAACATATTAATCTTGCCATATAGGGTCCCTGGCATGTGTTTGCCCATACGAAAATTGATTTAGGAGTGGCTTAAACAGCGGCATGTTGACAACTGACATTAGGCTCCTTCATGTTTATGTTTGTTTAGACAACAGGTTTCTTAATTTATAAACTCACCTGAGGAGCATAGTTATGCCCCGACCGATCTCGGGCATCCATAGGTTGTACTGTAGGTGAGAAGATTCTAGATTGAATCCCTTGAGCGCGCAACACTATTTGAAGGGGTGATTGAAAAAAAATTGAACCCGAATCTGAAGTTAATGTGGATTGAAGTATAAACCAGAAAGAAAACAAATTCAGAACAAAAACTATGGGAAAACGAACCTGATCCAGAGGAAGAAAATAATCTTGACGCAATAAGCTCCTTGATTACACGGGATCCATGCCTCAACTTGGTTTTGAGAGAGACGTGGATTTGTTTTTCAACTGGGGGAGGGATAGAGTACAGATTAGAGGAAGCGAAGGTGAAGGTAGGTATTTTAGGGCTTCCTTGTACAACCATGAAAGGATCTTTTCGGTTTCTTCTACATCCATGAAAAGATTATGGACCTTCTGATCAATTGCTCTTCTACCTGTTAAAAAACAGAACTATCTAATCACCATTGCAAAGCCAAAGGATAGTAGTATTGGCTCAGCTCCTTGCCAAACCCAAGTTCGTGTGTGCAGGAGAGGAGATTCTGCCCACTAACATGGCAATCCAGTGGCACTCCATCTAGCGCACCCACAAATCCATTACACGGTCCATAAGAGAACTTCAGAGATGAAAATTACCTTGCCGAGCAACCACTCAGAACATGGCCGAATTTGCTACGCGGAGCGCGATCTTCACTAGGTACATCCATGCCTCAGCGGTCCGATGAGTGGAGGGGTACAACAGGGAACCATTGTTGTAGCTTATAGGCGACCAGCCGCGTCGCCACCACGCGACCGGAAGCATCCGCCACAGCGTGCTGGTCCAAGAGAGAGGACTAAGGCGAGAGATGGTTAACGGTGGCGGTGGAAGCGGTGGGATGCGACATAGAGTGGATGTGGTGGGCAGCGGCGGCGGATGAGACAGGGAGCGACGACGACGGTGGGGAGCCGGGCGGCGGCGCGATCCATGGCAAGCTACGGGTGTGGTGGTGGCCTTTAGAAGGTTAGGGATACGGGAGGAGTTCTTTTTTTAGCAACCGTGGTGGAAGGACCATGGGCCTTCTTTTTAAACAACCCCGGTGAAAGGACCGTGGGCCTTCAGTGTTTTTTGGCCGAATTAAGCGCGCCATTAAGCAAAAGTTACATGCATTAATCTCCATCGTTATAACTCGGTCCCACCAGAGATGAATGGCTCATAATTTCTAATTAACATGATAATTTCTAGGGAGTCTGTAATTAGTATAGGTATAGATTTAAAACTTATTATTGTACATGCTGGCTAAGAGGTTGGCTATATATGACATGGCAACTTCTTATAGCCGACCGTTGGCTATATTATTAACCATGCTCTTAGTGAGGTAGCTAGTATATCATAGACTAACTAGTATCATACTCCCTCCTTTCCAGTTTATAGGGCTCACAATTAAAAATCTCACCAACCAATGTACCTGGTGAGTGGTGGAATACTTTTTTTAGTCTGCAAAAACACCCAATTAATGCTTTTGTTTTCCTCAAAAAATTATGTTTACCAATGTATTAATTGCAATACATGCATGCATAAAGTACACGCATTGGTCAATTTTCTCTTAATTCTTGCATGCAATGATTTAATGCACGTTGGAATCTGAACATGTGATGGGGAACAACCAAATTGAGCCTTATAAAATGGAAAAACTAAAATTTTGAGATAAGCCCTATAAACCAGGAAGGAGGGAGTATATATGCATGATACTAGTATATGATCGGTAATACCTCTGTAATGCGCGCATGCATAGTATCATAAGTTAGTATCTTAGGTTGCCTTATTAATTGCCGAATTTTTCAACTTTCCAAAATGTGTATTTCGACAATGGGTGCATATGCACCTAGGAGCCAAAACGCCGCTCTCACAACATTTTATATGATACGGTATCATGATATGATACCACACCCTCTCTTTCCTCATTTAATTGTGTGCCACATCATCCAAAAAGTCTAGTTGGCATGCATGATACCGCTTGATACTCCCATATTACGACCAGCCTTAGGGTGGCCATAGTGGGGCTACCAGCCAGTATCATGCACTCGGGAATAGCAAATATGATGATGTGGTAAAGAAGCAGTAACATAGGTAGATACCATAACATATATAATAAATGCTATACTACTTTGTGTCATGCATGGCCATAAATACGGTCATCTATGATATATACTACTCTATGATACTATACACGCACTATGAAGGTACGTATGTAGTATCATATGCATGATACTATATAGTATATGATACTCCCCACTATATAATGCTGGATATTCTTGATAGTGAGAGCTTGTCGTGGACAGGCCGGCATAAGCAAAATTGTGTCATCGGCGTACTGCACGATCGGGTAGTTCATTTGGCCGTTACTTGGGAAAGGGAGCTGGATCAACCCATTTCTAAAAGCCTCATTGCTGGCAGACTGCAGTAGATCGGCTGCAAGGACAAATATGAGTGGAGAGAGGGGGTCACCCTAGCGAACTCCACAACGACAGTGAAACTGCCTGCCTGTCACACCATTAAGCAAAATAGAAGATCTACCCGATGAGAAAATGGATTTAATCCAAGAAAGCCATTTATCGCTAAACCCCATATGCTTCATGATGTTGATCATCGGATTATGTTCAATTGTATCGAAAGCTTTGGCAAAGTCCAGCTTGAGCAGCACTATTGGATGTTTTGAAGCTTGACATTGATGGATATATTGAAAAGTCCAGGCAAGACAGTCTTGTATAGAGCATCCTCGGATGAAACCATATTGGTTGCGGTGAATAATCCTCAAAATGACTTTTTGCAGGCGGTTTGCCAGCAACTTAGTTATGAGCTTGAGGTAGCAGTTGAGAAGTGTGATCGGACGATAATCATTGACAGTGGATGGGGACCCATTCTGTCACGCCCAATATGCGACCCTATCCAAAAGGAACTCGAAGGTCCCACCAAGGATAGACCCACATATTGGAACGCTTTTGCAAGGTGGATATCATTACATCAACATTACATAATAGATGGGGATACATACATAAGGCATACAATGCCACACGAATACAACAATACATCATATATAAGACCAACATCCGGCTACGGATGAATCATAAACAGAAACTCAAACAATATCCACCCAGCTAGCCCAGGCTGCCAACCTGGAACCTATCCCCTGATCGAAGAAGAAGCAGAAGAAGAACTCCGAAACAAGCAAACATCGCTCTCGCGTCATGATCATCGCATAACCTGTACCTGCAACTGTTGTTGTAGTAATCTGTGAGCCATGAGGACTCAGCAATCCCATTACCATGGGTATCAAGACTAGCAAAGCTTAATGGGAAAGGAAGGGGTAAAGTGGTGAGGTTGCAGCAGCGACTAAGCATGATATGGTGGCTAACATACGCAAATGAGAGCGAAAAGAGAAACAAAGGAACGGTCGTGAAGCTAGCAATGATCAAGAGGTGATCCTGAACACCTACTTACGTCAAACATAACCCAGAAACCGTGTTCACTTCCCGGACTCCGCCGAGAAGAGACCATCACGACTACACACGCGGTTGATGCGTTTTAATTCGGATCTGGTGTCAAGTTATCTACAACCGGACATTAACAAATTCCCATCTGCCACATAACAGCGGGCACGGCTCTCGAAAGTTTATACCCTGCAGGGGTGTCCCAACTTAGCCCATGACAAACTCTCGCGATCAACGAAGGAATAGACCTTCTCCCAGGAAGACCCGATCAGTCTCGGAATCCCGGTTTACAAGACATTTCGACAATGGTAAAATAAGACCAGCAAAGCCGCCCGATGCGCCGACAATCCTGATAGGAGCTGCACATATCTCGTTCTCAGGGCAACACCGGATAAGCGAAGCGTACAGGTACCGACGAATCCAAGTTGCCAAGGAATGGTCCGGCACGGTGCTCTAGTTTGGACCAACACTTAGACAAGCATTGGCCCGGGGGGGGGGGGGGGGGCTATAATAAAGATGACCCTTGGGTTAATTACTCCCAAGGGAAAAGTAGGTGGTGGTGAGGCAAATGGTAAAACCAAGGTTGGGCCTTCCTGGACAAGTTTTATTCAAAGCAAACTGTCAGGGGGGTCCCATAAATCACCCGACCGCGTTAGGAATGCAAAATCCGGGAACATAACACCGGTATGACGGAAACTAGGGCGGCAAGAGTGGAACAAAACACCAGGCATAAGGCCGAGCCTTCCACCCTTTATCAAGTATATAGATGCATTAATAATATAAGAGATATTGTGATATCCCAACCAAAATCCCGTCCACCATGGAGCAATCTTCAACTTCACCTGCAACTAGCAACGCTATAAGAAGGGCTGAGCAAAGCGGTAATATAGCCAAGCAATGGTTTGCTAGGAATGGTGTCAAAGGTTAGAGGTTCATGGCAATTTGGGAGGCTTGATGAGCAACAGATAGGCAACGCAGCATAGCGATAGAACGAAGCAACTAGCATAGCAATGATAGTAGTGAGATCCAGGGTAGCGGTCATCTTGCCTGAAATCCCGCAAGGAAGAAGAATGAGTCCATGAAGAAGACGAACGGATGAAGCCGAACCAACCGTAGACGAACGAATCCTCACGATCGCAACGAAACAGGAACTAACAAGAAGAAGCACACAACATAGGTAAACACACCACACATGAACAAGGCATGATGCACAACAAGCATGATGCATGACCAAGCTACGTGAAGCTACTCATGGCAAGAGATGATGCAAACAAGAACAACACATCAAGGCAAGTTTAAATGAGGCCGGGAACAACATATAACAATTCCGGTAAGTCCTCATATGCAAATTTAGAAATTGGTCCAGATCTGAATAAACCTTATGTTCAAGTTGTTAAACAGCAAGTTAAGATGCACCAAGATGATCTACACGAAATTCTAGTCAAGTTACATATAAAGTTCATTAGATTCGGAGCTACGACCTAGAAGATATGAGCAAAACAAGTTAAGCATGGCATTGATGCAAAATGCACCCAAACATCAAGCAAAACACCTCAAAACAAGGATGCAACATGATAATATGAAGCTACATGCAAAAACAAGCAAGTTACATATAGAGCACACTCAAAACGGAGCAACGGTGCAACACATACACTCTATACAAGTCATAACAACAATCTGTCCATAACAGCAACTAGGCATATTGCAAGCATCAAAACAACATGCTACAGCATCTCAACATAATAACAAAAGGCATGGGCATGAAGTACAGGTAAAGCATAACAAAACATGAACACTGAGCTATCTCCAGAAACAACTAGAACATGCTCAAAAGGACATGGTAAGATTGCAAATAATAACAGTTTCAGACTTGGCAGGAATAACATCAGGTTGCAATGTTTAGAGCTATCAAACAACATGTTACAGGAACTTATCATGGCAAACAAAGGAATGGCATGAATCTACTAATTGCATAGAACAAATGTCCCTTACTGAACATGAGCCAAAAAGGATCAGAAAATAAGATGGCACCCATGTAAACATGGCAAGTTATATAACAGATTCGTACATGGCAGGAACAACAATAAGTAGGCATGTTGGTGAGCTTGAACCACTCACCACAGAGCAATACATGGCATGGCAAGGCAACCAACAGTAATAAGACATGTTTATGAAGCTAAGCATGGCAAGAACAAGTTCATAGGGTGCATGGATCACTAGCAAACAATCATGGAAACATTGAACTTAATGTTAACAAGCTGACAGCAACATCATTTAGCATGTTTGGAGCAAGATTACAACAAGCTACAGCAGGCTATAATTGCAACCAAGGGCATGAATGGATAGAGAAAGACATGTAGATCAAAACATGTTTATATAATATCTCCAGATTATGCTTAGAATGATTAATAGAAGCATGTTAACATGGCAACAAAATATAACAGAATCTGCCTAGAAAAACAGCAACAGCAAGTACACTACTTAACAAGCTCGATTCACTCACACAAGTCATCGAATGACAAGATAAGCATATCATCATCAAGAAGACATGTTTATGTAACCAACCAAGGCAAGAACAAGACCATAGCATGCAAGGATCAACTATAGCAACCTTGGCTAAATTGAATAACAAGTAAACAATCCGCCAGGAAACATTTTGAAGAAAAAGTAGAGCACCAAAATGACGTGCTAGACTACTCCATAATTACAAACAAGGGCATGAATGGATAGACAATAACCATATGTTCAAAACACCCTTACTGAAGTATCTCAAAATATGCATGGATCTCTCTGTAGCATCAAGTTTACATGGCATCAAAATAACAGCAGAACAGGGACTAAAATCAGCAATATCACGAAGCCTAGTTTGCATGCTTGTGCTAGTCACCACATTGATCACAAAAATACATGGCATACACCCCTGGAAAGATGGCATGGCATAGATCAAAACACATGTAGACATCAACCCCATAGGATGCACACATCAATCGTGGCAAAAATGACAAATGAGCAAGTTATAACAGTTTCAGCAGGTTAACATCAACATGCACTCTTCCAACAGCATTTCGGGCATCAAGATGAGCTCAAATGAAAATGATGCAATGGAATGAAATTAAGTACTCGTTGAGATGAACAATTTGACATATTACACGCACGAAACGGAGCTACGGTGCAGAGATACGATGCGATGAACATGGCATGATTATGTTTGAAAACAGGGACTTAGCAGAATTTCACCTCGAGGAAAAGTCAACCCGGGACGGGGCAGTGCGGGACGGAGGGATACGGGGGGGGGGGGGGGTTGGAGGCGCGTTTGGTTGGAGCGACTGGTGGATCTCGTCCCGATCCACCGGATCCGACCGACGACGAGTCCGGCGAGCGGCGCGGTTGCCGGAGGCGACGACGACGGAGGCCGGCGACGAGGAGGCGGAGGAAGGCGTCGTGAGGCGGCAAGGCACCGGCGGACGGTCGACGGTGCGGGGCTCCGGCGTGGAGCTCCGGCCCGGGGGCGAGGACGGCGGGGCAAGGGGCGGCACCGGCGGCAACCAGCGGAGGCGGCGGGGTCGGCGGCGAAAGGCGGAGGCGGCGAGCGGCGGAGCCGCGCGGTCGGCGGCGGAGGCCGGCGCCGGCGAGGCGCGCGGGAGGCCGGGAGGCCACGGGGCGCGGCCGGGCGGCCAGCGGCAGCGGGGAGGCCGACAGCGGCGAACGCGGCGACGAGGCGCGAAGGCCGAGGGCGACGGCGAGCGGAGGGGGCGGCCGGCGGCCGGGAGCGCGGACGGCGGCGCCGGCGAGGTCCGTGCGTCGGCTGGCCTGATCTTGCCTGGAGCGGGCCCGATTTGGGCTCCCTCGGGCCGCGACGGCGGGGCTGGCGGCGAAGGCCACGTGGCGGGACCCGATTGGGCGCGGCGGCGGGGCGGACATGTCCGGGCGGCGGGTGGACGTGTCCGTCGGTGGCGGGAGGAAGAGGACTAGGGTTTAGGGGGGAAATAGATCCGAAAAATGGAGAGGGGGAGACATTTTTATAGGTGGAGGGAGTTAGGAGAGTCCAAATGAGGAGCGGTTTTCAGCCACGCGATCGTGATCGAACGACCGAGAGCATGGAGGGGAGTTAGATGGGTTTTGGGCCACTTTGGAAGGGGTGTTGGGCTGCACACAAAAGAGGCCTTTGCGGTTACCCGGGCGGTCTACCGGTGCTATACCAGGGCCGCTTGGCAAACCTCGGGCCATTCTGAGAAAGTTTAACACCCGCACAAGAGAAGAGGCAAAAGGGAACGCCGGGTGACATAGGAGTGCCGGATTGCAAAACGGACAACAGGGAAAATGCTCGGATGCATGAGACGAACATGTATGCAGAATGAAATGCACATGATGACATGATAAAATGCAACACGCAAGCAAAAGACATGGCAAAGACGACGAATAACTGGCGGACACCTGGCGCATCAGATCCGGGGCGTTACACATTGTTAGGGATAAGAGGGATTAGTCCATCGTTAATGCTTTGGAGATCTAGCTTGCCAGCATGAAATTGAGTGCACAAGCTTTGAGGAACAGCCCGCTAAAGCCATCCGGTCCAGGTGCCCTGTCACCTGGCATCTCCTTAATCACCAAGTCTATTTCCTCACGTGTGAAAGGCAATGTGAGATGATCCATATTTTCGGTTGGCCTTATCAGAGATGGAAGATCAAATTGCATTTGCGTTGGATTTGAGGTACCAAGTCTTTCGGTGTAAGCGTGAAAGAGTAGAGCCTCCTTCCCCGTGTGGTCTTCCACCATGAGACCATCATCAGTTTGCAAATTTGCAATGTTATTCTTACGGTATCTCTCTATAGCTACTGCTTGGAAAATTTTTGAGTTCTCATCACCAAACTGAACCCAGCGAATGGTGCATCTTTTCTTCCAATATTGTTTCTGATAGTCCAATAAGCGTAGGAGGTGGTTCTTGATGATCTAACAAAAAATTCCCTCGGGAAGTGTGAGGGGGTGAAGGTTTTCAAGCCCATGCAAGTCCACCAGCACTTTATTTGTATTTTCAATGGCAATTGGGAGACGGGAGATATTTTTACTCCATGCTTTAAGCTCCTGTCTCAAGAGCTTGAACTTGCGATACACGATCTTAGCGGCATTATTAGAGCGCACCGGATGATCCCAAACTTTATTAACCACATCCATAAAGCCAGGATGCAAAAGCCAATAAGATTCAAAGCAAAAAAATTTGGCACGTGGAATCTTAGTCTCAATAGTTACAACACATGGTGTGTGGTCAGACGTGGGTTTGCAAAGTGGTTTAACCAGCGTGTTGGGAAACACATGCGTCCAATGAAGAGACGTGAAGAACCAGTCTAGTTGCTCAAGAAGGGGGTCCTGATGCATGTTACTCCACGTGAAAAGCCTGCCTTTAATGGGTAGTTCAATGAGATTATGTTTTCGGATGATATCATTGAAGGTTGACATGTCATTAACATCACCACCTGGTTTATTACGATTCTTAGGGCTACGAATATAATTAAAATCACCCATGAAGAGGTAGTCATCGTCTGTGTGGATGTCCCTGTCATAAAGCCATTGCGTGAAAATGTC
This sequence comes from Triticum timopheevii, assembly GCA_963921465.1. NCBI lineage: Eukaryota > Viridiplantae > Streptophyta > Magnoliopsida > Poales > Poaceae > Triticum > Triticum timopheevii. The sequence goes on along the minus strand of OY997272.1, from coordinate 186,855,432 downwards.
CCAAGCAGGGCTAGCACAAGGGCCATAAATATTGAAAAGAGTCCAGGCCTGCACAGAAAGTGTGCTAGTAAACTAAATTCCAAGCGCAAAATCCTCCTGGACAATGACAGAGCCAGAAAACATGGAACTATTCCAGACAGTAAGATTGCCACCCGAGGCACCAAGAGAGGGGATATAAGCAAACTGATCAAAACGCTTGGGGCAGCAAGACTTAATAAAAGCAAGATCGATAAAGGTTTTTTAGTTTCTTGCAAGCAAACGATAGCACACCCACTAACTGCAATCGCATTAGAAAGCGCGAGAAGTTTCTTTTCTGAATTTAAACCCCTAATGTTCCAACATAGGACATTCTAGTTCCGAAGCAGCGGCATAAGGTAGCGCAGAAATCAAGTGGAAGAAGGTGGTTCCTCCTCCACAGTGTTGGTGGTGGCCGCGTCATCCAAGGCCAGCAGAACAGCATCAGTGAGCTCCTGGGGGGGACGGCACAACGGTTGATGCCAATGTCTTGCATGGTGCGAATAGGAGTCGATCGGACTCAAGATCAACTTCCATAATGAAGGAAATATGCCCTAGAGGCAATAATAAAGTTATTATTTATTTCCTTATTTCATGATAAATGTTTATTATTCATGCTAGAATTGTATTAACCGGAAACATAATACATGTGTGAATACATAGACAAACATAGTGTCACTAGTATGCCTCTACTTGACTAGCTCGTTTATCAGAGATGGTTATGTTTCCTAGCCATGGACAAAAGAGTTGTCATTTGATTAACGGGATCACATCATTAGGAGAATGATGTGATTGACTTGACCCATTCCGTTAGCTTAATACTTGATCGTTTAGTATGTTGCTATTGCTTTCTTCATGACTTATACATGTTCCTGTAACTATGAGATTATGCAACTCCCGTTTACCGGAGGAACACTTTGGGTACTACCAAACGTCACAACGTAACTGGGTGATTATGAAGGAGTACTACAGGTGTCTCCGAAGGTACATGCTGAGTTGGCATATTTCGAGATTAGGTTTTGTCACTCCGATTGTCGGAGAGGTATCTCTGGGCCCTCTCGGTAATGCACATCATTATAAGCCTTGCAAGCAATGTGACCAATGAGTTGGTTGCGGGATGATGCATTACAGAACGAGTAAAGAGACTTGCCGGTGACGAGATTGAACTAGGTATTGGATACCGACGATCGAATCTCGGGCAAGTAACATACCGATGACAAAGGGAACAACGTATGTTGTTATGCGGTTTGACCGATAAAGATCTTCGTAGAATATGTAGGAGCCAATATGGGCATCCAGGTCCCGCTATTGGTTATTGACCGAGAATAGTTCTAGGTCATGTCTACATAGTTCTAGAACCCGTAGGGTCCGCACGCTTAAGGTTTCGATGACAGTTATATTATGAGTTTATGAGTTTTGATGTACCGAAGGAGTTCGGAGTCCCGGATGAGATCGGGGACATGACGAGGAGTCTCGAAATGGTCGAGACGTAAAGATCGATATATTGGACGACTATATTCGGAGTTCGGAAAGGTTCCGAGTGATTCGGGTATTTTTCGGAGTACCGGAGAGTTACGGGAATTCGTATTGGGCCTCATTGGGCCATACGGGAAAGGAGAGAAAGGGCCAAAAGGGTGGCCGCACCCCTCCCCTTGGACTAGTCCGAATTGGACTATGGAGGGGGGGCGCCCCCTTCCTTCCTTCTCCTTCTCTCTTCCCTTTCCTTCTCTCCTACTCCTACTACATGGAAGGGTTCCTAGTTGGACTAGGAAAGGGGGAATCCTACTCCCGGTGGGAGTAGGACTCCCCTAGGGCGCGCCATAGAGAGGGCCGGCCCTCCCCCTCCTCCACTCCTTTATATACGGGGGCAGGGGGCACCCCATAGACACACAAGTTGATCTACGGATCGTTCCTTAGCCGTGTGCGGTGCCCCCTTCCACCATATTCCACCTCGATAATATCGTAGCGGTGCTTAGGCGAAGCCCTGCGTCGGTAGTACATCAAGATCGTCACCACGCCATCGTGCTGACGGAACTCTCCCTCGACACTCGGCTGGATCGGAGTTCGAGGGACGTCATCGAGCTGAACGTGTGCTGAACTCGGAGGCTCCGTACGTTCGGTGCTTGGATCGGTCGGATCGTGAAGACGTACGACTACATCAACCGCGTTGTGCTAACGCTTCCGCTTACGGTCTACGAGGGTACGTGGATGAACACTCTCCCCTCTCGTTGCTATGCATCACCATGATCTTGCGTGTGCGTAGGAATTTTTTTGAAATTACTATGTTCCCCAACACATAAGTCAACACTCGTTCCGATCAACTTGGATCAGGAGCCGGCCATGCAAATTGCCTCAATCTTTGAATGCCCGGTTGGAACCATGCCATTCACTTACCTCGGTCTTCCATTGGGCACGTCTTGTCCCACTATTCAAGATTTCATGCCCTTGGTCTGCTCCATTGAAAGAAATATGTCCTCCACACTCTCTCTTATGTCTCATGCGGGGAAGTTGACCCTACTTAATTCGACTGTCACATCACTACTCATTTATGCGATGTGCACTCTGCACTTCCCTCCTAAGCTTACCGAAATGCTTGATAGAATCAGAAGAAGATGCTTGTGGATCAAAAAAAACTGAGGAAGGTGACAAATGCAACTCTCTTTCTGCCTGGGATATGGTGTGTAGACCAAAAAACAAAGGTGGCCTTGGTGTTCTCAATTTGCGGGTCCAAAATGAAGCTTTACTCCTCAAGTTTCTGCACAAATTCTATAATAAGATGGACATCTCCTGGGCCCAATTAACTTGGGACTCATATTATGCCGACAAGATACCTCATGCTTCCGACCATGTTGGCTCCTTTTGGTGGCGTGACATCCTCAAACTCTCTCCCAAGTTTAGGGGAATCTCAAGCATTAACGTTGTCTGTGGCACCACTGCCTTATTTTGGAAAGATCTCTGGGCTGATCAGATTCTACTGGACTCTCACCCACGGGCTTTCTCTTACGCCTTAAACGAGGACGCCTCGGTCAAGGAATTCTTGGGGATCACGTCACTGCATGATGCGTTTCACCTTCCATTGTCACCTCAAGCGCTTGATGAAGTCAGACAACTTCAGGTGGTTGCTGCCGAGCTACAGCCATCAACGGCAACCTCGGATGTGTGGCACTACGTGTGGGGCAAAACTATCTTCAAGTCAACGGACTACTATCATTTTTTCTTCATGGATCTCCACTCCCATCCAATCTTCGGTTGAATTTGGAAATCAAAATGCACCACGAAAATTAAGGTGTTTGTCTGGCTGCTGTTCCAAGATAGACTTAACACACGCAATATGCTTAAGCGAAGGCATTACAACATTGGGGATGATCACAACTGCTTGCTCTATGCTCACGACATTGAAGAAACGGTTGAACACATGATTTTCACTTGTGTTTTCAGCAAACAGTGCTGGAGTAAGCTTGACATCCTTTGGGGCCCATTCCCTGGAAGGCTCCAAGCTATTCAAGACCAGAAGCAGAAACACCCGTCACCTTTGTTCCTGGAAATATTCATTGTGGCGGCTTGGAGCATCTGGAAGGAGAGGAACAACCACCACTTCAGAGCTATACCACCCTCCTTTTAGTCTTGGCTTGAGAGATTCAAGAAAGATTTTGGACTTCTACAATACAGGGTGAAAGAGGCACATAAGCCTTTAGTGCTTAATATTGTAATCTCTCTTTGATAGCACTTTTTTAAGTAGTCTTTTCCTCTCTTGCCACAAAGTGGCTGAGAAATTCCCCATGTAAATATCCATTGTACAATTTTCCCCATTTATTAATATACTAACATAGTAGGAGGCTTTGCTACTGTTTACGGTCAAAAACTATATAATGCTGGCCTTAGTGGTGGTATCATAGCCGACGATATCATGCACCCGGAAATAGCAAGTATGCTGATGTGGCAAAGAATTAAAAATATATAGAGAGGGTTAGAGTAACATATAGGTGGATACGTATCATGTTAAATGTGATGCTAATTTGTGTCATGCATGACAATAAATATGATCTATGAAACTATACTGTATGTATTATACTATGCGCTATAATTAATTAAAGGTAGTATCATATACTAGTATCATATATATATATATATATATATATATATATATATATATATATATATGCATGATACTAGTATATGCCACTCTCCACTATGAGTAGCCTAAGTATATATAGCCTAACTAAAACACCCAGATGTAGTTGTATTTAGGTTTTTGACTTTAATTAATTATATGCACTAAAATGCAATGCAAGGTAAGTGCAAAGAATGACTTAAACATAGCAGACGGCCTGAAATGGGCCGGAACGATGTAGCTAATAACTGGCGATTTTTAGTCCAAAGTGCCGCATCTTCTTTTGGAAACTATGATCATTCTTGTGAGATGCCCCGGTATGGAAGATGCGAGCACCAAAACTTGTGCCAAACTTTACCAAAAAAATTCCATGTGATCGTGAGAGCACGCGACAGTGACACAATGATTTTCGTTATTTTTCGGACTCTATATGCATTTCCTGAAATTAAAATACCAACAAGGCCTACGCCTCTGGCCGCACCCTGCGGCCGAACTGTTTGAAGTTTTTCCCGTTTCTCACACAATGAATGAAAACTCGCAAAGCGACACAAAAATGATCTTGCTAACACACACGTGTAGTTGCGACTATATATATACATACAAACGAGATCTTTTTTTTTGCATATTCAAAGTTTGAGATTGCTAGCGAGGCCTGCTGCCTGGTAAAATTTACCAGAAAATTGAACCATAGGGTACAATCATGATTTCTTAATGTGGAAAAAAATTGGAGGCGAAACGATGAACTCATGTTTTCATTCAAACAAAAATATGATGTTAGGTAATGTAAATGTTTCCATATAGCACATGGTTCACTCACGAAAGCCGTGTGTCCACTAAATCGTGGCCGATGCCCCTCCCCCCGCCCCCTCTGCCACGCGCGCGATTTGAGTCGTGCGTTCTGATTGGCCAGAAACCAAACCCCACGGATCGTACGTCTACGCTGTTGGATTCTCCTTGATCGAACGACTATCCTCATCCCTTTCGACAACACATGCAATCCCACTAGGAATTGATTTATATGCCAAAATGCACGGTAAATGCCAAAAAATGTCTCACATATAGCACACGATACCTGAAATGCGCCAGCAAATCAAACCCGTGGTATAATGGTGATTGCTTAACGTGGGAAAAATTTAGAGGCGAAACGACGAACTCACGTCTTCATTTCAAAATTAGTACGTCTTCATTTCAAACGAAATTATTCTCTTTGTGCACACGAGCGCTTAGAGGCAGCCGTTTGCAGTCCTTTCCGCGCGGCGACCAGGGATATTTTTCATCCTTTTCACATAGGCCGCCAACACCCCCCACTGCGCGCCCGCGTTTCACTAACTAGTCCACCCAATCTCCATCGCCAGCTCCCCCTCCCCTAGATCAACAGCAGAACCCTCTCCGGCGCCGCCATGCTCACCCCGCCCGTGTGCCCGCTCTTCGGCATCAAGCCTACCTCCAATGTCGTTCCCAACACGCGGCGGCCCGTGCCTCGCCATCTTCGTTTGCTCGCCAACCACCCTCAAGCATATCGATGTTGTAACCCTCGCCTCTCCTGTGGTCCGGCCGGGTTTGCATTAAGAAGCCTGTTAGTTACTGCTCTCCATCACGGTGAGGCATATTTCCTTGCAATCCCTCTTCCTATTTCATTCTGTGTGTTCCCAAATTGGCTATAAAATTACGGAGAGCATATATATGTTTATTATCTACCTTCCTTACTACATATAAACTGTATTTGTTCCAATAAGTTACTGCCTATTTACAGATCGCGGGCGCCTGAGTCACACAAACTTAACAAATTAGCCATACATTTCCTAAATTATTGCATGACATGTTTAGAAAGCTTGATACCAAGTTGTTAGTTTTATGCTTATCCTCCTTTCCTGAGTTTCGCATGTGTTCTCTGTAGATGCCAAGTAGCAGCGACAACACTCATGCTTCAGGCAATGTATCTTCATCTAATTCCGACAACCCTAGGTCTTCAGCAGATTGTGAGGGATCAAGTAATCTTGAACGGGATAGAGTTGCAACAATTACCCTTTCGGACAGGACACGGAGGAACGCTCCAAGCAAGCCCACACACCAGCCTAAAGGTGTATATGAAGTAACTGAGATTGATTTAAAGTCTTGGTCTCCAACTAAACCATATAAAGCACGCACGAGGTTCAGGTGTGTGTGTGGATTTGTTGGCAAGGCAAGGCTCAACATTAATCTGCCGGGTTTTGGAAGGCTGACAGGAAACACGGTGTAGGATAGTCCAGGAGATCATGGATCACTTCAACGTTCCAGAGCAGTGGAGAATGCAGGTGGAACATACTGCATGGAACAAGGCTAGGGATGCTTTGAGAAACTAGAAGCACGTGATGTACAAGAAGTACTTGAGTGAAGGCAAGGACCCAATCCCTGCATACCCCAAATTACAAAGGCAGACTGGGCAGAATTCAAAAGGGTCAGGGCAACTAAAGAGTTTGCTGAGAAGAGTTTCAAGCAATCGGAACTTCAGAAGAAGAACATACACCCCCACTATATGGGTGCGGCAGGATACTACGGCATGAAACTGATATGGGATCAGGAGGACAAAGAAGCAGTATCGGCGGGTGGGAATCCCGCCTTCATTGAAATCTGAGGCCAACACGCCAGAGTCTACTTGCGGGCACATGCAAAGAGGCGTGATAACGAAACTTGTTACGTTGAAAACTCACATGACAAAGAACTGTATGAAGTGATGTTAGAGGCTTCCAAGTCCCTGGAAGGTTCTACAGGAACTCAGGGCCATGTGACATTTTGTCCATTGCTCTGGAAACAAAAGAGCCCCTTGGCCATGCAAGGGGTATATGTGTTAATGTCCCGCACAAGAGGGCTTTCACACTCAGCAAAGAAGAGAGGCTCAACATGAAAAAACGAAGGAGTGAAATGCAGCAGACTACATTGTATGCAAGGTTGAGGAAGGAGATTTATCCGGCTGTTCGAAAGGATGTTGAGGAGTCAATGATGATGTAGAAGACTCTAACACTGGTAGATAGCCAGTAGATGGGAGGGGTGGCGGGCATGGAGGATGCTGCTTATTGCGCGACAACACTGCACAAGAGTATATGTGCATCAGCTGATCCCAATGACACTGAGACTGCAGCTACTTGTGATGATGCTATATCTGATCTATCTGGAATGAAAGACAGACTAAAGGGTGTGCTTACACATTATGAAGGTACATTAAAATGTGCAACAACCTGGGTTTGCCCACCCTTCTTGGAAGATGGCCTCTTGTTGGACAATGTGCAATTGAGGCCGGGCTGTGTGAAGTGCTACGTGACTGAAGTAAAGCCTGGATTCAATGAATTTTCCCTGAAGAATGTCCTAGGAGACTTCGATGAGCAAAGGACCTTGGGAGAAACACTATTACATCATATCCAGTGGCCACGAAAGGAAATAGAGTTCATCGATGAGATCCCTGAAGCCCCGCCAAGAGCAACCAATGTCGCCCCTCAACCGGTGACACTCTCCTTGCCACAACAGCTCTTGCGTGCTTCCCACAAAGAACCTAATACTCGTAATCCGACGGCTGATGCATCAACCTGTGATTAGCCGGCCCGACTTTGTGGCGTACATGCCATGTCATCCTCCGCCCCAAAGCAGCGAGTGGCAAGGCCTACAACTGCTGAAGACGCACCACCAGTTCAGATGCCGGTCGCTGAAGCAGCGGGAGGGGGGGGGGGAGACCCAGCTGCAGCACATGCTTAGCAGACCAACCTGGTGGAACAGACTGCTAAGCAGTCTGATGTTTCGGAACCGCCTGCTAAGAAGTCTGTAGGTCCAGAACCGATTGCTCATCAGTCCGTCGGTCCGCAGTCGCGTGATCAGCATACCAATGCGTCAACACTTCCTGCTCAGCAAACCAACTCATTGGCACGGCCTCCTCAGCACACCGACAAGTTGGCACCACCTACGCAGAAACCCGACATAGCTTCAACGCATGGTCAGTAGTCCGATGCCTCTACTCCTACAGCCCATCAGTCCGTCACAGCAGCACCGCCAGCTCAGCAGTGTGGCATAGATAAACCGTCTGCTAATCAGTCCGTCGAAGCTTCGCCGTCTGCTCGGCAGTCTACCTTGCAACCAACGAGATGTTCTGCCAGAAATGCTTCAAGTACCAAGAAGGAAGTGGCCAAAAAGGCTACACCCACGAGGAAGCGTAGCGGGAGAGTGAAGAGGAAAGAGAATGATTGCCTCTTACCTAAAGCACTCATCGCCCGAACCAAATTAACAGCAGGTTGTTCGAATCGGGGAGTAATATTATTTCTGACGGCATGGATGATGAAGAAGTACATTTGTTGCTTGCTAAAAGTAAAGCAGACGTACTTGAAGCACGCAATTACGTCCATGGCCAGCCATTTCTTGTTGGCGAATACTTTGACGAGTGCAGCTCCAGTTGCCGCGAGTTACATGAATATTGCATGGATCAAATGTTAGCAGGTCTTCACGGTTTGCTAGTCCACTACAACAGAGATCATTTCTGACATGATGCTGGTTCCATCAATGTGAGTTCGAGGACTTACATCTCTTTTTAAACTTCAATGTGCTCGATGCCACTCTTGTTAGATGCCTAATTTTGTAAGTACTTAACAAACTCCGATCAACTTCTCCATACAAAGCTGTAAATGATAAACAACTAACTGCATTTTATTCCTCTCAGGGGATTAAACACGCAGAGAACAAAAAGGGAGAGTGTATTTCATAGATCCTGAATTAGCAAATGGCACAACAATACATGGTAAGGACCTACGGAACTGGGCCGTTAACACGGTCGTCCGTCTCTTCAAAAACACGTCCCATGCAGAATCATTTCTCTAGCCATATCATGAACGGTAAGTCAAGTAAACAACCACACATACACTGATTGTCTTTCAGATTTCGACATAATTCGTAAATTCATGGCTTTCTTAATATGTAGCAATCACTGGATATTGGTATTCATTGTTCCAAACAAGAACACAGTTTACTACATCGATTCTCTCAGTGAGTCAACAAACACTCAGGATCTGATGCATCTTCAGCAATTCATGGTTAGGTGTTGAATTCTATGAAGTTAAAATTAATGTGCATTCATACCTGGTTTAATAATTTATTTTGTCAAAATTCATCATCATTTGCAGTGTGCTCGCATTGTGGAAAACTAAACCAGGTAACCTGTTCAAGAGGGAACTACCTCTGCAGCACGAGATCGTTTCTCCGGTAACACATCGAAATCCGTTATTTTCGAAAAATTTATCCAACAATCTGCAAATACCTTTTCTTATGCTAGTCAAATGTTCAAGCTTGTAAATAAACCACTTTCTATTTTGTCCAAAGAAAAAATTATACATCTAACACCGGTTAGGTTGTTCCTAACAGGACAAATACATGACTAATTCTGTACAAAAAATTTCAGTGTCCTCAGCAAGAAGCAGGGACCAACCTTTGTGGATACTATGTTTGCAGACATATGATCTCCATCTGCAAATCTGCTCATAGTTGTGACGATCCTCGTGAATTACTACCAGTAAGTCTATCTTGATTAATATCTTCTACTACACTCATATGGCACATTCTGATCTTAAAAATACTGCAGCTCATCTTAAAACCGAGGACCCCTGAACCACTCCCGGCTGGTGAATTGCTGATGGTTCAGAGATTTATTAGTGACTTCTTCGTGGATCACTACATCAATCCCACTGGTGATAATGAAGATTTCAGCATGCGTTCTCCTGAAACATTGAGTAAGAGTTAGCCGCTAAACATATACGCATGGATCCATTGTTTTCCATCTGATGAGGTCTTCGTATTTCGTACACTATGATTAATTATGTAATGCATATATGTGTGGACAAATCATTGGAATTTAGCTATCATATGTTCAATTGCAATTGTTGCGAAATCTGATGAATGTTCTTCCTGTGGACACTATTTGTTCAATTGAATATTGTGGCAAATTTGCTTTTTGCGTGCCGATTCAAAATGGGATATTTTTGTTTATTTGTTCAATTGAATATTCTGGCGAATTTGCTTTTTGCGTGCCGATTCAAAATGTGATATTTTTGGTTATTTTTTCAATTGAATATTGTGGAGAATTTGCCTTTTGCAAGCCGATTCAAAATGTGATATTTTTGTTTTAACCTGGCAATTGCTCCACACACGGTTCAACTAAATGAGTGTGTGCGGTCCACATCGGAAAGCATACGTCAATCATAGCGGAACCGTCGGTGATACACAGCAGATCGCAAATGATTTGCAGTGGTACTACATGTGCGTAGGGTCCCCGGAACCGTTTGTGATATCGCGTTATCGCACACGAGAACTCGAAGTAAACCATGCCTAATGTAAAGTACAATCTCAGTCGTAATTTTTTGAGGAAATGTGTGGGATCCCAAACGAAAAGCACACGTCACTCTTGCCGCAACCGTCGGTGATACCCAACAAATCACAAACGGTCTGCGGCACTTGTATGTGTGCGAAGGGGCTCCTGAACCGTTTGCGATAGAACATTATCGCAGACGGTAATTGTTGGGAAACGTGTGCGATTGTGTCTTGCATGGCAGACATGTTACGTAGAAAACTCGTGTGCGATGGTGCACAAATCGCACACAGTTCATATGTTGGCCCGCGTGCCTTACATACTGTTTCCTAAACGGTTCATTATGACACACCGTTTGGTTTCACTGCGTCATTAGAAACGTTTAATCACTGATCCCACACGTGCGAAAGAATTTAGTGTGTGGTGCATCGCACATGATTACATTTTGGAAGGCCTCTGGATCATTGCTCCATATCCCCGACGGTTTCTGGGTCGTGTGGGAAGGACCCCCTATCACCCACACTCACTTGGCGACGGTCCCAAATGCCGTCGCGGAAAGGGGTTAAAAACCGTTTATATAGCACCGCTGCGTAACAGTGTATCTAGTAAAACTCTAGATAGTGCTCAAAGAAATTATGGTACTACGGAGAAAGAATTCCTAGCAGTTGTGTTTTCTTGTGATAAATTCAGATCTTACATAGTTGATTCTAAAGTACACTACAATAAACCAGTTAATCCATGACGAATTTCTAATGACATTTTCGGAAACTATTATGGATGTCCTGATGGATTCATGTACCTAGGGTAGGGTCATAGGCCTGATCTAAGTACCCTACCCAAGGACACCTTTAGAAGAGATCACCTTCCAGTCGACTTACGAGGAACCCACTCGACTGGATTGAAGGACTCGACCATGAAGACTTACTCGACCACCAGAAGGTCAGAAGGCATTCTGCACTGCAATGGCCTATAATTGAATAAACTTTATGGTAGTTAAGACACTTTATGTGGGGCGTTACCAGTAATGCCCCAGACTTAATGTACTTTAAACCCTTCATTACGTGGGCTGTCAGGGGTCCTGGCGCACTCTATATAAGCCACCCCCCTCCACAGGCAGAAGGGTTCGCACCCCTGTAACACATACACACATAATCCACTCGACCGGCTTAGGGCTCCGAGACGTAGGGCTTTTACTTCCTCCGAGAAGGGCCTGAACTCGTACATCGCTTGTGTTTACAACCTCTCCATAGCTAGGACCTTGCCTCTCCATACCTACCCCCACTCTACTGTCAGACTTAGAACCACGACAGTTGGCGCCCACCTTGGGGCCGGTGTTTTAGCGATTTTGTGGAGAAGTTGCGGTACTTCCGAGTACTTTCATCATGATGACTGCTGGAGTTTTGGTCGAGGGGCGCGAGATCCGTCTCGGCGCTCTCACCTTTGTCGCCGACGACTCCGCATGGCTCCAGGAGGCTCCACTCGACATTGATGCGCTCCCCGTCCGCGGTGCGACGCATTTTCGCGCATGTGTCCGCGGCGTTCTGCTGCGCCAACCGCCGACCCCGTATCGGTCGACTCCCCTATCGGCCACCCGCCCGGTCTCCCACCAGCGCAAGCGCTCTGGTCGGTCGAGGATCCAGCGGTGGGTGAAGCACGCGGTGGCTCGCCACACGGCCACCGCCCAGGTCGCGGCAATTGAGCCCGACGAGTCTCTCGACGGCCTGTTCGATCTGTCGACTGGCTCCGTAGAGACTGCATCCGAGTGTGATAGCAGTGATCCGGCGGCAGAAATCCTGATGGTCAACAGACCCCGCAGTCCTCCTGGCTTCGCCCTCGAGGGCGGGGCAGGCGGCGGAGGTGACCCCGTACGAGACCACGAAGAGTACCAGCCCGAGACACTCGACTCTCTGCAGAGGGAGGAGCTTCGCCGCAGGAACATGGATGCCCTGCATACTCCCATCGCGGGAGAAACCCCCGAGGCTCGTGCCTTGGAGGAGGCACGTTTGGCCAATCTGGCTGAATGCGCTCGTCTGGAGAACCTCCAGCGAGCACTCGACGAGCGCGCGCGGCAACGAGTTCCCGACGCCAATCGACGTCAACTCTTTCCGCCGACTCAGGTATATCGAACCCCAATCCAGAATTTAGCAGCTGCAACCCGTATAGCAGAGTCCATCCAGCCCTCTCAGTCGGAGGCTGGCAGAGGTTTGATGCAGATCAGAGATTTGCTCCGGGCAGCAGGAGACCAGAACTCAGCCGTGTCGCAGTCGCGCAACAGAATTCACAGTCGATTCGTCGCTGCGAATACGGTTCAGTCGGCTCACAGTCCCAGATCGCCTCCGCGGCGGGAAGGGCGCGACAACCGACGAGATCAGTATGGAGACCGACACGACCGAGATGACAGGCGTCGAGTGCCCGCTTCCCCTCCGAGGGATGGGTCTTATGCTCCTCGGCGACAAGATGACAGGCGTCAGTTCAGTGCGGGGCGAAGAGCTCCAGTCGACCCCAGGGAACCAGGCTTCGATGCGCGATCCATTATCGTGCAAGGCTTGGTCGACCGGAACAGAGCCCATCGAGGCGGACCCGAGAGAGATGCACCCACGAGCAGTCGAGTGCATGTTTCTGGTCCAGAGTGTTTTAGCAGGGCTATCAGAGCCGCAGTGATTCCCCCCAATTTCAGGTTGGCAACAGGAGTCAGCAAGTTCACTGGTGAGTCCAAGCCTGAAACTTGGCTTGAAGATTACTGAGTGGCTGTTCAGATTGGTGGTGGGAATGACGAGGTGGCTATGAAGCATTTGCCCCTCATGTTGGAAGGTTCAGCCAGAGCGTGGTTGAATCATTTACCTCCTAGCAGTATTTACACTTGGGAAGATTTATCCCGAGTGTTCGTCAGAACCTTTGAAGGAACTTGCAAGCGACCAGCTGGATTGACTGAGCTGCAAGTTTGTGTGCAGAAAACCAATGAGACTCTCAGAGAGTATATTCAAAGGTGGATCACTCTGCACCATACTGTGGAAAATGTGTCTGACCATCAGGCAGTTTGCGCCTTCAAAGATGGCGTCAAGAACAGAGAATTGAGTCTGAAGTTTGGTCGAACTGGGGACATGACCTTGAGTCGGATGATGGAGATTGCTACCAAGTACGCCAACGGCGAGGAATAGGACCGACTCCGAAGCGGCAAGTACAAGCCGAGTCTGTCGGAGAAAGGAAATTCCAGTCGGAAGCAGAAGCGGAAGGCCGAACCAGCAGCTCCTGGAGAGGCTCTGGCCGTCACTCAGGGAAAGTTCAAGGGGAAGCCAAAAGGATCCTGGAATCCTAAGAAAGTAAAGGATAAAGAAGGAAATGACGTGATGGATATGCCGTGTCACATCCACATGAAGAAAGATGAAGCGGGCAACATCATTTACCCAAAGCACACCACTCGCCAGTGTTGACTCCTGATCCAGCAGTTTCAGGGAAAACAGTCTAAGGACAAGGAGAAGGAGCCGGACAAGGCCGAAGACAAAGAGGACAGTGAGGAAGGATATCCGCATGTCAACTCCACTCTGATGATCTTCACAGATGTGGAAAGCAAGAGTCGACTGAAAGTCATTAACCGTGAGGTGAACATGGTTGCCCCAGCAAAACCAAGTTATCTGAGATGGTCCCAAACACCCATCACATTCGACCAATCTAATCACCCGACTCATATTGCCACCCCTGGGAGGCAAGCTTTGGTGGTCGACCCAGTTGTCGAAGGCACTCGACTGACAAAGGTGCTGATGGACGGTGGAAGTGGGCTGAACTTGTTCTATGCAGACACACTGAAAGGAATGGGCATTCCGATGTCCCGACTGAGCACCAGTAACATGAGTTTCCACGGAGTCATACCAGGGAAGAAAGCTGAGTCACTCGGCCAAATAGCTCTGGACGTGGTGTTTGGTGATTCAAAGCATTTTCGCAAGGAAAAGTTGACCTTTGAGGTTGTGGATTTTCAGAGTGCGTACCACGCCATTTTGGGGAGGCCAGCCTACGCACGGTTCATGGCTCGACCATGTTACGTGTACCTCAAACTGAAAATGCCAGGTCCCAAAGGAGTGATCACTATCACCGGCGATCGGAAAAAGGCAGAAGAGTGCTTTCAGAAGGGCTCGAAGATTGTCGATTCCCAGGTGACAGCGGTCGAGTTCGAAGAGTACAAGCAAAGCGCAGATCCGAGTGATTTGCTGCGATCCAAGAAGCCCGCCACAGAATCTGCATTTCAGTCGTCCGGTGAGACGAAGCCTGTCCACATTCACCCGACCGACCCCAATGCAGCCCCGACCCACATCTCCACAACACTCAACCCGAAATAGGAAGAAGCGCTCATCCAGTTCCTCCGTGAGAACTGGGACATTTTTGCATGGAAGCCAGCTGACATGCCAGGTGTTCCCAGGGGACTGGCTGAGCATCGCCTCAGAGTCGACAAATCAGCAAAACCAGTCAAAGAGCATCTTCGGCGGTCCGCCGTCCAGAAGAGAAAGGCTATTGGTGAGGAAGTGGCTCGACTGTTGGCGGCAGGATTTATCCGAGAGATATACCACTCCGAGTGGCTCGCTAATGTCGTCATGGTTCCCAAGAAGGACAAGTCACTCCGCATGTGCATTGATTTCCAGCACATCAATCGGGCCTGCCCGAAAGATCATTTTCCTCTCCCTCGCATAGATCAAATTGTTGACTCGACCGCGGGATGTGAGAGATTGTCTTTTCTAGACGCATATTCCGGGTATCATCAGATCCGTCTGTATGGACCCGACGAAATAAAAACAGCTTTCATCACTCCATTCGGGTGCTTCTGCTATATCACCATGCCATTCGGCCTCAAGAATGCCGGAGCCACATTTATGCGAATGATTCAGAAGTGTCTTCTCACTCAAATCAGTCGGAATGTGGAAGCGTATATGGATGATATCATCGTCAAGTCGCGAAAAGGTTCTGACCTGCTTGCTGACCTCGCCGAAACATTTGCCAACCTCAGAAGGTATGATATCAAGCTCAATCCATCAAAGTGCACATTCGGAGTTCCTGGTGGAAAGTTACTCGGTTTTCTCGTTTCCGAGCGAGGGATCGATGCTAATCCAGAGAAGATCGCACTATTCTCCGAATGAAACGCCCTGTGCGAGTGCATGATGTCCAGAAGCTTACTGGATGCTTGGCCGCATTAAGTCGATTCATCTCACGACTCGGTGAAAAGGCATTGCCTCTTTATCGACTGATGAAGAAGACAGACAAGTTCGAGTGGACTCCAGAAGCTGATGCAGCGTTTGCCGAGCTAAAAGCTCTGCTCTCCACCCAGCCGGTGCTTGCTGCTCCAATCAGCAAAGAGCCTCTGTTGCTTTATATCGCAGCCACAGGACAAGTCGTCAGTACAGTGCATACGGTCGAGCGGGAAGAGGAAGGAAAAGCCTTCAAAGTTCAGCGCCCGGTGTATTATTTGTCTGAAGTCTTGACTCCATCCAAGCAGAGATATCCTCATTATCAGAAGCTTGTGTATGGAATATACATGACCACGAAGAAGGTTGCTCATTATTTCTCTGATCACTCCATCACAGTCGTTAGCGACGCCCCACTATCAGAGATCCTGCACAACAGAGATGCAACCGGTCGAGTGGCGAAGTGGGCGATTGAACTTCTTCCCCTTGATATCAAGTTTGAGGCAAAGAAAGTGATGGATTCATGTACCTAGGGTAGGGCCATAGGCTTGACCTAATGGTCCTACCCAAGGACACCCTTAGAAGAGATCACCTCCCAGTCGACCAACGAGGAACCCACTCGACTGACTAGAAGGACTCGACCATGGAGACTCACTCGACCATGAAGATACACTCGAACACCAGAAGGTCAGAAGACACTCCGCAATGCAACGGCCTGTAATTGAATAAGACTTAATGATAGTTAAGGCACTTTATGAGGGGCGTTACCAGTAACGCCCCAGGCTTAATGTACTTTAACCCCTCCATTATGTGGGCTGGCTGGGGTCCTGGCGCACTCTATATAAGCCACCCCCCTCCACAGGTAGAAGGGTTTGCACTCTTGTAACACCAATACACATAATCCACTCGACCGCCTCAGGGCTCCGAGACGTAGGGCTTTTACTTCCTCCGAGAAGGGCCTGAACTCGTACATCGCTTGTGTTTACAACCTCTCCATAGCTAGGACCTTGCCTCTCCATACCTACCCCCTACTCTACTGTCAGACTTAGAACCACGACAGTTGGCGCCCACCATGGGGCAGGTGTTTTAGCGATTTGTGGAGAAGTTGCGGTACTTCCGAGTACTTTCATCATGATGACTGCTGGAGTTTTGGTCGAGGGGCGCGAGATCCGTCTCGGTGCTCTCACCTTTGTCGCCGACGACTCCGCATGGCTCCAGGAGGCTCCACTCGACATCGAGGCGCTCCCCGTCCGCGGTGCGACGCATTTCCGCGCATGTGTCCGCGGCGTTCTGCTGCGGTAACCGTCGACCCCATATCAGTCGACTCCTTTATCGGCCGCCCGCCCGGTCTCCCACCAGCGCAAGCGCTCTAGTCGGTCGAGACTTCAGCGGTGGGTGAAGCACGCGGTGGCTCGCCAGTCAGCCATCGCCCAGGTCGCGGCTATCGAGCCCGACGAGTCCCTCTACGGCCTGTTCGATCTGTCGACTGGCTCCGTAGAGACTGCATCCGAATGTGATAGCAGTGATCCAGCGGCGGAAATCCTCATGGTCGACGGTCCCCGCAGTCCTCCCGGTTTCGCCCATGGGGGCAGAGCAGGCGGTGGAGGTGACCCCGTGCAAGACCACGAAGAGTACCAGCCCGAGACACTCGACTCTCTACAGAGAGAAGAGCTACGCCGCAGGAACATGGATGCTCTGCACACTCACATCGCGGGAGAAACCCCCGAGGCCCGCGCCTTGGAGGAGGCACGTTTGGCCAATGTGGCTGAACGCGCTCGTCTGGAGAACCTTCAGCGAGCACTCGACGAGCGCGCGCAGCAACGAGTTCCCGAAGCCAGTCGACGTCGACTCTTCCCGCCGACTCAGGTATACCGCACGCCAATTCAGAATTTAGCAGCTGCAACCCGTATAGCAGAGTCCATCCAGCCTTCTCAGTCGGAAGCTGGGAGAGGCTTGATGCAGATCAGAGATTTACTCCGAGCAGCAGGAGACCAGAACTCAGCCGTGTCACAGTCGCACAACAGAATTCACAGTCGATCCATCGCTGCGAATACTGTTCAGTCGGCTCACAGCCCCAGATCGCCTCCGCGGCGGGAAGGGCGCGACAACCGGCGAGATCAGTATGGAGACCGATTCGACCGAGACGACAGGCGTCGAGTGCCCATATCCCCTCCGAGGGAAGGGTCTTACGCTCCTCGGCGACAGGATGACAGACGTCAGTTCAGTACAGGGCGAAGAGCTCCAGTCGACCCCAGAGAACCAGGTTTCGACGCGCGATCTATTACCGTGCAAGGCTTGGTCGACTGGAACAGAGCCCATCGAGGTGGACCCGAGAGAGATGCACCCACGAGCAGTCGAGTGCATGTTTCTGGTCCAGAGTGTTTTAGCAGGGCTATCAGAGCCGCAGTGATCCCCCCAATTTCAGGTTGGCAACAGGTGTCAGCAAATTCACTGGGGAGTCCAAGCCTGAAACTTGGCTTGAAGATTACCGAGTGGCTGTTCAGATTGGGGGTGGGAACGACGAGGTGGCCATGAAGCATTTGCCCCTCATGTTGGAAGGTTCTGCCAGGGCATGGCTGAATCAGTTACCTTCTAGCAGTATATACACTTGGGAAGATTTGTCCCGAGTGTTCGTCAGGACTTTTGAAGGAACTTGCAAGCGACCGGCTGGTTTGACAGAGCTGCAAGTCTGTGTGCAGAAGACCAATGAAATTCTCCGAGAGTACATTCAGAGGTGGATTACTCTACACCATACTGTGGAAAATGTATCAGATCATCAGGCAGTTTGCCCCTTCAAAGATGGCGTCAAGAACAAAGAATTGAGTCTGAAGTTTGGTCGAACTGGAGACATGACCTTGAGTCGTATGATGGAGATTGCTACCAAGTACGCCAACGGCAAGGAAGAGGATCGACTCCGAAGCGGCAAGTACAAGCCAAGCCAGTCGGAGAAGGGAAATTCCAGTCGGAAACAGAAGCGGAAAGCCGAGCCAGCAGCTCCTGGAGAGGCCCTGGCCGTGACTCAGGGGAAGTTCAAGGGGAAACCAAAAGGACCTGGAATCCTAAGAAAGTAAAGGATAAAGAAGGAAACGACGTGATGGATATGCCATGCCATATTCACACAAAGAAAGATGAAGAGGGCAACATCATTTACCCAAAGCACACCACTCGCCAATGTCGACTCCTAATCCAGCAGTTTCAGGGAAAACAGTCTAAGGACAAGGAGAAGGAGCCAGACAAGGCCGGAGACAAAGAGGACAGTGAGGAAGAATATCCGCATGTCAACTCCACTCTGATGATCTTCGCCGATGTGGAAAGCAAGAGTCGACTGAAATTCATTAACCGTGAGGTAAACATGGTTGCCCCAGCAAAACCAAGTTATGTGAAATGGTCCCAAACACCCATCACATTCGACCAATCTGATCATCCGACTCATATTGCCACCCCTGGGAGGCAAGCTTTGGTGGTCGATCCAGTTGTCGAAGGCACTCGACTGACGAAAGTGCTGATGGATGGTGGTAGTGGGCTGAACTTGTTATATGCAGACACATTAAAAGGAATGGGCATCCCGATGTCTCGACTGAGCGCCAGCAAGATGAGTTTCCACGAAGTCATACCAGGGAAGAAGGCCAACTCACTCGGCCAAATAGCTCTGGACGTGGTTTTTGGTGATTCCAAGCATTTTCGCAAGGAAAAGTTGACCTTTGAGGTGGTGGATTTTCAGAGTGCGTACCATGCCATTTTGGGGAGGCCAGCCTACGCACGATTCATGGCTCGACCATGTTACGTGTACCTCAAACTGAAAATGCCAGGTCCCAAGGGAGTGATCACTGTCACCGGCAATCGGAAAAAGGCAGAAGAGTGCTTTCAAAAGGGCTCGAAGATTGCCGACTCCCAAGTGACAGCGGTCGAATTCGAAGAGTACAAGCAAAACGCAGATCCGAGTGATTTGTTACGATCTAAGAAGCCCGCCACAGAATCTGCATTTCAGTCGTCTGGTGAGACGAAGCCAGTTCACATTCACCCGACCGACCCCAATGCAGCCCCGACCCACATCTCCACAACACTCGACCCGAAATAGGAAGAAGCGCTCATCCAGTTCCTCCGTGAGAACTGGGACATTTTTGCATGGAAGCCAGCTGACATGATAGGTGTTCCCAGGGAACTGGCTGAGCATCGCCTCAGAGTCGACAAGTCAGCAAAACCAGTCAAAGAGCATCTTCGGCGGTCCGCCGTCCAGAAGAGAAAGGCTATTGGTGAAGAAGTGGCCCGACTGTTGGCGGCAGGATTTATCCGAGAGATATACCACTCCGAGTGGCTCGCTAATGTCGTCATGGTTCCCAAGAAGGACAAGTCACTCCGCATGTGCATTGATTTCCAGCACATCAATCGGGCCTGCCCGAAAGATCATTTTCCTCTCCCTCGCATAGATCAAATTGTTGACTCGACCGCGGGATGTGAGAGATTGTCTTTTCTAGACGCATATTCCGGGTATCATCAGATCCGTCTGTATGGACCCGACGAAATAAAAACAGCTTTCATCACTCCATTCGCGTGCTTCTGCTATATCACCATGCCATTCGGCCTCAAGAATGCCGGAGCCACATTTATGCGAATGATTCAGAAGTGTCTTCTCACTCAAATCAGTCAGAATGTGGAAGCGTATATGGATGATATCATCGTCAAGTCGCGAAAAGGTTCCGACCTGCTTGCTGACCTCGCCGAAACATTTGCCAACCTCAGAAGGTATGATATCAAGCTCAATCCATCAAAGTGCACATTCGGAGTTCCTGGTGGAAAGTTACTCGGTTTTCTCGTTTCCGAGCGAGGGATCGATGCTAATCCAGAGAAGATCGCACTATTCTCCGAATGAAACGCCCTGTGCGAGTGCATGATGTCCAGAAGCTTACTAGATGCTTGGCCGCATTAAGTCGATTCATCTCACGACTCGGTGAAAAGGCATTGCCTCTTTACCGACTGATGAAGAAGGCCGACAAGTTCGAGTGGACTCCAGAAGCTGATGCAGCGTTTGCCGAGCTAAAAGCTCTGCTCTCCACCCAGCCGGTGCTTGCTGCTCCAATCAGCAAAGAGCCTCTGTTGCTCTATATCGCAGCCACAAGACAAGTCGTCAGTACAGTGCTTACGGTCGAGCGGGAAGAGGAAGGAAAAGCCTTCAAAGTTCAACGCCCGGTGTATTATTTGTCTGAAGTCTTGACTCCATCCAAGCAGCGATATCCGCATTATCAAAAGCTTGTGTATGTAATATACATGACCACGAAGAAGGTTGCTCATTATTTCTCTGATCATTCTATCACAGTCGTCAGCGACGCTCCTCTATCAGAGATTCTGCACAACAGAGACGCAACCGGTCGAGTGGCGAAATGGGCGATTGAACTTCTTCCCCTTGATATCAAATTTGAGGCAAAGAAAACCATTAAGTCCCAGGCTATAGCGGATTTCCTTGCCGAGTGGATTGAACAACAGCAGCCGACTGAAGTTCACTCGGAGCATTGGACCATGTTCTTTGACGGCTCTAAAATGCTGAATGGTTCTGGTGCTGGGGTTGTTCTGGTTTCCCCCAGAGGAGATAAGCTTAGGTATGTGCTCCAGATTCACTTTGATTCCTCCAACAATGAGGCAGAGTACGAGGCCCTTTTATATGGATTGCGCATGGCCATCTCACTCGGCGTCCGTCGCCTGATGGTCAATGGCGACTCAGATTTAGTGGTCAACCAAGTGATGAAGGAGTGGGACGTGAGAAGCCCAGCCATGACTGGATACTGCAATGCAGTGAGGAAGCTGGAAAAGAAGTTCGAGGGGTTGGAGCTCCATCACATCCCCCGACTGAAAAATCAAGCAGCAGATGATCTGGCGAAGATAGGTTCCAAAAGAGAAGCCATCCTGAGTGGTGTGTTTTTGGAGCATATACACACTCCGTCAGTTAAAGAAGATCCCTTCACAGAGGAAGCTCCACAGCCCAAGAGTGCCACAGACCCGACTGAGGTCGAGGTCCCAGCAGTGGTCGACTTGGTCATGGAAGTTTTAGTGGTCACTCCCGATTGGACAATTCCCTACATCGCATATATCCTGAGAAAAGAGCTCCCAGAAGATGAGGAAGAGGCTCAGCAGATCGTCCATCGATCCAAAGCCTTTACCGTTATCAGAGGGCAGCTGTATAGAGAAAGCCCGACTGGAGTTGGTCAAAAATGCATAACGCCAGAAGAAGGTCGAGTCATACTCAACGACATCCACTCGGGGACCTGTGGTCACCATGCGTCCTCTCGGACCATTGTAGCCAAAGCATACCGAGCCGGATTTTACTGGCCAAGGGCGAATGAGATGGCGAAAGAAATAGTGGACAAGTGCGAAGGATGTTAGTTCTATTCCAATATGTCACACAAGCCTGCGTCAGCTCTGAAGACCATTCCACTAGTCTGGCCTTTCGCAGTATGGGGGTTGGACATGGTCGGTTCCTTGCGAACAGGTCGGAGCGGTTTCACGCATGTGCTGGTAGCAGTCGACAAGTTCACCAAGTGCATTGAAGCTAAACCAATCAAGAATCTTGACGCCGGTACTACTGTTTCCTTCATCAGGGAACTGACATTCAGATATGGAGTCCCGCACAGCATCATCACGGATAATGGGTCGAATTTTGACTCGGAAGAATTCAAAGATTTCTGCAACGCTCAAGGCACGTGAGTCGACTACGCTTCAATCGCCCATCCACAGTCGAATGGACAGGCAGAACGAGCCAATGGCTTAATCCTCAAGGGTTTGAAGCCCCGACTGATGCGAGATCTCAAGTATGCGGCTGGAGCATGGGTCGACGAACTCCCTTCAGTGCTTTGGGGATTGCGGACCACGCCTAATCGGTCGACCGGAAGAACTCCATTCTTCTTGGTCTATGGAGCTGAAGCAGTCCTCCCGAGTGATCTTCTTCACAACGCTCCCCGAATTGAGCTTTACAACGAAGCAGAAGCTAAGCAAGCGCGGCAGGACGCAGTCGACCTTCTAGAGGAGGAAAGGGAGATGGCTGTGATCCGCTCGACCATCTACCAGCAAGACTTGCGTCGCCTTTACGCCAGAAATGTGAGAGGCCGAGCCTTCCAGGAGGGAGATCTAGTTCTCCGAGTGGATCAGCAGAAACAACATAAGCTCGCTCCCTCCTGGGAAGGACCCTTCATTGTCACCAAAGTTCTCCACAACGGGGCGTATCGTCTTTATAACGTCGAACACAATATTGAAGAGCCCCGAGCTTGGAATGCGGATATGCTCCGCCCATTTTACACTTAAAGTTTTTCACTCGGATGAGTTGTAATAAAGTACTTCTGTAGTTCACGGATTTCGAAATAATAGTGTCATAATTCCTTCATAATTTTTGTCACCTTTTATTTTTTCCAGTAAAATTTTCCCCCAGTGGGTGGCTTAGTCGCGAATCCGTTTCGCCTAAGTTTGTACAAATCCTACCGAGTGGTAAGCCAGACTTCCACTCGGGGGCTTAGCCGCGAATCCGTTTTGCCTAAGTTATTAAAAATCCTACCGAGTGGTGAGCCAGACTTCCACTCGGAGGCTTAGCTACAGCCCAGTGCTCGTCTAAGTTATTAAAAATCCTACCGAGTGATAAGCCAGACTTCCACTCGGAGGCTTAGCTACAGCCCAGTGCTCGTCTAAGTTATTAAAAATCCTACCGAGTGATAAGCCAGACTTCCACTCGGAGGCTTAGCTGCAGTCCAAGTACTCGCCTAAGTACAACGTACGCTAGCAAGGAGGACGAGGGGCAGGTCGACTGCGACCCTCTCCTCCGAGCTACACCATAAGTATAATGTGCGCTCGCAAGGAAGACGAGGTGCAGGTCGACTGCGACCCTCTCCTCCGAGCTTCGCCACAAATACAACGGAAATCCTACCGAGTGAAGAGCAAACCTCTCACTCGGGAGCTTAGCTGCAGCCCAGTGCTCGCCTAAGGTATAAAAAATCCTACCGAGTGAAGAGCAAACCTCTCACTCGGGGGCTTAGCTGCAGCCCAGTGCTCGCCTAAGGTATAAAAAATCCTACCGAGTGAAGAGCAAACCTCTCACTCGGGGGCTTAGCTGCAGCCCAATGCTCGCCTAAGGTATAAAAAATCCTACCGAGTGAAGAGCAAATCTCTCACTCGGAGGCTTAGCTGCAGCCCAGTGCTCGCCTAAGATATAAAAAATCCTATCGAGTGAAGAGCAAACCTCTCACTCGGGGGCTTAGCTGCAGCCCAGCGCTCGCCTAAGTTATAAAAAAATCCCACCGAGTGAAGAGCAAACCTCTCACTCGGGGGCTTAGCTGCAGCCCAGTGCTCGCCTAAGGAATAAGTCGACTGCAGTAGGCATCTTGCTGTGAACCTGCAAAGAGCAATTCGAGCTAAAGGCAATCATATCCAAACATCAAATCCAAGTTTAGGTCGATACCTAAAGGAACCTAGAGTGCTCAGGCACTAAGCCTGTTAAGGTTTATCGGTTACAATTCCACTCGGCATACCGAGGCAAATTTAAAGTGTCGGACTTAAAGGAAGTTTTTTACCCCTCCTGTGGAGGGCTGGAAGGAGCAACGAACTCATCGAGGTCGATCCCATCGGATATCCGGGTAGCAGCAGCGATGAAAGTTTCCATGAAGGACCTGAAGTCGTGTTTCTTGGTGTTGGCCACTCGGAGAGCCGCCAGCTTCTCTTCTCGTGCATCCTTGCAGTGGACTCGGGCCAGGCACAGGGCGACGTCTGCGCCACACCGAGCCGAGGACTTCTTCCACTCCTGCAATCGGTCAGGGACGGCGTTCAGTCGAGCCATCAGCGACTCGAGATCATTTTGGAGTGTCGCCCTGGGCCAGAGCGTCGAGTCGATGCGGGACGTAGCAACCTTCAGCCTTGCGAGGTAGTCCACGACAGCTGCAACACGGGACTCCAGTCTGAAGACATTCATGGCAACTTCATCATTCACCGGAGAGTTGACGGGGTCAAGGTTCGGTTCTAGCTGGCTAGTCTCTTCTTCGAAGTTGCGACAGAATTCTGCAAAGACAAAACGCCGAGTCAAGACACCGGTCGAATGGAAGCATCACAGTTGAAAATGTTGGTCGACTGAAAAAAGGTACCTTCAAGCATAAGGAACAATTTCTTAGCAAGACCACCCAAGAAGCCTTCAAGGTCATTCTTCTTCCCAGTCAACTGGTTGATCTTCTCGGTCAGAGTGGTCTTGTCAGCTTTCAGTCGGTCGACGTCCTTGGTGGCAATTGCCAGAGCAGCTTTCAGATTGGTATTTTCCTGTTCGAGCTTGGTGACTGAGGCTAACTTCTCGTCAGCAAGCTTGGTCTTCTCAGCTAGCTCAAGATCTTTTTTCTTCTGGGCCTCCTTCACCTTGCCTGCAAGTTACAACAAAGTCAGATTTTGAAACAAGTGGAAGGAAAAAGGAGTCGTCGAGGTCTCACCGAACATACCTTTTGTCTCCTCCTTCGCCCTCGTCAGATTCTCCTGCACCAGCTTCAGATCCAGTTCGAGTTGGGTGTGCTTTTGCTCCAGCTCAGTGTAGCAAAGAACCAATCGACAAAATATCAAAGATAATTCGCTTCCGAGTGGATAAGAGAAAATCATATGTTTCTAAGACTACAGTCGAATGCAAGCATTCGACCGTAGTCTCGGGGACTACACCCAGTGGGTGCACTCAGCGTGCCCCCACTGGTCCTATTCAAGACAGAGTCGACCAGTCGACCAAAAAAAAAACTTCTTCAGACTGTAATCAACTGCCAGCAGTCGATCACAGTCTCGGGGACTACACCCAGTGGGTGCACTTAGCGTGCCCCCACTGGTTTCAGAAACCCATTCGCCCTAGTCGAATGATGATCAATCTTTACTTATAAAGCCTAAGGACGACTGCCAACAGTCGACCTTAGCCTTGGGGACTACACCCAGCGGGTGCACTCAGCGTGCCCCCGCTAACACGGAGTTTTTATCGACACACCCAGTGGGTGATTGCTATGGATTTCAGAAAGAAAAAAGTTTTGATAGCATATCCTAACAGAACAGGCGGTGGTCGACTGACCTGAACATTGCTTTGAAGAGCAGAGCTGGCGTCATAAGCTGCTTGGCTTGCATCCCGGATGATCTTCACCTGCTCCATCATGATCCCTGCTTGGCGTATCGCCTCCTCAGCAGCGCTAGCTTGGTCCTCCGGGACGTGGTGCATGGTGAAGAGCGAAGGCTGCCCAGCACTCGACGAAGTGGGACGAGCACTTGTCAACGGCACCCTGAAAGACACGGTGTGTCAAGTGGTGTTCTCCCCCTCCGTGGCAGCAGTCTCGGGCGCCGTCACATCTTGGGCTGCTTTGCCAGTGGACGCCTTCCTGCTCCTCCTATGCCTCAGCGGTTCCTCATCCTCGTCATCATCATCAGGGACGGTGATAACGACATCGGATGGAGCTTCAAAAAAGAATCAGAGTTAGAAATCATGAGTCAGTCGACTAAGGACAGAATTAAGGGTATAGTACCAGGATTTGAGGTTGCCGCGTCCTCCATCTCATGGTCCTCAGCCTTGCCTGAGGTTTCAGAAGTTGCAGCACTGAAGTTCCAAAGAATCAGTCGATTAATTCAAGTATCAACCAGAGATAAAGCTTGTACAAGACAGGAAGACTTAAGTCATATGTTTACCCTGATATGGTGGGGATGGACACCTTCATTTTCGGCAGGGGCTTGGTTGGCCTCGACGAAGCTACCTTCGACTGCTTCGGCGCCTTCTCAGTCGGCACCGGAGAAGCGGTCCGAGGGCGTTTGGTCGACTGTGAGGCAGTCGCAACCCCCTTACCGCGTTCAGTCGCAGGGTCATGAACGAGTTTCGACCGCCTTTCCGAGCGCGGTGGTGCAACCTCCTCCTCCTCCTCCTCTACTTCTTCCTCATCATCATCGTTGTCGTCGTCATCATCATCTTCAGCATCGTCCGAATCCCACTCATCCTGGCTCTCACCCCCGCTGGCTTCTCCCTCCTCAGTCGGAGCTTGAGCACCATTGGGCATTGAGTATAGCTCGGTAAGGGCCTGGAAGACGTCAAGACAGAGTTCAATCGACCAAATTGTAGAACATACAGAAACAAATTCAACAGACATACAATGGAAAGCAGAGCAAATGTACCTTATCTGGAACGCTGTGATGGTCGAGTGGAGAAATCCTCCTAGATCCACGAGGATTATCCTTGTTCCCAGTGATCGCGGCCATCCACCTTTCCACTATGGCGTCGTCGACTGCTTCCGGGTGGACTCGAGTCTCGTCTTCGGTTCCGCAGTACAACCACATGCAGTGGCTCCGGAACTGAAGAGGCTGGATTCGCCTCCGGAGGAAAACCTCCAGAAGGTCCATGCCAGTCACGCCGTCCCGAACCAACTGCACCACACGATCCATCAACATCTTCACATCAGCTCTCTCCTCCGGAACCACCTTCAGAGAGGAGGGTTTGTTCACTCGACTCATGGTGAATGGAGGAAGTCCACTCGACTGTCCCGGCGTCGGCTCATTCTGGCAGTAGAACCATGTCGACTGCCAGCCCCTGACCGACTCGGGAAAAGACATGGCTGGGAAGGTGCTCTTATTCCTCACTTGGATTCCTAGGCCCCCGCACATCTGGACCACTTGGGTTTTCTCATCGCCTGGACTCGCCTTCTTCACAGTCTGAGAACGACATGTGAAGATGTGCTTGAACAAGCCCCAGTGCGGTCGGCAGCCCAAGAAGTTTTCACACATGGATACAAATGCAGCAAGATATGCGATGGAGTTTGGAGTAAAGTGGTGGAGCTGGGCTCCAAAGAAGTTCAAAAAACCCCGAAAGAAAATGCTCGGTGGCAGGGAAAATCCTCGATCGACATGAGTGCCAGGAGCACGCACTCACCCTCTTCAGGGTGGGGTTGCCACTCCTTTCCTGGAAGCCTCGCGACGCCGTGGGGGATCAGCCCGTCGTCGGCCATGTCGAGGAGATCCTTCTCCCTGATGGTCGACTGGATCCAATCTCCCTGGACCCAGCCCTTCGGCAGGCGGGATCTCGACGAAGACCCGCTGCGGCTGGTGGATCTCCCCTTCGCCTTCTCCGCTGCCGACGCCTTCTCCGCCGCCGACGCCTTCTTTGCGCGCTCCAGCACCACCGTCTTCTCCTTGCCCATGGCCGCCGGCGAAATGCGCAAGGGAGAGCGTTGCGGAGGTGACAGCGGTTGCATTGGGCGGAGACGAGGAGAGCAGAGGAGAAAGAATGGAGTACTGTGCAGAAGCCCTCACAAATCGCATGTATAACATCCCTTCCGAGTGGATGATAGGTGGACCCGAGCAATCCAATCATATCCCGGAATAGTTGCATTGACACGATACGTGGCGGAAAAAGCGGCACGGAGATCGAGGCGTCCATGTCCTGTCCCGTCCGAGCGCCGCGGTCCGTTCCGCTTCGCGCGCTTCCCCAAATTTCGTATCCCGCGGAATCCACGAGCGGCAGATCGGTCTGTCAAGTGCGAGATTTCCTGCGATCCGTCGCTCGGGAACCGGCAAAGTACAAAAGATCACTCGACGAAAGAACAAGAATGGATCGAGTCGACTGAAGAAAAGTTGCTCGTTATCAACAAAGAAGATCTTGGTCAAGACCGACGCATAACCGGCATGCTAAAGTTCAATCGGAAACAGCATCAACTCCTTCCTCATTCAAGCCTCAATCCATTCGGGGGCTAATGATGGATTCATGTACCTAGGGTAGGGCCATAGGCTTGACCTAAACGTCCTACCCAAGGACACCCTTAGAAGAGATCACCTCCCAGTCGACCAACGAGGAACCCACTCGACTGACTAGAAGGACTCGACCATGGAGACTCACTCGACCATGAAGATACACTCGACCACCAGAAGGTCAGAAGACACTCCGCAACGCAACGGCCTGTAATTGAATAAGACTTAATGATAGTTAAGGCACTTTATGAGGGGCGTTACCAGTAACGCCCCAGGCTTAATGTACTTTAACCCCTCCATTATGTGGGCTGGCTGGGGTCCTGGCGCACTCTATATAAGCCACCCCCCTCCACAGGTAGAAGGGTTCGCACTCTTGTAACACCAATACACATAATCCACTCGACCGCCTCAGGGCTCCGAGACATAGGGCTTTTACTTCCTCCGAGAAGGGCCTGAACTCGTACATCGCTTGTGTTTACGACCTCTCCATAGCTAGGACCTTGCCTCTCCATACCTACCCCCCTACTCTACTGTCAGACTTAGAACCACGACAGAAAGCCATTAAGTCCCAGGCAATAGCAGATTTCCTCGCTGAGTGGATTGAACAACAGCAGCCGACTGAAGTTCACTCGGAACATTGGACCATGTTCTTTGATGGCTCTAAGATGCTGAATGGTTCCGGTGCTGGGGTTGTTCTGGTTTCCCCCAGAGGAGATAAGCTTAGGTATGTGCTCCAGATTCACTTTGATTCCTCCAACAATGAGGCAGAGTATGAGGCCCTTTTATATGGATTGCGCATGGCCATCTCACTCGGCGTCCGTCGCCTGATGGTCTATGGAGATTCAGATTTAGTGGTCAACCAGTTGATGAAGGAGTGGGACGTGAGAAGCCCAGCCATGACTGGATACTGCAATGCAGTGAGGAAGCTGGAAAAGAAGTTCGAGGGGTTAGAGCTCCATCACATCCCCTGACTGAAAAATCAGGCAGCAGATGATCTGGCAAAGATAGGTTCCAAAAGAGAAGCCATTCCGAGTGGTGTGTTCTTGGAGCATATACACACTCCGTCAGTCAAAGAAGATCCTTTCACAGAAGAAGCTCCACAGCCCAAGAGTGCCACAGATCCGACTGAGGTTGAGGTCCCTGCAGTGGTCGACTTGGTCATGGAGGTTTTAGTGGTCACTCCCGACTGGACAATTCCCTATATCGCGTATATCCTGAGAAAAGAGCTCCCAGAGGATGAAGAAGAGGCTCGGCAGATCGTCCGTCGATCCAAAGCCTTTACTGTTATCAAGGGACAGTTATATAGAGAGAGCCCGACTGGAGTTGGTCAAAAATGCATAACGCCAGAAGAAGGTCGAATCATTCTCAATGATATCCACTTGGGGACCTGTGGTCACCATGCGTCCTCTCGGACCATTGTAGCCAAAGCATACCGAGCCGGATTTTACTGGCCGAGGGCGAATGAGATGGCGAAGGAAATAGTGGACAAGTGCGAAGGATGTCAGTTCTACTCCAATATGTCACACAAGCCTGCGTCAGCTCTGAAGACCATTCCACTCGTCTGGCCGTTCGCAGTATGGGGGTTGGACATGGTCGGTCCCTTGAGAACAGGTCGAAGTGGTTTCACGCATATACTGGTAGCAGTCGACAAGTTCACCAAGTGGATTGAGGCTAAACCAATCAAGAATCTTGACGCCGGTACTGCTGTTACCTTCATCAGGGAGCTGACGTTCAGATATGGAGTCCCGCACAACATCATTACGGATAATGGGTCGAACTTTGACTCGGAAGAATTCAGGGATTTCTGCAACTCTCAAGGCACACGAGTCGACTACGCTTCAGTCGCCCATCCGCAGTCGAATGGACAAGCAGAACGAGCCAATGGCTTAATCCTCAAGGGTTTGAAGCCCCGACTAATGCGTGATCTCAAGCATGCGGCTGGAGCATGGGTCGACAAACTCCCTTCGGTGCTTTGGGGGTTGAGGACCACACCCAATCGGTCGACCGGAAGAACTCCATTCTTCTTGGTCTATGGAGCTGAAGCAGTCTTACCGAGTGATCTTCATCACAATGCTCCTCGAGTTGAACTCTACAACGAAGCAGAAGCTGAGCAAGCGCGTCAGGACGCAGTCGACCTTCTAGAGGAAGAAAGGGAGATGGCTCTGATCTGATCGACCATCTACCAACAGGACTTGCATCGCTTTCACGCCAGAAATGTGAGAGGTCGAGCCTTCCAGGAAGGAGATCTAGTTCTCCGAGTGGATCAGCAGAAACAACATAAGCTCGCTCCTTCTTGGGAAGGACCCTTCATCGTCACCAAGGTTCTCCACAACAGGGCATACCGTATTTACAACGTCGAACACAATATCGAAGAGCCCCGAGCTTGGAATGCGGATCTGCTCCGCCCATTTTACACTTAAAGTTTTTCACTCGGATGAGTTGTAATAAAGTACTTCTGTAGTTCATGGATTTCGAGATAATAGTGTCATAATTCCTTCATAATTTTTGTCAACTTTTTATTTTTGCCCAGTAAATTTTTCCCCCAGTGGGTGGCTTAGCCGCGAATCCGTTTCGCCTAAGTTTGTACAAATCCTACCGAGTGGTAAGCCAGACTTCCACTCGGGGGCTTAGCCATGAATCCGTTTCGCCTAAGTTATAAAAATCCTACTGAGTGGTAAGCCAGACTTCCACTCGGAGGCTTAGCTGCAGCCCAGTGCTCGCCTAAGTTATAAAAAATCCTACCGAGTGGTAAGCCAGACTTCCACTCGGGGGCTTAGCTGCAGTCCAAGTGCTCGCCTAAGTTATAAAAAATCCTACCGAGTGGTA
The DNA here is from genome assembly GCA_963921465.1 of Triticum timopheevii. Taxonomy (NCBI): domain Eukaryota; kingdom Viridiplantae; phylum Streptophyta; class Magnoliopsida; order Poales; family Poaceae; genus Triticum; species Triticum timopheevii. Next base: position 186,824,294 of record OY997272.1, on the reverse strand, counting down.
AGCCAGACTTCCACTCGGGGGCTTAGCTGTAGTCCAAGTACTCGCCTAAGTTATAAAAAATCCTACCGAGTGGTAAGCCAGACTTCCACTCGGAGGCTTAGCTGCAGTCCAAGTACTCGCCTAAGTACAACGTACGCTCGCAAGGAGGACGAGGTGCAGGTCGACTGCGACCCTCTCCTCTGAGCTTCGCCACAAATACAACGTAAAAATCCTACCGAGTGAAGAGCAAACCTCTCACTCGGGGGCTTAGCTGCAGCCCAGCGCTCGCCTAAGTTATAAAAAATCCTACCGAGTGAAGAGCAAACCTCTCACTCGGAGGCTTAGCTGCAGCCCATCGCTCGCCTAAGTTATAAAAAATCCTACCGAGTGAAGAGCAAAACTCTCACTCGGGGGCTTAGCTGCAGCCCAGTGCTCGCCTAAGGTATAAAAATCCTACCGAGTGGAGAGCAAACCTCTCACTCGGGGGCTTAGCTGCAGCCCAGTGCTCGCCTAAGTTATAAAAATCCTACCGAGTGGAGAGCAAACCTCTCATTCGGGGGCTTAGCTGCAGCCCAGTGCTCGCCTAAGTTATAAAAAACCTACCAAGTGAAGAGCAAACCTCTCACTCGGGGGCTTAGCTGCAGCCCAGTGCTCGCCTAAGATATAAAAATCCTACCAAGTGGGGAGCAAACCTCTCACTCGGAGGCTTAGCTGCAGCCCAGTGCTCGCCTAAGGAATAAGTCGACTGCAGAGGGCATCTTGCTGTGAACCTGCAAAGGACATTTCGAGCCAAAAGCAATCATATTCAAACATCAAATCCAAGTTCAGATCGATACCTAAAGGAACCGAAAGTGCTCAGGCGCTAGGCCTGTTAAGGTTTATCGGTTACAACTCCACTCGGCATACCGAGGGAAATTTAAAGTGTCGGGCTTAAAAGAAGTTTTTTACCCCTCGTGTGGAGGGCTGGAAGGAGCAACGAACTCATCAAGGTCGATTCCGTCTGCAATCCGAGTGGCAGCAGCGATGAAGGTTTCCATGAAGGACCTGAAGTCCTGTTTCTTGGTGTTGGCCACCCGGAGAGCCGCCAGCTTGTCTTCTCGCGCGTCTTTGCAGTGGACTCGGGCCAGACACAGAGCAACATCTGCGCCGCAACGAGCCGAGGACTTCTTCCACTCCTGCACTCGGTCAGGGACTGCGTTCAGTCGAGCCATCAGCGACTCGAGGTCATTCTGGAGTGTTGCCCTGGGCCAGAGCATCGAGTCGATGCGGGAAGTGGCGACCTTCAGCCTTGCAAGATAGTCCATGACAGCTGCAACACGGGACTCCAGTCGGAAGATATTCATGGCAACTTCATCATTCACTGGAGAATTGACGGGGTCCAGGTTTGGTTCCAACTGGCTGGTCTCTTCTTCAAAGTTTCGACAGAATTCTGCAAGGACAAACGCCGAGTCAAGACATTGGTCGAATGGAAGCATCACAATTGAAAATGTTGGTCGAGTATAAAAGGTTACCTTCGAGCATAAGGAACAATTTCTTGGCAAGACCACCCAGGAAGGCTTCCAGGTCATTCTTCTTCCCAGTCAACTGATTGATCTTGTCGGTCAGAGTAGTCTTGTCAGTCTTCAGTCGGTCGACTTCCTTGTTGGCAATCCCAAGAGCAGCTTTCAGATTGGTATTTTCCTGTTCAAGCTTGGTGACTGAAGCTAACTTCTCGTTAGCAAGCTAGGTCTTCTCAGCTAGCTCAAGGTCTTTTCTCTTCTGGGCCTCCTTCACCTTGCCTGCAAGTTACAGCAAAGTCAGATTTTGAAACAAATGAAGGGAAAAAGGAGTGTCGAGGTCTCACCGAACATACCTTTGGTCTCCTCCTTCGCCTTCGTCAGATTCTCCTGCACCAGCTTCAGATCCAGCTCGAGCTGAATGTGCTTCTGCTCCAGCTCGGTATAGCGAGCCACAAGATCACATGATTTCTACGAAGAACCAATCGACAAAATATCAAAGATAATTCACTTCCGAGTGGATAAGAGAAAATCATATGTTTCTAAGACTACAGCCGAATGCAAGCATTCGACCGTAGTCTCGGGGACTACACCCAGTGGGTGCACTCAGCGTGCCCCCACTAGTTCTATTAAAGACAGAGTCGACCAGTCGACCCACAAAAAAAAAGAGGAATCTTCAGACTATAATCGACTGCCAGCAGTCGACCACAGTCTCGGGGACTACACCCAGTGGGTGCACTCAGCGTGCCCCCACCGGTTTCGGAAATCCATTCGTTTCAGTCGAATGACAGAAAGACTTTACTTATAAATCCTAAGGCCGACTGCCAGCAGTCGACCTTAGCCTTGGGGACTACACCCAGCGGGTGCACTCAGCGTGCCCCCGCTAACACGGAGTTTTAATCAACACACCCACTGGGTGATTGCTATGAATTCCGGAAAGAGAAGTTTTGATAGCATATCCTAACAGAACAAGCGATGGTCGACTGACCTGAACGTTGCTTTGAAGGGCGGAGCTGGCGTCGTAAGCTGCTTGGCTCGCATCCCGGATGGTCTTCATCTGCTCCATCATGGCCCCTGCTTGGTGTATCGCTTCCTTGGCAGCGCTGGCTTGGTCCTCTGGGACGTGGTGCTTCGTGAAGAGAGAAGGTTGTGTGGCACTCGACGAAGTGGGATGAGCACTTGTCAATGGCACCGCGAAAGACACGGTGTGTCGATTGGTGTTCTCCCCCTCAGTGTTCAGAGTTTCAGGCGCCGTCACATCCTGGGCCACCCTGCCGGCAGACGCTTTCCTGCTCCTTCTGTGCTTCAGCGGTTCCTCATCCTCATCATCATCAGGAAGAGTGATAACAACATTGGACGGAGCTACAGAAAAGAATCAGGATCAGAGATCATGAATCAGTCGACTAAAAAACGGAATTAGGAGTATAGTACCAGGGTTTGAGGTTGCTGCGTCCTCCATCTCATGGTCGTCAGCCTTGCCTGAGGTCTCGGAAGTAGCAGTACTACAGCCCCAAAGAATCAGTCGGTTAATTCAAGTATCAACCAGAGATAAAGCTTACACAAAACAAGAAGACTTAAGCAGCATGTTTACCCTGATATGGTGGGGATGGACACCTTCATCTTCGGCAGGAGCTTAGTTGGTTTTGACGGAGCCACCTTCGACTGCTTCGGCGCCTTTTCAGTCGGCGCCGGAGAAGTGGTTCGAGGTCGTTTGGTCGACTGCGCGACAGTTGCTACCCCCTTGCCACGTTCAGTCGCAGGGTCATGGACAAGCTTTGACCGCCTTTCCGAGCGCGGTGGTGCAACCTCCTCCTCCTCCTCTTCTTCGTCCTCATCATCGTCGTCGTCATCATCGTCATCCTCGGCAGCATCTGAGTCCCACTCTTCTTGGCTCTCGCCCCCGCTGGCTTCTCCCTCCTCAGTCGGAGCCTGAGCTCCATTGGGCATCGAGTACAGCTCGGTGAGGGCCTGAAGGACGTCAAGAAAGAGATCAATCGACCAATTTGCAGAACATACAGAAACAAATACGACAAATATACAATGGAAGGCAGAGCAAATGTACCTTGTCTGGAACGCTGTGATGGTCGAGTGGAGGAATCCTCCTGGATCCACGGGGATTATCCTTGTTCCCAGTGACCGCGGCCATCCACCTTTCCACCGTGGCGTCATCGACTGCTTCCGGGTGGATCCGAGTCTCGTCTTCAGTTCCGTAGTACAACCACATGCAATGGCTCCGGAACTGAAGAGGCTGGATACGTCGCCGAAGGAAAACCTCCAAAAGGTCCATGCCAGTAACGCCGTCCCGAACCAACTGCACCACGCGATCCATCAGCATCTTCACGTCAGCTCTCTCCTCCGGAATCACCTTCAGAGAGGAGGGCTTGTTCACTCGGTCCATGGTGAATTGAGGGAGTCCACTCGACTGCCCTGGCGTCGGCTCATTCTGGCAGTAGAACCAGGTCGACTGCCAGCCCCTGACCGACTCGGGAAACGTCATGGCTGGGAAGGTGCTCTTGTTCCTCACTTGAATCCCCAGGCCCCCGCACATTTGGACAACTTGGGTTTTTCTCATCGCCTGGACTCGCCTTCTTCACGGTCTGAGAGCGACACGTGAAGATGTGCTTGAACAAGCCCTAGTGCGGTCGACAGCCCAGGAAATTCTCACACATGGATACAAACGCAGCAAGATACGCGATGGAGTTCAGGGTGAAGTGGTGGAGTTGGGCTCCAAAGAAGTTCAAAAAACCACGAAAGAAAACACTTGGTGGCAGAGAAAATCCGCGATCGACATGAGTGGCCAGGAGCACGCACTCACCCTCTTCCGGCTGGGGCTGCCATTCTTTCCCTGGAAGCCTTGCGGCGCCGTGGGGGATCAGCCCATCATTGGCCATGTCGAGGAGGTCCTTCTCCCTGATGGTCGACTGGATCCAATCTCCCTGGACCCAGCCCTTCGGCAGGCGAGATCTAGACGAAGACCCGCCGCGACTGGTGGATCTCCCCTTCGCCTTCTCCGCCGCCGACGCCTTCTTTGCGCACTCCAGCACCGCCGTCTTCTCCTTGACCATGGCTGCCGGCGAGATGCGCGAAGAGGAGCTTTGCGGAGGTGAAAGCGGCCGCGTTGGGCGGAGACGAGGAGAGCAGAGAAGAAAGAATGGAGCACTGTTCAGAAAACCCTCGCTGGTCGCATTTATAACGTCCCTTCCGAGTGGATGACAGGTGGACCCGGTCAATCTAATCATATCCCGAAACAGTTACATTGACGTGATACATGGCGAAAAAGGCGGTGCGGGGATCGAGGCGTCTATGTCCTATCCCTTCCGAACACCGCGGTCCGCCCCGCTTCGCGCGCTTCCCCAAATTTCGTATCCCGTAGAATCCGCGAACGGCAGATCAGTCTGTCAGACGCGGGATCTCCTGTGATCCGTCGCTCGGGAACCGGTGAGGTCTGAAAAGTCACTCGACGAAAGACAAGAATGGATCGAGTCGACTGAAGAAAAGTTGCTCATTATCAACAAAGAAGATCTTGATCCAGAACAACGCATAGACCGTATGCAAAAGTCAATCGGAAACTGCATCAACTCCTTCCTCACTCAAGCCTCAATCCATTCGGGGGCTAATGATGGATTCATGTACCTAGGGTAGGGTCATAGGCCTGATCTAAGTACCCTACCCAAGGACACCTTTAGAAGAGATCACCTTCCAGTCGACTTACGAGGAACCCACTCGACTGGATTGAAGGACTCGACCATGAAGACTCACTCGACCACCAGAAGGTCAGAAGGCATTCTGCACTACAACGGCCTGTAATTGAATAGACTTTATGGTAGTTAAGACACTTTATGTGGGGCGTTACCAGTAACGCCCCAGACTTAATGTACTTTAAACCCTTCATTACGTGGGCTGTCAGGGGTCCTGGCGCACTCTATATAAGCCACCCCCCTCCACAGGTAGAAGGGTTCGCACCCATGTAACACATACACACATAATCCACTCGACCGCCTCAGGGCTCCGAGACGTAGGGCTTTTACTTCCTCCGAGAAGGGCCTGAACTCGTACATTGCTTGTGTTTACAACCTCTCCAAGCTAGGACCTTGCCTCTCCATACCTACCCCCACTCTACTGTCAGACTTAGAACCACGACATGTCCTGATAAGAGATTCATATGAGAAAACTTAAGTAAACGGGCTTCTGCCTGAGCTTCCAAGGATAAAGGTAGATGAACAACCATTTGATCTCCATCAAAGTCCACATTGAAACCCTTACACACTAATGGGTGTAAAGAAATAGTATGCCCCTCTACTAAAGTGGGTTGAAAGTCCTGTATGCCTAATCTATGCAGGGTAGGTGATCTATTTAACAGTACAGGATGTCCCCGCATAATTTTTTTTGAGACAAGTCCCCGCATAACTTCTTAAAGTATTTCCCATACAATGGGTTCTTTTTCCCAAATTTTCCTTTTAGCAACCCCATAAGCCCACTAAAGCCCGTCTACCCGTTCCTGTATAAAAACCTAACCCTAAATCCTCCTACTCGGCCCCTCCTCTCCGTCCTCCTTGGCCCCCTTCCCCGTCTCCCACAACACGTCGCCACCCACCACCTCCCATACCTCGCCGCCAGCCCTCCCCCTCTCTTCCCTCACGTTACAACTCCAACAACAACCAGATCCACTACATCCCCAACCCATCCATCCTTCTCGCAACACATCCTAGACCCCTTCGTCATCTAGTCCAGCTGGATCCGCCGCCGCTGGTCTCCGGCGCTTGCCGCCGATCCCTAGCCATGGCTAGGGTTTCGGTTGCGACATCGTGTCCAGCGCTGCACATCTTTGACGACTTCTCTCCGTCCACACAACGCGTCTCAGATAGCTCCTCTTCGTCCACACCATACCCCCTCGTGCCCACCTTGCGGGCTGCGCGGTGCTGTTGCTGGCCAATGTCCAACGGCGGGTGATAAACTACTGGGCTGTTGTTGGTGAGACCTTCTTCTCCACCAAGGTTAGCCCCCCACCTGACCTAGATCACACTAACCTCATCCCTGATGCCCCCCTCCCCCCTCTTCTTTTGATTCGGTCTGATCCCCTCGTGTGTGTGTGCAGCAAGTGTAGGGCCCAATAGTTCGTGAATCGTTTCTGAGTACTTGGCATTTAAGGAGCAGCTTGTCGATGAGCAGTAAATTCAGGATGAAATCTTAGCACATGTAGGTAAATTGCTCATTCTACTTGTACAACCTTATGAATTCATTCTCTCTATCTGGACAACAATTAAATTTGTGCTTCAACTTGATTTACCCACTACTCTATATGTTGTCTTTGGGTTCAGAGTGTGTTGCTGACTCGTCCGATTACAACAACAATAACAACAACAAAGCCTTTAGTCCCAAGCAAGTTGGGGTAGGCTAGAGGTGAAACCCATAAGATCTCGCAACCAACTCATGGCTCTGGCACATGGATAGCAAGCTTCCATGCACCCCTGTCCATAGCTAGCTCTTCGGTGATACCCCAATCCTTCAGGTCTCTCTTAATGGACTCCTCCCATGTCAAATTCGGTCTACCCCGCCCTCTCTTGACATTCTCCGCACACTTTAGCCATCCACTATGCACTGGACCTTCTGGAGGCCTGCGCTGGATATGCCCAAACCATCTCAGACGATGTTGGACAAGCTTCTCTTCAATTGGTGCTACCCCAACTCTATCTCGTATATCATCATTCCGGACTCGATCCTTCCTCGTGTGGCCACACATCCATCTCAACATACACATCTCCGCCACACCTAACTGTTGAACATGTCGCCTTTTAGTCGGCTAACACTCAACGCCATACAACATTGCGGGTCGAACCGCCGTCTTGTAGAACTGGCCTTTTAGCTTTTGTGGCACTCTCTTGTCACAGAGAATGCCAGAAGCTTGGCGCCACTTCATCCATCCGGCTTTGATCCGATAGTTCACATCTTCATCAATACCCCTATCCTCCTACAACATTGACCCCAAATACCGAAAGGTGTCCTTCTGAGGTACCACCTGACCATCAAGGCTAACCTCCTCCTCCTCACACCTAGTAGTACTGAAACCGCACATCATGTACTCGGTTTTAGTCCTACTAAGCCTAAACCCTTTCGATTCCAAGGTTTGTCTCCATAACTCTAACGTCCTATTTACCCCCGCCCAACTATCGTCAACTAGCACCACATCATCCGCAAAGAGCATACACCATGGGATATCTCCTTGTATATCCCTTGTGACCTCATCCATCACCAATGCAAAAAGATAAGGGCTCAAAGCTGACCCCTGATGCAGTCCTATCTTAATCGGGAAGTCATCAGTGTCGACATCACTTGTTCGAACACTTGTCACAACATTATCATACATGTCCTTGATGAGGGTAATGTACTTTGCTGGGACTTTGTGTTTCTCCAAGGCCCACCACATGACATTCCGCGGTATCTTATCATAGGCCTTCTCCAAGTCAATGAACACCATATGCAAGTCCTACTTTTGCTCCCTATATCTCTCCATAAGCTGTCGTACCAAGAAAATGGCTTCCATGGTCGACCTCCCAGGGATGAAACCAAACTGGTTTTTGGTCACGCTTGTCATTCTTCTTAAGCGGTGCTCAATGACTCTCTCCCATAGCTCTCATCAGCTTAATTCCACAGTAATTAGCACAACTTTGAACATTCCCCTTGTTCTTGAAGATTGGTACTAATATACTCCGTCTCCATTCTTCTGGCATCTTGTTTGCCCAAAAAATGAGGTTGAAAAGCTTGGTTAGCCATACTATCGCTATGTCCCCGAGACCTTTCCACACCTCAATGGGGATACAATCCGGGCCCATCGCCTTGCCTCCCTTCATCCTTTTTAAAGCCTCCTTGACCTCAGACTCCTGGATTCGACGCACAAAACGCATGCTGGTCTCATCAAAAGAGTCGTCCAGTTCAATGGTAGAGCTTTCATTCTCGCCATTGAACAGTTTGTCGAAGTACTCCCGCCATCTTTGCTTAATCTCCTCGTCCTTCACCAAGAGTTGGCCTGCTCCGTCCTTGATGCATTTGAGTTGGCCAATATCCCTCGTCTTCCTCTCTCGGATCTTGGCCTTCTTATAGATGTCCCTTTCGCCTTCCTTCGTGCCTAACCGTTAGTAGAGGTCCTCATACGCCCGACCCCTTGCTTCACCAACAGCTTGCTCTGCGGCCTTCTTCGCCATCTTGTACTTCTCTATGTTGTGTGCACTCCTATCCAGGTATAGGCGTCTGAAGCAATCTTTCTTCTCTTTAATCGCCTTCTAGACATCATCATTCCACCACTAGGTATCCTTATCTTTGCTTCTCCTTCCCCTGGACACTCCAAACTCCTCTGAGGCCACCTTACCAATGCAAGTCGCCATCTTCATCCACAGATTGTCCGCATCCCCTCCTTCCTCCCAAGGGCCCTCCTTAATGACCCTCTCCTTGAACACCTGAGCTACCTCCTGAAGGAAATATGCCCTAGAGGCAATAATAAAGTTATTATTTATTTCCTCATATCATGATAAATGTTTATTATTCATGCTAGAATTGTATTAACCGGAAACATGATACATGTGTGAATACATAGACAAAACTATAGTCACTAGTATGCCTCTACTTGACTAGCTCATTAATCAAAGATGGTTAAGTTTCCTAACCATAGACATGTGTTGTCATTTGATTAGTGGGATCACATCATTAGAAGAATGATGTGATTGACATGACCCATCCCGTTAGCCTAGCACTTGATCGTTGAGTATTCTGCTATTGCTTTCTTCATGACTTATACATGTTCCTGTAACTATGAGAATTATGCAACTCCCGTTTACCGGAGGAACACTTTGGGTACTACCAAACTTCACAACGTAACTGGGTGATTGTAAAGGAGTACTACAGGTGTCTCTGAAGGTACATGTTGAGTTGGCGTATTTCGAGATTAGGTTTTGTCACTCCGATTGTCGGAGAGGTATCTCTGGGCCCTCTCGGTAATGTACATCACTATAAGCCTTGCAAGCATTGTAGCTAATGAGTTAGTTATGGAATGATGTATTACGTAACGAGTAAAGAGACTTGCCGGTAACGAGATTGAACTAGGTATTGGATACCGACGATCAAATCTCGGGCAAGTAACATACCGATGACAAAGGGAACAACGTATGTTGTTATGCGGTTTGACTGATAAAGATCTTCGTAGAATATGTAGGAACCAATATGGGTATCCAGGTCACGCTATTGGTTATTGACCGAGAATGGTTCTAGGTCATGTCTACATAGTTCTCGAACCCGTAGGGTCCGCACGCTTAACGTTTCGATGACAGTTTTATTATGAGTTTATAAGTATTGATGTACCGAAGTTTGTTCGGAGTCCCGGATGTGATCACGGACATGAAGAGGAGTCTCGAAATGGTCGAGACATAAAGATTGATATATTGGAAGCCTATGTTTGGACATCGGAATGGTTCCGGGTGAAATCGGCATTTTACCGGAGTACCGGGAGGTTACCGGAACCCCCCGGGGGCTTATTGGGCCTACATGGGCCTCGAGGGAGAAGAGGGAAGGAGGCAAGAGGGGGCCGCACGCCCCTCCCCTTCCTAGTCCGAATAGGACAAGGGAAGGGGGGCGGCGCCCCCCTTTCCTTCTCCTCTTCCTCCTCTTTCCCCCCTTCTCCTACTCCTACTTGGAAAGAGGGAGTCCTACTCCCGGTGGGAGTAGGACTCCCCACTTGACGCGCCCTCCTTGACCGGCGGCCTCCTCCCCCCTGGCTCCTTTATATACGGGGGCGGGGGCCACCCCAAAGACACACAAGTTGATCTACGGATCGTTCCTTAGCCGTGTGTGGTTCCCCCTTCCACCATATTCCACCTCGGTCATATCATCGCGGAGCTTAGGCGAAGCCCTGCGCCGGTAGAACATCATCATCGTCACCACGCCGTCGTGCTAACGGAACTCATCTCCGGAGCTCGGCTGGATCGGAGGCCGGAGATCGTCATCGAGCTGAACGTGTGCTGAACTCGGAGGCCCCGTACGTTCGGTGCTTGGATCGGTCGGATCGTGAAGACGTACGACTACATCAACTGCGTTTTGCTAACGCTTCCGCTTACGGTCTACGAGGGTACGTGGACGAACACTCTCCCCTCTTGTTGCTATATCATCACCATGATCTTGCGTGTGCGTAGGATTTTTTTTGAAATTACTATGTTCCCCAACAGTGGTATCAGAGCCAGGTTTTATGCGTTGATGTTATTTGCACAAGTAGAACACAAGTGAGTTGTGGGTGATACAAGTCATACTGCTTACCAGCATGTCATACTTTGGTTCGGTGGTATTGTGAGATGAAACGGCCCGGACCGACATTACGCGTACGCTTACGCGAGACTGGTTTCACCGTTACGAGCACTCGTGCTTAAAGGTGGCTGGCGGGTGTCTGTCTCTCTCACTTTAGCTGAATCGAGTGTGGCTACGCCCGGTCCTTGCGAAGGTTAAAATAGCACCAACTTGACGAACTATCGTTGTGGTTTTTGATGCGTACGTAAGAACGGTTCTTGCTAAGCCCGTAGCAGCCACGTAAAATTTGCAACAACAAAGTAGAGGACGTCTAACTTGTTTTTGCAGGGCATGTTGTGATGTGATATGGTCAAGACATGATGCTATATTTTATTGTATGAGATGATCATGTTTTGTAACCGAAGTTATCGGCAACTGGCAGGAGCCATATGTGTCGTGGATTTGTCACGGCAGATGTCCTAGTGAAAGGACTTAGTCGTGGAGCCATCGCTACGAGTTTACTTGAAGGGGTTAAAGCGGGCACAAAGACACGAGGGTTTTATACTAGTTCGGCCCCTTCGATGAAGGTAAAAGCCTACGTCTAGTTGTGATGGAATTGATGTGGTCTCGATGGCTATGGAGCAAACAAGCTTCGCCTAGGCTCGAGTTGTGGTTGTCTGTCCTTGAACCGCCGCCGGGTCGTCCCCTTATATACACGGGTGACGCCCGTCGGTTCATAGAGTCCCAACCGGTTCATACTCGTATCCCGGTTGGTATCTCTCTATTCCTAACTTACAATACAAGTTATACATCAGGCCGGTTTACGGCTACAGGTTCTAAACCGACTACAGGCCTTGGGCCTTCATCTGCTTATACCACTAATGAAGTTAACCCGGCCCAAGTAGGCCGGTTTACGCCTAGTGGTAATATCCCCAACATTAGGCCCCAGATTGATTTGAACTGGTTCATGTCAATCCTTCACAAAATCTTGTGTCTTGGACATCTTCTGGTAATTGGTAAACCGCCATGTCGTCATCATTTTTGGTTGCCGTAAACCGGCATGACGTCATCATGAAATTTGTCATTTATAACGCCCTCTTTTAACAACAGCTCCTGGATCCACGCGCTTGACCTAGCTCTATTGCCTTATAAATAAGACCGAAGGGTCATTTCTTTCCTTTCCCTTCGTCCCTTCTTCTTCGTCTTCCTCGCGTCGCTGGCCTTGGAGCTCCGCCACCGCCGTCGACCTCTGCCTCGTCTTGGGCCGCTGCATCGACCTGAACGTACCAGAGCATCGCGGCATCTTTCCGCATCTTCTCCGTTCCCGGTAAGCTTTCTCCTCTTTTTGACCTAGATCTGTTCTTAGGGTTCCATGTTCATGCTGTGTTCATCGCGTGCTCATATCTGTTCTCTGACCTTGAATGAATCCGTGAACTTCTGCTGTGTTTAGTAGTGATCTCTACGCATCCGCCTGTAATTTCTCATCTAAGCCCATAGATCTCCCGCACATATCTGCTCAATAGTTCACTTCTGTTTCTGCCTTACTTTTCGAAATATTTTCTGTTTTTGTGAGCTCGCTGTAGATCCGCGGCTGTAATAAGATCTTGCGAAACTTGTTTCTGCATACCTAGTTATCCATAGCTTCAATTGCTTCCGATGCTTAGGTCAGGCGGTTTAACTTACCATAGAAAAATTGCTAAACCGGTATATATCATTAGTCCCCTGGTTGAACCGCCAGAATCCATATGACGCCGTATTGTAGAAGACCGGTTTATAGGTACTGCCTCCGGTTTATCATAGTTTAGATCAACACCTTCTTTTATCCAGCGTGTTCTTGAACCGGATCACCTATTTCTTGTAGATCTCGCCATGGCCAAACAAGTGTATGAGTGCAATTGGGTTCCTTCTCGCGTCACAGAATCATAGTTGGACGATCTAGTCCTGATCGGCGCTTTAGATGACAAAGACACGATCCACTGGAGGGTTCCTGGAGATGAGTGCCCTCCCACGCCTCAAGAGGGAGAGGTTGTGGTCTTTGCAGATCACTTGGCCCGGGGCTTCAGTTTTACAGAGATGTGTTAGCCAACTTTCAGCTCCGTCCACAGGATATTGGCCCCAATTCCGTCACCAATCTATGCCACTTTCAAGTACTTTCTGAGGTATACCTTGAAGAGGAGCCTTCAGTCGAGTTGTTCAGAGACCTCTTCCATTTAAACCGTCGTACTGAATTCACCGACGGTCCCAGTACTGAATTGGGCGGTATGGCCATTCAGAAGAGGAAGGAGATCACCTATCCCCACGTCAAACTCCATACTCACCCCAAGGAGTGGAATGCAACTTGGTTTTATTGTAAGGATACCTCCCCTGAGAATGAAAATCCCTTGCCTGGCTTCCGTCCGGAATGGCTCAGCAACACTCACCCTTTTCCAAAAAGACTAAGCGCCAAGGAGATAATTAAATACGCTCCACAACTGTCCAAGCTCCGAGCCTTTATGGCCAACGGTTTAACAGGAATAGACCTTGCACGCTGCTGGATATCATGGAGCATACTGCCTCTGAGCCGGCGCCCCGGTTTGATGTGCAAGTATACTGGTAGTGTCGATGACCCACTCCGACACATTAAAATCCAACTCTCCGACGATGAAGTCACAGATTCGGTAAAGAAGATGTTGAATGAACCGGAGCACCTCTGTGCTCAAACCGGTCTGCTTCCTTACTGCACCACCAACAAACCGCCAGCGGTAAGATTTTAATCGCTCAATTGTTGAATCTGTTACCGCTTTATCTATCTGACATTTAATTACTGCTGACCCAGGGTGATAATCCGTTTTGGAGCAAGAAACTTACACAAGATAAAATGGAGAAGGCAGGGCGGCCAACCCGGCCCAAGACCAAGGTTATTAAGAAACCAGCTCACAAGAGAAAAACCACCGCTTCATCTGATCCAGCTATTGATGATGATGTGGGTAACCCGGATCTTGAGGTAGAACTTGATTCACTTGGCTTACTTTTTACACGCCTTATTGATGATGATGCTTGTCAGGACGACGCTGAAGCCAGCAATGCGGGATTCGTTGAGGTAACTATTCTTTCTTCTGATTCAGAAATCTTGCCTTTGCCAAAATTTCGCCAGGCAAACCGGAAAGTTAAATTTTCTCATCCTCTTGCTTACTTGGATCCCAAATTTCTTATGAAGACCCAGCAACATGAAGCTCGCCGCACAACCCGGCACAGTGGCCAGGTAGTTACCTCTGCCGGTTTACCAAACAGTCCGGTTCGAAAACGCCGCTCCGAGGTTTCCGACCTTTTTATTGATTTAAATCCTAAAGCGGGTTTCTTTCGTCAACCTCTTAATCCATCCGACTTTGATTATCAGGTCACTTCTCATTCATCTTCTGGTGAATCGTCGGCCACTCAACTACCACCTTTGAAAATAGTTGCTGGGTAAGCTAAACTGAACATATGCTTTCAATATACTGTGTATGGCTTATGCTTTTCCTTGACTCCTTGTTCTTCTTTCAGGGCCACACCGAAACCAAGCAAGAAGGCCCGCCTGGATAAAGCGGCTGAAGAAGATGTAGCCCCAGAACATGACAAAGTGCCAGGTCTTGAAGAGTTTGCTCCTGAAGATATTCCCAGTGATCCTCCTTTGCAAGATGATGCTATTCCCGAAGAGAGGCCTATTAACACTTTAGTCTCTGCTAACCCGCCTGCCAGCTCCGTCCGGATTGAGAAATCCCACAGTCCTGCTGACAAACTGGCCGCACCAACACAAACCGGCGAGTCCAAAGATGATGACATTGTGATTACCAGTGTGGGCCGCTTTGAACCCGGGAATCCTGTCACCCTTACCAAGCATACCATAAAAGAGGATTTTTCCAGTCTGAACAAAGGAAAATGGGATGTTGAACTGGAAACATATGCTGCTCTAAGTGCCCAAGATCTTCATTCCGGCTATTTAAACTGGCTTTATACTAGCCGTGACTGTGAAGCTGGTCTGGTGAAGATGATGAGGGATAAATTTGAGGTAATTTCTTTACTTTCTGCCATTGTGTCAATCCTCGTAGCCCCCAGGGGTCGGTTTGTAACTTTTAGTCAAACCGGGACTTGAATACGATCCTCAACACTTTGAAATCCATCAATATAGCCCCCAAGGGCCGGTTAACGTAGCATAAGTAAACTAGGGCTCCAATAGAAAACTGTCCTTAGAACATAACTTGATCAAATAGCCATTAGCCCCCAAGTGCCAAGTTGAATACTTGTATTGAGCTTGGGACTTTGCAATCTAGTAATATATATAAAAATTGAAGGTGCATTAGCCCCCAAGTATCAGGCGTATAACTTTGTTATGTGGTTGATACTTCAATTTCTTGAACCGCTTGTTGAAAGCTAAATACCGTCTGTATGCAGGCTGAGGTGAGAATCAAGGAGGACCGGATTGCCGATTTGCAGGAGGTCTTGAAAACCCAACAGGCCGAAACAGACAAGGCCAAGGAAGAATTAACCAGCGCCTTGAACACCACTGAACAGCTGAAGGAAAGCTTCAAGAAAGAGCGGGATGATTGGGCCACTGAGAAGGCCGCTTTAACCAAGAGAGCGGAAAATGCTAAAGCTGCCCTTAAACCGGTAGTGGATGAACTCACGGCCGTAAAGCGGCAAATACACTCCATGACCACTGCGATCTTTGGTAAGCTCCTTTTAACTTCTGTGATAATTTGAACCTGCTGTAGTATAAATCCGGTTTGAGACCATCCATATATTGTTGTAGGCACACACATCGGGCACTTAGGAAACGATGTGCGGAAGAAACTGAAGGCTGCCTACACCTTAGTAGAACAATTATATACCGGAGCCCAGCGGATCATCACCACAGCCTCTCATAACAACCCGGCACCTTCTTTAATCCAGGACACTCTGAACAGGTTGTCAATGCTTCCGGCCCGGACTGAGGAACTGAAAAAATCCGCTGCTCGAACCGGAGCTATTAACGCCTTGATCCGGGCCAAGGCATGGGTGCCAGATTTTGACCCTGTGGAAGCAGCTCAAGGCTATCCCAGCATGAAGGAAGATGGCTCTGAATTTAACGAAGAGGATTTAAGGGCAATAAACCGTGCAGTGCACCCTCTGGCTTGTCAGCTAGCTGAAGAGGCAGAGTTGACGCATTATCAAGCACAATACAATGACCAGAACAAGCGAGTGCCTGCCCCAACTCTTGAAGCGGAGAATCTGATCCCTCCAATCCGTAAGCACACTTACGCTCCTGATATTGAACCGTCTTCCCTGATCCATGAAGAAGCTGTTTTCCAAGCTTTAATGGGAATTGACTGGACCACTGTTGATTTCCAGCCAATGGGTAGAAACGAGGAAGCTGAAGCGGCGGATGATGAGGAGCAGGCTTGAACCGGAAGCCGGTTTGGATAGCTGTCTTGACATATTTCCAAAAGAACAATGATCTTATTTGGGCACCGTGTTGCCTTGTAATAGGATAGTTAATACTTCTGCATTGAATATGCCTTCGTGCATAAGTACTGAAGCTTTTGTTTGAAAAACTTCAATTCATATTTCCTGCAATCAGAAAAATTTGAACTTCAGTGGCGGTTATACCGCCAGCCGGTTTATGATCTTGATATGTGTATCAGCAATGTAACAAATAGGTGATACAGAAATACCTGCCATGTTTGGGCATGAAGCTGGCTTAGCCAAGCTTGAAGCGGTGGTTTGATAAACCATTACCGTCAACAAAGGGGGGAGAAAACAGCTCCCGTATAAACCGTACTGAATCAATACATGCCCCCTTGTTACTCCATGATGTTAACATGAAAAGGTAAACTGGGCATACTTCTCCGGATTAAAGGGGAATCAAATCCATCGGCTGAACTAAAAAAAGGTGTTTTTTGACATAAAAGAAATCAAACAAAAACAAAGAACAAACAAACCATGAAAATAACATGGAAGCAAAGGCAATGACAAAAACCGTTTGCAAAAATATGCTATACTGAGCTGATCAGATGGTGTTACCATGGTCGGACAGGACCAAGCCCCCAATAGGAGTGACAATGATTCAAGTCAGCCAGGTCCCCAAATGATTCGTGGCATATATGCCAGATCAAGAGGCGTGGCAATGGTTTGGGTTCGACCAAGCCCCCAAGTGATTTTGTGGCCTTAGGCCGACCAAGAGGAGTGACTGGTTCAGACTTGACCATGTCCCCAAATGATCTGGTGGCTGTCGCCTATCAAAACGTGTCGCGTTGGTTCAGACACGACCAAGGCCCCCAGTGATATATAAAAAGCAAATGTCAAGGGGTAAACCGGAGGCCGCTTTAAAAATAGAGCCACTCCATGTAACCACGCATGATAAGAAAGACAGAGACCCCGCTTTAGCTGAGGCTCCGATTTTATTATATCAAAGATAATATATACATTGTTATGATATGTACATATATAGAGCCGATGGCTCAAGTATAGTAAGGCCGAAGATGAGCTATGTTCCACGGCCTGTTGGTCTCCTCCTCTGATGTGCGTGAGTCTTGATGCTCTCGAATATCAATCAGATAGTACGACCCATTGTGCAGATTCTTGCTGACCACGAAAGGTCCCTCCCAAGGTGGGGATAACTTGTGCATATCTGTCTGGTCTTGGATGAGTCGAAGCACCAAATCGCCTTCTTGAGAAGTTCTGGTTCTAACCCGGCGACTGTGATAACGATGAAGATCTTGCTGGTAAATCGCCGAACGGGCAGCCGCTATATCACGCTCCTCGTCCAATAGGTCCAAAGCGTCTTGCCGTGCTGTCTCATTGTCTGCTTCAACATAAGCTGCCACACGAGGCGAATCATGCCGGATATCATTAGGGAGAACTGCCTCTGCTCCATAGACCATGAAAAATGGTGTGTATCCTGTGGACCGGTTTGGCGTAGTATTGATACTCCATAGCACAGATGGTAGCTCTTCAACCCAACATCCTGGTGTCCTTTGTAATGGGACCATAAGCCGGGGTTTGATGCCTCGCAAGATCTCTTGATTAGCTCGTTCTGCCTGTCCATTGGACTGGGGGTGTGCCACTGACGATACGTCAAGTCGGATGTGCTCACGTTCACAGAACTCCTTCATTGCACCCTTGGATAAATTGGTACCATTGTCAGTAATGATACTGTGTGGAAAGCCAAACCGGAAAATCACCTTTTTGATGAACTGCACCGCTGTTGCTGCATCACACTTGCTGACAGGCTCCGCTTCAACCCACTTGGTAAATTTGTCAACTGCCACCAAAAGGTGGGTTTTCTTATCCTTGGATCTTTTAAAAGGTCCTACCATATCCAGCCCCCAAGTTGCAAACGGCCACGTTATCGGGATCATCCTCAATTCTTGAGCTGGCACATGAGCACGCCTTGAAAATTTCTGACATCCATCACACCGTTTAACCAAATCCTCCGCATCAGCATGCACTGTCAACCAGTAGAACCCGTGACGAAACGCCTTTGCCACCAGAGACTTTGAACCGGCATGGTGTCCACAATCCCCTTCATGGATTTCTCTTAAGATTTCACAGCCCTCCTCAGGAGAAACACAACGTTGAAACGCCCCTGATACACTGCAATGATGTAATTCACCATTGACAATCGTCATAGATTTGGATCGCCGGACTATCTGCCTGGCTAGAATCTCATCCTCTGGTAACTCCCCCCGGTTCATGTAGGCAAGAAAAGGAACCGTCCAATCCGGAATAGCATGCAGTGCTGCCACCAATTGAGCCTCCGGATCAGGAATAGCCAAATCCGCTTCACCTGGGAGCTGGACTGACGGGTTATGCAACACGTCCAGAAAGACATTAGGCGGGACCGGTTTGCGCTGAGAACCCAACCGGCTTAAAGCGTCCGCCGCTTCATTCTTCCGACGGTCCACATGATCCACTTGATAGCCCTTGAAGCAACCCGCAATATTATCCACTTCCCGACGATATGCAGCCATGAGCGGGTCCCTAGAATCCCAAGTGCCAGACACCTGCTGAGCCACGAGGTCCGAGTCACCGAAGCACTTAACCCGGCTTAAGTTCATCTCTTTAGCCATCCGGAGACCATGGAGCAAGGCTTCGTACTCAGCTGCATTATTAGTACAAGGGAACATTAAGCGGAGAACATAACAAAACTTATCACCTCGTGGGGAAGTTAATACGACTCCAGCCCCCGAGCCTTCCAGTTGCCTGGATCCGTCAAAATGAATAGTCCAATATGTGTGATCCGGCTTCTCCTCTAGTGCTTGTAACTCTGTCCAGTCATTGATGAAATCAACAAGCGCTTGAGACTTCACCGCCGTCCGAGGTACATACTTCAGTCCGTGTGGCCCAAGCTCTATAGCCCATTTGGCAATCCGGTCAGTCGCCTCCCGGTTTTGTATGATATCACCCAAGGGAGCTGAACTTACCACTGTGATGGGGTGCCCTTGAAAATACTGCTTCAACTTCCGACTGGCCATGAAAACACCATAGTCCAGCTTCTGCCAATGCGGATACCTTTGCTTGGATTCAATAAGCACCTCGCTGATATAATAAACCGGCCGCTGAACTGGATATTCCTTGCCTGCCTCCTTGCGTTCCACCACAATAGCCACGCTAACTGCCCGAGCATTGGCTGCTACGTATAATAATAGTGGCTCCTTGTCAACCGGAGCTGCAAGAACAAGTGGATTGGCTAATTGTCGCTTTAAGTCCTCAAATGCTTCATCAGCAGCCGGACTCCAGACAAAATTGTCTGTCTTCCTCAGCATTTGGTACAACGGGATAGCCTTCTCTCCGAGGCGGCTGATAAACCGGCTCAGTGCGGCGATTCTGCCTGCCAAACGCTGAACATCGTTGATACACTTCGGTTTAGCCAGGGAGGTAATAGCCGTAATCTTCTCCGGATTAGCTTCAATTCCTCTGTTAGACACCAGAAAACACAGTAACTTGCCTGCCGGAACACCAAAGACACACTTGGCCGGATTAAGCATCATCTTGTAAACGTGCAAGTTGTCAAAGGTTTCCTTCAAATCATCCACCAGCGTCTCCTTCTGCCTTGACTTTACTACAATATCATCCACATAAGCGTACACGTTACGGCCGATCTGTTTATGCAGGCAATTCTGTACACACCGTTGATAGGTGGCTTGGGCACTCTTGAGCCCGAAGGGCATAGATACGTAGCAGAAGGCTCCAAAGGGAGTAATAAACGCTGTCTTCTCCTGGTCCTTAACCGCCATTTTGATCTGATGATATCCAGAGTATGCATCCAAAAAACTCAAACGCTCACAACCCGCCGTGGCATCAATGATCTGGCAATGCGGGGGAGGGCAAAAGGATCCGCTGGACAAGCCCTGTTAAGATCCGTGTAATCCACACACATGCGCCAAGTGCCGTTTTTCTTAAGAACCAGCACCGGATTAGCAAGCCACTCTGGATGGAATACCTCAATGATAAAACCAGCTGCTAAAAGCCTGGCCACTTCCTCTCCAATGGCTTTGCGCCTTTCTTCGTTAAACCGGCGGAGGAATTGTTTCACCGGTTTATACTTAGGATCCACATTAAGAGTGTGCTCAGCGAGTTCCCTCGGTACACCTGGCATGTCGGACGGTTTCCATGCAAAAATGTCCCGATTCTCACGGATGAACTCGATGAGCGCGCTTTCCTATTTGGGATCCAGGTTGGCACTGACAATGAACTGCTTGGACGAATCGCCGGGCACGAAGTCAACAAGCTTGGTCTCAGCTGCCGATTTGAACTTCAGATCCGAATCATGCTCTGTAGTTGGCTTTGTCAAAGGGGTCATATCCGCCGGATCAACATTGTCCTTATAGTACTTCAGCTCCTCCGGGGCACAGACCGACTCTGCATAAGCCGCATCACCTTCCTCACATTCCAAAGCAACCCTACGGCTTCCATGAACCGTTATCGTCCCCTTGTAACCCGACATCTTGAGCTTCAAGTAGATATAGCAAGGCCGCGCCATGAATTTGGCGTAAGCCGGCCGCCCAAACAAGGCGTGATACGGGCTCCGGATCTTCACCACCTCAAAGGTTAGTTTTTCCGATCGGGAATCATGCTCGTCCCCAAAAGCCACATCTAAGGCTATCTTACCAATAGGATATGCAGATTTGCCTGGTACTACACCATGGAACACCGTATTAGACGGTCTGAGATCCTTGTCTGTTAGACCCATGCGGCGGAATGTCTCATAGTATAGTATGTTAATACTGCTTCCTCCATCCATGAGTACCTTGGTGAACTTATAACCCCCCACCTGAGGGTCTACCACTAATGCTAGCTGGCCCGGATTATCAACCCGGGGCGGATGATCCTCTCTGCTCCACACGATAGGCTGCTCTGACCAGCGTAAGTAACGTGGTAAGGCCGGTTCAACAGAATTCACTGCTCGCTTGTGGAGTTTTCGGTTGCGCCTATCCAAGCTAGTTGTGAAAACATGATATTTCCCATTGTTCAATTGCTTTGGCTGGCTCTGATAACCCGACTGCTGCTGCTGCTGCTACTGATTATTCTGGTTGTTGTGACCGCCCTGATTGAGACCTGAACCGGAGGCTCCATCATGACCCGGCCCATGGAAACCGGATCCTGAACCGCCACCTGACCCATGGTCATACCGGAAGGCATTAGAGTTTTTAAACTCCTGCATAATATAACAATCCTTCCAAAGGTGGTTAGCCGGCGACTCCTTCGTCCCGTGCTTTGGGCAAGGCTGCTTCAGCAAATAATTCAAACGGCTTGCGTTAGGATTGGGAGCCCCATTACGATTTGCCGCTTTACCTCTACGCCGCTGCCCCCTATCCTGTGCATTAGTGTTGGCCACAAAGTCCATGCTGCCATCCGCCTTGCGCTTGCCTCCGTTTCCATGACCCGCCGGTTTGTACTGTTGCCCCTTGGAGTTGCTATTCTTCTTTCCCTTCCCTGCTTCATCATCATCAATCTCGGGATCCTTGGTACTGTCCGAATCAGCATACTTCACTAAAGCAGCCATGAGGGTTCCCATGTCATTACAGAACCGCTTCATGCGTCCCAATTTCAATTTTAAAGGCTCAAACCGGCAGTTGCCTTCCAGGGTTAAGATCGCAGAGTCAACATTAATCCTGTCAGACGAGTGAAAAATTTCCGAAACATGGCGCACCCAATGGGTCGTTGATTCTCCTTCCTCCTGGACACAAGCCGCCAGGTCTACTATGGACTTGGGCTGCTTACATGTATCCTTGAAATTCTGGATAAACCGGGCCCGGAACTGGGCCCATGAGCTGATAGAATTGGGCGGTAGGCTCTTTAACCAAGTACGAGCCGTGCCTTCAAGCATCATGGTGAAGTATTTTGCACACGCGGTCTCATCCACGTCTAGCATCTCCATGGCCATCTCATAACTCTCTACCCATGCTTCGGGGGATAAATCAGCGGTGTAATTCGGCACCTTTCGCGGACCCTTGAAATCTTTGGGCAGGCGCACATTGCGTAGAGCCGGGATTAAACAAGGCACTCCCAAAGCGGATGCGACTCCTGGTCCGACGAAGGTGGTAGGGCGAACCGGTGTAAGTTGACCCGCATCATCCTGTGCTGCTAACTCGACCTCCCTTCGTGCCCGGGCCCGGTCCACCACATCCCGAGCATCGCGGACACCACCTGCCGGGTTATTGCCACGGGCCGCTTCACGGCCTCGCGCATTGCTCGATATGGCCGGTTCATCCATGCGCCTGCTATAGCTCCGGCTTGGACGGGGCGTAGAGTGAATCCGATCACGGCTGTACGAATATGCTTCCTGCTGAATCAGCGCGGTCCGGAGAAGCTCCTTAACCCGGCGCGTCTCTACCGCTTGCAGAGAGTCCCCTTCGACTGGGATAGCCTCTAATCGCGCGGCGGCTGCAACAAGGTTGTCCATAGGATTAGAATAATGACCTGGGGGCGTCTGGACCGGCGGAGGAACCACAATGTTCTGCTGAGGAGGTTCCATCAGGTGAGGTTGGACCGTCGCCCCTGGTCCTGGTGCCTCAATCGGGTTTGTCTCTAGGTGCTGCGGCGGATTACTGGGTACAGCTCCTGGAGTCTGAAAGAGATTTCGGGGGTCAAACCCTAATGGCAGGCGTGATCTGTACTTCCGCTTCAAAACCTCCTGTGATGCGTTCTGGTCAAGCATGAGTTTGTAAGCCTGGGCGTCCAAACCGGCCCGCTCTGCAGCCATCCTGTCTTTTTCTACTGCCAGATCCGCTTTGGCTTGTGCGATCTGCTCTTTCACCTTTGCAATCTCTCCATTATGGGCCTCCTGATCCGCCGGATTGTCCTCTGCCATAAGCGCATCTAGTGCATCAAACAGATCAGATAGAACTTGAACCGGCGGGCGCACAAGGCCTCCTGCCCCTGCTGCCGCTGCCGCTACTGATCCGGAGAGCATCGCTGCCGCGGTCGAAGAGTGATTCACCGCCTGTGTGCCGGCCATGAATATTCCAACCCGGCTGACCTGGCCTGGAGGGTCCGGAATACTGTCGCCATCGGAACAACCCCTAACCATATCGTCTTGCAACTGGTATAGCGATTCGGTCTCTCCGGTTGAGGACTCGTCACCGGAATAGACGACGGTCTCGCTACCGTGTTCTGATCCGTCCTCACGCTCTCCTCCGTGGATGACTCCAACGAAGACACGCTTCACGGCCGGTTTAACCTGGGTAGATCTCGCACGCTGAGCCGTCTCGATGAGGTCGGTGCAGATGTCCGGCTCAGGTCCAGGCTCACCGATCTTGCCGATGAAAACGTGTATGCCACCAAAGGGGACCCGGTACCCGTACTCGATCGAATCGGCCTCGGGACCCCATCCTGCGTCGTCGATGTAGATCCTGCCGCGACGACTCTTGGTCATCCGGCCCACAACATAGCCTTCGAGTCCCTTGAGCTTGCCCTCCAAGATCGTCAAACCATCGTGCGATAGCCCCACGGTGGGCGCCAACTGTCGTGGATTTGTCACGACAGATGTCCTTGTGAAAGGACTTAGTCGTGGAGCCATCGCTATGAGTTTACTTGAAGGGGTTAAAGCGGGCACAAAGACACGAGGGTTTTATACTAGTTCGGCCCCTTCGATGAAGGTAAAAGCCTACGTCTAGTTGTGATGGAATTGATGTGGTCTCGATGGCTAGGGAGCAAACAAGCTTCGCCTAGGCTCGAGTTGTGGTTGTCTATCCTTGAACCACCGCCGGGTCGTCCCCTTATATACACGGGTGACGCCCGTCGGTTCATAGAGTCCCAACCGGTTCATACTCGTATCCCGATTGGTATCTCTCTATTCCTAACTTACAATACAAGTTATACATCAGGCCGGTTTACGGCTACAGGTTCTAAACCGACTACAGGCCTTGGGCCTTCATCTGCTTATACCACTAATGAAGTTAACCCGGCCCAAGTAGGCCAGTTTACGCCTAGTGGTAATATCCCCAACAATATGGTTGTCGCTTTATTGTATGAAATGCAAACGCCCTGTAATTGCTTTACTTTATCACTAAGCGGTAGCGATAGTCGTAGAAGCAATAGATGGCATAACGACAATGATGCTACGATGGAGATCAAGGTGTTGCACCGGTAACGATGGTGATCATGACGGTGCTTCGAAGATGGAGATCACAAGCACAAGATGATGATGGCCATATCATATCACTTATATTGATTGCATGTGATGTTTATCCTTTATGCATCTTATCTTTCTTTGATTGACGGTAGCATTTTAAGATGACCTCTCACTAATTATCAAGAAGTGTTCTCCCTGAGTATGCACCGTTGCGAAAGTTCTTCGTACTGAGACACCACATGATGATCGGGTGTGATAAGCTCTACGTTCAAATACAACGGGTGCAAAACAGTTGCACACGCGGAATACTCAGGTTATACTTGACGAGCCTAGCATATAAAGATATGGCCTCGGAACACAGAGACCGAAAGGTCGAGCGTGAATCATATAGTAGATATGATCAACATAGCGATGTTCACCATTGAAACTACTCCATCTCACATGATGATCGGACATGGTTTAGTTGATTTGGATCACGTGATCACTTAGATGACTAGAGAGATGTCTGTCTAAGTGGGAGTTCTTAAGTAATATGATTAATTGAACTTAAATTTATCATGAACTTAGTACCTGATAGTATTTTGCTTGTCTATGTTTGTCTGTAGATAGATGGCTCGTGCTGTTGTTCCGTTGAATTTTAATGCGTTCCTTGAGAAAGCAAAGTTGAAAGATGATGGTAGCAATTACACGGACTGGGTCTGTAACCTAAGGATTATCCTCATTGCTGCACAGAAAAGTTACGTCCTGGAAGCACCGCTGGGTGCCAGGCCTGCTGCTGATGCAACTAACGACGTTAAGAACGTCTGCAGAGCAAAGCTGATGACTACTCTATAGTTCAGTGTGCCATGCTTTACGGCTTAGAACCGGGCCTTCAACGACATTTTGAACATCATGGAGCATATGAGATGTTCCAGGAGTTGAAGTTAATATTTCAAGCAAATGCCCGGATTGAGAGATATGAAGTCTCCAATAAGTTCTATAGCTGCAAGATGGAGGAGAATAGTTCTGTCAGTGAACACATACTCAAAATGTCTGGGTATAATAATCACTTGATTCAACTGGGAGTTAATCTTCCTGATGATAGTGTCATTGACAGAATTCTCCAATCACTGCCACCAAGCTACAAGAGCTTCATGATGAACTATAATATGCAAGGGATGAACAAGACTATTCCCGAGCTCTTCGCAATGCTGAAAGCTGCGGAGGTAGAAATCAAGAAGGAGCATCAAGTGTTGATGGTTAACAAAACCACCAGTTTCAAGAAGAAGGGCAAAGGGAAGAAGAAAGGGAACTTCAAAAAGAACGGCAAGCAAGTTGCTGCTCAAGAGAAGAAACCCAAGTCTGGACCTAAGCCTAGAACTGAGTGCTTCTACTGCAAGCAGACTGGACACTGGAAGCGGAACAGCCCCAAGTATTTGGCAGATAAGAAGGATGGCAAAGTGAACAAAGGTATATGTGATATACATGTTATTGATGTGTACCTTACTAATGCTCGCAGTAGCACCTGGGTATTTGATACTGGTTCTGTTGCTAATATTTGCAACTCGAAACAGGGACTTCGGATTAAGCGAAGACTAGCTAAGGACGAGGTGACGATGCGCGTGGGAAATGGTTCCAAAGTCGATGTGATCGCGGTCGGCACGCTACCTCTACATCTACCATCGGGATTAGTATTAGACCTAAATAATTGCTATTTGGTGCCAGCGTTGAGCATGAACATTATATCTGGATCTTGTTTGATGCGAGATGGTTATTCATTTAAATCAAAGAATAATGGTTGTTCTATTTATATGAGTAATATCTTTTATGGTCATGCACCCTTGAAGAATGGTCTGTTTTTATTGAATCTCGATAGTAGTGATACACATATTCATAGTGTTGAAACCAAAAGATGCAGAGTTGATAACGATAGTGCAACTTATTTGTGGCACTGCCGTTTAGGTCATATCAGTATAAAGCGCATGAAGAAACTCCATACTGATGGGCTTTTGGAATCACTTGATTATGAATCACTTGGTACTTGCGAACCGTGCCTTATGGGCAAGATGACTAAAACGCCGTTCTCCGGAACTATGGAGCGAGCAACTGATTTGTTGGAAATCATACATACTGATGTTTGTGGTCCAATGAATGTGGAGGCCCGCGGCGGGTATCGTTATTTTCTCACCTTCACAGATGATTTAAGCAGATATGGGTATATCTACTTAATGAAACACAAGTCTAAAACATTTGAAAAGTTCAAAGAATTTCAGAGTGAAGTGGAAAATCATCGTAATAAGAAAATAAAGTTTCTACGATCTGATCGTGGAGGAGAATATTTGAGTTACGAGTTTGGTCTACACTTGAAACAATGCGGGATAGTCTCGCAACTCACGCCACCTGGAACACCACAACTAAATGGTGTGTCCGAACGTCGTAATCGTACTTTACTTGATATGGTGCGATTTATGATGTCTCTTACTGATTTACCGCTATCGTTTTGGGGTTATGCTTTAGAGACGGCCGCATTCACGTTAAATAGGGCACCATCAAAATCCGTTGAGACGACGTCTTATGAATTGTGGTTTGGCAAGAAACCAAAGTTGTCGTTTCTTAAAGTTTGGGGCAGTGATGCTTATGTGAGGAAACTTCTACCAGATAAGCTCGAACCCAAATCGGAGAAATGTGTCTTCATAGGATACCCAAAGGAGACTATTGGGTACACCTTCTATCACAGATCTGAGGGCAAAATTTTCGTTGCTAAATTCGGATCCTTTCTAAAGAAGGAGTTTCTCTCGAAAGAAGTGAGTGGGAGGAAAGTAGAACTTGATGAGATAACTATATCTACTCCCTTATTGGAAAGTAGTTCATCACAAGAACTGGTTCATGTGACAACTACACCAATCAGTGAGGAAGCTAATGATATTGATCATGAAACTTCAGATCAAGTTTCTACTGAACCTCGTAGGTCTACCACAGTAAGATCCGCACCAGAGTGGTACGGTAATCCTATTCTGGATGTCATGTTACTTGACCATGATGAACCTACGAACTATGAGGAAGCGATGATGAGCCCAGATTCCGCAAAATGGCTAGAGGCCATGAAATCTGAGATGGGATCCATGTATGAAAACAAAGTATGGACTTTGGTTGACTTGCCCGATGATCGGCAAGCCATTGAGAATAAATGGATCTTTAAGAAGAAGACTGACGCTGATGGTAATGTAACTTCCTATAAAGCTCGACTTGTTGCGAAAGGTTTTCGACAAGTTCAAGGGGTTGACTACGATGAGACTTTCTCACCCGTAGCGATGCTTAAGTCTGTCCGAATCATGTTAGCTATTGCTGCATTTCATGATTATGAAATTTGGCAAATGGATGTCAAGACTGCATTCTTGAATGGATTTCTAGAAGAAGAGTTGTATATGATGCAGCCGGAAGGTTTTGTTGATCCAAAAGGTGCTAACAAAGTGTGCAAGCTCCAGCGTTCCATTTATGGACTGGTGCAAGCATCTCGGAGTTGGAATAAACGCTTTGATAGTGTGATCAAAGCATATGGTTTTATACAGACTTTTGGAGAAGCCTGTATTTACAAGAAAGTGAGTGGGAGCTCTGTAGCATTTCTAGTTTTATATGTAGATGACATATTATGAATTGGAAATGATATAGAATTTCTGGATAGCATAAAGGGATACTTGAATAAAAATTTTTCAATGAAAGACCTCGGTGAAGCTGCTTACATATTGGGCATCAAGATCTATAGAGATAGATCAAGACGCTTAATAGGACTTTCACAAAGCACATACCTTGACAAAATTTTGAAAAAGTTCAAAATGGATCAGGCAAAGAAAGGATTCTTGCCTGTGCTACAAGGTGTGAAGTTGAGTCAAACTCAATGCCCGACCACAACAGAAGATAGAGAGAAAATGAAAGATGTTCCCTATGCTTCAGCCATAGGCTCTATCATGTATGCAATGCTGTGTACCAGACCTGACATATGCTTAGCAATAAGCTTGGCAGGAAGGTACCAAAGTAATCCAGGAGTGGATCACTGGACAGTGGTCAAGAACATCCTGAAATACCTGAAAAGGACTAAGGATATGTTTCTCGTATATGGAGGTGACAAAGAGCTAGTCTTAAATGGTTACGTCGATATTTGCAAGATACATACGGATCTGAATATTGCAGACCCGTTGACTAAGCCTCTCTCACGAGCAAAACATGATCAACACCAAGACTCCATGGGTGTTAGAATCATTACTATGTAATCTAGATTATTGACTCTAGTTCAAGTGGGAGACTGAAGGAAATATGCCCTAGAGGCAGTAATAAAGTTATTATTTATTTCCTCATATCATGATAAATGTTTATTATTCATGCTAGAATTGTATTAACCGGAAACATGATACATGTGTGAATACATAGACAAAACTATAGTCACTAGTATGCCTCTACTTGACTAGCTCATTAATCAAAGATGGTTAAGTTTCCTAACCATAGACATGTTGTGTCATTTGATTAGTGGGATCACATCATTAGAAGAATGATGTGATTGACATGACCCATCCCGTTAGCCTAGCACTTGATCGTTGAGTATTCTGCTGTTGCTTTCTTCATGACTTATACATGTTCCTGTAACTATGAGAATTATGCAACTCCCGTTTACCGGAGGAACACTTTGGGTACTACCAAACGTCACAACGTAACTGGGTGATTATAAAGGAGTACTACAGGTGTCTCTGAAGGTACATGTTGAGTTGGCGTATTTCGAGATTAGGTTTTGTCACTCCGATTGTCAGAGAGGTATCTCTGGGCCCTCTCGGTAATGCACATCACTATAAGCCTTGCAAGCATTGTAGCTAATGAGTTAGTTATGGAATGATGTATTACGTAACGAGTAAAGAGACTTGCCGGTAACGAGATTGAACTAGGTATTGGATATCGACGATCAAATCTCGGGCAAGTAACATACCGATGACAAAGGGAACAACGTATGTTGTTATGCGGTTTGACCGATAAAGATCTTCGTAGAATATGTAGGAACCAATATGGGCATCCAGGTCACGCTATTGGTTATTGACCGAGAATGGTTCTAGGTCATGTCTACATAGTTCTCGAACCCGTAGGGTCCGCACGCTTAACTTTTCGATGACATTTTTATTATGAGTTTATAAGTATTGATGTACCGAAGTTTGTTCGGAGTCCCGGATGTGATCACGGACATGACGAGGAGTCTCGAAATGGTCGAGACATAAAGATTGATATATTGGAAGCCTATGTTTGGACATCGGAATGGTTCCGGGTGAAATCGGCATTTTACCGGAGTACCGGGAGGTTACCGGAACCCCCCGGGGGGTTATTGGGCCTACATGGGCCTCGAGGGAGAAGAGGGAAGGAGGCAAGAGGGGGCCGCGCGCCCCTCCCCTTCCTAGTCCGAATAGGACAAGGGAAGGGGGGCGTCGCCCCCCCTTTCCTTCTCCTCTTCCTCCTCTTTCCCCCCTTCTCCTACTCCTACTTGGAAAGAGGGATTCCTACTCCCGGTGGGAGTAGGACTCCCCCCTTGACGCGCCCTCCTTGACCGGTGGCCTCCTCCCCCTGGCTCCTTTATATACGGGGGCGGGGGGGCACCCCAAAGACACACAAGTTGATCTACGGATCGTTCCTTAGCCATGTGCGGTGCTCCCTTCCACCATATTCCACCTCGGTCATATCGTCGCGGAGCTTAGGCGAAGCCCTGCGCCGGTAGAACATCATCATCGTCACCACTCCGTCGTGCTGACGGAACTCATCTTCGGAGCTCGGCTGGATCGGAGGCCGGAGATCATCATCGAGCTGAACGTGTGCTGAACTCGGAGGCCCCGTACGTTCGGTGCTTGGATCGGTCGGATCGTGAAGACGTATGACTACATCAACCGCGTTGTGCTAACACTTCCGCTTACGGTCTACGAGGGTACGTGGACGAACACTCTCCCCTCTCGTTGCTATATCATCACCATGATCTTGCGTGTGCGTAGGAATTTTTTTGAAATTACTACGTTCCCCAACACCTCCCCCTTGAGCTTCCACCACTTAGTTCTAGCGACTTTAGCCCGCTTATCCCGCTGGACACGAATCTGAAAGCGGAAGTCAGCAACCACCAGCTTATGCTGGGGTACAACATTCTCTTCAGGTATCACCTTACAGTCTAGGCATGCAGGCCTATCTTCCCTTCTCGAGAGGATGAAATCAATCTGGCTAGAGTGTTGGCCACTACTAAAAGTCACCAGATGTGATTTTCTCTTTCTAAAGAGTGTGTTGGCTACAATCATGTTGTAGGCTAGAGCAAAGCTTAAGACATCTTCTCCTTCTTGATTCCTGATGCCATAGCCAAAGCCCCCATGCGCCCCTTCAAAACCTGTGTTAGATGTACCCATGTGGCCATTGAGGTCTCCTCCTATGAAGAGCTTCTCACCAATCGGTACACTCCTAACCATGTCTTCCAGGCCTTCCCAGAACTCCCGCTTGGTGTTCTCATTGTGGCCTACTTGCGGGGCATACGCGCTGATAACATTGAGAACCAAGTCCTCAACTACCAGCTTGACCAGGATAATCCGGTCCCCACGTCTCTTGACATCTACCACTCCATACTTGAGGTTCTTGTTGATCAAGATGCCTACGCCATTTCTGTTTGCAGCCGTCCCCGTCCGATTAATGAACTTTTTTTCAATCGTTGATCTATCTCAGGGAGGGAGACAGGGAGTGATGTAGTTGTGCAACTGCTTGCCGCTGAAAACTTATTATTTTGTTTGTCTTCTACTACCTCTGTCCGGGTTTATTAGTCCTCATTGTATTTCGTGCCAAATTTTGACCATAGATTAAACTAACAGAATGTTCACGTATGTCACCAAACATTATATTTTTGAAAACTATGTTCAAATACGAATCCAATGAAATAATTTTTTTTGACATGCATTAACATTTTGTTAGTTAAATCTTTAGTCAAAATTTGACACAAACTATAAAGGGGACCTATAAACCAGGACGGAGGTAGTATAAGACTGTAGGGCACACCTCAATTGGAACCACAGCTGCACTAGAGCAATTTTGTTTTAGAATGCAACATTGTTGGTGATGTCTGAATGCAAGTGCGCCAAGTTAAAATCTTATTGATGAGTTTTCTTCCAATCGATGTATACTATAGTACTTATTTCACTAGAAATGTTAGATTCTTTGGTGCCCCTCGGTTTAGTTAATCAGTTAATCCCCTTGTTCCTATATAGATAGTACTTAATGATGCATGCCTTTTTTCTATATAGATTGATAACAAAGGTCCAACACTGCCAGGGTCAATTGCAGCCTTCTCTATCTCTAAGAGTGTGTTTTGTGTGCGTGCTGAGAAGGTGGGGGCAACTGCTATCAAGAGCTCCGATGCAGCAGCTGGTGTGCTCTACGTGCTTCCTCTCTGAATCTTCGACACTGAATTTTCTCTTAATTGTTTCTCTATCTTGCACACTGTAGGGTACCAAATAGAGATAAACTGCAGGGTACCAAGTAGAGACAAACTGCTACACTGTGGTACGTGGTCTTATATCAAGATGTAATTTAGTTTAGTTTTCTACCAAGATCTAATTCATTTTAGATTTTTCCCCTAGGTCATGACATTATTTCTATTACTGTATTAACATGTCGACATGTTTTGTTTAGAGTTTTCTCCCTAGGCATTTCTTTTTCTTTCCTTGTCGTCTCCTGCACCCTGAATATTTATTCCAGAAATAAGTTTAATCTGAATCTAATAAGAAAAGTACATCATTACATTGTAGCAGTCCTACAGTAAGAATACAGAGGTTTAAACCTGCTAATTTGTGTACTAAGAACATGTATTAGCAAGTCAGTTTAGAGCAGTAGTACTACGTACTATTAGTTGTGCACCTACTAGTACTAGTACCAAATCCACGTGTTAGCTCACTCTCTCAACCTAGAGGCAAACACCAAGCTAGCACTTTCTTACACAGTAACAAAACACATTTGTTGTTCAACTCCTTCGTTCCATGCTTGTCTCCCTCCTCAATAGTGCTCCTAGCAGGTGATCCTGTATCTACTCCCTCCGTTCGGAATTACTTGTCTCGAAAATGAATGTATCTAGAACTAAAATACATCTAGATATATCCATTTTCGCGACAAGTAATTCCGAACAGAGGGAGTATTTCTTAATGTTATCCCTCTGTTTTTATTTCGGTCACTTAACAGTCTAATTGTCTGATAATGATCTCTTGCTTTTGGGATGCAGGTCTAAGTAGCACTAGTAGTTGTGCCACCGCATGGCGCGCATAGTAGATCTTAAGAGGGCGACCGCGGTGGAGCTGCTCCGTGATTAACCAGGGATTAGTTCTCTATTGCCACTCCTATTATTTTCAGTCCTCGTCTCAAGTGTTATTGAACTGCACCTATTAGTTCATCTAGTTCAGAGTTATGCATTTTCACCAGGGTTTTTAACTGATTTGTTTGTGCCCCATTGATCTTGGTGGTTAAACTTATCATCTTATGCACTCGAATCAAAGTAATCCCAGTATGCATGTGGCTAAAATAAATAACTGATACATCCTAACCACTATTTTAGTATCTCTTAACAGAACCATCTGCCACTTTTGTAGATCTATTAGTGGCCATGGCTCTTTGTTGTTGAACTTCAGTTGGCAAACAAGTGTTTTTACTATTGTTAGTGCCCTGCTAAATATTTAGTTTCATGTGTAAACTTGTTGAGACATGAACATCAGAATCTTACGCTAGCCAGACCGACGAGCAGTGGCTCTGCGTCATGCATATTGTTTGTTAGTGACGCCATTTTTGGTGGATTTATATGGCCTCAACTGGTGCTGCTATAGTACGTGAGTTTTGCTATGTATGTTATATTACATTATCACTTATAAGTCAACTTGATTAGACTTCCATCTGACATATTTCTATTTGGATTAATTTGTAGCAATCTCATGTATATTGCTATTTTATAATAGATACTTTATTATTCTCATTTGTAGGCATAGTAAGATTTAAGGATTTTAGAGAACATGCAATAGATTTTTGAAGTTTCTTCTAATTCTCTTATTTCTACTACTATCTATTCATATCTTCAAATGTCTAATGTTGTTGTAAATATGGTAGGTATGATTGGGTAGCAGGCTACTTGGTGTTGTCCATCACAATCCACCAGGACATATAGTTGCCATCAGGAGGGCCAAAGACAAGACATGAATAACAACCTTAGTAGTTTATATGTTCTGTTGTTGTAAATTGGATTGTGCTGGACTACTAGTTCCTAACCTTGCTGTGTGATATATTTGTCAATATATGTTGTATATTATCATTTCATGGAGGATTTTATAAACTGCTTCGTTGTAGATACCTATGGATTTTATAAATTGTTCTGTTGTAGATACCTATGGAGGATGTTATATATTGAATGATTTCTGTAATGTATAACACTTTGGAAATACTATCTTGGGCCAAAATTGGCAATATTTTGTGTAACCCATTGTGCTAAAAGTGTATTGGTTCAAAATTGGACCAAAAGAAATGGACAAGACAAAACTTAAATT
Source organism: Triticum timopheevii (assembly GCA_963921465.1). Taxonomy (NCBI): domain Eukaryota; kingdom Viridiplantae; phylum Streptophyta; class Magnoliopsida; order Poales; family Poaceae; genus Triticum; species Triticum timopheevii. The sequence continues at coordinate 186,790,431 of OY997272.1, read as the reverse complement.
GATCCCAGAGTCATGACGAATTTCATGATGAAAAATAGTGTCGACATAGGCAACCACGTCATTCTAGTTTGTCAATTCAAAATTGTTGGGGAAATTTCCTATGATCCCGCAAGATCTATCTAAGAGAAGCATAGCAACAAGTGGGGAGAGTGTCCACGTACCCTCGTAGACCGAAAGCAGGAGCGTTTAGTAATGCGGTTGATGTAGTCAAACGTCTTCGCGATCCAACCGATCCAAGCACCGAATGTACGGTACCTCCGCGTTCAGCACACTTTCAGCTTGATGACGTCCCTCGATCTCTTTGCAGTTGAGGACGAGAGATAGTTTCGTTAGCACGACGGTGTGGTGACGGTGATGATGAAGTTACCGGCGCAGGGCTTCGCCTAAGCACTACGACGATATGACTGAGGTGTGTAACTTTGTAGGGGGCACCGCACATGGTTAAGAGAAACTTGAAGGAAATATGCCCTAGAGGCAATAATAAAGTTATTATTTATTTCCTCATATCATGATAAATGTTTATTATTCATACTAGAATTGTATTAACCGGAAACATAATACATGTGTGAATACATAGACAAACATAGTGTCACTAGTATGCCTCTACTTGACTAGCTCATTAATCAAAGATGGTTAAGTTTCCTAACCATAGACATGAGTTGTCATTTGATTAACGGGATCACATCATTAGGAGAATGATGTGATTGACATGACCCATTCCGTTAGCTTAGCACTTGATCGTTTAGTATGTTTCTATTGCTTTCTTCATGACGTATACATGTTCCTATGACTATGAGATTATGCAACTCCCGTTTACCAGAGGAACACTTTGTGTGCTACCAAACGTCACAACATAACTGGGTGATTATAAAGGTGCTCTGCAGGTGTCTTCGAAGGTACTTGTTGAGTTGGCGTATTTCGGGCAAATCTCGGGCAAGTAACATACCGATGACAAAGGGAACAACGTATGTTGTTATGCGATTTGACCAATAAAGATTTTCGTAGAATATGTGGGAACCAATATGATAGAGGCAAAGGTGTCCCGTCTTTCGATGAGATGGTGGCTATCGTTTTTGTGGAAGTCGACTTTGACGATCCGACTACGAACGTGCGAGGACGTCGCGCCTTAGCTATCGCTAAACCAACTCCGAGAGGTTATTGACCACGCCGGAGCACGATCAACCTGACCACAAAGGTCTATTTCCTGCAAGCAAACGAAGAGCAAGAAACTAAGATTGCAATCTGGATATTGCGAATAATAGAGGAAAGCTTTATTAATGAAGGTGGGGTTCTGTGACGCCTTTGTCTGGTCGTTGAACACAAACGAAGTACGTGAAGTTGCAGCTATGATAAACTTTTAATCTAAAGAAACCCAAAGTCTAAATGGCACCCTAAGGGCTGTATATATGGAGGAAGAGGGGGGAATTTCGTGGCCCTTGGTGGAGGGGTCCGAAACCAACCCTATCTCTTGTTTCCCCACACATACGGACTCTAAAAATAACCTATACTTATGTATTTCGAAATTACATGGGCCTGGCCCAATAAAAAGCTGACGCAGCACCTAGAATAGCCTCTGGACGAAATTTAAGAAGTGGCATCTTGTATATTTCGTCCAAGGCTTCATGCACTCATTATGGTGTCTTCAAAGCCGTGAAATCATCACTTGTAACTCCGTTCTTGTTCCCCTTGCGCATGCCATCATCTCCATGCTTGTTCTTGCTCCAATGTTCATCCTTCTCCAAGCTAGGCCCTTCATTTGTAAGGAAGACAAATGTATCCAATTTACGCAGCATCATATTCTCATGAACATTAGAATCATTACAAAGAAAAGAAAGTACCTGGTAATTTAGTTGGCGTGCGCGAGCTCTAGTAATTGGTCCAGTATGTATAGCAGCAGGGGTTGTGGGTGTAACAATGGTATTGATGTCCTCATCATCCTCCCTTCTTGAAATGAAGTCATCCTCGACGGAAGTTCATCTTCCTCACCCAAATAAGGCTTCAAATATGCAATGTTAAAAGTGGGACTAACCCCAAAATCTGCAGGCAGCTCAAGTTTATATGCATTATCATTTATTTTCTCTAACACCTTAAAGGGACCATCAACACATGGCATTAGTTTTGATTTGCGCAAATCAGGAAATCTATCCTTACGCAAATGTAACCAAACAAGATCTCCAGGTGCAAACACAACATGTTTTCTACCCTTATCTCCAGCAGGTTTATATTTAGCATTCATATGCTCAATGTTTTCCTTAGTTAACTCATGCATTTTTAAAATCAATTCAGCACGTTGTTTAGCATCAAAATTAACCTTCTCCGAAGATGGAAGAGGCAACAAATCAATAGGTGCACGAGGTAGGAAACCATACACAACTTTAAAAGGGCACATCTTGGTAGTAGAATGCAATGAACGACTATAAGCAAATTCAATATGAGGCATTCCTCCCACATTTTCTTATTATTCTTCAAAACAACCCTAAGCATAGTAGACAATGTTTTATGGACTACTTCAGTTTGTCCATCAGTTTGGGGGTGACAAGTAATACTAAAAAGCAGTTTAGTCCCCAACTTAGCCCATAAACATATCCATAAGTGGCTAAGAAATTTAGTATCACGATCTGAAACAATAGTATTTGGCACACCATGCAAGCAAATACTTTCACGAAAGAACAAATCAGCAACATTAACAACATCATCGCTTTTATGACATGGTATAAAGTGTGCCATTTTCGAGAATCTATCCACGACAACAAATATGCTATCCCACCCCTTCTTTGTTCGAGGTAAACCTAAAACAAATTCCATAGATATATCCTCCCAAGGAACACTAGGTACAAGCAAAGGCATATATAAACCATGAGGATTGAGTCGTGGCTTAGCTTTTTGACATGTAGTGTAGCGAGCAATAAAACGCTCAACATCCCGTCTCATCTTTGGCCAAAAGAAATGTGTAGCAAGTACGTCCTCCATCTTCTTCACGCCAAAGTGTCCCATTAATCCTCCTCCATGCGGCTCCTACAACAACAAAAGACGAACGGGGCTAGCTGGAATGCATAGCTTGTTAGCACGGAACACAAATCCATCATTAACGACGAACTTGTTCCACATTCTTCCTTCTTTACAATTCTGCATTACATCTTTAAAATTAGCATCTTGCACATATTGATCTTTGATGGTCTCCAAACCAAATATTTTGAAGTAAAGTTGTGAAAGCATAGTATAGCGACGAGACAACACATCAGCAGTAATATTTTCTTTTCCCTTCTTGTGTTTAATGACATAAGGGAAAGTCTCAATGAATTCTGTTGGGGAACGTAGTAATTTCAAAAAATTTCCTACGCACACGCAAGATCATGGTGATGGCATAGCAACGAGAGGGGAGAGTGTTGTCCACGTACCCTCGTAGACCGTAAGCGAAAGCGTTAGCGCAACACGGTTGATGTAGTCGTACGTCTTCATGATCCAACCGATCCAAGCACCGAACGTACGGCACCTCCGAGTTCAGCACACGTTCAGCTCGATGACGATCCCCGGGCTCCGATCCAGCAAAGCTTCGGGGATGAGTTCTGTCAGCACGACGACGTGGTGACGATGATGATGTTCTACCGGCGCAGGGCTTCGCCTAAACTCCGCGATGATATGACCGAGGTGGAATATGGTGGAGGGGGGCACCGCACACGGCTAAGGAACGATTCGTAGATGAACTTGTGTGTCCTAGGGTGCCCCCCCGCCCCCGTATATAAAGGAGCCAGGGGAGGAGGCGGCCGACCAAGGAGGGCACGCAAAGGGGGGAGTCCTACTCCCACCGGGAGTAGGACTCCCTTCTTTCCTAGTTGGAGTAGGAGAAGGGGGGAAGGAGGAGGAAGAGGGGAAGGAAAGGGGGGGCGCCGCCCCCCTCTCCTTGTCCTATTCGGACTAGGGAGGGGAGGGGGCGCGGCCCACCTCTTGCCTCCTCTCCTCTTCTCCCTTATGGCCCATGTAGGCCCAATAACCCCCGGAGGGTTCCGGTAACCCCCCGGTACTCCGGTAAAATGCCGATTTCACCCGGAACACTTCTGATGTCCAAACATAGGCTTCCAATATATCAATATTTATGTCTCGACCATTTCGAGACTCCTCATCATGTCCGTGATCACATCCGGGACTCTGAACAAACTTCGGTACATCAAAACTTATAAACTCATAATAAAACTGTCATCGTAACGTTAAGCGTGCGGACCCTACGGGTTCGAGAACTATGTAGACATGACCTAGAACCATTCTCGGTCAATAACCAATAGCGGAACCTGGATGCCCATATTGGTTCCTACATATTCTACGAAGATCTTTATCGGTCAAACCGCATAACAACATACGTTGTTCCCTTTGTCATCGGTATGTTACTTGCCTGAGATTCGATCGTCGGTATCCAATACCTAGTTCAATCTCGTTACCGTCAGGTCTCTTTACTCGTTATGTAATGCATCATCTCGTAACCAACTCATTTGTCACATTGCTTGCAACGCTTATAGTGATGTGCATTACTGAGAGGGCCCAGAGATACCTCTCCGACAATCGGAGTGACAAAACCTAATCTCGAAATATGCCAACTCAACATGTACCTTCGGATACATCTGTAGTACTCATTTATAATCACCCAGTTACGTTGTGACGTTTGGTAGTACCCAAAGTGTTCCTCCGGTAAACGGGAGTTGCATAATCTCATATTTACAGGAACATGTATAAGTCATGAAGAAAGCAATAGCAATATACTAAACGATCAAGTGCTAGGCTAACGGAATGGGTCATGTCAATCACATCATTCTCCCGATGATGTGATCCCATTAATCAAATGACAACACTTGTCTATGGTTAGGAAACACTACCATCTTTGATAAACGAGCTAGTCAAGTAGAGGCATACTAGTGACTATATGTTTGTCTATGTATTCACACATGTATCATGTTTCCGGTTAATACAATTCTAGCATGAATAATAAACATTTATCATAATATGAGGAAATATATAATAACTTTATTATTGCCTCTAGGGCATATTTCCTACAGTCTCCCACTTGCACTAGAGTCAATAATCTAGATTACATAGTAATGATTCTAACACCCATGGAGTCTTGGTGCTGATCATGTTTTGCTCGTGAGAGAGGCTTAGTCAACGGATCTGCAACATTCAGATCCGTATGTATCTTGCAAATCTCTATGTCTCCCACTTGGAATTGGTCCCGGATGGAATTGAAGCATCTCTTGATGTGCTTGGTCCTCTAGTGAAATCTGGATTCCTTTGCCAAGGCAATTGCACCAGTATTGTCACAGAAGATCTTCATTGGTCCCGATGCACTAGGTATGACACCTAGATCGGAAATGAACTCCTTCATCCAGACTCCCTCATTCGCTGCTTCCGAAGCAGCTATGTACTCCGCTTCACATGTAGATCCCGCCACGACGCTTTGTTTAGAACTACACCAACTTACAGCTCCACCATTTAATAAAAACACGTATCCGGTTTGCAATTTAGAATCGTCCTGATCAGTGTCAAAGCTTGCATCAACGTAACCATTTACGACTAGCTCTTTGTCACCTCCATATACGAGAAACATATCCTTAGTCCTTTTCAGGTATTTCAGGATGTTCTTGACCGCTGTCCTGTGATCCACTCCTGGATTACTTTGGTACCTTCCTGCCAAGCTTATTGCTAAGCATACGTCAGGTCTGGTACACAGCATTGCATACATGATAGAGCCTATGGCTGAAGCATAGGGAACATCTTTCATTTTCTCTCTATCTTCTACTATGGTCGGGCATTGAGTTTGACTCAACTTCACACATTGTAGCACGGGCAAGAACCCTTTCTTTGCCTGGTCCATTTTGAACTTTTTCAAAATTTTATCAAGGTATGTGCTTTGTGAAAGTCCTATTAAGCGTCTTGATCTATCTCTATAGATCTTGATGCCCAATATGTAAGCAGCTTCACCGAGGTCTTTCATTGAAAAACTTTTATTCAAGTATCCCTTTATGCTATCCAAAAATTCTATATCATTTCCAATTCATAATATGTCATCTACATATAATATCAGAAATGCTACAGAGCTCCCACTCACTTTCTTGTAAATACAGGCTTCTCCAAAAGTCTGTATAAAACCATATGCTTTGATCACACTATCAAAACGTTTATTCCAACTCCGAGATGCTTGCACCAGTCCATAAATGGATCGCTGGAGCTTGCACACTTTGTTAGCACCTTTTGGATCAACAAAACCTTCTGGTTGCATCATATACAACTCTTCTTCCAGAAATCCATTCAGAAATGCAGTTTTGACATCCATTTGCCAGATTTCATAATCATGAAATGCAGCAATAGCTAACATGATTCGGACGGACTTAAGCATCGCTACAGGTGAGAAAGTCTCATTGTAGTCAACCCCTTGAACTTGTCGAAAACCTTTCACAACAAGTCGAGCTTTATAGACAGTTACATTACCATCAGCGTCAGTCTTCTTCTTAAAGATCCATTTATTCTCAATGGCTTGCCGATCATCGGGCAATTCAACCAAAGTCCATACTTTGTTCTCATACATGGATCCCATCTCAGATTTCATGGCCTCTAGCCATTTTACGAAATCTGGGCTCATCATCGCTTCCTCATAGTTCATAGGTTCATCATGGTCAAGTAACATGACTTCTAGAATAGGACTACCGTACCACTCTGGTGCGGATCTTACTCTAGTAGACCTACGCGGTTCAGTAGAAACTTGATCTGAAGTTTCATGATCAATATCATTAGCTTCCTCACTAATTGGTGTAGTTGTCACAGGAACCGGTTCTTGTGATGAACTACTTTCCAACAAGGGAGCAGATACAGTTATCTCATCAAGTTCTACTTTCCTCCCACTCACTTCTTTCGAGAGAAACTCCTTCTCTAGAAAGGATCCAATTTTAGCAACGAAAATCTTGCCCTCAGATCTATGATAGAAGGTGTACCCAATGGTCTCTTTTGGGTATCCTATGAAGACACATTTCTCCAATTTGGGTTCGAGATTATCTGGTTGAAGTTTCTTCACATAAGCATCGCAGCCCCAAACTTTAAGAAATGACAACTTTGGCTTCTTGCCAAACCACAGTTCATAAGGCGTCGTCTCAACGGATTTTGATGGTGCCCTATTTAAGGTGAATGCGGCCGTCTCTAAAGCATAACCCCAAAACGATAGCGGTAAATCAGTAAGAGACATCATAGATCGCACCATATCTAGTAAAGTACGATTACGACGTTCGGACACACCATTTCGCTGTGGTGTTCCGGGTGGCGTGAGTTGCGAAACTATTCCGCATTGTTTCAAGTGTAGACCAAACTCGTAACTCAAATATTCTCCTCCACAATCAGATCGTAGAAACTTTATTTTGTTGTTACGATGATTTTCGACTTCACTCTGAAATTCTTTGAACTTTTCAAATGTTTCAGATTTGTGTTTCATCAAGTAGATATACCCATATCTGCTCAAGTCATCTGTGAAGGTGAGAAAATAACGATACCCGCCGCGAGCCTCAACATTCATTGGACCACAAACATCAGTATGTATGATTTCCAACAAATCAGTTGCTCACTCCATAGTTCTGGAGAACGGAGTTTTAGTCATCTTGCCCATAAGGCACGGTTCGCAAGTACCAAGTGATTCATAATCAAGTGATTTCAAAAGCCCATCAGTATGGAGTTTCTTCATGCGTTTTACACCGATATGACCTAAACGGCATTGCCACAAATAAGTTGCACTATCGTTATCAACTCTGCATCTTTTGGTTTCAACACTATGAATATGTGTATAAGTACTATCGAGATTTAATAAAAATAGACCACTCTTCAAGGGTGCATGAGCATAAAAGATATTACTCATATAAATAGAACAACCATTATTATCTGATTTAAATGAATAACCATCTCGCATCAAACAAGATCCAGATATAATGTTCATGCTTAACGCTGGCACCAAATAACAATTATTTAGGTCTAAAACTAATCCTGATGGTAGATGTAGAGGTAGCGTGCCGACCGCGATCACATCGACTTTGGAACCATTTCCCACGCGCATCGTCACCTCGTCCTTAGCAAATCTTTGCTTAATCCGTAGTCCCTGTTTCGAGTTGCAAATATTAGCAACAAAACCAGTATCAAATACCTAGGTGCTACTTCAAGCATTAGTAAGGTACACATCAATAACATGTATATCACATATACCTTTGTTCACTTTGCCATCCTTCTTATCCGCCAAATACTTGGGGCAGTTCCGCTTCTAGTGTCCAGTCTGCTTGCAGTAGAAGCACTCAGTTTCAGGCTTAGGTCCAGACTTGGGTTTCTTCTCTTGAGCAGCAACTTGTTTGCTGTTCTTCTTGTAGTTGCCCTTCTTCTTCCCTTTGCCCTTTTTCTTGAAACTGATGGTCTTGTTAACCATCAACACTTGATGCTCCTTCTTGATTTCTACCTCCGCGGCCTTTAGCATTGCGAAGAGCTTGGGAATAGTCTTGTCCATCCCTTGCATATTATAGTTCATCACGAAGCTCTTGTAGCTTGGTGGTAGTGATTGGAGAATTCTATCAATGACACTATCATCAGGAAGATTAACTCCCAGTTGAATCAAGTGATTATTATACCCAGACATTTTGAGTTTGTGTTCACTGACACAACTATTCTCCTCCATCTTGTAGCTATAGAACTTATTGGAGACTTCATATCTCTCAATCCGGGCATTTGCTTGAAATATTAACTTCAACTCCTAGAACATCTCATATGCTCCATGACGTTCAAAACGTCGTTGAAGACCCAGTTCTAAGCCGTAAAGCATGGCACATTGAACTATCGAGTAGTCATCAGCTTTGCTCTGCCAGACGTTCTTAATGTCGTCAGTTGCATCAGCAGCAGGCCTGGCACCCAGCGGTGCTTCCAGGACGTAATTCTTCCGTGCAGCAATGAGGATAATCCTCAGGTTACGGACCCAGTCCGTGTAATTGCTACCATCATCTTTCAACTTTGCTTTCTCAAGGAACGCATTAAAATTCAACGGAACAACAACACGAGCCATCTATCTACAACAAACATAGACAAGCTAAATACTATCAGGTACTAAGTTCATGATAAATTTAAGCTCACTTAATCATAGTACTTAAGAACTCCCACTTAGATAGACATCTCTCTAGTCATCTAAGTGATCACGTGATCCAAATCAACTAAACCATGTCCGATCATCACGTGAGATGGAGTAGTTTCAATGGTGAACATCATTATGTTGATCATATCTACTATATGATTCACGCTCGACCTTTCGGTCTCCGTGTTCCGAGGCCATATCTGTATATGCTAGGCTCGTCAAGTTTAACCCGAGTATTCCGCATGTGCAACTGTTTTGCACCCGTTGTATTTGAACGTAGAGCCTATCACACCCGATCATCACGTGGTGTCTCATCACGAAGAACTTTCGCAACGGTGCATACTCAGGGAGAACACTTCTTGATAATTAGTGAGAGATCATCTTAAAATGCTACCATCAATCAAAGCAAGATAAGATGCATAAAGGATAAACATCACATGCAATCAATATAAGTGATATGATATGGCCATCATCATCTTGTGCTTGTGATCTCCATCTTCAAAGCACCGTCGTGATCACCATCGTCACCAGCGTGACACCTTGATCTTCATCGTAGCATCGTTGTCGTTACTCCATCTATTGCTTCTACGACTATCGCTACCGCTTAGTGATAAAGTAAAGCAATTACAGGGCGTTTGCATTTCATACAATAAAGCGACAACCATATGGCTCCTGCCAGTTGTCGATAACTTCGGTTACAAAACATGATCATCTCATACAATAAAATATAGCATCACGTCTTGACCATATCACATCACAACATGCCCTGCAAAAACAAGTTAGACGTCCTCTACTTTGTTGTTGCAAATTTTACGTGGCTGCTACGGGCTTAGCAAGAACCATTCTTACCTACGCATCAAAACCACAACGATAGTTCGTCAAGTTGGTGCTGTGTTAAGCTTCGCAAGGACCGGGCGTAGCCACACTCGATTCAGCTAAAGTGAGAGAGACAGACACCCGCCAGCCACCTTTAAGCACGAGTGCTCGTAACAGTGAAACCAGTCTCGCGTAAGCGTACGCGTAATGTCGGTCCGGGCCGCTTCATCTCACAATACCGCCGAACCAAAGTATGACATGCTGGTTAGCAGTATGACTTGTATCGCCCACCACTCACTTGTGTTCTACTCGTGCATATAACATCAACGCATAAAACCTAGGCTCGGATGCCACTGTTGGGGAACGTAGTAATTTCAAAAAATTTCCTACGAACACGCAAGATCATGGTGATGGCATAGCAACGAGAGGGGAGAGTGTTGTCCACGTACCCTCGTAGACCGTAAGCGGAAGCGTTAGCACAACGCGGTTGATGTAGTCGTACGTCTTCATGATCCGACCGATCCAAGCACCGAACGTACGGCACCTCCGAGTTCAGCACACGTTTAGCTCGATGACGATCCCCGGGCTCTAATCCAGCAAAGCTTCGGGGATGAGTTCTGTCAGCACGACGGCGTGGTTACGATGATGATGTTCTACCGGCGCAGGGCTTCGCCTAAACTCTGTGACGATATGACCGAGGTGGAATATGGTGGAGGGGGGCACCGCACACGGCTAAGGAACGATCCGTAGATCAACTTGTGTGTCCTAGGGTGCCCCCCGCCCCCGTATATAAAGGAGGCAGGGGGGAGGAGGCGGCCGGCCAAGGAGGGCGCGCCAAGGGGGGAGTCCTACTCCCACTGGGAGTAGGACTCCGTTCTTTCCTAGTTGGAGTAGGAGAAGGGGGGAAGGAGGAGGAAGAGGGGAAGGAAAGGGGGGGCTCCGCCCCCCTCTCCTTGTCCTATTCGAACTAGGGAGGGGAGGGGGCGCGGCCCACCTCTTGCCTCCTCTCCTCTTCTCCCTTATGGACCATGTAGGCCCAATAACCCCCGGGAGGGTTCCGGTAACACCCCGGTACTCCGGTAAAATGCCGATTTCACCCGGAACACTTCCGATGTCCAAACATAGGCTTCCAATATATCAATCTTTATGTCTCGACCATTTCGAGACTCCTCGTCATGTCCGTGATCACATCCGGGACTCCGAACAAACTTCGGTACATCAAAACTTATAAAGTCATAATAAAACTGTCATCGTAACGTTAAGCGTGCGGACCCTACGGGTTCGAGAACTATGTAGACATGACCTAGAACCATTCTCGGTCAATAACCAATAGCGGAACCTGGATGCCCATATTGGTTCCTACATATTCTACGAAGATCTTTATTGGTCAAACCGCATAACAACATACGTTGTTCCCTTTGTCATCGGTATGTTACTTGCCCGAGATTCGATCGTCGGTATCCAATACCTAGTTCAATCTCGTTACCGGCAAGTCTCTTTACTCGTTATGTAATGCATAATCTCATAACCAACTCATTTGTCACATGGCTTGCAAGGCTTATAGTGATGTGCATTACCGAGAGGGCCCAGAGATACCTCTCCGACAATCGGAGTGACAAAACCTAATCTCGAAATACGCTAACTCAACATGTACCTTCGGAGACACCTGTAGTACTCCTTTATAATCACCCTGTTACGTTCTGACGTTTGGTAGTACCCAAAGTGTTCCTCCGGTAAACGGGAGTTGCATAATCTCATAGTTACAGGAACATGTATAAGTCATGAAGAAAGGAATAGCAATATACTAAACGATCAAGTGCTAGGCTAACGGAATGGGTCATGTCAATCACATCATTCTCCTAATGATGTGATCCCATTAATCAAAAGACAACACATGTCTATTGTTAGGAAACACTACCATCTTTGATAAATGAGCTAGTCAAGTAGAGGCATACTAGTGACTATATGTTTGTCTATGTATTCACACATGTATCATGTTTCCGGTTAATACAATTCTAGCATGAATAATAAGCATTTATCATGATATGAGGAAATATATAATAACTTTATTATTGCCTCTAGGGCATATTTCCTTCAAATTCAACCCATTTAGCATGTCTATGATTCCGTTTAGCTTGACTTTTAATATGTTTCAAAGATTCATGATCATAGTGTATAAAAATTTTTTGGGCCATAAATAATGTTGCCATGTTTCTAAAGTCCGAACAAGAGCATATCATTCTTTATCATAAGTAGAATAATTTAGACTAGGCCCACTCAGTTTTTCAGAAAAGTATGCAACAGGTTTGCCATCTTGTAATAACACACCTCCTAATCCAATTCCACTAGCATCACATTCAAGCTCAAAAGACTTATTAAAATCAGGAAGTTGGAGTAAAGGAGCATGTGTCAACTTATCTTTCAATACCGTGAAGGCTTCTTCCTGTGCGGTACCCCAAAGAAAAGGCACATCTTTCTTTGTAAGCTCATTGAGAGGTGCAGCAATGGTGCTGAAATCTCTCACAAAACGCCTATAGAATCCAGCGAGGCCAAGAAAACTCCTCACTTGTGTAACTGTTTTGGGCTGCGGCCAACTCTCAATAGTTTCAATCTTGGCTTTATCAACTTCAATTCCCAGTGGAGTAACAACTTAGCCAAAAAAGAAACCCGGTTAGTTCAAAAGGTGCACTTCCCAAGGTTACCAAACAAACGTGCACCACATAGAGCAATAAAAACATCACGTAAATGTTCGAAATGTTCCTCCAAAGATCTACTATAAATCAATATGTCATCAAAGTAAACTACCACAAATCGTCCAATGAAAGCATGTAAAACTTCGTTCATTAATCTCATGAAAGTACTAGGTGCATTAGTTAACCCAAAAGGCATGACTAACCACTCATACAATCCAAACTTAGTTTTAAATGTTGTTTTCCATTCATCTCCCAATTTCATACGAATTTGATGGTATCCACTACGCAAATCAACTTTGGAGAATATTGTAGAGCCACTCAATTCATCAATCATATCATCTAGCCTAGGAATAGGATGATGATAACGAATAGTAATATTATTAATGCCTCTACAATCAACACACATACATGATGTAACATCCTTTTTCGGCACTAGAATAATAGCAACAACACAAGGACTAAGGGATTCGCGTATATAACCTTTCTCGAGAAGCTCCTGTACTTGACGCATAATCTCCTTCGTCTCCTCTGGATTGGTACGGTATGGTGCACGGTTGGGTAATGATGCACTGGGAATTAAGTCAATATGATGCTCAATACCTCGAATGGGAGGTAATCCCGGTGGCACGTCTTGTGAAAAGACGTCAGCAAACTCCTGCAAAATGTTAGTGACAACAATAGGCAAAGAGGAAGGCACGTCCTCAAATGAAAATAATGCCTCTTTGCACACAAAAACATAACAAACAGATTTGCTGAAATCTAACTCATCAATATCAGATTTAGTGGCAAGTAAACATGCACTTTTCAATTTAATTTCAGAAGCAGCAGTAGATGGTTTACTATCAGGCTTCATTTGTTGCTCAAATTCTTTTGCCACAATCTGATTTTCACTCTTAATTTTTTCCTGTTTTGCTCTATTAGCTCTATTAATATCATCTTTCAAAATGGAATCAGGAGTCATAGGAAGCAAAGTAATATTTTTATCCTTATGAACAAGAGTATACTGATTGTTTCTACCATGGTGTACATATTTTTTATCAAATTGCCATGGTCGACCAAGTAATAAGGAACATGCTTGCATAGGTACCACATCACAATCAACATAATCAGCATATGTAGAGATACTAAAATGCACACGAACAGTACGTGTTACCTTAACCTTGCCACTGTTGTTGAACCATTGGATGTAGTAAGGATGTGGATGTGGTCTTGTGGTGAGAGATAGCTTCTCCACCATGTCCATGCTAGCCAAGTTTTTGCATCTCCCTCCATCTATGATGATGCGCACAGAACGTTCCTTCACAACTCCCTTTGTATGGAACAAATTATGCCTCTGATTTTGCTCAGCTTGTATAACCTGCACAGTCAAAACACGTTGAGCAACTAAACATTCATACCTGTCAGCATCTTCAGGAGCCATGTATTGCGTCTCACGATCAGAATCATCTCCACCGTGTTCTTCACTTGTAATAAGAGCCAAAGTCTCCTCATCATAGTCACTAGCGGACTCATACCCACCATCCTCAGTAGCAATCATCACACGCTGAGATTTGCATTCTCGCGCATAATGTCCTCTTCCCTTACAACGACAACAAATAATATCACTTGTGTGCCCTGTTGATGCCATGGAAGAAGAAGAGCTCTGTGCAGGCCCGGTAGGTGCGTTCTTGGCAGATAGTGGTGATTGTGCCTGCTTTCTTGTATCACGGCTGGAGGTGGCACCTGATGGAGGTGCTGGTGCAGTTGAAGTAGAAGATGCACGCGGTGTCCATGATGAAGGTCGGCCTGCAGAAAAGTTAGTTCGTGCCAATGCTTATCGATCCTGCACTTCACGTTCAGCTTTACAAGCAAGATGGAATAAACGAGTGATATTAGTATACTCCTTATACTCTAGAATGGTCTGAATCTCTCTATTTAATCCACCCATAAAACGTGCAAGCATAGCTTCATTCTCCTCAACAATACCACATCTAATCATGCCAGTTTGTAATTCCTGATAATATTCTTCTACAGAATTTTTCCCTTGTCTTAAATGCTGCAATTTTTGAAGCAATTCACGTTGATAATATGGTGGAACCCAACGAGTACGCATAGCAGTTTTCAAAGCAGCCCAAGTAGTTGGAATAGGATATAATCTACAATGTTCAGACCACCATACACATGCAAAACTCGTGAAAGCACAAACAACAGCAGCAACCCATCTCTTCTCGGGATATTGTAAACATGTATAACGTTGTTCAGTTTCTAACTCCCAAGTAAGATATATATCAGGAACATATCTACCCTCAGATGGTGGAATATTCAATTTCATTTTAGGAGTATGGTAATTATCTCGTACCTGAGGTGGTGGTGCAGGCCTACCATTGCGAATATATACCTGAGGTCGACCTGCTGGTGGTGGTGCTGGTGGCTGCACGTAGTTCTGATTTTGATCAACCTCATCCTCGTAATAGTCCTCCCCCTCTGTAGTAGCAGCAGGAGCTACAGAAGCACCAACAACAGTAGCAGCAACACCAAATTTTTTTCCTAGCTCAATAGAAACACGCTGTGCTCGCCCCACTGTATCGCGGCGTAGAGCTGGTTGTGGGAGACGTTTGAGTAATTCATCAAACTTGGCGTCCAACTTGGTGTCAATTGACTTCACAATGTCATCCATCTTCTCCATTGCCTTTCCAAAGCTGACCATCACATCTTCCACCTGTTGACCCAACATTTGATGAAACTTATCATGAAGCTCCTTGTTCGTCATGTTCTCCCAGTCAATCTCGTCGGCTTGTGTTCCTGCCATAGTTAGCAGCAATAGAAACATACAAGAATATGATCCTACAGACTACTGGAATATGGTGGTGGTGGGGTGTCACAAATCCTTCAAGCGAATCTTAAATTCTTACCAGTTCTTACCCAGCAGCAGGTGGTGATCGGCAACCGTTGTAGTCAAAACTCTCAAAGCTTGGATAGAGCGATTACCAGGGAGAGTCAAACGCATGACGTAGATGTATGTGGAGCTGGGAAGGCTTATAATATGGTAGCAAAAAGGGTCAACAATAATCAATTCAGAGATGCAAAGTTGAATAAACGCTCAATGACGGTACTGTGCTAGTCCTAGGCTAGACCGTGCTAGGGACGCGAGCCTAGAACACTAATAAAAACACGACGCTACACGGAAAAAAAGGGAAGAGCACACTCTGAAATTTTTTTTGCTCTTTTTTTGCACTCCTCTTTTTTTTCTTTTCTTTTGCCGAAAAATCACTATAATAGCGAGTGTCTCAAAACTCTTCCCAAGTCAAGATAACAGGATAGATGCGAAATTTTTGCGACCAATTTTTTTTCCGACTGCCCGACCCAAAAACTGGAAATGGCTCAAAAAAAAAACTTTCTATGATGGCGACTGTCTCAATACGCATGGAAACACCTAAAAATAGGATAGACAGATTTTTTTTTGTCGAGTGCGTTTTTGGAAATTTTTGGGCCCAAACGGAGGGTGGTTTCCGGACTTTTTTTTTCTGAAACCTACTCAGGCAAGGAAACACGAATCGGAAAATAGATTGATCTCGAAAACAAACCTAATATGAAAAGAACTCGGATTGGTGGTGGATCTATGGTGGTATATGGCAGCAGTGGTAGGATGGTGCGGCGGCGGCGTGACAAACTGTGACAGAACTCGAAACTCTAAAGGACTAGACGCTAAGACAAGCAACTTGACACAATGATGCAACCACAAATTCAACAAAGCAAAATACTGAAAAGACTATGCAAAGGCTCAGACTGGTTTGGATATGATGAACTAACCCTAATTTTTCTGTGGCTTTTTCGTGGACTATCACTGCTAGGGAAAAGCCTATACACAGAATCTTATCTGCAGCGCGCTTCAAAATACCACGCTACTGCTACTTAGCAGCAGCGCGTGTCGGCCAAACGCGCTACTGACTTGGAAGTAGCAGTAGCGCGTTTGAGGCATACAGCGCTACTGCTATAGTTGCCATGACCTTGGCCCCCCGCTAGCTATAGCAGTAGCGCGTTATACTGTAGAGCGCTACTGCTACTTGCGTTAGCTGTAGCGCTTTTTGCCAAACGCGCTACAACTATCCCTACCTTATCCCCACGGGAGGACCGGCCCTTCACACTCACACTCTCACTCTCGCCCGCGACAACCGTCGTCGTCCGTCGCCGCCGCCGCCGTTCGTCCGCCGCCGAGGTACTCCCCTCCTTCCGTCCCTCCTCCATCCTCCTCGCACATCCTCCCCTCCGCCTGCGGCCGCCCCTCCCTCCTCCGCCGCCGCCCTCCTCCATCCGCCTGCGGCCGCCCCTCCTCCCTCCTCCGCCGGCAGCCCGCCTCCCACCGCCCTCGACCTCGCCGCCCCTAGCTACCTCTCCGTCGCCCCCACCCCCTGCCACTAGTTAGTACTAGATTTCGTAGTAGATGTTAATTTAGGGTTAGCTAGTACTAGATGTTAATTTAGTAGTAGTAGATGTTAATTTAGCTTAGTTAGTACTAGATTTTTAGTAGTAGTAGTGGTAGTTGAACTACTTTAGTTGTAGTTGAACTAGTTTAGTAAGTAAATTAATAAACTAGTTGAACTAGTTGAATTAACAGAACTAATCTATTTTTAGTAAGATAATTAATATAACTAGTTGAACTACTTTATTTTTAGAAAGAACTAGTTTTTTTTCTATTTATAGTAAGTTTATATTTAGTAAGAACTAGTTGAATTAATAAAACTAGTTGAACATGTTTTGTTGCTAGTGATAACTTATATGGTTTCAGGTGACCTCCGTCGTCCCCGTCACCGACCCCCTCTGACAACCCCGCCGTCATCCCAGTCACCGACGTACCCCCTCCGACATCGAGGTGAGACCAGCCAAATATCCTTGTATATTTTGTGTTGTTGCTCAAATAGGATATGTGGTTGCCCAAGTGGCCGTTCATGTTCAGTTTACATCTCCGAGTGGCCTATGTTTTGTCGGAGTGTTGATTAATTTCCGTTCCGGCAAATTTCAGGTGCTCGATATGTCCTTTTTTTAGCAAAGGTCATGCCGGATTTTGTCGTGAATTCTGACATGACTTGTGCTAGAATATGTACAAGTTTAATCTTTGAATTATGATTGTAGGAAATGTCGTACTCGGACGACGACGGTCTCCCGGGGGAGTGTAGCTGGTGCCACGACGATCGAGGTATGTGCGACAGGTTCGTTCGGCTGGACGACGATCGCCGCTTCAGCAAGCTCGAGGAGACCTGCGATGTTCATACGGTACGCAACGACGACAATAGTTTTTTTCTCCATTAAGCATGACTTCAACTATTTCAACGTCTAATTTTCATATTTTACAATTCGACTAGCTTATCCCATGCCATGCAAGACGCTATGTCTTGGAGAGGATGGGTTTTGAAGACCATGAAAATTTTGAAACAAAGAAAATACACCTAAGGACCCATCATGATATGGATTTTGAAGTAAATCTGTATAATGCTCAGAGCGTAACCCATTTTGGTTGCCAAAATTGGGAAGCACTTTGCAAAATGTATGGCTTTGATGAGGGTATGATTATCACCATGGATCTTGGTGATCCTGACAGCAAGGAAGACAATATGGACATTTGGGTCCTTGTTGATACGCTGCCGATTGTACCGCTATGTGAGTTTATCAAACATAGTTATTAACTAATTTATATTCTTTATTTCAAAATAGTTGATAGCTTATTTCCATTGACAGCTTATTTTGATTCTTCAAAGACTGTGCGGAAGATGGTAGATAAAACCCACTACACCGAAGGCACCCAATTAACATATAAGGAGAAAAATCATCTGATCGCATTTTGTACTCTTCTTGAGAATTACAATGCCTATTATCGAACTCCTCCAAATTATGGTGAATACGTGCCACTAGTGCATGTGTTGAACAACGATAACTTCTCTGGAGATACCCTGGTAAGATTTTTTACTATTACGACATTCGTGCATTTTTTGCATACTTCTAAAACTAGTACATCATTGCTAACTACAAAGTTATTATTATGTTTTTCAACAGAAACTCCCGATGGATTGTGTGCCTCATCTGATGTGTCTGCATGGTCGCCTCTTAGTTCTGAACATACTGCCAGGTAAATCTAGGGAGCTCACCTGTGCATATCGGATTTCTAAAAACCGTGAACACATGATCATCAGAGAATGGAAGAAATGTATGGACATTCGCAAGGAGGTTCTTGGAAGTAACATTCCGCGAAAGGCAAGAATGGGAGACAGGCTAATCTCCATTCTCCATAATGGAGAGTCAGGGGCTATCTTGTTTTTTGTTATTTTACCTTAGAAAATGTAGTAGGTCTTAATCGAATGTAATAGGTCCTATCAGGTACAATATGTTTATTATGTGGTAATGTGTTAGAGTTGATAATGATGATCTTGAGGAGGTGTTATGTGATGTCAATGATGAAAATGATGATATTGAGGAGGTGTTATATGACAATGATGTATTATGATGCTAAGTTGTTAATGATATGATGATGATGATGATATTATTATATCATTGGGTGAAAGAACCGCGGATTAGTTTCAAGTGGATGGACATCCACTTGAAACTAGTCCACGGTTCTTTCACCCCATGATGTAATAACTCATTATGATGTAAAAACAATCTCTAAATTCCTGTTGTATGAAAACTTGTGTAAAGGTGTATGAATACAACATGAAATAGAAAAGAAATAAAATACTAAATAGTAGTAGTAGCGCGGGTTAGGAGAAGCGCTACTACTAATTAACAGTAGCGATGTAATAAAGAACCGCTGCTAGTAAGTCAATTTAGCAGTAGCGTCCGTCAAGCCGCGCTATTGCTAAGCATTAGCTGTAGCGCCTTATCAGTAGCGCTTGTGCCCGCGCTACTGATAGGCCCAAAACCCGCGCTGCTGCTAGGCTTTTCCCTAGTAGTGTATAGGTATGAAGAACAGACTCGATCTAAACTACGAAAAACTGTAAAATCTCACCGAGCAACCTGAAACTCTGATACCACTTGATAGAGGCAAAGGTGTCCCGTATTTTGATGAGATGGTGGCTATCGTTTTGGTGGAAGTCGACTTTGACGATCTGACTACAAACGTGCGAGGACGTCTCGCCTTAGCAATCGCTAAGCCAACTCCGAGAGGTTGTTGACCACGGCGGAGCACGATCAACCTGACCATGAAGGTCTATTTCCTGCAAGCAAATGAAGAACAAGAAAGAAACTAAGACTGCAATCTGGATATTGCGAATAATAGAGGAAAGCTTTATTAATGAAGGCGGGGTTCTGTGACGCCTTTGTCTGGTTGTTGAACACAAACGAAGTACGCGAAGTTGTAGCTATGGCGAACTTTTAATCTAAACAAAACCCAAAGTCTAAAAGGTGCCCTAAGGGATGTATATATGGAGGAAGAGGGGGGAATTTCGTGGCCCTTGGTGGAGGGGTCCGAAACCAACCCTATCACTTGTTTCCCCACACATACAGACTCTAAAAATAGCCTATACTTATGTATTTCAAAATTGCATGGGCCTGGCCCAATAAAAAGGTGACGCAGCACCTAGAATAGCCTCTGGATGAAATTTATGAAGTGGCATCTTCTATATTTCGTCCAAGGCTTCATGCACTCGTTATGGTGGCTTCAAAGCCCTGAAATCATCACTTGTAACTCCGTTCTTGTTCCCCTTGCGCATGCCATCATCTCCATGCTTTTTCTTGCTCCAATGTTCATCCTTCTTCTCCAAGCTAGGCCCTTCATTTGTAAGCAAAACAAATGTATCCAATTTAGGCAGCATCATTTTCTCATGAACATTAGAATCATAACCAAGAAACAAAAGTACCTGGTAATTTAGTTGGCGTGCGCGGGCTCTAGTAATTGGTCCAATATGTATAGCAGCAGGGGTTGTGGGTGTAACAATGGTATTGATGTCCTCATCACAATATGAGCATCCAGGTTCCGCTATTGGTTATTTACCGGAGACGTGTCTCGGTCATGTCTACATAGTTCTCGAACCCGTAGGGTCCGCACGCTCAAAGTTCGGTGACGATCGGTATTATGAGTTTTTGTGTTTTGATGTACCGAAGGTAGTTCGAAGTCTCGGATATGATCACGGACATGACGAGGAGTCTTGAAATGGTCGAGACATCAAGATCGATATATTGGACGACTATGTTCGGACACCGGATGTGTTTCGGGAGGTTTCAGACATTTACCAGAGTACCGGGGGGTTACCGGAAACCCCCGGGGAGTATATTGGGCCTAATGGGCCTTAGTGGGAGAAGAGGAGGGGCGGCCAGGGCAGCCACGCGCCCCCTCCCCCTCTAGTCCGAATTGGACATGGAGGGGGGGGGGGGGGGGCGGCGCCCCTCTTTTTCCTTCTCCTCCTCTCTCCCTTCCTTCCCTTCTCCTACTCCTACAAGGAAAGGAGGAGACCTACTCCCGGCGGGAGTAGGACTCCCCCCTTGGCGCGCCCTCCTCCTGGCCGATCGCCTCCCCCCTTGCTCCTTTATATACAGGGGCAGGGGGCACCTCTAGACACACAAGTTGATCTGTTGATCTCTCCCAGCCGTGTGCGATGCCCCCCTCCACCATATTCCACCTTGGTCATATCGTAGCGGTGCTTAGGCGAAGCCTTGCGTTGGTAGCAACATCATCATCGTCATCACACCATCGTGCTGACGAAACTCTCCCGTGAAGCTCTGCTGGATCAGAGTTTGCGGGACGTCATCGAGCTGAACGTGTGCTGAACTCGGAGGTGCCGTACGTTCGGTACTTGGATCGGTCAGATCGTGAAGACGTACGACTACATCAACCGTGTTGTGCTAAAGCTTCCACTTTCAGTCTAAGAGGGTACGTGGACTCACTCTCCCCGCTCGTTGCTTTGCATCACCATGATCTTGCGTGTGCGTAGGATTTTTTTGAAATTACTACGTTCCCCAACAGTGGCATCAGAGCCACGTTTATGCATAGATGTTATATGCACGAGTAGAACACAAGTGAGTTGTGGGCGATACAAGTCATACTGCTTACCAGCATGTCATACTTTGGTTCGACGGTATTGTTGCATGAGGTGGCCTTGACCGACATTACGCGTACGGTTATGCGAGACTGGTTCTACCGACGTGCTTTGCACACAGGTGGCTGTTGGGTGTCTGTTTCTCCAACTTTAGTTGAACCGAGTGTGGCCATGCCCGGTCCTTGTGAAGGTTAAAACAACACTAACTTGACGAAATATCGTTGTGGTTTTGATGCGTAGGTAAGAATGGTTCTTGCTCAGCCATAGCAGCCATGTAAAACTTGCAACAACAAAGTAGATGACGTCTAACTTGTTTTTGCAGGGCATGCTGTGATGTGATATGGTCAAGACATGATGCTATATTTTATTGTATGAGATGATCATGTTTTGTAAAAGAGTTATCGGCAACTGGCAGGGGCCATATGGTTGTCGCTTTATTGTATGCAATGCAGTCGCCCTGTAATTGCTTTACTTCATCACTAAGCGGTAGCGATAGTAGTAGAATCAATAGTTGGCAAGACGACAACGATGCTACGATGGAGATCAAGGTGTCGTGCCGGTGATGATGGTGATCATGATGGTGCTTCGGAGATGGAGATCACAAGCACAAGATGATGATGGCCATATCGTATCACTTATATTGATTGCATGTGATGTTTATCCTTTATGCATCTTATTTTGCTTTGATTGACGGTAGCATTATAAGATGATCTCTCACTAAATTTCAAGGTAAAAGTGTTCTTCCTGAGTATGCCCTGTTGCCAAAGTTTGTCATGCCGAGACACCACGTGATGACCGGGTGCGATAAGCTCAACGTTCATCTACAACGGGTGCAAGCCAGTTTGCACTCGTAGAATACTCGGGTTAAACTTGATGAGCCTAGCATATGCAGATATGGCCTCGGAACACTGAGACCGATAGGTCGAGCATGAATCATATATTAGATATGATCAACATAGTAATGTTCACCATTGAAAACTACTCCATCTCACGTGATGATCGGTTATGGTTTAGTTGATTTGGATCACGTGATCACTTAGATGATTAGAGAGATGTCCATCTAAGTGGGAGTTCTTAAGTAATATGATTAATTGAACTTAAATTTATCATGAACTTAGTACCTGATATTATTTTGCTTGTCTATGTTGTTGTAGATAGATGGCCCGTGCTGTTGTTCTGTTGAATTTTAATGCGTTCCTTGAGAAAGCAAAGTTGAAAGATGATGGTAGCAATTACACAGACTAGGTCCGTAACTTGAGGATTATCCTCATTGCTGCAGAAAAGAATTACGTCCTGGAAGCACCGCTGGGTGCCAGGCTTGCTCCAGATGCAACTGCAGACGTTGTGAACGTTGGGCACAACAAATCTGATGACTACTCGATAGTTCAGTGTGCCATGCTTTACGTCTTAGAACCGGGACTTCAACGACGTTTTGAACATTATGGAGCATATGAGATGTTCCAGGAGTTGAAGTTAATATTTCAAGCAAATGCCCTGATTGAGAGATATGAAGTCTCCAATAAGTTCTACAGCTGCAAGATGGAGGAGAATAGTTCTGTCAGTGAACATATACTCAAAATGTCTGGGTATAACAATCACTTGATTCAACTAGGAGTTAATCTTCCGGATGATAGTGTCATTGACAGAATTCTTCAATCACTGCCACCAAGGTACAAGAGCTTCGTGATGAATTATAATATGCAAGGGATGAATAAGGCAATTCCCGAGCTCTTCGCAATGCTAAAGGCTGCGGAGGTAGAAATCAAGAAGGAGCATCAAGTGTTGATGGTCAACAAGACCACCAGTTTCAAGAAAAAGAGCAAAGGGAAGAAAAAGGGGAACTTCAAGAAGAACAGCAAACAAGTTACTGATCAAGAGAAGAAACCCAAGTCTGGACCTAAGCCTGAGACTGAGTGCTTCTGCTGCAAGAAGACTGGTCACTGGAAGCAGAACTGCCCCAAGTATTTGGCAAATAAAAAGGATGGCAAGGTGAACAAAGGTATATGCGATCACTACAAAAAAAAGACACTTCCGTGACATTTTGGGCCGAACGATTTTTTTCTGTCATACATATGACACTTCTATGATGATAATTGTGACAAAACCCGGTATGATCATAGATGTGCTGGGCTCCTACTTCTACGACAAAAAATCATGACAGAAAATGGGCTTTTCCTCCTGGGCAGGCCAGAGACGTAGCTGCATGACATTCTTTGGGCCATCCATGACGGAAAAAACCGTGGTAGAAGCGAGGGTGAGGAAATTTTTGGAAAGTTTCCGGTTACGGTGGGCGGTCGGGGGTCGAGCGATGCGCGTTTCTCTTGTACACGTACACGCATGTGTACGAGGCGTTGGCTCTAACTAAACCCGAGCGAGGCGTTGGGCTCTAACTGAACCCGAGCGATTGCACTGCAGGCTACGCGTTACTGAACCCAAGCGATCGATCGATGGCTGTTAGCTGAACCCGATCGAGTGAATCCTTCGCAACTGCTGCTAACTGAAGCCGATCGACTGGATGAACAGTGAGCGTTGCGGGGGGGGGGGGGGGGGGGGGTTGGATGAACAGTGAGCGGTGGGGGTGGATGCAGGACCCCGTGGCGTTGCCTCTGGATGAACAGGTGCTACGTCTTGAGCTTGCGTTGGTTTTCCTCGAAGAGGAGAGGGTGATGCAGCAATAGTAGCGTAAGTATTTCCCTCAGTTTTTGAGAACCAAGGTATCAATCCAGTATGAGGCACCTGAAAAGTCCCACACACCTACACAAACAAACTGAGAACTCGCAACCAACGCAATAAAAGGGGTTGTCAATCCCTTCACGGCCACTTGCGAAAGTGAGATCTAATAAAGATAGTATGATAAGATAAATATATTTTTGGTATTTTATAATATAGATGCAAAAAGTAAAGATGCAAATAAAAGTCGATTGAAAGAAAATATGATAAGAGATAGACCCAGGGGCCATAGGTTTCACTAGAGGCTTCTCTCAAGATAGCATAAGTATTACGGTAGGTGAACAAATTACTGTCGAGCAATTGATAGAAAAGCGCATAGTTATGAGATTATCTAGGCATGATCATGTATATAGGCATCACGTCCATAACAAGTAGACCGACTCCTGCCTGCATCTACTACTATTACTCCACACATCGACCGACTCCTGCCTGCATCTAGAGTATTAAGTTCATAAGAACAGAGTAACACATTAAGCAAGATGACATGATGTAGAGGGATAAACTCATGCAATATGATATAAACCCCATCTTGTTATCCTTGATGGCAACAATACAATACGTGCCTTGCAACCCTTTCTGTCACTTGGTAAGGACACCGCAAGATTGAACCCAAAGCTAAGCACTTCTCCCATGGCAAGAAAGACCAATCTAGTAGGCCAAACCAAACTGATAATTCGAAGAGACTTGCAAAGATAACTCAATCATAAATAAAAGAATTCAGAGAAGATTCATTATTATTCATAGAGAAACTTGATCATAAACCCACAATTCATCGAATCTCGACAAACACACCGCAAAAAGAGTTTACATCGAATTGACCTCCACAAGAGAGGGGGAGAACATTGTATTGAGATCCAAAAATAGAGAAGAAGCCATCTTGCTAATAACTATGGACCTGTAGGTCTGTGGTGAACTACTCACAACTCATCGGAGGGGCAAGGATGTTGATGTAGAAGCCCTCCGTGGTCGATTCCCCCTCCGGCAGAGTGCCGGCGAAGGCTCCAAGATGGGATCTCGCGGATACAAAAGGTTACGGTGGTGGAAATTGTGTTTCGTGGTGCCCCTAGATGTTTTCGGGGTACATAGGTATATATAGGAGGAAGAAGTATGTCGGTGGCCGCCCGAGGGGCCCACTAGACGGGGGGGGGGGGGGGGTGGGGGGCGCCTAAAGGGGGGGGGCTCCTATCTCGTGGGGGCCTCGGGTGCTTCTTGACTTGCACTCCAAGCTCTCCTGTTCACGTTCATTCCAAAAATCACGCTCCCGAAGGTTTCATTCCGTTTGGACTCCGTTTGATATTCCTTTTTTCGAAATACTAAAATAGGCAAAAAAAAAACAGCAATATGGGCTGGGCCTCCGGTTAGTAGGTTAGTCCCGAAAATCATATAAATGTGTAAAATAAAGCCCATAAACATCCAAAAGGGGTAATATAATGGCATGGAACAATCAAAAATTATAGATACGTTGGAGACATATCAAGCATCCCCAAGCTTAATTCCCGCTCGTCCTCGAGTAGGTAAATGATAAAAAAAGAAATTTTTGATGTGGAATGCTACCTAGCATAATTCTCAATGTAATTTTCTTTATTGTAGCATGAATGTTCATATCCAAATGATTCAAAATAAAAGCTTATAAAACATAAAAATAATAATGCTTCAAAGCAAACTAACAAATAATCATGTCCTATCAAAATAACATAGCCAAAGACAGCTTATCCCTACAAAATCATATAGTTAGGCCATCCTTCATTTTCATTACACAAAATACTCCCATCATGCACAACCCCGATGATGAGCCGAGCAATTGTTTCATACTTTTTAACGTGCTTCAGCTTTTTCAACTCTTACGCAATACATGAGCGTAAGCCATGGACATAACACTATAGTGGTATATGGTGGTGGTTGTGAGGACAAAAAGAGGGAGAAGATAGTCTCACATCAACTAGGCATATTAACAGGCTATATATAGGTGCCCATTAATAGATATCAATGTGAGTGAGTAGGGATTGCCATGAAACGGATGCACTAGAGCTACAAATATATGAAAGCTCAACAAAAGAAACTAAGTGGGTGTGCATCCAACTTGCTTGCTCACGAAGACCTAGGGCATTTTGAGGAAGCCCATCGTTGGAATATACAAGCCAAGTTCTATAATGAAAAATTCCCACTAAGTATATGAAAGTGACAACATAGGAGACTCTCTGTCATGAAGATCATGGTGCTACTTTGAATCACAAGTGTGGAAAAACAGATAGTAGCATTGTCCTTTCTCTCTTTTTCTCTCATTTCATTTTTTTCTTTTCTTATCTTTTTTTCTTTTTTTTCTTTTTTTTCTTTGTCCTTTCCTTTTTTTTCTTTTTGGCCTTTCTCCTTTTTTTTCTTTTCTCCTTTTTTTCTTTTTGTAAAGTCCGAAGTCTCATCCCGACTTGTGGGGGAATCATAGCCTTCATCATCCTTTCCTCACTAGGACAATGCTCTAATAATGAAGATCATCACACTTTTATGGATTTACAACTCAAAGCTAGAACAAGATATGACTCATCACACTTTCCGGCGGTGTACCGGGATATGCAATGATTCAAGAGCGACATGTATGAAAATTATGAAAGTGGCCTTGCCACAAATACGATGTCAACTACATGATCTTGCAAAGAGCAATATGACAATGATGAAACGTGTCATAATAAACGGAACGGTGGAAAGTTTCATGTCAATATATCTCGGAATGGCTATGGAAATGCCATAATAGGTAGGTATGGTGGCTGTTTTGAGGAAGGAAAATAAAGGGTTTATACCGGCGAAAGTTGCGCGGTAATAGTAAAGGCTAGCAACGTAAAAGGATGTGTGTGCATATGTCCATGGACTCACATTAGTCAAAAAAGAACTCATATACTTATTGCAAAAGCCTACTTAGCCCTCAAAGCAAAGTACTACTATGCATGCCCCAAGAGGGATAGATTGGTAGGAAAATACCATCGCTCGTCCCCGACTGCCACTCATAAGGAAGACACTCAAAAGAGCACCTCATGCAACAAATTTGTCACACAACTTTTACTATACGTGCATGCTACGGGACTTGCCAACTTCAACAAAAGTATTTCTCAATTTCATAATTACCCACTAGCATGACCCTAACATTACTACCTTTATATCTGAAAACAATTATCAAGCATCAAATTGATCATAGCATCCAATTCTTTTCTATGATAGTTTTTATTATACCCAACTTGGATGCTCATCATTCTAAGACCAACTTTGTAACCATAGAAAATACCATGCTGTTCTAAAATACTTTCAAAAAGATATAAGTTAAGAATGAGAGACTAGAGATTTCTTCAAAATTAAGACACCACCGTGCTCTAAAAGATATAAGTGAAGCACTAGAGCAAAAACTATCAAGCTCAAAAGATATAAGTGAAGCACATAGAGTATTCTAGCAAATTCTAATCAAATAGGCTTCTCCCAAAAGGTGTGTACAGCAAGGATGATTGTGGTAAACTAAAAATCAAAGACTAATATAATACACGATGCTCCAAGCAAAACACATATCATGTGGCGAATAAAAATATAGCTCCAAGTAAAGTTACCAATGAACAAAGACGAAAGAGGGGATGCCTTCCCGGGGCATCCCCAAGCTTAGGCTTTTGGCTATTCTTGAATATCTTCGGGTGCCTTGGGCATCCCCAAGCTTAGGCTCTTGCCACTCCTTATTCCATAGTCCACAAAAGCTTTACCCAAAACTTGAAAACATCACAACACAAAACTTAACAGGAAATCTTATAAGCTCCGTTAGTGAAAGAAAACAAAACCACCACATAAGGTACTGTAATGAACTAATTCTTTATTTATTTTGGTGTTAAACCTACTGTATTCCAACTTCCTTATGGTTTATAAACTAATTTACTAGCCATAGATGCATTGAAATAAGCAAACAACATACGAAAAACAGAATCTGACAAAAACAGAACAGTCTGTAGCAATCTATAACTAACGCAAACTTCTGGAACTCTAAAAATCTTACCAATATAGAAGTCCTGGACAATTTGTTTATTTAACATCAGCAAAAAGAATCAATGCAAAATCACGTTCCTGTGATTTAACAAAATTATATTCGTGCGCGCAAAGTTTCTGTTTTTCAGCAGAATCAAATCAACTATTGTCGTAGGTTATCCTATAGGTTCCACTTGGCACAAACACTAATTAAAAGATAAAAACACATTTAAACAGAAGGTAGATGCACGATTTATTACTAAACAGGAGAAAAAACCAAAAACATAAATAAAACTTGGGTTGCCTCCCAACTAGCGCTATCGTTTAACGCCCCTAGCTAGGCATAAAAGCAAAGATAGATCTAAGTAGTGCCATCTTTGGCACTAAATTCATAAGTAGCCCACATGATAGATTCATAAGGTAATTTGACTTTATTTCTTGGAAAGTGCTCCATGCCTTTCTTTAATGGAAATTGGAATCTAATATTCCCTTCCTTCATATCAATAATCGCACCAATCGTTCTAAGGAAGGGTCTACCAAGGATAATAGGGCAAGAAAGATTGCAATCTATATCAAGAACGATAAAATCCATGGGCACCAAATTTCTATTTGCAACAATAAGAACATCATTGATCCTTCCCATTGGCTTTTTAATGGTGGAGCCCGCAAGGTGCAAATTTAAAGAGCAATCATCAAGATCATGGAAACCTAGAGTATCACATAAAGTTTTTGGAATCGTGGAAACACTAGCACCCAAATCACACAAAGCAAAACACTCATAATCTTTAATTCTATATAGTAGGTTCCCACTCATCATTAAGTTTTCTAGGTATAGAAACTTCCAAATTAAGTTTTTCATCATAAGATTGCATCAAGGCATCAACGATATGGTTGGTAAAAGCTTTATTTTGACTATAAGCATGAGGAGAATTAACAACGGATTGCAACAAGGAAATACAACCTTTTAAAGAGCAATTATCATAATCAAATTCCTTGAAATTCGAGATAGTAGGTTCAATATTATTAGGGGTTGAGGATTCTCCAATCTCACTTTTACCAAATTTAAGATCTAAAGATTCCGAATTCTTGGGACGCCTTCTAGGCAAAGTTGATTCATCATCAGTCCCATAATCATCAAGATTCATATTGCAAAACATAGGTCTAATAGGAGACGCATCAATAACTTTAAGATCTTCATCATTATTTTCACGGAAACTAGAGGAACACGCTTTTATAAAGCTATCTTTCTTGGCACGCAATCTAGCGGTTCTTTCCTTACACTCATCAATGGAAATTCTCATTACTTTGAGGGACTCATTGATATCATGCTTAGGAGAAGAAGATCTAAGTTTAAGAGAATCAACATCAAGCGAACGTCTATCAACGTTCCTAGCCAAATCATCAACTTTAAGCAATTTTTCTTCAAGCAAAGCATTAAAATTCTTTTGAGAAATCATAAATTCTTTCACACTATTCTCAAAATTAGAGGGCATCTTATTAAAATTACCAGAAGAATTGTTGTAGGAATTTCCATAATTATTAGAGGAATTACTAGGGAACGGTCTAGCATTAAAGTTTCCTCTATAAGCATTGTTTCCAAAACTATTCCTACCAACAAAATTCACATCCATAGAATCATTATTATTCTCAATCAAAGAAGACAAAGGCATATCATTGGGATCAAGAGGAGTATTTTTAGTAGCAAACATCTTCATAAGTTTATCCATCTTTCCACTCAAAACATTGATTTCTTCTATAGCATGCACTTTTTTACTAGAAGATCTTTCGGTGTGCCATTGAGAATAATTAGCCATAATATTATCAAGAAGTTTTGTAGCATATCCTAACGTAATTTCCATAAACGTGCCTCCCGCGGCCGAATCTAAGAGATTTCTAGAAGCAAAGTTCAATCTGGCATAAAAATTTTGTACGATCATCCATAAATTCAAACCATGAGTAGGGCAATTGTGAAGCATCAATTTCATTCTTTACCAAGCTTGGGCAACATGCTCATGATCAAGTTGTTTAAAATTCATAATATCGTTCCTAAGAGTAATAATCTTAGCGGGAGGAAAATACTTAGAGATAAAAGTATCTTTGCACTTGTTCCAAGAATCAATACTATTTTTAGGCAAAGATGAAAACCAAACTTTAGCACGATCTCTAAGTGAAAACGGAAGTAACTTCAATTTGACAATACTGTTATCCGTATCTTTCTTCTTTTGCATATCACACTCAACAAAGTTGTTTAGATGAGTAGCGGCATCTTCACTAGGAAGGCCGGCGAATTGATCTTTCATAACAAGATTCAACAAAGCGGTATTGATTTCACAAGACTCAACATCATTAAGAGGAGCAATCGGAGTACTAAGGAAATCATTATTACTGGTATTCAAGAAATCACACAATTTGGTATTATCTTGCGCCATGGCAACAAGTAATCCAACACACAAGCAAACAGAAAAAGGCAAGCGAAAAGAGGAGGAGATTGGGAAAGAGAGGGCGAATAAAACGGCAAGGGTGAAGTGGGGGAGAGGAAAATGAGAGGAAAATGGAAAATAATGTAAATGCGAGGGAGATGGGTTTGTGATGGGTACTTGGTATGTCTTGACTTGAGCGAAGACCTCCCCGGCAACGGCGCCAGAAATCCTTCTTTCTACGTCTTGAGCTTGCGTTGGTTTTCCTCGAAGAGGAGAGGGTGATGCAGCAATAGTAGCGTAAGTATTTCCCTTAGTTTTTGAGAACCAAGGTATCAATCCACGCACCTACACAAACAAACTGAGAACTTGGAACCAACGCAATAAAATGGGTTGTCAATCCCTTCACGGACACTTGCGAAAGTGAGATCTAATAAAGATAGTATGATAAGATAAATATATTTTTGGTATTTTATAATATAGATGCAAAAAGTAAATATGCAAATAAAAGTAGATTGAAAGCAAATATGATAAGAGATAGACCCGGGGGCTTCTCTCAAGATAGCATAAGTATTACGGTGGGTGAACAAATTACTGTCGAGCAATTGATAGAAAAGCGCATAGTTATGAGATTATCTAGGCATGATCATGTATATAGGCATCACGTCCATAAGAAGTAGACCTGCATCTACTACTATTACTCCACACATCGACCGACTCCTGCCTGCATCTAGAGTATTAAGTTCATAAGAACAGAGTAACGCATTAGGCAAGATGACATGATGTAGAGGGATAAACTCATGCAATATGATATAAACCCCATCTTGTTATCCTCGATGGCAACAATACAATACGTGCCTTGCAACCCTTTCTGTCACTAGGTAAGGACACCGCAAGATTGAACCCAAAGTTAAGCACTTCTCCCATGGCAAGAAAGACCAATCTAGTAGGCCAAACCAAACTGATAATTCGAAGAGACTTGCAAAGATAACTCAATCGTACATAAAAGAATTCAGAGAAGATTCAAATATTATTCATAGATAAACTTGATCATAAACCCACAATTCATCGGATCTCAACAAACACACCGCAAAAAGTGTTTACATCGAATAGATCTCCACAAGAGAGGGGGAGAACATTGTATTGAGATCCAAAAAGAGAGAATAAGCCATCTAGCTAATAACTATGGACACGTAGGTCTGTGGTAAACTACTCACAACTCATCGGAGGGGCAAGGATGTTGATGTAGATGCCCTCCTTGGTCGATTTCCCCTCCGGCAGAGTGTCGGCGAAGGCTCCAAGATGGGATCTCGCGGATACAGAAGGTTAAGGTGGTGGAAATTGTGTTTCGTGGTGCCCCTGGATGTTTTCGAGGTACATAGGTATATATAGGAGGAAGAAGTACATCGATGGCCGCCCGAGGGGCCCACGAGACAGGGGGCGCACCCTACAGGGGGGACTCATATCTCATGGGGGCCTCGGGTGCTTCTTGACTTGCACTCCGAGCTCACCGGATCACGTTCGTTCCAAAAATCACACTCCCAAAGGTTTCATTCCGTTTGGACTCCGTTTGATATTCCTTTTCTTCGAATATTGAAATAGGCAAAAAATAGCAATATGGGCTGGGCCTCCGGTTAGTAGGTTAGTCCCAAAAATGATATAAATGTGTAAAATAAAGCCCATAAACATCCTAAAGGGGTAATATAATAGCATGGAACAATCAAAAATTATATATACGTTGGATACGTATCAACAGGACGACCCCGTGGAGGGCTGGATGAACAGTAGACGGTGGAGGGGTGCCCGTGGAGGGGTGGTTGAACAGTAGCCGGTGGAGTAGCGCGCGTTGGAGGATGGATGAACAGGAGCCCGTGGAGGCTGGAGGAGGTGTACGGTAGCCCGTGGAGGCTGGAGGAGGTCGGCGGTGGAGATGAACAGTATCCCATGGAATCCCGTTTTGCGGTACGCCACACCCCTCCTGATGAACAGGACCCCCGTTTCGACCGTAGCGCTCCAACACAAGTCCGTTTCGTCTGTTTTGCGGTACGCCACACCCCTCCCGATCAACAGGACCCCCGTGTCGACCGTAGGAGGTCCGTTTCGTCCGTTTTGCGGTGCGCCACACCCCTCCTGATCAACAGGACCCCCGTTTCGACCGTAGGAGGTCCGTTTCCTCCGTTTTGCGGTACGCCAGACCCCTCCTGATGAACAGGATCCCGTTTAAAATGTGGCCGGTCAAACACAAGGCCGTTTCCTCTGTTCTGTGGTACGCCAGGCCTCGTTTCCATCGCCTGTTCCGTCCAAGCCCTCCCGATGAACACGACGACGCATTCCATTCCGACCCAGCCGGTTGGCTCTCCATGAACACAACGACGATGCTGTTTCTCCGTTCCGACCCAGCCATGTACACGAGCCCTCACCGTACGTATGCGCGAGTAGGCGTTCGAGACCCCGCCCCTATGTACACATACGTGGATGTATTTTCTTTCTTGCACACTGGCCGCTGTACGTACGTGTACATGCTACGTGGGCGCCTCTACTACTACATGTGCGCGCCTCTACATCGACCAGTATATATGTACGTACACGTTTGCGACCAGAATGACAATTCTATGTACGCTTTGACCAGGTGGGTCCCGACTGTCAGGCAATTCCTTGCGTGTGAAGATGTAGCTGGTGGGTCCCAGCAGTCAGGGGGGCGAATCATTTTTTTTGCCCGGACGCACTTTCTTGCGTGCGAAGATGTAGCTGGTGGGTCCCAGCAGTCAGGAGGCGAATTGTTTTTTTGCCCGGACGCACTTCCTTGTGTGCGAAGGTGTAGCTGGTGGGTCCCAGCAGTCAGGGGGGTGAATCATTTTTTTCCCGGACGCACTTCCTTGCGTGCGAAGATGTAGCTGGTGGGTCCCAACAGTCAGGGGGGCGACTCGTTTTTTCTCGGACGCACTTCCTTGCGTGCGAAGATGTAGCTGGTGGGTCCCAGCAGTTAGGGGGTGAATCATTTTTTTCGCGAAATACAGAGGCCCGTCCGGTGGGTCCCCGCTGTTAGGTGGAGGAATAATTTATTTGCGCGTAATAAGGAGGCACTTCCTTGCGGCTGCCATGGACCCAGCTGTCAGCCTCTCCACGTACAGTCCACGTCTGATGGAAGTCGTTGCTTGACCACGTTGACCACGCTGCGCCGAGGGCACCACGGCGGTGGACGACGGCGAGGCCTAGGAAGGGGAAGACGCGGAACCGGGGAAGACGCGGCAGTGGATGCACACGCGGAGAGGAGTATGAGGGTTCACTAGTTCGGCTGCGCTGCCGTCGCCGCAGAATAACAGGGGGTGTGGGTGAGTGGAGGGATGGCTTGGCCAACAGTGGGAGTAGTAGGGGGCAGTGTGGCCTCCGCGGCAGCACAACCGGCCACAGGGGGCAAGAGCAGGCGGCACGACCGGCGCTACTTTGGGCGGCTGGAGCAAGAAGACCAGAGGTTGAAGAAGCACGACGGTCGTTGGATGGACATCGTAGGGTAACTGCAGCTAGAATCATTTATATTGACTAAGTTGACCAAGCGCTTGGTACGTCAACTTAGTAGGCCCACAGGTCAGCTTCCGAAATGGTGTGCCCCAGATGTCAAGGGGAGGAATAATTTTTTTGGGCGGGTGAAGCTAGAATATCCAAGGTTGAAGAAGAAGCACGGCATCCGTTGGATGGGCATCCAACGGCCACTGCTGCTAGAACCGTGTGTTGACTATAACTTGACAAAGCCTTGCATACGCGTCAACTCTGTTTTTTTAGGGGACGCGTCAACTTAATAAGGCTATAAGTGTGTGGCAGAGAACTTATAGCCCATTTGAGATTTGTAAGAATGTGTAGCCCATTTTTGAATTATAATGGAATTTACTACAGCCCATTTACAGTTTGTTAAAAGTACAACCCATTTCAACCAACCGTTCAAAACAGAATTCAATAAAGTTTCCCACATTTTGATGGGATCCGAAATATTTTTATCCCAAAATTTCTAGTCAGATTAAATACAATTTCAATATAAATTTATATTACATAAAAATCCAACGAAACATTGCGCTCGCAACAATATATGAAATTAAAATTTTCAATATCAAAAAATAATATTTTATAAAGTAATTATGTGTTTGGTGCATTTTTTTATAGTTACTGCCTAGTTTTTATAATTTCATCCCATTTATTAGTTCTTAAAGCCCATTTTCTTGTTAAGCCTAATGCATCCCTCCTAGGAAAGATTTGCAGCCCAGTGGGGTGGAGAATAACAACATGACCTTGCCTGGGTATTCCTACAAAAAAGTATAGCTGGGCTAGCCATTTTCAGCTTGAAAAAAAATTAATATCTGGGCTGGATATCTGGCCTGGGCTAGACGGGCCACAGCCCGCCCAGTTAATACCTGCAACGATGTTTTCGTTGTTGTTCAGAGGAGAAAAATTAATATCTGGGCTAAACATCGAAAAACTCTGCAGTGCTCACACCTCAAAAACACAAATACTACTCCAGATGCTTGGTCCCAGCTGTCGTCCGCTTCTTGTGCAATTCTCTCGTTTATTGACTACATAGGTTGATAATGGTGTGGGACCGTGATGTTAGGAAACCAGGAGGAAGCAAAATAAATTATATTTATATATATATATAATAATAATAATAATAATAATAAGGAGGCACTTGTGTACGTGAGGCTATGGCCCTGGTGGGTCCCCATTGTCATCCTCTCCAAGTAAAGTCATCTCCTCGCCCGCACGCGCTTTCCGCCCGAAACAGTCAGCGCCTCCCGCCCCGCTTCCCAGTGCAGGTGATTGCTCCACCTTCAAACAACACAAGCGCCGTCCGTTCGTCCATCTGCCGCCCACATTAATGATATGCGGTTGCCGAGGCGGCTACTCCGGCGCCACACGTCCGTCCCTCCGCCGCCCACCATTGCTATATAAACTGCTGCGCCGGCTATAGCCGCAGTCATCCACATCCGTTCCCTTTCTCCTATCCACACCACTACTTCCCACCATGGCTTCCTCGCGCTCCAGCGCTCTTCGGGATGGGCGGACGACATACCACAAGGAGATGGCAGCCATTGCTGCCGACCGGCTGGCCGGCAGGTAGCCGGAGGACGACGATGTCCCAATGGAGAACATGGTAGTCGACGATCTGGCGCCAACCCCCTCCTCCGCGCCATCCTTGCTGGTGCATTGCACCATGACCATCGGCGAGGCCCGTGCCCAATATATGGACACGGTGAGGCAGATCCGTGAGGAGCAGTTCTGGGAGGCATAGGCCGACGCCGCCTACAACCACCATCTCCTCCAGGAGCATCTCGTACCGCTCCACCCGCAAGGGCCACCTCGAGCGCTGGTGGTATCGCATGCGGGTGGTGGAGGCTGCGGCCGCCTACAAAGAGGCTAGCAAAGAGGGCGATGAAGCGGGCGAGGCGCTGTTTGGCGAGACCGAGGACGAGGCAGAGGAAAATGCCGGCTCCGACGAGTCCCCACTCCACTGGCGTCGACGAGGCCCTGCTTCGCCGAGGCCCCGCGGCGCCAACAACGAGGCAGAAGACACCGCCGGCTCCGCCGAGGCCCCGCCCAACCAACAACGAGGCATAGGACATCGCCGGCTCAGCCAAGGCCCCACCCTGCCGGCAACGTGGGGGAGGATTTCCACCGCTCTGTCGAGGCGCCGCCCGCCGGCAACGAGACAGAGGACATCGCCGGCTCCACCGAGGCCCCGCCCCGCTACCAACAAGGCCGCGCCACATAGAAAACGAGGAAGAGTAGAACACGGTAGGTCGCTGCCGCTCGGGTCCAAGTAAGGCCACCGCTGCTACCCTCCGGTTGAAGCAAGGCTAGGCGGGTTGACCATTGACGACCGGTTAGTTTCTTGGCGGCGATGTAGAGTCGGAGAGCTGCGCTGGAGAAGAACGCTGCTTCTACTTAACTGCTGGTGCAGGTGGCTGACTGACACATGGGCCCAACAGGCCACATGTCAGTTATGCAACTGCACCTGCAGTTAAGTCACTGAAGCTTCTGTTCGGCTCAGCGGGACATAGGTGGGTAGCTTCGGTTAATTAATTATACCTCCAGGGCACCCCCTTTTAGTTGAAGAATGTAAGAAATGTAATGAAATCCGGCATGTTTATATGAAATCCGACCGTGTATGAATGAATTTATTTCGATTAGTTCGAATTCCTGTATCACTGGCATTGGATGAACATGCAAAACAATACGTACTAGCGTTATTCCCAGGGTGATCACCTTGTTTGCAGCAGTTTCACATGTACTCCCTCCGGTCCTTTCTAGTCTGCATACAAGTTTTGTCTGTAGTCAAAGTATCTCTACTTTGACCAATCTTATACAAAAAAGTATGCACTTTCACAATGTGCAAAGTAAAAAGGAACAAAAGGAGTACAAAGAGTTTGAGCAGCTTTTTAGCGTTTCTGTACATTGGAATCAAACACACAGGGCTGGCAATTCATAGAGAACATTCAAAACAATCAATGATTCTGCATCTCAGCGACTCACATGTCAGAGGCAATATTTACTTCACAACTAAAGAATAAAGAAAAAAATGATTGATGCTGCTGATAGCAAAGGGCGTCCCATTCCAAAATATCAAATGCCTACGATTGTGGAATGGGCAGGGTTTGCCATCAGTTCGGACATTGACATGGCACCTCGTGCTAAATAAACCAGCTGTTCTTTTTGTGCAGTTCCACCAAAATCAACCAAATTCGCGCGTAGCTTGTATGGTTTCTCCCTTATATGTTGCAACGCTTTGAACTTATCGGCACCTCCTTTCTTGTGGTGGAAATGAATGATTCGATGTATTCATGAACATTTTGTGCAGTTCCCATTGAAATCAAGCTGAGCACCCTTGTTTGCACAAATACAAAAAAGTGATTAGTATAAAGCAAATTGTACTATGAATTGACAGTTTAAACAGGCACCTACATGGTCCATGTAGAGCACACTTTTAGAAAAATGGAACTCACCAGAAAGAATCCTAGAACAACATTGTACTCGCGCGTCACAGCAAAAAAATGGAGATTTGTCAGTCCTTCTGAGCTGAAGTTAGTTTGGTCTTGTGGGGAGTAATGTAACCATCCTTCAACTGCTCCTTCTGATGAGAAGATAGACAAGGCCTCTTCATCCTGGCATAATCGGAACTAGTCACTTCACGTACTCCATATTCTTCTTCAGAGGAAGATGATCCTGTTGTGCAAAGACAAGAGGACTACTAAATGCTAGCATCCCTGTTTGCTCGAAAAAAAGGAAAGGATATATTTAAAACAGCACAGATGAAGCACTTCTCAAGGACAATACCACTTTTTCATGACAGTATCTAAACAGTAGCACAACGCCAACAGAGATGACAAAGCTCAATCATATGGATGAAATCAGTGGGCAAGTACCAACCTTTGTTAGGAGGCTTATTGTGTAGAGCATACAGATGAAGCACCTCTCGGGAACCATCTATTGCTATCTACGGTGGTGGCCATGCTTACTATATACTCCTTGATTAGTTTAATGTTTCCAACATCTTCTTGTGCAGTTCCGCTAAAATATATGGTATCTTCAAAGAAGATCCCTGTTTGCACAAGTAGAGATAATTACGTATTACATTAAGAGTGGCATCAAATCAGTGGAAAAACAATTGCTCGTTCCAGCCATAGCAATAAATTAAGATGCAAAACCATATCATTACTTGTGTCATCACAGTTCCAGTGCTTCATTACAGCACCGGGAGTTGATTTTTGTTTTTCTTCTGCTTGTTCTTCCCCTTCATCACTTGGTTCAATAATAGACAAGCTTCGTCTTCAATGTAAGATTTGGCATGTCAATTAGGGAGCACAAGTATAGTACTAAACTTAATTTTCTAATGAAAGTGGCAAAATACAGGCCAACAGTTGTGAAATATCCTTATCTTACCTCAATGGGATATTACGGTGCACATACAGATTGGAAGTCTTGTCTCCATTTGTGCAGTTCACTAAAATCAAGCAACATTATCGTACAAGTAGCACAATATATGAAAGCACACTGCAAAATCATGTGAAAGAAGGCTAGTACTGACCTCTCTTGATGCGGAATTCAAACAACTCACAAGAAGAAGGTCTGAACCAAATTTTCCAACACGGATAGGAAGTAAGATCTCCTCTTGTGCAGTTCTACTAAGATCAAGCAATCAAGGAACGTTGTCGGTGTGACATTTTGGTTGAACTGCACAAAACACTCTTAAAACAAAAGTGTTTTGTGCAGTGCAACAAAAGGTCACAATGGCAACGAGGTGAAGTAGATAACCCTATTTACACAGAGGTGCAAAGGAAACAATTAGTGGTCAATAACGGTGGATGACACAGAAGCCAACAAAAAGAAGCATCTACCTTATCTAAATGGGAAAGAAAGCAAGATAGTAGCATTTCTCAAACGGTGGCATTGATTACTATTAACATAGAGATTATATTAACAATAAAATTTGTTAAACACGTAATTTGCTTTTAACTGTGGCATTGCATCAATTTTCCAGCAGCATTATTAGAGGGTGTTTGTTTACAGGGACATTTTGGTGTAGGGACTAAAAAAACTCCGTGTCAGTCCCATCTAAACCAAACAGGAGGGACTTTTAGGGACTAAAAGTGGGCATTTGGGACTAAGGAAAGAAGACCTCGAGGGAGTCTTTTTGGGACTTTTTCCAACAGTTGCCCTGCCACGCATCGCACCTTGTCTCTATTAGTTCATTACTAGGGGTAACATGGTCTTTTAGCATGTCATTTAATAACCTCTAGTCCATGTTTAGTCCCTGGAACCAAGCAGGTAGGGACTAGGGAGTTTTTAACCAAATAGTGCCTTAGATGAACAACAACTAATGAGTTGCACGAGACAGTGGACGCACCAGCACCATGTGCATCTACTGATGTACTGTGGTCATGCACAATCTGTTGCAACAAAGAACAAACAACCAAGGAGCATATTTGTGTTGGTCCCAGTTTTGTTATCCTTAGACTACTTTCCCTATGTGAGCGCATCAAATCTAGTCCTGCTCAAACTCTACAGCCTTGTCCCTTCCTTTCCTTTTTGAACTAGTACTTTCGCCCCTTCCTTTCCTCGTTGAACCACGTCCTAGATTTATGCGATACAACTTTCCCCATTCCTTTCCTCTTTGAACCACGTCCTAGATTCATGCTATACAACTTTCCCCCCTCATTTCCTCTTTGAACCATGTCCTAGATTCATGCTATATACAACTTTTCCCACTACTTTCCACCACTCCTTTCCTATTTGAACCACA
Organism: Triticum timopheevii; assembly: GCA_963921465.1. Classification (NCBI taxonomy): domain Eukaryota; kingdom Viridiplantae; phylum Streptophyta; class Magnoliopsida; order Poales; family Poaceae; genus Triticum; species Triticum timopheevii. The sequence continues at coordinate 186,750,370 of OY997272.1, read as the reverse complement.
TCCTAGATTCATGGTATACATGCAGGTAGAGAAATGCATGTGGAGTAAGTAAATTATACCTTAAGGTTCTTGGGGCGTGGTTCGGTGGGCGGCGGACAGCGGCGAAGAAGAAGGGGTCGGAGGCCCTCCCGCGCCACCGCTGGGTGAAAGTGAACAGCTGCGCCGATAGTGGATTCCCTCCCTCGCTGACGGCAACAACGTTAAGCCTCCTTCCCTTCCCGGCGGATGGATCCTGCCGGCTCTTTGAGCAGCAGTGAGGGGAGAGAGAGGCCAACAAAGTCTTGTTTAGATCTGGAGAGGGCGAGAGAGTGTGAAGAGAGCAACTACAAGCATTGAGGCTCCAGCGTGTATATATATATACTGGAGAGAGAGAGAGAGTGTGTGTGAAGCGTGCAAACCCTAGAAAACAAGTGCCGAGGCTGCAGCTTATACGTGATGAGGTGATTATACGGTCACTACGAGATCGTATAGCTCCGTATCCATCCATTTTGACCAGTCAAAGAATCCTCCTGGCACAAATTATGCTAAAGTGTAGTTATCGAACCCGAGACCTCAAGTTTGATGAGCGAACAGGCTAACCAACTACACAACCCTCCCGTTATGTTCAACGAGAGGAAAATAACCTTTTATACATTCCTGCATTCGTGTGACAAGCATGCCATGTTTTTTTGTGTGTGTGGGAGTCATTGGGATTTCAATCATAGTCGTGTCATGTGGCTTGGTGGTAAGACTATCCATAGTGGTGCAGAAATAATGCAGCCTTAGTCACCTTACCTCTCTCCACGTAGTACGTTGGGTCCCACTAGTCAGAGGGTGAAACAAACAAATTAATAAGAAAAATTAAAAGCGCTAGCAGTGTATCTTACCTCACACATCTCGCTACTGCTCGGGAACACTGTCCAATTGATCCCTCTGTTCGCTCACGTACTATTTTAAGTGAATCCTTATTATAACATGCACACCAATTTTTGGCACTTGTATTCGACTTAAGTCAGTGTGCCACCGTATCTCGTATACTTACTACTCCCTCTGTCTAGGTGTAATAAGTCACGTTAGAAGGTGCAATGGGACCAAGGTGTGTGCATGTGCGTGTGTGTGTTTAACAACATGTGTGTGTTAGAGAGAGCGACATATCAACCTACTACTACAAAGAGATGGTGTGTAGTGTACGATTTTAGCCGCGAGATTCGGTGCATCCTCTCATTTCCGGGCGTGTCCGGTAGGGACATGCGGACAGCTGCCACGCCCACTCCTGACCAGCCTGCCCACCCAAAGCCCCTCCATCGCCCGCGCGCGCTTCATGCCCGAAACGGTCAGGGCTGCTCCAAAGAATTGGTGCCGCATTCATGCTCGGGCAGAGCAGATGCAACCTCTCACTAGCGCAAGAGTGATGGTTGCTTCGTCTGTCCAACATATTGCTGGGTCTATGTGATTTGATGGCTCATTGGTCTTTATTACTGAGGTGGTAGGACTGCTGGATGACCCATGCTTTCGGCGAAAGGAGGTACTACTTCTAGATTACAATTTTCTCCATTCTTACAGCGGAGGAGTGCAAGAGCAGTGAAAACATGCAAGCTCAGTGATTACATGGCCCACCTCACACTATCACCGTGCGACACCTAACTCTTTACATAGTACTTCATCCGTTCCTAAATATTACTAGATGAGTCCCCGCGCGTTGCCGCGGAACAACCGTATATCTCTCTGTGCAAAATTATAAATTTCATAGAACTAAAAAAAGGTAGTAGGGACGAGGAGTAAACAGAGGGAGTAGTAAATTTTTCTCCTCGTCCTGCGAGCCACCGCGCGCATGGGCGAGGGAGCGGGCGTAAGGCGAAGCAAGCTTCACCTCATCCTGTGAGCCACCGCGCCCGTGAGCGGGGGAGACGGCGTACTAAGCAAGCTTCTCCTCGTTCTGCGAGTTGACGGGACACATCATAAGTACTCCAGTGCATAGAGCCTTGCCTCTAAGGTAGGCCCCACATGGTTTGCCTCTTTTTTTAATTTAACATAACGCGTCAAGTCACAATTTGTTTGTTCACCCGTGGTAGACAATCCTCCCTCCACCAAGTGGAAAACCAGTACACGTGCCAAATTACCACGTGGGCTGCCTTTTTCGTACAGAAATGAGCTCCACCTTGTACCTGCGCGGGTGTGGTTAGGAAAGAGATGGGAGTACGTGCGCCGTGCATGCACCTGTTCTCTTCGTGCATGTCCCCCACCTACGTGCGTGTGTGTGATAGATACAAACCGCGTTCGTGAGTGTTTTTTGTTTTGGGGTGGGGGTGGGGGGTTGATTTCGTGAATTATTTGTGGGAATATGTGTCGATGACATCTCAAACAAATTTTTGCATGAAATGTGTGTGAAATGGAGGCCTATCCATATCATACATAGAGGGTCGGGCAATCCACGAGAAGAGAGGGAGGGGTCATAGCTATCGATAGAGTGGAAGAGAGGATCAAGTGCGTGGGTGCGAGACCGATGAAGAGAGCCATCGAAATTGTTTGTGTGTGCAAGTCAAAGATATAGGGCGACAAGCCTACCGGAACATTAGAGGGAACATGCCAAGTTTGTGTGTGCCAGGAAGACATGACTAGAGCGCATGATGTATCGGTGTGTGGGGGGGGGGAGGGGGGGTGGGGGGAGGGGTAGGCAGAGGCCTAACTATAGAGGTAGAACGACTTGTATATGTGTTGAGAAGGAGAGACCCATCTATGTCTTGAGGGAGATCGTTCGACATCCATACATAACTGAAGGACGGGAAATATGATGGGACAAAGAGAGAGAGAGAGAGAGAGAGAGAGAGAGAGAGAGAGAGAGAGAGAGATAGAGAGGAGAGAGAGAGGGAGGGAGAGGGGTAGAGTGTTGGATGGGTTATGGAGTTGCTTCTCGGAGATGGTGGGAGAGGCCTACTAGACAAACTGAGGGTGGAACTGCAATGTTACCAATAAGAGTTGGGATGTGTTTCTGTGTGTGTCTGTGCGTGATAGATCTGTCGGGACGCATCCATGGATGATGAAGGGGAACCATGTGTCTGGTAAGAAAACCTAACTAGATCGGTAGATCAATTGTTGTTTGTCGGAGGAAGGGAGAGACACAACTAATGAGGTAGATCGATCGACGCGTGGGTAAAAACAAGTTATAAGGACCTAGCTAGCTATATGTATAGCGAGAGATCGGTCGGTGTACGTCCATTTGTTAGAGGAAAATAAGGCCCAGCGGGACGGATAGACAGAGAGAATGGAGCTAGGAGGTGGTGCGAGAGGCCCAGCTACTAGCTAGATAGGGGGAGGAGTGTGCGGTTGTGAGATCGATGAAAAGAGGGGCGAGAGTTTACACGTGTGTGTGACCGTATGAGAGACACGAGGCAAGGACACATAAAGGAGGAGATTGAAGGTGTGTGTGTATATTGTAGGCAGGCATCGCTGGAGAGGTTTATCGATCCGTGTGTGTCGGAAAGAAGTTGTGGAGACTCTGGGAGAACGACCTAAAGAAAAAAATGAATGTGCCCGGTGGATAGAATGCCGAGGGAGGGGGAGGGCGAGGAGGGCATGTGCATGCACAAGAGAAACTTAGTGGTAGCTACAAAGGTTAGAGGATTGTGTGGGTGTAAGCAAGGTTGTCAAAATCGCGATTTTGTTATACGATTCTACGACTTTACGATCCAAACTAACCCCTATGATTCTACGATTTTAGTTCTTAGAATCTACGTTTCTACGATCCTAATAGTGAAGATTCTATGATTTGCGATCCTACAATCAAAGCTCCGATCCGATTCAAAATCACGATTCTGACAACCTTGGGTGTAAGAGACTAACAAAGATCATAATTTGATATGAAAGCGGATTCATATATTTGAATAGGAGATCATAGTGTTTTAAACATTGCATGCATGAATATAGCGGTGATACACGTGCTGTGCACATGTTATACCATAATGTTATAATGCATGGCGTTTGCAACTCACAACTAAATGCCGAACAATCTAAACCATACTATACATCAAACAATCCCACATTTTATTTGAATTTGTGATAATGTGTGGCGTTTGCAGCTTACAACTAAATATCAAACAATCTAAACAATACTATATATCGAACATTCTCACATTTTATTTGAATTTGTGGTAATGTGTGGTGTTTGCAACTCACATCTAAATACTTGTAGGCGTAGGGGGCAGAGCACCATACATAATGTGATAAACACATTATACATATGAGACATGGTTTAGATTATGAAGATCTAGCTATAGCTAGAAATGTAATGTGATTTGAAATCAAAATAAAGTGGATTCAAAAAATCGAGTTCAAGTTCATATAGTACACATAGTTCATATGTAACTCGAGACTAATCATGTGGTGTGCTGTGAAGATAATACAGAAACGATGGTTTAACTTGACAATAATGATGATTGTAGATATTATTAAAACAGAGAAACGAATTCAAATGCTTTGACTTCACAACAATCATTACTGTAGATCTTATTCAAATAGAGAAACGAATTCAAATTTAGTTCAAATTGAAGCGGTAGTATATACGTTTGGAATGCACTAAAACATTCATTTGAGTAGTAGGTTGCATGCATTATACACGTAGCGAAATATTTTAATTGAACATAACATGAATTGAAAGTTTAATGACATTTGTAGTGCGCATTGATTTGGTACAGTACATGTTAGGCTTGTCCGGAAATTTCAACCCACGCCTTGTTAGCCCGAAATATTTAAGATATATCTTTGTCTCGTCGTGCTCCGACAACTCTCCATGTCAACCCGCGCCTTGCTATTCCGAAATTACAACGCGTGCGAAAACTCCCACCTCCTGTGAAATCCCGACACGTGAAATGCCCGTGGTACCCCTGAACCGAAAGAACCGCCTTAAATCGGTGGGGGTACTTCCGTAACTTACCCCACATTTTGGACAAGCACGTCCCTAAGCCATGGTTCCCCACTGCCATCTCATCCGCCCACCCATTGGTACACCGAGGCCATGAGAACCCGCGATGAAACCCCACACCCTGCTCCGTCCGCCACCGAGCCGGAGCCTCTTCCCCAACGACGTCGTCCACAGCAACACCTCGACGTCCCTCATCCACCATACCGGATGAGGATCCGTCGTTGATCTCGTCGTCCCGCCGGTTCAGCCACCCCATCCTCCACCTCCAAGGAGCGGCCCCGACGTTCCCCTCGTCTTTCGCGCCACCTCCATTCCCACACCGCCATCTTCACCTGCACCACTGGAAGAGCATCATCATCACCGTTTCCTTGGATGAAGCTGCGGCCTAATCAGCGCCACCAAAGAGGTTGTACACTAATCGCCACATTTTCTTCTTGATTCAAACTCACGATGCTGCCGACGCTCGGTCCCGAGCTGACACGGCGCGGCTCCATCCACGGGGGCGTCGCCGGCCGCTTCCTCCACAGTGTCGCTCCCTCGGCGGCGACGTCCACATCAGTAGGAGCTGCTGCTGCTTTAGCTCTCACTCACGCTGCTGCTCTGCTCTTGCTCTCGGTCCCCTGCCTGGTCTGCTCTTGCTATTGCTCTTGCTCGCGCTGCCGCTCTCGCTCTTGCTCTTTCTTGTGATGCTGCTCCGATTTAGCTACACTTCAGTCGACTGAATCGAATTTTGGGTCAGTCGATTTTCAGGGTGTGGGTGGGGGGGCGGGGGGGGGGGGGGGGGGAGCTCGCCGGGGTGAAGGAAGAACCAGCCGCAGCGGGGAGGGGGGCTCGCCGGAGAGGTACACCACTATCTATCTTAGGGTTCAGGGTGGGGGAGGTGGTCGTCGGCGGTGGCGGGGCGGTGGCGTGGGGATCTCCGGAGAAAAAGCTCGGCATGGGGGGCCCTAGAGGGATGGCCGGGGCGGTGGTGGACCGGCGGTGGGGAGTGTTTTCGGGGCGGGCGGGGTGGCGCACCACCGGCCACGGGCGTCGCGGGGGGGGGGGGGGGGGGGGGCTGCTGTTTGGCCGGTGGTGGCTGGCGGCTCAAGGGGTGGAGGTTGAAGATGAACCGCAGGCCCTTGATTTTGTATCCAACGGCTGCAAAATTGACTGACCAGAGATGAAAAAGTCAGTCAACCGACGTGTAGCCTCACCTTGCTAGTGCGTTCAGTTTCGACAGCAAAATTCAGTTTCGACAGTTAAGTTCAGTTTCGACAGTTAAGTTCAGAGATGAGCGGCTGATGTATTTTACATCTAGCACTTTGTGGTTATGTATTATACGGCATGTATTGGAGATGCTATTAGAATTCCACTCAGGTTAACGTTGTTTGTTGTCTCTCTTGTCCTGCTTCAGCCTCGGTGTCGTACAACTCACCAGAGCTGCTCTAATGACGAAACCCTCCATCACAGCGGAGCAGTACCTCGGGCTCCATCTCCTGACGCCTAAGATCTTCTTCCCCTCCTCCGACAGCAAAGTCAACCGGAGCATCCTCACCGGCCAACCCAATCACGCTGAGATCGACATGGCTTCGCCAAAGAGGTTGTACACTTGTTGCATCTCTTTTTTACTCTACATGTTATATATATTGTCCACTGAGCATACAGATTTGTTTCTTTAGTGTATCCTTGAAAGAAAAAAGTAGGAATTTTAATTTTCACTTGTCCTCCTTTTCAAATTCCTATTCATGAAGCACAAGACTAAGAGATAGTAGCATAATAGCATTATAACCGTACATTTTCTTGTGGTTTGACTTAATCTCACCATGATTCATTACATCCTGTGACTTCCAATTGTTGTGAATCAAACACCCAGATTGGCAGAAATCCTGTGTTTTTAAATTCTCTATTTTGCACGTGCATTCCTATCCTATTCCTGTCTATTTCCTGTCCCTGCGTTGTTGGAGTCCTCCAATTCAAACGAACCCTTACAGAATTACTTCTCTTACAGATAGTTGTCAACGAAACCCTTGCGTGGTTTATCCCGCTCCTGCTGCACCGTCGTCCACCCCAGCTCCGCTGCTCCAACGACACAAGGGTCTAGCACAATAGGGATCCGGCCTCCAGACTATCTTTCGCCGCCTCAGATCTTCTTCCCCGCCGCCGGCAGCCATGAAAACTACATTACCATCATCAACCGAGCGGATGACCTCGAGGACTACACGGGTCCGCAAGAGAGGTCGCACTCTTTCGTGTCTACTTACATTATGCATCGCTTAATATTACATGCTACTTTATCGTCCTGTTCACCGATTAGACTCTGCGTCAGCTCCAAACTAATGGTCAAACTTGAGTTTTTAAATGGTTGTGGGGTACATATCGGGGCAACTATCAATAGTATCTATGTACTATCTGGTTAATCTCCGGTGTCTACTATGAGTTTCATGTTGGGTGGGAAACAAACAGTAAAGAAGCCATTATCTGTATTTTTTAACTGAAGCCATTATCTGCCTGCTATTATTGGTTTTGGGTCTATCCACAGGTTGCTACCATCACCCTGGATTTCTGCATGCACTCATTACATAATCTCACTATGTTTTATTCCTATGCATGACAGTTATTGTAAACAATGGAACTGAACATGTAGAGCAAAAGAGACAAGCCTTGCGTGGCAATAAAATTTCATGCAGACGTCGCTCCATGGTAGGCACAAAGGCAGCCCCCCTCCACGCATTTCGGATTGTAATCGAGAGGAAAATATCTGTTCTAAGGGGGATTCAGAAGGAGAAGACAACTCCTATTTACCCCCTGAGGTCTTCGCTCTAACTTGGCATGCTGATGTTGGTTATATCATGCATATGGTGTCTTGCATTGCTTACTTTATACATCAAATATGTCATCTGCTTAGTTTAGACATCCTTTGTGCAAATTCCATCTGTTTAGTTTATTCATCGCTTATGTGAATTATGCAACGCCATCTTGTTTAGCCAGGCATCATATATGTGAATTTTGCAATGCCATCCTGCTTAGCCAGTCATCTTATATGTAAATTATACCAGGCCATCCTTTTTTCTATTACATATTACATTTGTAAACAATGTTAGTATATTCAACTGCTCTTCATGTGCATCAGCCATTTGACACGGTGATGGAAAATTCTGGAGTGAAAACAAGGTCTTCTGAGCAGACTATGCTATATGACGAAGCGCATATCTCGCTGGTTACGGATAGCTCCTCAGAGGAGGATTCAAAGACAGATGACCAGTACTATTCCCCCCCGAGGTGTATGCTCTAACTTGGAAGGGTTTTGTTGCTCATATCGTGCGTATGGTGTCTCGCATTGCTATGTCATTTGATTAGTTTAGACATGCTTTGTGTGAATGCCAACTTGTTCAGTGTCTAATTACCATATATGTGAATTATGCATTGCCATCTTGTTGCAAGACATTATATATGTGAATTATACAATGCTATCTTGTTGCAAAGGCATTATATATGTGAATTATGCAATGCCATGCTGTTTATCCAGTCATCATGTATGTGAAATATATCATGCTATCATTTTTTTGTATTACGTGTTCCATTTGTCGACAATGTTCGTATATTCAACTACTCTTCCTGTGCATCAGCCATTTGAAGCGGTGATGGAAGTATCTGGAGTGAAAACAAGGTATTCAGAGCAGACAATGCTACCTTCTGAAGCAGACATCTTGCTGGTTACAGAGAGCTCCTCAGAGGAGGATTCAGAGATTGGTGACCAGTCCTATTTCCCCCCTGAGGTCTATGCTCAAACTTGGCAGGGTTATATTACCCATGTCATGCATGTTCTCTTGCATTGCTTAGTTTTTACATCATATATGGATTTCCATCTGCTTACTTGCTTACTATATAAATCATATATTTGAATTATATCATGCCATCATGTTTACATAGTACATACACATCATCTATCTGAATTATGGCATGGCAACCCATTTAATAAAGACATCATATAGTTATATCATCTCATTCTGTTTAGCATTTACAGTCATCATATTTTGAATTATGGCATTCTATCCGTGAATGTATGTGAATTATGGCATGCCAACCTATTTAATAAACACATTATATAGTTATGTCATGTCGTCCTCTTTACATAGTCTCATATTTTGAACTATGTCTTTCCATCTTTTTTAGTTAGCCATCATAATGTGAAATTGTGTCATGCTATCCTGTTTAGTTAGCCATCATATATGTGAAATTGTGTCATGCTATCCTGTTTGGTTAGACAACATAAATATGAATTATTTCATGCCCTCTTTTATTCCCCACTATCCATTGCACCTGTCTATCATAATTACTTTTCTTGTTTATCAGCCATTTGAATTGGAGAGCGTGATGGCAGTATCTAAGGGAGTAACAACACGGTCTTCAGAAAAGATAGTGCTACCAGTTGATGCAGATAGAACCACGGTTGTACTTGCCCAAGGATCAGATCCACCACACATAACCCAGACTCTCGCAGATTGTACCCCTACCTAGTTGGACAGAGAATCAGCTACACCCCTTCTAACCCCAACCCCGGCAGATAGTAACCCAGTTCCAGTTGACACAACACCGTCTCCACCACAGAGCACCCAAACACGAGCAGTTAGTAAGGGAACTGCAGTGCCCAAAGCACGAGGACCACCACTCCGAATCCCAACTCAACACTTAAAGGAGAAGAAGATTTGTTCTTAGGTCAGGTTCTGTAGCTATGGTTCATACTCCTTTGCTCTTGCATTACTGTATTTACTCATACCAACTATTTTCAAATTTGAAGGATGGAATTGAATTTCCAATGGCACAACAGGTATGTTTTAAACCTGTTTCTTTAACTGGTTTGCTGTTGTAACCTGCTCTATGTTGATTTCAGTTTCAATTGAATAAACAGTTATGTTCTCATGTCATGCACATTACAAGTGTTGTTATTGCTCTATAGTTACCCACACTTATATTCTGTCTATTCTGCTTTGTCTTGAACAAATATTATTTGAACTGTGTCTCTATCTTGATTTGGCAACAAAAACTAGAATGATATAGACCATAAAGTGACCATGGTACATAGATATATGTTTGTTTCATGCTGTTATCCTGTCCACTTTACTACTGAACTCATTTACCAAAATGAGTTTCATATACAACATGGTAAACATGTGATGTGTCTGCTTGTTTCTCTTTTAGAATGCGGACAAAATATTGGAGAACAGTACCGCGTTATCCAATGGTAAAGGAAGTAATGCAGATAAGGTTCAAGATAGTGAGACATCCCTGTTGGTCTCCAAGAAAGCTGATAAAAACTATCTTAACGAAAGTGAGAGAACCCAAAAGTCTTGTCTTGATGTAGTGTTCGAGTTACTGGCCACTACTGCTAGCACAAGCTCTTCGAACTCGTTGCCTGAATCAATTTGTCTTCTTGAGTCTCAACTTCAAGTTGCAAGACATCGATCATATGTGCTACGACAGGAAGCTGAAGGACTGAGGAAGTCCCTGCAGAATTCAGATGCATATTTCCTGGTGCAACAGCAAGCGCTAGAGGATTTAAGTGCCAAACAAGAGAAAGTTAATAAGCTTGCTAAGCATCTTCCCAGCATTATGGGAATATTGTTTCTTGAGATCATCTGAAGTGGTTTCAGTTCTGGATTTGTTTTGCTGTGGCGTTTATTTGCGCTGGTCGCCAACTTTGACAACCAGTGTATATGATATGTTGCTTTGTTCCCTATATTTGCACTGGTGGCGAACTTTGATGCCCAATGGATGTAATATGTGTAATAGCCGTGATAGCCTAGCGTTAGTTGCTTGCTTATTTATTTCCTTGTTGTCTTGTTTATTTGTTTGCTTGTAGTAATTACAGTTCTTTTTCCACGGTTTGCTGGTGGCTACAATAACCTATTTTTTAAAGCTAGGCCACAATAACCATGGGCTAATATTTACTGTAGTGACACTGGGCCTCCTACTGGCCGTAGAAACAGTGGGCCTTCTACAGGCCTTAGAAACAATGGGCCTTCTACGGGCTATAGAAACAATGGGCCTTTTGTGGGCCGTATCATCAATGGGCCTTATACGGGCCGTATGATCGATTGGCCAAACATGGGCCAAACAGACCGCATTATGGCCGTAAACGGGATAGAGTTGGAATCGTCCGTTCATGGGCCGACCATAACGGGCCATCGTTAATAGGCTGTATTTGATGACACTATGAAAACAACCCAACGTATTAACGGACCACAAACGGGCCGATTGTAACAACGGGCTGAATTTGGCCCACAAGCAGAAAATGAAAGTAATGGGCCGTAAGTAAACGAATGCTAGGAATGAGCCCAAGAATAAATGGGCTCTGAGAAGGCTGAAAGATAACATGGGCTGGAAACGGCCAACAGAATAACGGGCCATTAATGGGTTTAAGGTGATACACTATTCATTACGGGCCAGTTTCACCACAGGCCGTTAATGGGTGTAAAGTGATACACTTCATTACGGGCCAGTTTCACCACGGGCCGTTAATAGGCCAAGAGTTACAAAGGGCCTCATATGAGCCAAACGACGTCATGGGCCATACATGGGCCAGAAGTGAAAACGGGCTAGAATCATATTGGATGGCCCAGATGCCGCTACTGGGCCTAATTTGGACAGGGCGTAACGGACCTTGGGTTAGTGGGCTGTAAATGGGCTATATGCGAACAGGCCGTTAACATGCTTTCCATGGGCCGGCCCGCCACCTTTTTGACTAAGTCAAACGTGCCTGCCTTTTCACAGGAATGGGCCTCTGTTGGGCCGTGCCATGTGTCAACGTATCATAGGCGCCTTCTGTCCAATGAGTGGATGACATTTGTCCCAACGATGAGCTGACACGTGTTTCCTCCAGGAAATGGTGATTTTACATGTGGAAAATCCCCATTGGTCGGGACTGTTAACGGGTTATCGGATCCAAAACCCGACCCGATAGCTTAACGGCGTTCCGTTACGGTGGATGCCACGTGTCGGTCACCCTTGACGAAAGCACTTCTGTGACGCGCGATTTATCGTCATGGAAGTGGACACTTCCGTGATGATAATTTTGGTAATGTCATGGAACAGTTCTACGACAGCACAGGTATGACTATCTTGATTTTGTCATAAAATTGTCATGGATGTATATGCATGACAAAAAACACGACCTACTGTGACAAACACGTATCATCAGGGAAGTGTATTTTTTTGTAGTGGATATACATGTTATTGATGTGTACCTTACTAGAGCTCGCAGTAGCACCTGTGCATTTGATACTGGTTCTGTTGCTAATATTGGCAACTCGAAACAGGGACTACAGATTAAGCGAAGACTGGCTAAGGACAAGGTGACGATGCACATGGGAAATGGTTCCAAAGTCGATGTGATCGCCGTCGGCACGCTACCTCTACATCCACCTTCGGGATTAGTTTTAGATCTGAATAATTTTTATTTGGTGCCAGCATTGAGCATGAACATTATATCTGGATCTTGTTTGATGCGAGACGGTTATTCATTTAAATCTAAGAATAATGGTTATTCTATTAATATGAGTAATATCTTTTATGGTCATGCACCCTTGAAGAGTGGTCTATTCGTGTTAAATCTCGATAGTAGTGACACACATATTCATAATGTTGAAGACAAAAGATGCAGAGTTGATAATGATAGTGCAACTTATTTGTGGCACTGCCGTTTGGGTCATATTGGTCTAAAGCGCACGAAGAAACTTCATACTGATGGACTTTTGGAATCACTTGATTATGAATCACTTGGTACTTCCGAACCATGCCTCATGGGCAAGATGACTAAAACGCCGTTCTCCGGAACTATGGAGCGACCAACAGATTTATTGGAAATCATACATACTAATGTATGTGGTCCGATGAATATTGAGTCTCGCGGCGGGTATCGTTATTTTCTCACCTTCACAGATGATTTGAGCAGATATGGGTATATCTACTTAATGAAACATAAGTCTGAAGCATTTGAAAAGTTCAAAGAATTTCAGAGTGAAGTGGAAAATCATCCTAACAAGAAAATAAAGTTTCTACGATCTGATCGTGGAGGAGAATATTTGAATTATGAGTTTGTTCTATATTTGAATGAATGCAGAATAGTTTCGCAACTCACGCCACCTGGAACACCATAGTGTAATGGTGTGTCTGAATGTCGTAATCATACTTTACAAGATATGGTACGATCTATGATGCCTCTTACTGATTTAACACTATCGTTTTGGGGTTATGCTTTAGAGACGACTCCATTCACGTTATATAGGGCACCATCAAAATCCGTTGAGATGACGCCTTATGAACTATGGTTTGGTAAGAAACCAAAGTTGTCGTTTCTTAAAGTTTGGGGCTGCGATGCTTGTGTGAAAAAACTTCAACCTGATAAGCTCCAACCCAAATCGGAGAAATGTGTCTGCATAGGATACCCAAAGGAAACTGTTGGGTACACCTTTTATCACAGATCCGAAGGCAAGACATTCGTTGCTAAGAATGAATCCTTTCTAGAGAAGGAGTTTCTCTTGAAAGAAATGAGTGGGAGGAGAGTAGAAATTGATGACGTAACTGTGCCTGCTCCCTTATTGGAAACTAGTTCATCACAGAAACCGGTTCCTGTGACGCCTACACCAATTAGTGAGGAAGCTAATCATATTGATCATGAAACTTCAGATCAAGTTACTACCGAATCTCGTAGGTCAACCAGAGTAAGATCCGCACCAGAGTGGTACGGTAATCCTTTTCTGGAGGTCATGTTACTTGACCATGGCGAACCTATGAACTATGAGGAAGCGATGATGAGCCCAGATTCCGCAAAATGGTTTGAGGCCATGAAATCTGAGATGGGATCCATGTATGAGAACAAAGTGTGGACTTTGGTTGAGTTGCCTGATGATCGGCAAGCCATCAAGAATAAATGGATCTTCAAGAAGAAGACTGACGCTGATGGTAATGTTACTGTCTACAAAGCTTGACTTGTTGTGAAAGGTTTTCGACAAGTTCAAGGGGTTGACTACAATGAGACTTTCTCACCCGTAGCGGTGCTTAAGTCTGTCCGAATCATGTTAGCAATTGCCGCATTTTATGATTATGAAATTTGGCAAATGGATGTCAAAACTGCATTCCTAAATGGATTTCTGGAAGAAGAGTTGTATATGATGCAACCAGAAGGTTTTGTCGATCCAAAAGGTGCTAACAAAGTGTGCAAGCTCCAGCAATCCATTTATGGACTGGTGCAAGCCTCTCGGAGTTGGAATAAACGCTTTGACAGTGTGATCAAAGCATATGGTTTTATACAAACTTTTGGAGAAGCCTGTACTTACAAGAAAGTGAGTGGGAGCTCTATATCATTTCTGATATTATATGTGGACGACATATTGTTGATTGGAAATGATGTAGAATTTGTGTATAGCATAAAAGGATACTTGAATAAAAGTTTTTCAACGAAAGACCTCGATGAAGCTGCTTATATATTGGGCATCAAGATCTATAGAGATAGATCAAGACACTTAATTGGACTTTCACAAAGCACATATCTTGATAAAGTTTTGAAGAAGTTCAAAATGGATCAAGCAAAGAAAGGGTTCTTGCCTGTATTACAAGGTGTGAAGTTGAGTCAGACTCAATGCCCGATCACCGCAGAAGATAGAGAGATAATGAAAGATGTTCCCTATGCTTCAGCCATAGGCTCTATCATGTATGCAATGCTGTGTACCAGACCTGATGTGTGCCTTGCTATTAGTTTAGCAGGGAGTGAAAGCACAACTGCTCCCTGGGTGATTTTGGTAATTTATGTCAACATATCTCTTTTTGGACTAATAGCTTTACCTAGTATGTTTCAGATAAGTTCAACAATGGAGTGGCATGGACTAGAGGATGTGGAACCCCTTCAAGACGCTAAGGACGATTGGCTCAAGCTCAAAGCACAAGACTCTACTTTTTCTATTTTAGTGATCCAAGATCACATTGAGTCTATAGGAAAAACCAATACTATCAACAGGGGATGAGGTGTTGCTTAATGGCTTGCATGCTCAAAGTGCTTAGTGGTATGCTCCAAAGCCCTCAACCACTTTATCACATCCACATATGTCCCAAACCAAAAGTCAAACTCGGCCCTACCGAATTTGTCTATCCGGCGCCACCGAGTTCAGTTGACATAGCCACTGCCACAAACCCTAGTCTTTTCGGTCTCACCGATAGGGATCTCGGTCTCACCGAGATGGGATTGTAATATCTATGTATGTATCCTTTACCAAAATTGGTCCCACCGAGTTTGTGTAATTGGTCCTATCGAGATTACAATGCAAACTCTCTGTTCCTCTTCGTATCGTTTCGATCTCACCGAGATGAGCGAATCGATCCCACCGAGTTTGCCTGACCAACTCTCTCGTTAACTTATTACCAAAATCGGTCCCACTGAGTTTGTATAATCGGTCTCACCGAGATTACGTTATGCCCTAACCCTAACCATATCGGTCATACCGAGTTGACATGTCGGTCCCACTGAAAATCCTAACGGTCACATTATTTGCTAAATTGGTCCGATCAAGTTTCACGATTCGGTCCCACCGAGTTTGGTAAGTTGTGTGTAACGGCTAGATTTTGTGTGGAGGCTATATATACCCCTCCACCCACTCTTCATTCGTGGAGAGAGCCATCAGAACATGCCTACACTTCTAACTTACATTTTCTGAAAGAACCACCTACACTTGTGTTGAGGTCAAGATATTCCATTCCTACCATATGAATCTTGATCTCTAGCCTTCCCAAGTTTCTTTCCACTCAAATCTTCTTTCCATCAAATCCAAATCCTGTGAGAGAGAGTTGAGTGTTGGGGATACTATCATTTGAAGCACAAGAGAAAGAAGTTCATCATCAACACACCATTTGTTACTTCTTGGAGAGTGGTGTATCCTAGATTGGCTAGGTGTCACTTGGGAGCCTCCGTCAAGATTGTGGAGTTGAACCAAGGAGTTTGTAAGGGCAAGGAGATCGCCTAGTTCGTGAAGATCTACCATAGTGAGGCAAGTCCTTCGTGGGTGACAACCATGGTTGGATAGACAAGGTTGCTTCTTCATGGACCCTTCGTGGGTGGAGCCCTCCGTGGACTCGCGCAGCCATTACCCTTCGTGGGTTGAAGTCTCCATCAACATGGATGTACGATAGCACCACCTACCGGAACTACGTCTCAAAAATCTCCGTGTCTCCAAATTGCGTTTGTGCACTCCAATCCCATCCCTTTACATTCTTGCAAGTTGCATGCTTTACTTTCCGCTGCTCATATACTCTTTGCATGCTTGCTTGTTATGTATTGTGAATGTTAAACTTGTGCCAAAACTCCACTCAAACTTAAGGAAATTAAAAACTGCTACTTTTCTCACTTAGTGTCTAATCACCCCCCTCTAGACACCTCTTCTCGATCCTTTCAATTGGTATCGGAGCTTTGGTCTCCATTGCCTTGGTTTAATCACCATTGGAGGAAGATGGATGAGTCGACTTTGGGATGTCTTAGACATAGAGTGCCTATACTTGATGGGGAGTACTTTGATGAGTGGAAAAATGAGATTCTTGTGATTTTCAATGAATATCATTTGAACAAGTACATTGCTAGCCCTTGTGCACCTCATGTTGATCCTATGCATCCTACTCTTGATGAGTCAATTGACATGATTCGCAATCTTAGAACTATTGATCTTATCACTAGAGGGTTGCCTAGAAACTTGATAGGTTGCTTGCCTACTCTTAAGTGTGCCTACACCATATGGAAATTTCTTGAGGAACGATTTCCAAATTATTCCTTGAAAAATCTAGATGAAATTCTCCATAAGTCTATTGCCTTGAGTAAGATGAATTCCAATGATCCTATGTTTGGTGATTGTCTATTTGAGCTTACAAATCTTATGCGTGCCAAAGGAGATGTTGGAATTATTAGCGATATTATTTTTGAGGCTACTAGAATTCATAAAGAAGATCATTGTCAAACTCACTCTAACGAATCACCCTCTCTAGGAATTGATCCACCACATGACGATGTTGAACATGGATACTATGATGAGGATGAGACTTTGATCTTGATGATGCAATGAGACACTTTGGTCTTATGGCAAATCTTCGGGGATATATGGCAGGAGGAAAGGAATGGATTCTTGATAGTGGATGTACCGATCACATGATCGGAGATAAAGATATGTTTCGTGAGCTTGCAGATAATGACGGCCCTCGAAAGTATGTCACTTTCGGTGATAACTCAATGGGTACGGTGGTCGGCCTCGGTAAGGTGGCCATCTCAATTGATAGCTCCATACAAAATGTCATGCTCGTTAAATCTCTTGGATACAATTTACTTTCAGTATCTAGACTTGCTGATTTCGGTTTCAATGTCTTATTTACTGAAGTAGATTGCCAAGTGTTTCGTAGAGATAATCATAAAATGGTCTTTACCAGCATTCGTAGAGGTGACCTTTACATTGTTGATTTCGCTAAAAAGGCTCAACCTAGAACTTGCTTTATTGCTAAATCCTCTAAAGGTTGGTTATGGCATAGACGTTTAGGTCATGTGGGCATGCGAAACCTTGACAAGCTTATTAAAGGAAATCATATCCTTGGCGTTAACGATGTCATATTTGATAAGGATGGACTTTGCAGCGCTTGTCAAGAAGGTAAATAGGTTGGAGAAGGCATCCCGTGAATAACATCATGACCACAAGGAGGCCACTCGAGGTACTTCACGTGGATCTTTTTGGTCCTAACGCCTACAAAAGTCTCGGTGGAAATTCTTTTGGTCTAGTTATAGTTGATGATTTTTCAAGATTTACGTGGGTGTTCTTTCTCGATGATAAATTGCAGGTCCAAAAGATCTTCAAAAACTTCGCGAGGAAGGCCCAAAATCAATTTGAAGTGAAGATCAAGAAGGTTCGGAGCGACAATGGAACAAAGTTCAAGAACGCAAATGTGGACACCTTTCTTGACAAAGAAGGGATTTCATATGAGTTCTCGGCTACGTACACACCTCAACAAAATGGAGTTGTTGGGAGGAAGAACCGGACGCTCATCAAAATGGCGAGAACGATGCTTGATGAGTACAAGATGCCGAAGCACTTTTGGGCAGAAGTGGTTGAGACAGCTTGTCATGCAACAAATCGCTTGTATCTTCACAAGCTACTCGGCAAGACGGCATACGAGCTCCTCACCGGTAATGTCGGTGTCAAAACCGGCGGATCTCGGGTAGGGGGTCCCGAACTGTGCGTCTAGGCGGATGGTAACAGGAGACAAGGGACACAATGTTTTTACCCAGGTTCGGGCCCTCTCGATGGAGGTAAAACCCTACGTCTTGCTTGATTAATATTGATGATATGGGTAGTACAAGAGTGGATCTACCACGAGATCAAGGAGGCTAAACCCTAGAAGCTAGCCTATGGTATGATTGTTGTAATGTATGTTGTCCTACGGACTAAAGCCCTCCGGTTTATATAGACACTGGAGAGGGCTAGGGTTACACAGAGTCGGTTACAATGGTAGGAGATCTACATATCCGTATTGCCAAGATTGCCTTCCACGCCAAGGAAAGTACCATCCGGACACGAGCCGGAGTCTTCAATCTTCTATCTTCGTAGTCTTGGAGTCCGGCGGATAATGATAGTCCGGCTGTCCGGACACCCCCTAGTCCAGGACTCCCTCAGTAGCCCCTGAACCAGTCTTCAATGACGATAAGTCCGGCGCGCATAATGTTCGGCATTGCAAGGCGGGTTCCTCCCTTGAATAATCCAGAGAAGATCATGAACACCAGGATAGTGTCCGGCTCTGCAAAATAAATTCCACATTCCACCGTAGAGAGAATAAAATGTACACTTAGCTCAATCTGCTGACGTATCATGCGGCGTGACATCACCCCGCAACCAAGCCTTTGTTTTGAATCGTTTTTTACTATACCACCTCAGCACGTTTAGCGAAGCAGTTTCCTTGGCATGTCTTGTCGAAGCAGAGATCGTGTTCCCCTTATTCCGGGATTCTCATCAATACGTGTGTGGGTAACCCAACCGCGCCATTGATGGTGGCGCTTGGGAGATAAGCGAGTTTTACCAGGCCGGTGGGGAACGCATAGTTTTGTCCGCCTATATATAAGGGATAGGGATTCACCTTCTCACCTACGCCTTCTTCCTCCTGTGCTTATCCATCCCCACGAACTCAAGCTCCAACGCCCGAGCTCGCGCATCTCGCCTCGACCTTCTCCGAATATGTCCGGAGCGGGAGGTAAATGGTTGGCCTCCACCTCTAAGGAGGAGGACATCACCAAGCTGCGCAGCGCCGGATACCTTTCCGGCGATATTGCGCATCGGTTGCCCGACGAGGGGCAGCTCATCCCTACCCCCGGGCCTCATGAGAGGGTCGTCTTCCTCCCCCACTTCCTCCGCGGACTGGGCTTTCCGCTCCATCCATTTGTCCGGGGGCTCATGTTTTACTACGGCCTGGATTTCCATGATCTGGCGCCGAACTTCATCCTCAACATCTCGGTGTTTATCGTCGTGTGCGAGGCCTTCCTCTGCATCCAGCCCCACTTCGGCCTATGGCT
This sequence comes from Triticum timopheevii, assembly GCA_963921465.1. NCBI lineage: Eukaryota > Viridiplantae > Streptophyta > Magnoliopsida > Poales > Poaceae > Triticum > Triticum timopheevii. Next base: position 186,730,910 of record OY997272.1, on the reverse strand, counting down.
CAAGACCTTCAACGTCAAGCCGAAGGTTGTGAAGGGCACGCAAGCGGAATGCGGAGGCGCCATGTTGGGCAAGTTGCCCAACGTCCCTTGGCTGGAAGGGACCTTCTTGGACTCCGTCAAGGGGTTGCAATCGGGGTGGTTCTACATCACCGAGCCGCGCAAACCCACATGGGCGGCGGCCCCCGAGTTTAGATTTGGCATCCCCACGCAGCTCACCTCCTGGAAAGAGAAGGGCTTGCAGTGGGGCAATCCGGTGGAGGTGACGGGACTCCGAGCATGTATCAAGAAGATGGTGAGCAATAGGCTCAGGCTCGTCGACGTGGTCCAAGTCATGCTCATCCGGCGGATCCTCCCATGCCAAGAACGGGCATTTAATTTGTGGGAGTTCAATCCGGAACAGCACCAGGCGCTAAGCGGGCTCTTCGATACAACATACGAAGGCACCTGGAGGGTGCTGTTCAAGGGCGCCGAAGCCCCCGCATCTGCAATGGAAGATCGCGGATTCAGCTCGCAGTGTCCAACTGACGAGGTAAGTGATTCAACCCCATTACGGGACACTTGTGATAATTAGATTGACTCTAGTGAGGTTTCATTCTGCCTCTTCCTTTGACAGGAATGGATGGAGAAGGCCAAGCTGCTCATCAGTCCGGCTCCCATGCCAGAAGACCCAGTGGACACCCGCTTAACAGGGCTGCTGGTTCCGGCACCGCACGTGGTGCCGGAGAAGAAGGCCAAGAAGGTGGCCCCGGGGACTCGAAAGAGTTCCCATAATCAGGCATCTGACGACGACGAGGACTCTTCCCCTGAAGACGAGGAGGAGGAGTATTCTCTCCCGGAGGAGGGAGAGAAGAAGAGGAAGGCTTCCCCAATTGGGGAGGCCGAAGGGTCCAAGAGGGGGAGAACTATCCCCCCGGACAGTTTCGCCAACATCAGCGTTGGCGAGGATGAGTGGCCTCCAAGGGCCAGGCGTCCGGCAGGATCGTAAGTATCCGGATCATTTATATGCCGTACCTTTCATGTCACGTAGTATCCTTCTAACGCCGCATTTTGTCCATAGTCCGGCCGGTGACGATCTTCCCGACTCATCGAGCGGGTCGTTGGCCTCGTCGGATGTGAATTCCATCCCGACTGCCTCTACCCCACGCGTCGACGAGGACGCCGAGGTGGGATCCCAGAGAGGGACCCATCAGGAGGAGGCTCCGGAGGCGCCGTCAGGCAGCCTCCCAGACTTTGTGCCGGACTCTACATCGGAACCCGCAGTGGTTCCAGAGTCCGGCAAGCGGCCCCTTCGAAAGAAGGGCAAGACCGTGACGCCGGCGGCCTCCGTCCAACCGGAGGCGCCGGATAACCTGTTGGAGGCGCTTAAAGGCGCTTCCATCGAGGAAGAACACCGCACTATCATGATTGCGGTGATTGAGAAGGTTCAGCTCGCCAAGAGCGGGCTGACCGAAGCCTGCAGCAGCCTTCTAACAGGCTTTGAGGTAAGAAGTTAAAATTATGTAATGTAATACCGCATAGACAGTAGCCCCTGATGCTTAGTTCGGTGTTCGGAAAGAAAAGCCGGACTAAGGATCTAACAAGATATACGTAGAGTTGCCTAAAATATGTCAATATGGGTTTGCAGGCTGCGCTGCTGACCTCTGCCGCACTGACGGCGGAGGTTGACGTGCTGAAGAAGGATCTCGAGCGGTCCGAGCACGAGCTTGGCCATGCAAAGAAGCAGCTCGAGGAAAAAGAAGGTGAGTAACACCTCTTTGAATAAGTACCTTACAGAAAAGGATTTTGGTTGCAAATAAAATTAACAAGGATAATATGTGTATTGCAGGGGCCACTAATGAGGTGGCAGCCCTGAAGGAGGCTGTGTCCGTGGCCGAACGCAGTGCGGCCGCGGAACGGGCCGAGCGAGAAAAACAAGAGGCAAGGGTGGCGGAAGTTCGGCAAGAGCTCCAGGCTCTCATGGAAAAGCATGAGAGTTTGGAGCGTGACTCCAAGACTCGAGAGTCCGAGCTTGCCTCGGCTCTCAAAAGTGCCAAGTCCGCCAAGGCCGAGGCCTGTAAGGCCCTTCAGGAGGTTGAAGATATAAAGAAGATAGCGGCGGGTAAGGCATTTTTCATGCAAAGCAGGCATGTTAATGTGAACTACCTGACACTTACCCGAATTCGGAGCTCTCCAGGGGCGTTTGTAGATCTGCCGCGTAGTGCGTCTGATGCCGCCGCATTCTATCATGGCGAGGAGGGGAGCTCGACGGAGAAGGTCTTCTGGTCTCAGTACGTTGAGGCCGGCCATCCGGTGCCCCCTAGCGACCAGCTGAAGCAGCTGGTCGAACTCCACAAGGTAGCTGAGGAGGCCATGAAGGGCCTCATAGTCCAGCTGTGGCCTGGACAGGCCATGCCTGGGAGCTACTTTGGCCTAGTGCGGCGGCTGGTGGATGCATGCCCCAGGCTGGATGTAGTCAAGCGCTCCGCCTGTATTGAAGGCGCTCGTTGGGCCCTTGCCCGCATAAAGGTGCAATGGGGCAAATTGGATGCGGAGAAGCTTCTCACGGACCCACCGCCGCTGGGCAAGGAGTATCGCACACCGGAGAAGTATTATAAAATTGTCCTGAAGGGAGCCTGTGATATTGCAGATGAGTGCTCCCGAAATGTAATTTTTGAGTGAACTCGCTGTATATTTATCCTTTGCGCTGGAAACTTCGTTCATATGCGCCATGAGCAACGCTTGTTTAATTTAAAATATTACCTTCTATGCGGCCGTTTATAAAATCTGAGAGATGGCAAGTCGTTGGCTTCAGCCCCCAAGCCACAAGTGCTGGGGTGTTCGGGATAAACTTGAGCACTCTTGTTCCCATTTTTGGGTCCATCTAGGGAGGCGCTCAACCCGACGAACAAGGCAACCGGACTTATAATGCTTGAACACTCTCACTTAGCCATAGAATTCTATAATTTTAAATTTCGGCGAAGCCCCTGGTATTCGGAAGACCGAATCCGGGGCGCTATCCACGCCTTCGTCGGACATTATCCGGAACTTCGCTCGAGGCGGCGTGAGTCTTTAAGGACCCGAAAAAAACCTCTCGAACAGCGACCAGTCTCTCGCCTTATCATGCCAGTCAGTTTTAGCTTTCTCCACTGAGGCGTTAGCCCGGCCCAATCGGGGCGCAATCGCAGTGGTTCTCCCAGTGCCACCTTAGCCGACAGAACGGAACGTAAGGCACCAAAACGTGGGAGCCGGGCAAACCCAACTATTGACCCAAGACATGATTCGGAGCCGATTCATATAATGCTATAAGTTCGGGGTGCCGCACTTGTGAAAGTGTTCGGACTTTATCACACCATAATTTGGGGAATAGAAGCCCCTGGCATATTCGGCCGTACCAAAACATACGGGTGCAAGATGTCATGTAGTGAACATATATGTAAAAGATAATGCAATTGCAATAAAGAGGTGTTGCATTATTTATGAAAGAAAGTCTGATAGTAGATCGGACTGATACAAATAGTGCGGTAAGCAAGGGATTTGGACTAAATAAACATGTCCCCCTCCAGGGATGAGCTGCAGACTTGGTGTATATAATCGAATTTAATGCTCGTAATTGAGACCACCTGAATGTTCGTCGCGGCCTTCTTTAGTCCCTGACTGTTGTATCATGAGTTTGGCAGGTTCGCCGCCGGACAGGGCTTCTGGTTAACAGAGTCCTGTGTACATAAAAGAAGAAGAAAAAATAAAATAAAAAAAGAAAGGAGGCGCACTTGTGAGCCCCTGGTGTGGTCGAGCCGCACTCTGGGTCCATTGTGATCGTGCCCCTTTCCCTAAACCCATGGTATCTCCAAAGCGTAATGGTGTACGCGGAGTGTTATTCTTGCGATTATGCGCGGGCAAGGGTTGGGGCCGCATTGCTACGCGCGCTCTGATTGCGCCAGGTGGTCTTGGTTGGTATTGCTCCGGGCGCGCTTTGCTGTATCCGGCTTTTTAACTGCCGGACTTGAGAATTGCCTTAGAAGGATGCTCTCTACTTCTGCCGCGAGAGCCGCTGTATGCTCCTCCGTTCGGAGGGAGCGTTCCGTATTCCCATTGACCGTGAGACTCCACGAGGGCCTGGCATCTTGAGCTTTAGGTATGCATAATGCGGCACCGCGTTGAATTTTGCAAACGCGGTTCATCCGAGCAGAACGTGATAGCCGCTGCGAAACAGGACTATGTCGAAGATTAACTCTTCGCTTCGAAAATTATCCGGGGATCCGAAGACCACTTCCAGTGTGACTGAGCCTGTACAGTTGGCTTCCACTCCTGGGATGACACCTTTAAAGGTTGTTTTTGTAGGTTTAATCCTTGATGGGTCTATGCCCATTTTGCGCACTGTATCCTGATAAAGCAGGTTCAGGCTACTACCGCCGTCCATCAGGACTCTCGTGAGGTGGAACCCATCGACGATTGGGTCTAAAACCAATGCGGCGAATCCGCCATGGCGTATGCTGGTCGGATGGTCTCTTCGATCGAAAGTGATCGGGCAAGAGGACCATGGGTTGAACTTTGGGGCGACTGGCTCCATCGCATAGATGTCCCGTAGTGCGCGTTTCCTCTCCCTCTTGGGTATATGGGTCGCGTATATCATATTCACCGTCCACACTTGTGGGGGAAAACCCTTCTGTCCTCTATTGTTCGGCGGCTGGGTCTCTTCCTAGTCGTCGCTATTTAGCCCCTTGTCATTGCTTTTGGCAATTAACTTGCCAGCCTGCTTGAACACCCAACAATCTCTATTGGTGTGGTTAGCTGGCTTTTCAGAGGTGCCATGTATCTGGCATAAGCGGTCGAGTATTCGGTCCAGATTGGACGGACCCGGAGTGGTTCTTTTAAATGGCTTCTTCCGCTGACCGGGTTTAGAGCCTCGGAATCCGGCATTGACTGCCGTATCCTCCTTATCGTCGCCGTTAATGCGGCGCTTGTTTTTGTTTCGACGTGACCTGCTGTTGTTGTCCTTAGTATCCGGACTGCCAGAATTTTTATGGAGATTGTTGCTGCGGGCTAGCCAGCTGTCCTCTCCCGCACAAAAGCGGGTCATTAACGATGTGAGGGCTGCCATGGATTTTGGCTTTTCCTGCCCTAGGTGCCGGGCTAGCCATTCATCCCGGATGTTATGTTTGAAGGCTGGAAGGGCCTCTGCATCCGGACAATCGACGATTTGATTTTTCTTCGTCAAGAACCGTGTCCAGAATTGTCTGGCCGATTCGTCTGGCTGCTAAATGATGTGGCTTAGGTCATCGGCGTCTGGTGGTCGCACATATGTGCCTTGGGAGTTATCAAGGAATGCCGCCTCCAGGTCTTCCCAACACCCAATTGACTCTGCGGGCAAGCTGTTAAGCCAATGCCGAGCTGGTCCTTTAAGCTTGAGTGGGAGGTACTTGATGGCGTGTAGATCATCGCCGCGGGCCATATGGATGTGGAGAAGATAGTCTTCGATCCACACCGCGGGGTCTGTTGTGCCATCGTAAGATTCGATGTTCACGGGTTTGAACCCTTCGGGGATCTGATGATCCATTACTTCGTCAGTGAAGCATAACGGGTGTGCGGCGCCCCTGTATTGAGCGATATCGCGACGCAGCTCGAGAGAGCGCTGTCTGCTGTGTTCGGCCCGGCTGGGGTTATTGTATCTGGCACGACGGTATTCGTCGTGGGTCGTAGGGCGCCCATGTGATCCATAGATGGATCTGGATTGCCTTGCTTTGTCCTCCAACATGTCTCGCAAGTCCGGCGCGTTCCCTCTTGGCTTCGTACTTTTGGAGCGATGCCGGGGTATGGTCTTGGCTGGGGGTCTGGATGCCTCTCTGTCATGACCGCGGGGTGGTCGGTCAGCCATATCGTGCGCTGGTGATGGAGGTACGTATGCTTCCTCCTCTAATCGGGGGAGCAGCTTGCGTCTTGGGTAACTTTTGGAGGGACGTTCGAGTTTATACTCTTCGGCCGCGAGGACCTCGGTCCATTGATCGGCCAGCAGGTCCTGATCAGCTTGAAGCTGCTGCTACTTTTTCTTTAGGCTGTTTGCTGTGGCGATAAGCCTGCGCTTGAAGCGCTCTTGTTCGACGGGATCCTCGGGTATGACGAATTCGTCATCGTTGAGGCTTACTTCGTCTTCGGAGGGAGGCATATTGTTATGATCCTCAACCTCTTCGTCTGCCGCCCCCTCATGAGGGCTTGCTTCTGCATCCTCCTGCTGAGTCTTGCTGGAGGGGATTGTCTTCAGCGCTCTCCGGAGTGTTGTTATCTCCTTTGCCGGAATCTCCATTCTTGCTGTGGCGGGATTTAGAGCGGCGCCGCTGACGCCGGCGTTTGGGCTGCTTCTTTAAAGAGTCTGCCTCCGCTGCTTCTTCGCCATCCCCGTCTTTTGGGGTGTCCACCATATATATGTTGTATGACGAGGTGGTCTTCCAGTGCCCTGTAGGCGCTGGTTCCTGTTCGTCTCCGGCATCGTCGTCCATAGCGTCGATGTCTTCGGAGTCGTAGTCTAGCATGTCGGTTAGATCGTCGACAGTGGCTACAAAGTGGGTGGTGGGTGGGCTCTGAATTTCTTCGTCGTCCGTATCCCAACCATCCTGGCCATAATCCGGCCAGGACTCTCCTGATAATGAGAGATGCTTTAGTGAATTCAAGATATCGCCAAAAGGCGAGCATTGGAAGATGTCCGCGGTGGTGAATTCCATAACCGGCGCCCAATCCGGATCAATTGGCAGGGGCGTGGGAGGTTCGGAGTCCGGTGAGGAGTCCGGCGCCTTGGAATCACGAGTTTCAAGGGGGACAAGATTGGTGTTCGGCTCCATCGCCGTGGATGTTGAAGCCCCCAGGGCAGCATCTATCCACCGGCCCTCGATCTGGGCGATCGGCTCCGGGCTAATGGCCGAAGCAGATCCGTGTGCGGCCACCAAGGCACTGTTCGGCGGCAGAGCTAGATCGTGCCCATCATCACAGTGCGGCACGCTCGGCTGTGGCTCGAGTCTGTCGAAGATCAAGTCTCCGCGGACATCGGCCGTGAAGTTTAAGCTTCGAAATCTGACCTGACGGCCAGGGGCCTAGCTTTCGATCTGCTCCAGATGGCCAAGTGAATTGGCCCGCAGGGCGAAGCCGCCGAATACGAAGATCTGTCCGGGGAGAAAAGTCTCACCCTGGACAGCGTTGCTGGTTGAAGATGCCATCAAGCCTATCGGTGACAACACAGAGGAACTCTCAATGAAAGCACCAATGTCGGTGTCAAAACCGGCGGATCTCGGGTAGGGGGTCCCGAACTGTGCGTCTAGGCGGATGGTAACAGGAGACAAGGGACACAATGTTTTTACCCAGGTTCGGGCCCTCTCGATGGAGGTAAAACCCTACGTCCTGCTTGATTAATATTGATGATATGGGTAGTACAAGAGTGGATCTACCACGAGATCAAGGAGGCTAAACCCTAGAAGCTAGCCTATGGTATGATTGTTGTAATGTATGTTGTCCTACGGACTAAAGCCCTCCGGTTTATATAGACACCGGAGAGGGCTAGGGTTACACAGAGTCGGTTACAATGGTAGGAGATCTACATATCCGTATTGCCAAGCTTGCCTTCCACGCCAAGGAAAGTACCATCCGGACACGAGCCGGAGTCTTCAATCTTCTATCTTCGTAGTCTTGGAGTCCGGCGGATAATGATAGTCCGGCTGTCCGGACACCCCCTAGTCCAGGACTCCCTCAGGTAAAAAACCCCAAGTTGGATACTTTTGAGTATTCGGCTCAAAGTGCTACATTCTTGATAAGCATCATCGTTCTAAATTTGCTCCTAAATCTCATGAAGGTTTCCTACTTGGTTATGGCTCAAACTCTCACACTTACCATGTCTACAATAATTTCACCCGAAAGGTTGAAGAGACGGTAGATGTGAAGTTTGATGAATCTAACGGCTCGCTAGTAGAGCAATTGCCAATTGATGTAGGAGACAAAGACCCTTCGGAAGCAATCCAAGACTTGTCTATTGGCAAGATTCGTCCAACGGAGATGAAGGAGAGTACCTCGTCCGTCCAAGTGGAAGCTTCTTCCTCACGACAAGGTGAACCAAGAATTGATACGGAAGCATCCACAAGTGGGACACACCAAGACGAAGAAAACGAGGAAGTACACCAAGATGAACATCAACAACCTCCTTCTCCACCATGACAAGAGAACGACAACGTCAACGACAATGAAGATGGCCAAGAAGAAGAACAAGATGAAGAAGATGTTCCACCAAGATCCAAGCAAAAGCTTTCACGAGTTCGAGCAAGAGTTGCCAGAGACCATCCCGTCGAGCAAATCTACAATGATATCGAAACCGGGAGAATCACTCGCTCTAAAACTCATTTAGCTAACTTTTGTGAACACTATTCATTTATCTCTAGCATGAACCTATGAAGGTTGAAGAAGCATCGGAAGATCCGGATTGGATAAACGCCATGCATGAAGAGATACACAACTTTGAGAGAAATCAAGTTTGGACATTGGTTGAGAAGCCCGACAACAACCACAACATTATCGGTACAAAATGGGTGTTTCGCAACAAGCAAGATGAAGATGGACAAGTAGTTCGCAACAAAGCACGTCTCGTTGCCCAAGGCTACACTCAAGTCGAAGGTATGGACTATGGTGAGACATACGCCCCCGTTGCTAGACTTGAGTCCATTCGCATCTTACTTGCCTATGCGAATCACCATGATATCACCTTGTACAAAATGGACATTAAAAGTGCTTTTCTAAATGGTGAAATAGAGGAGGAAGTTTATGTTAAGCAACATCCCGACTTTGTCAATCCTAAGAAACCTAATCATGTTTACAAACTTCACAAAGCTCTTTATGGTCTTAAACAAGCTCCTAGAGCTTGGTATAAATGCTTAACCAAGTTCCTTATAGAAAAAGGCTTTGAGATTGGAAAGATTGATTCTACTCTTTTCACTAAAAGGGTTAATGGAGAATTATTTGTGTGCAAAATTTATGTCGATGATATTATATTTGGATCAACTAACCCTCATTATAGTGAGAAGTTTGGGAAGTTAATGTCAGAGAAGTTTGAGATGTCTATGATGAGTGAACTCAAGTTCTTTCTTGGTTTGCAAATTAAGCAAACTAAGGAAGGCACCTTTGTCTCTCAAATGAAGTACACCAAGGACTTGTTCAAGAAGTTCAATATGCAAGAATGCAAAGGTATGAGTACACCCATGCCTACTAGTGGACATCTTGACTTGACTAAGGACAATAAACCCGTTGATCAAAAGGTTTATTGCTCTATGATTGGTTCATTGTTATATCTATGTGCTTCACGTCTCGATATTATGCTAAGTGTGCGCATGTGTGCACGATGTCAAGCGGCTCCTAAAGAATGTCATCTTAAGGCCGTGAAAAGGATAGTGAGGTACTTAATTCATACACCAAATTTGGCATTTGGTATCCAAAGAGGGCATCTTTCAATCTTGTTGGCTACTCCGACTCGAACTATGCCAGTGACAAGGTTGATAGAAAGCCCACTTTGGGTACTTGTCAATTTCTTGGTAGATCTCTTGTGTCTTGATCTTCCAAGAAACAAAACTCGGTATCCTTATCCACCGCCGAAGCGGAATACATTGCCGCTGGATCATGTTGTGCTCAATTACTTTGGATGACCCAAACTCTTAAGGATTATGGGATATATGTGAAACATGTTCCATTACTTTGTGACAATGAAAGTGCTATCAATATTGCTCACAATCCTGTGCAACATTCTCAAACTAAGCATATTGAAGTTCGTCATCATTTCATTCGAGATCATGTTGCCAAAGGGGACATTAATCTTAAGCATGTTCGCACTGATAAACAATTAGCGGATATATTCACTAAAACACTTGATGAGAAAGTGTTTTGTAGGTTAAGAGGTGAATTGAACATCATTGATGCTTCAAACTTGGAGTAGGAACTCCATTTGGATACATGCAAGGCATGGGCCTATGACTAATCCTTGATATTTTTCTCATGTTACTATTTAAATGTCTTGGATATATTTGCACCCTTGCATGCTATCTAACCCTTATAGGAACTTGGATGAATCTAAATCTATGAGATTGCAACACACTCACATCTTGAGCAAATCTCTACATCACCAAGTCTCTACACAACGGTGGATGAAGACGAGGAAGCACGCAACCCTTCTAACATATCCTATGACATATTCAGTTTCGAATATTATAATTGTCATTTTGGATACACAAGTGCTCTTCCTTGCAAAACTAACACATGTAGGTCGATGAACTCACACTCCAAGTGGTGCTCCCAATTCTTGCTGAGCTACATCAACTTTGAGCAATCCACACAAGTTCAACTACATGTCCACGATCAACACCACCACCCAAGGTATGTTATTCCATCTTAGAGAAGCTTTACTCTAAGTCATGAGTCAAAGCAACTCAACAAGATGAGAATCCATCAAATGCTTAAATGAAAAATGGTAACCCCATTTTGAGCTTAAACGATGAGTATAACCTATGATCAAGTGAACTCACTTGACTCCTATGTCAATATACTCTAACATAGGTGACTTTCTCGCCGACCAATTCTAGATGAGGTTCTCTCATGTTCTTTTCTGTGCTCTTGCATTTGTCTCATGCATATTTGTTTCCCCTTTCAAAAAAAACTTCATATAGATCTCTATTCCTTTTTGTGTTTAGCAATTCCTTCAGTTAATTCTTTGCAAATCCTTGTGAGATCTTACTTGTCTAGTGAGCTGAGGTGACATGTGTTCTCTCTGTCATGAACTCGGTCACACCGGTCTGATGTGTTCGGTCCAACCGAAATCTTCCGGTGCAACCAAAGCACACAAATTAGTGTCACCGAGTTCACAACAGGAAAAACACCTTGCCACTTATTCCTGAATTCTTTTGTTCCAGCTCCACTCAATGAATCTTGTCCTCTACTAGCATCACTTTAGCCTTACTTCTTTGTTTTGTGCCTCAAGGACCAAACCCATTTGTAACAAAAATCCAAAAGAACCCTTCTTGGAAATTTAGGTCAAAGGGGGAGAGAGAGATCACATCAAAGCTTAATCATATCTATAGGGGGAGAGAATACTCAAGGGAGAGAGAGAGTAATCTTCAAGGACCCCAGGTGCTTGGTGTTCAAGAGGAGAGAAGTCACATGTCTTTAAGAGGGGAAAGACATGTTCATATTTGTTTGTCTTCTTTAGCTCTGTTTCTTTTATTTGAGCTCTGATTTTTTGTTCCCTATCTTCTCCCAGTATCCCATGCTAGATTCAAGGGGAGCAAGACATCTAAGGGAAGGAAATCCTTGAATTCATTGCACATCTTTACCCTTGGGGACATGTCTATATCCAATGGAGTACTTAGTACTCACACTCTACATGTCATCCCAGTCTTGGTACTCTTGTGGTTTCTTTTGTTTGCTCTGGCTAGTAGGTGCATCTGTGTCATCTAACCTTGTTTACGCAGGTTCATTCCATCCTAAGCCAACTCAAGACCACAAGGTAAGTATATGCATCGCAGTCATGTGTATGATGATCTCTTGCTGATGTACATACTGTTTGCAAGAAGGACTCATGAGCATGAAGGTACATTTCCCATATTCACATCTTTTGCTCTGATGCATACAGCCAAGATACATGTAACACATTGCTTACTCTATCATTCTTATGCATTCATATGCTCCTATACTCCATATTTACATGATTGCATACATATAGGGGAAGCCTATGCATGTTACATGTCTTTCCAAAGCTTTACTTGTTATTCTCTATATATATTTATCTAAAGCTTTGATGTATGTTGTCATCAATTACCAAAAAGGGGGAGATTGAAAGCACAAGTGCTCCCTGGGTGATTTTGGTAATTTATGTCAACATATCTCTTGTTGGACTAATACCTTTACGTAGTATGTTTCAGATAAGTTTAACAATGGAGTGGCATGGACTAGAGGATGTGGAACCCCTTCAAGACGCTAAGGACAAAGGATTGGATCAAGCTCAAAGCACAAGACTCTACTTTTTCTATTTTAGTGATCCAAGATCACATTGAGTCTATAGGATAAGCCAATACTATCAAGAGGGGATGAGGTGTTGCTTAATGGCTTGCTTGCTCAAAGTGCTTAGTGGTATGCCCCAAAGCCCTCAACCACTTTATCACATCCACATATGTCCCAAACCAAAAGTCAAACTTGGCCCTACCAAATTTTTCTATCCGGCGCCACCGAGTTCAGTTGACGTAGCCACTGCCACAAACCCTAGTCTTTACGGTCTCACCGATAGGGATCTCGCTCTCACCGAGATGGGATTGTAATCTCTCTGTATGTATCCTTTACCAAGATCAGTTCCACCGACTTTGTGTAATCGGTCCTACCGAGATTACAATGCAAACTCTCTGTTCCTCTTTGTAACGTTTTGGTCTCACCGAGATGAGCGAATCGGTCCCACTGAGTTTGCGTGACCAACTCTCTGGTTAGCTTATTACCAAAATCGGTCCCACCGAGTTTGTGTAATCAGTCTCACCGAGATTACGTTATGCCCTAACCCTAACCATATCGGTCCCACCGAAAATCCTAACGGTCACATTATTTGCTAAATAGGTCCGACCGAGTTTCACGATTCGGTCCCACCAAGTTTGGTAAGTTGTGTGTAACGGTTAGATATTGTGTGGAGGCTATATATACCCCTCCACCCACTCTTCATTCGTGGAGAGAGCCATCAGAACATGCCTACACTTCCAACTTACATTTTCTGAGAAAGAACCACCTACACTTGTGTTGAGGTCAAGATATTCCATTCCTACAATATGAATCTTGATCTCTAGCCTTCCCCAAGTTTCTTTCCACTCAAATCTTCTTTCCATCGAATCCAAATGCTGTGAGAGAGAGAGTTGAGTGTTGGGGAGACTATCATTTGAAGCACAAGAGCAAGGAGTTCATCTTCAATACACCATTTGTTACTTCTTGGAGAGTGGTGTCTCCTAGATTGGCTAGGTGTCACTTGGGAGCCTCCGTCAAGATTGTGGAGTTGAACCAAGGAGTTTGTAAGGGCAAGGAGATCGCCTACTTCATGAAGATCTACCCTAGTGAGGCAAGTCCTTCATGGGCGACGGCCATGGTGGGATAGACAAGGTTGCTTCTTCGTGGACCCTTCGTGAGTAGAGCCCTCCGTGGACTCGCGGAACCGTTACCCTTCGTGGGTTGAAGTCTCCATCAACGTGGATGTACGATAGCACCACCTATCGGAACCACGTCTCAAAAATCTCCGTGTCTCCAAATTGCGTTTTCACACTCCAATCCCATCCCTTTACATTCTTGCAAGTTGCATGCTTTACTTTCTGCTACTCATATAATCTTTGCATGCTTGCTTGTTATGTATTGTGAATTTTAAACTTGTGCCAAAACTCCACTCAAACTTAAGGAAATCAAAAACTGCTACTTTTCTAACTTATTGTCTAATCACCCCCCCTCTAGACACCTCTTCTCGATCCTTTCAGGGAGGTACCAAAGTAATCCAGGAGTGGATCACTGGATAGCGGTCAAGAACATCCTGAAATACCTAAAAAGGACTAAGGATATGTTTCTCGTTTATAGAGGTGACAAAGATCTAGTCGTAAATGGTTACGTCGATGCAAGCTTCGACACTAATACACACGATTCTAAATCTCAAACCGGATACGTGTTTATATTGAATGGTGGAGCTGTCAGTTGGTGCAGTTCTAAACAAAGTGTCGTGGCGGGATCTACGTGTGAAGCGGAGTACATAGCTGCTTCGGAAGCAGCAAATGAAGGAGTCTGGATGAAGGAGTTCATATCCGATCTAGGTGTCATACCTAGTGCATCGGGTCCAATGAAAATCTTTTGTGACAATATGGTGCAATTGCCTTGGCAAAGGAATCCAGATTTCACAAGAGAACCAAGTACATCAAGAGACCCTTCAATTCCATTCGAGATCAAGTCTAGGTGGGAGACATAGAGATTTGCAAGATACATACGGATCTGAATGTTGTAGACCCGTTGATTAAGCCTCTTCCACGAGCAAAACATGATCAGCACCAAGACTCCATGGGTGTTAGAATCATTACTGTGTAATCTAGATTATTGACTCTAGTGCAAGTGGGAGACTGAAGGAAATATGCCCTAGAGGCAATAATAAATTTATTGTTTATTTCCTCATATCATGATAAATGTTTATTATTCATGCTAGAATTGTATTAACCGGAAACATAATACATGTGTGAATACATAGACAAACATAGTGTCACGAGTATGCCTCTACTTGACTAGCTCATTAATCAAAGATGGTTAAGTTTCCTAACCATATACATGAGTTGTCATTTGATGAACGGGATCAAATCATTAGGAGAATGATGTGATTGACTTGACCTATTCCGTTGGCTTAGCACTTGATCGTTTAGTATGTTACTATTGCTTTTCTTCATGACTTATACATGTTCCTATGACTATGAGATTATGCAACTCCTGTTTACCAGGGGAACACTTTGTGTGCTACCAAACGTCACAACATAACTGAGTGATTATAAAGGTGCTCTACAGGTGTCTCCGAAGGTACTTGTTGAGTTGGCATATTTCGAGATTAGGATTTGTCACTCCGATTGTTGGAGAGGTATCTCTGGGCCCACTCGGTAATGCACATCACTATAAGCCTTGCAAGCAATGTGACTAATGAGTTAGTTGCGGGATGATGCATTACATAACGAGTAAAGAGACTTGCCGGTAACGATATTGAACTAGGTATTGAGATACCGACGATCGAATCTCGGGCAAGTAACATACTGATGACAAAGGGAACAACGTATGTTGTTATGCGGTTTGACCGGTAAAGATCTTCGTAGAATATGTGGGAACCAATATGAGCATCCAGGTTCTGCTATTGGTTATTGACCGGAGACGTGTTTCGGTCATGTCTACATAGTTCTCGAACCCGTAGGTTCCGCATGCTTAAAGTTCGGTGACGATCGGTATTATGAGTTTTTGTGTTTTGATGTACCGAAGGTAGTTCAGAGTCTCGGATATGATCACAGACATGATGAGGAGTCTTGAAATGGTCGAGACATAAAGATCGATATATTGGACGACTATGTTCGGACACCGGAAGTGTTTCGGGAGGTTTCGGACATTTACCGGAGTACCGGGGGGTTACTGGAACCGCCCGGGGAGTATATTGGGCCTAATGGGCCTTAGTGGGAGAAGAGGAGGGGCGGCGAGGGCAGCCGCGCGCCCCCTCCCCCTCTAGTCCGAATTGGACAAGGAGGAGGGGGGCGCCCCTCTTTTTCCTTCTCCTCCTCTCTCCCTTCCTTCCCTTCTCCTACTCCTACAAGGAAAGGAGGAGTCCAACTCCCGGCGGGAGTAGGACTCCCCCCTTGGCGCACCCTCCTCCTGGCCGGCCGCCTCCCCCCTCGCTCCTTTATATACGAGGGCAGGAGGGCACCTGTAGACACACAAGTTGATCTGTTGATCTCTCCCAGCCGTGTGCGGTGCCCCCTCCACCATATTCCACCTCTGTCATATCGTAGCGGTGATTAGGCGAAGCCCTACGTCGGTAGCAACATCATCACCGTCATCACGCCGTCGTGCTGACGGAACTCTCCCGTGAAGCTCTACTGGATCGGAGTTCATGCGACATCATCGAGCTGAATGTGTGCTGAAATCGGAGGTGCCGTACGTTCGGCACATGGATCGGTCGGATCGTGAAGACGTACGACTACATCAACCGCATTGTGCTAACACTTCCGCTTTTGTTCTATAAGGGTACGTGGACTCACTCTCCCCGCTCGTTGCTATGCATCACCATGATCTTGCATGTGCGTAGGATTTTTTTTGAAATTACTATGTTCCCTAACAAAACTTGTGTGTTCTAGGGTGCCCCCTGCCCCCGTATATAAAGGAGGGGAGGAGGAGGAGGCTGGCCTAGGGGGACGCGCGCCATGGGGAGTCCAACTAGGATTCCCAATCATAGTTGGAGTCCCCTTCCTTCCAAGAGAGGGAGAAGGAGGGAAGGAGGAAGAGGGGAGAAGGAAAGAGGGGGCGCTGCCCCCCGGTCCAATTCAGACTGGCCATGGGGGGAGGCCTCCGGCCCTCCTCTCCTTTCCACTAAGGCCCATGAAGGCCCATAAACTTCCCGGGGGGGGGTCCGGTAACCCCCGGTAGTCTGAAACTTATCCGAAATGACCCGAACCATTCCGATGTCCGAATGTTGCCTTCCAATATATGAATCTTTATGTCTCGGCCATTTAGAGACTCCTCGTGATGTCCGTGATCTTATCCGGGACTCCGAACAAACTCCGGTCATCAAATCACATAACTCATAATACAAATCGTCATCGAACGTTAAGCGTGCGGACCCTACGGGTTCAAGAACTATGTATACATGACGGAGACACGTCTCCGGTCAATAACCAATAGCAGAACCTGGATGCTCATATTGGCTCCTACATGTTCTATGAAGATATTTATCAGTCAAATCGCATAACATACGTTGTTCCCTTTGTCATCGGTATGTTGCTTGCCCGAGATTCGATCGTTGGTTTCATACCTGGTTCAATCTCGTTACTGGAAAGTCTCTTTACTAGTCCTGTAATGCATCATCCCGCAACTAAATCATTAGTCACATTTCTTGCAAGGGTTATAGTGATGTGCATTACCGAGAGGGCCCAGAGATACCTCTCCGATACACGGAGTGACAAATCCTAATCTTGATCTATGCCAACTCAACAAACACCATCGGAGACACCTGTAGAGCATCTTTATAATCACCCGGCTACGTTGTGACGTTTGATAGCACACAAGGTGTTCCTCCGGTATTCAGGAGTTGCATAATCTCATAGTTAGAGGAACATGTATAAGTCATGATGAAAGCAATAGCAATAAAACTAAACGATCATTTATGCAAACTAACGGATGGGTCTTGTCCATCACATCATTCTCTAATGATGTGATCCTGTTCATCAAATGACAACACATGTCTATGGCTAGGAAACTTAACCATCTTTGATTAACGAGCTAGTCAAGTAGAGGCATACTAGGGACACTCTGTTTGTCTATGTATTCACACATGTAGTAAGTTTGCGGTTAATACAATTCTAGCATGAATAATAAACATTTATCATGATATAAGGAAATATAAATAACAACTTTATTATTGCCTCTAGGGCATAGTTCCTTCAATCTCCCACTTGCACTAGAGCCAATAATCTAGACTACATAGTAATGATTCTAACACCCATGGAGTCCTAGTGCTGATCATGTTTTGCTCATGAGAGATGCTTAGTCAACGGGTCTGCAATATTCAGATCCGTATGTATTTTGCAAATTTCTATGTCTCCCTCCTTGACTTGATCACGGATGGAATTGAAGTCTCTTGATGTGTTTGGTTCTATTGTGAAATTGGATTCGTTCGCCAAGGCTATTGCTCCAGTATTGTCACAAAAGATTTTCTTTGGACCCGATGCACAAGGTATGACACCTAGATTGGATGTGAACTCCTTCATCCAGACTCCTTCATTTGCTGCTTCTGAAGCAGCTATGTGCTCCACTTCACACGTAGATCCCGCCACGGCGCTTTGCTTGGAACTACACCAACTGAAAACTCTGCCATTCAATATAAATATGTATCCGGTTTGTGACTTAGAGTCATCCGGATCAGTGTCAAAGCTTGCATCAACGAGCTCTTTGTCACCTACATAAACGAGAAAACATATACTTAGTCCTTTTCAGGTAACTAAGGATAACTTTGACCGCTGTCCAGTGATCCACCACTTGTAGAACGACATGCTAAACAAATGGTTTTTAACCCCTTTCCGCGATGGCATTTGGAACCGTCACCAAGTGAGTGTGGGCGATAGGGGGGTCCTTCTCACACGACCCAGAAATCGTCGGGGATAGGCTCTCCTGGGACCCAGGCTGGAGCCGTGTGCGAACGGGCGAGGCATCGAAACCCAATCATTTCCGTAGGTATGTACATCCCACACGGTAATCCGAGAAAATCATTTCCGTAGGTATGTACATCCCACATGGTGAATCCCAGAAAATCATTTCCGTAGGTATGTACATCCCACATGGTGAATCCCAGAAAATCATTTCCGTAGGTATGTACATCTCACACGGTGAATCCTAGAAAAACATTTCCGTTCGTACGTACATCCCACATGGTTCTTTGTGTGGAAACGTTTGTGCAAGGTGGCCTAACACAAATAGTTTGCTGCCGGAAGCCGTGTGTGATTGTTAGTTGATCGAACATGCCTACTTTCTAGAAATCGTGCGGGTTGTTTGAGTTTATTTCCCATGGTGATGTCTGAGTAAGTGCTTGCAATAGAAAACCCCAATAAGCAGGGTAATTAGCCTATTATTGATAATCCATGTACTAATCAAACTGATATTTCTTATAAAACACGCCAGATATTTCATATCTGTATAGAAGCAACCAGGATTTCATAATCGAATTACATCAGATAGCTGTGGCACTCAGTTAAGCCATTACACAACAGCACCAAGTTTCATATGCAGCATCAAAAACCTTTGGAAAGTAGCATCATACACGGTAAATAGACAGATGAATCTCATCTGGGAAACTGCAGAAGCGGAAGGCGAATATTGAGCCTTCAGTGATGTTGAATGTCCTTGCAACTTTAGGCCAGCGGCTATGGATAATTGCCCGCCCAACCTTCGTCCTCTTCAGCAAGACTTCAATATTGTACCGTGGGTGTTGAATGAATACCTTCCTCGCCTATTGACAATGCAGGTGGTTTGAGAGGCAACCATCGATGAACTGCTTTGAAAAGTACTAAAAACAAAGCTATGCATAAATCACTGTTGTAAAGTTTGAAATGGCGCAAGGGGTAGAAAAAGGGTAAAAGAGTTGGTACCATCCTATAGTTGACTGATGTCTTCTTCATTGTGCAAACGAAGATCTTGCTGTTATTCATCGCAAGTTTCTTCATCCTAACAATCTTTCTGAGTTTCTTGATGTGACTGATATTCATGGACATCTCATTTCCCCATATGCAAAATGGGTCGAACAATGGGTATAAGCCTCTGTAGCAGGACCTACATGTGCAAGACCAAGTTGTAAGAAACCTAAATATTAGAATGATTCCTGCAACTGCACAATAATGTGCTATTAGCCAAAGGACCCTCCTTGAACAAACCTCGATGGTAAACCGCAGTGTCTCCCATTGTTTCCCTGCAACACACATAAGGAAGATCTTTGATCAGGTTAACTGAGAGTTGCCATACTATCAGTAGAATATGTATTGAGTACAACCAAATTCGATTGGTGTCACATGCATAACAATACAAAATTGTACCCACAACAAATGAAAATCAAATTGCAGAACTGAACCAAACAGTTAAATGGACAGCAGGCCAAATGAACCAAAATAGTTAACTGAGCACGACATTGCAGAACAGAAACATGTACTAGAAGATAGGACAGTTAACAAAACAAAGAATGCTTGAGAACAGTACTACGAAATGTAGCAATTGTTTGACCAAAGTGTTAATTGAACATTACATTTCAGAGGACCAAACTGTTAACTAAACATTAGATTGCATATTAACATTACAGAGGACAAATCACTAGAAGGCACTGGCGGTGGCCTCGAGAAAACATCACGAACTGTATTTTAAAGTAGACAACCGCGTGGCAGTGTCGACGGTGGCCTCGAAGATGAGGTGCTCCTCCAAGATCTGGTGGTCGACACGCATGGCAGCCATAGCGACCTCGTTGGCGTGTGCGAGCGAATGCTACGGAGCTCCATGTTATACGCGTGCAAAATGGCTGTGGGCGGCGCTTAATTGAAGGCGGGGGGTAGTGATTTCGGTGGAAGGTGTCGCTCCGTCGGCCCGGGCATGTGGGATGGGAAAGGAGGAGGATGGTGTGGGTGGGTTGTGGGTTACCTGACCATATCGACGAGGCCACACAGCAAGAAGAAGGTTCGGCAACGAGGAGGCCGCGCAGCAAGAAGAAGGGTCGCCGACGAGGAGGCGGCGCTGCAAGAAGAAGGGTCGCCGGCGAGGAGGTGGCGCTGCAAGAAGAATGGTAGCCGGCAAGGAGCCGACGCTGCAAGAAGTAGGGTCGCCGGCGAGGATGGTGAGCTGCCAGTAAGCAGAAGTGAAGGTTTGAACTTGGAAAGCAAGGAGGAACAGTGGAAATGTGGCTTTTGGTAGGAGGGAGGGGGCATGGAGATAGATATTTCCGCGGTGGCAAATTTTTTTCGCTCGGTGCTGCGAGAAACTGGCGCGCAAGTGTGGTTCAAGCGGGGGCGGTGGACTGTAGACGACGAAGCTTCCTGCGTAAGCCAAACAAGACGGTGTGCCAAGATATTTTATATCGCATCCCACACGATTCTTTCTAGTAAACTATTTGTGGTATACCTGATTTTTTCATTATGTTTTGAAAGACAAAATGGTGTTACGGAGGGAAAGATGGTGTTTGAATTGCTAGAACATTTACGTACAGTGAACATGCAACTAGTACATGAGTGTCGTGTTTAAATTTGGAATTATTCTGGGTTCGTTTGGCATTTTTATGCACTAATTGAGTTTTTGGGCATTTAATGTGCATAATTCAAATTTGAACTACAAGCACATGCTCCAATGCACCAAAGTTTGTTGAAAAATCACATGTGTGTCTTTGGGTGAATTTATAGGTCCCATGCAAGAAATGGAATGAAATTCAAACATCTGGGCGTCGTGGCTCGGCCGGAATGATTGAGAAACCTGATATTTTAATTCCTGTAAATCCAAAACATGGCTGAAAATCATGAAACTTGGCATGGTGTCATGACATGGCACCAACATGTTTGAGTAACTTTTTTGGCCGAATTGGGACAAGCTTTGGTATAAGCTTGATGCAAACCAGAGCTTCCCTCAAGAAGGCTCTTGGTTCCGAGAGGGAACATGTGACCTCCATGTGCGAAACGACATACGTACACTGCCTTGTCCCGCCTTAATTTTTTTACACTGGCAGATTAGCCCAAATAGAAGTATCGTGCTAAACTTTGGAATTATTCCGGGTTCGTTGGCCTTTTTTATACATTAATTGAGTTTTAGGGCATTTAATGTGCACAATTCAAATTTGACCTACAAGCACATGCTCCAGTGCACCAAAGTTGGTTGAAAAATCACATGTGTGTCTTTGGCTGAATTTATAGGTCGCATGCAAGAGATGGGAATGAAATTTAAACATCTGGGCATCGTGGCTGGCCAGAAAGATTGAGAAACTTGGTTTTTTAATTCCTGAAAATCCAAAACACGCCTAAAAATTATGAAACCTGGCATTGTGTCATGACATGGCACCAACATGCTGCAGTAAATTTTTTGGCCGAATTGGGACAAGCTTTGGTGTAAGCTACTTGCAAACCGGAGCTTCAGTCAAGAAGGATCGTGGTTCCGAGGGAACGTGTCACCCCCGTGTGCGAAACGAGATACGTATATTGCCTTCTCCAGCCTTAATTTTTTTACACAAGCAGATTAGACCAAATAGAAGTATCGTGCAAAATTTGGGAATTATTCTGGGTTCATTTGGCCTTTTTTATACATTAATTGAGTTTCTGGGCATTTAATGTGCATAATTGAATTTTGAACTACAAGCACAGGCTCCAGTGCACCAAAGTTGTTTGGAAAATCACATGTGTGTCCTTGGGTGAATTTATAGGTCCCATGCAAGAGATGGGAGTGAAATTCAAACATCTGGGCGTCGTGGCTCGCCCAGAAAGATTGAGAAACTTGGTTTTTTAATTCCTGTAAATCCAGAACACGCTTGAAAATCATGAAACTTGGCATGGTGTCATGACATGGCACCAACAGGCTTTGGTAATTTTTTTGGCCGAATTGGGACAAGCTTTGGTGTAAGCTTCTTGCAAACCGGAGCTTCCCTCAAGAAGGCTCATGGTTCTAAGAGGGAACATGTCACCTCCGTGTGCGAAACGAGATATGTATACTGCCTTCTCCTGCCTTAATTTTTTTACACAAGCAGATTAGATCATATAGAAGTATCGTGATAAAATTTGAAATTATTCCGGGTTCGATTGGTCTTTTTTATACATTAATTGAGTTTTTTGCGCACTTAATGTGCATAATTCAAATTTGAACTACAAGCACAGGCTCCAGTGGACCAAAGTTGTTAGAAAAATCACACGTGTGTCCTTGGCTGATTTTCTAGGTCCCATGCAAGAGATGGGAGTGAAATTCAAACATCTAGGCGTCGTGCCTCGGCCGGAAAGATTGATAAACTTGGTTTTTTAATTCCTGTAAATCCAAAACACACCTAAAAATAATGAAACTTGGCATGGTGTCATGACATGGCACCAACATGCTGCGGTAATTTTTTAGGCCGAGTTCGGATAAGCTTTGGTGTAAGCTTCTCGCAAACTGGAGCTTCCCTCAAGAAGGCTCGTGGTTTCGAGAAGGAACTTGCCACCTCCGTGTGCGGAACGACATACGTACACTGCCTTCTCCCGCCTTAGTTTTTTTACACAGGCAGATTAGACTATCACGCTAAATTTTGGAATTATTCCGGGTTCGTTTGGCCTTTTTTATACATTAATTGTGTTTCTGGGCGTTTAATGTGCATAATTAAAATTTGAACTACAAGCATAGGCTCTAGTGCACCAAAGTTGCCTGAAAAACCACATGTGTGTCCTTGGGTGAATTTCTAGGTTCTATGCAAGAGATGGGGATGAAGTTCACACATCTGGACGTCGTGGCTGGGCCGGAAAGTTTAAGAAAATTGGTTTTTTAATTCCTGAAATGCAAAACACGCTTGAAAATCATGAAACTTGGCATCGTGTCATGACATGGCACCAACATGCTGCGGTAATTTTTTTAGCCGAATTGGGACAAGCTTTGGTGTAAGCTTCTTGCAAACCGGAGCTTCAGTCAAAAAGGCTTGTGGTTCCGAGAGGGAACGTGTCACCTCCATGTGCGAAACGACATACGTATACTGCCTTCTCCCGCCTTAATTTTTTTACACAGGCAGATTAGACCAAATAGAAGTATCGTGCAAAATTTTGGAATTATTCCGGGTTTGTTTGGCCTTGTTTGTACATTAATTGAGTTTCTGGGCATTTAATGTGCACAATTCAAATTTGAACTACAAGCAGAGGCTCCAGTGCACCAAAGTTGTTTGAAAAATCACATGTTTGTCCTTGGGTGAATTTATAGGTCCCATGCAAGAGGTGGGAATGAAATTCAAACATCTGGGCGTCGTGGCTCGCCCGGAAAGATTGAGAAACTTGGTTTTTTCATTCCTGTAAATCCAAAACACGCCTGAAAATCATGAAACTTGGCATGGTGTCATGGAACCAACATGCTTCGGTAATTTTTTTGGCCGAATTGGGACAAGCTTTCGTGTAAGCTTCTTGCAAACCGGAGCTTCCCTCAAGAAGGCTCGTGGTTCCGAGAGGAACGTGTCACCTCCGTGTGCGAAATGAGATACGTGTACTGCCTTCTCCCGCCTTAATTTTTTTACACAGGCAGATTAGACCAAATAGAAGTATCGTGCTAAATTTTGAAATAATTCCAGGTTTGTTTGGCCTTTTTATACATTAATTGAGTTTCTGTGCATTTAATGTGCATAATTCAAATTTGAACTACAAGCACAGGCTCCAGTGCACCAGAGTTGTTTGAAAAACCACATGTGTGTCCTTGGGTGAATTTCTCGGTCCTATGCGAGAGATGGGAATGAAATTCAAACATCTGGGAATCGTGGCTCGGCCGGAAAGATGAGAATTTGGTTTTTTAATTCCTGTAAATCCAAAACATGCCTGAAAATCATGAAAGTTGGCATGGTGTCATGACATGGCACCAACATGTTGCGGTAATTTTTTGGCCGAATTGGGACAAGATTTTGTGTAAGCTTCTTGCAAACCAGAGCTTCAGTCAAGAAGGCTCATGGTTCTGAGAGGGAACGTGCCACCTCCGTGTGCGAAACGACATACGTACACTGCCTTCTCCTGCCTTAATTTTTTTACACAGGTAGATTAGACAAAATAGAAGTATCGTGCTAAATTTTGGAATTATTTTGGGTTCGTTTGGCGTTTTTATACATTAATTGAGTTTCTGGGCATTTAATGTGCATAATTCAAATTTGAACTATAAGCACAGGCTCCAGTGCACCAAAGTTGTTTGAAAAACATATGTGTGTCCTTGTGTGAATTTCTAGGTTCTATGCAAGAGATGGGAATGAAATTCAAACATCTGGATGTCGTGGCTCGGCCGGAAAGATTGAGAAACTTGGTTTTCTTAATTACTGTAAATCTAAAACAGACCTAAAAATCATGAAACTAGGCATGGTGTCATGACATGGCACCAACATGATGAGGTAATTTTTTTGGCTGAATTTGGACAAGCTTTGGTGCAAGCTTCTTGCAAACTGAAGCTTCAGTCAAGAAGGCTCGTGGTTCCGAGAGGGAACATGCTACCTCCGTGTGCGAAACGACATACGTACACTACCTTCTCCCACCTTAATTTTTTTACACAAGCAGATTAGACCAAATAGAAGTATCGTGCTAAATTTTGGAATTGTTCTAGGTTCGTTTGGCCTGTTTTATACATTAATTGAGTTTCTGCGCATTTAATGTGCATAATTCAAATTTGAACTACAAGCACATGCTCCAGTGCACCAAAGTTGTTTGAAAAACCACATGTGTGTCCATGGGTGAATTTCTAGGTCCTATGCAAGAGATGGGAATGAAATTCAAACATCTGGGCTACGTGGCTCGACCGGAAAGATTGAGAAACTTGGGTTTTTAGTTCCTGTAAATCCAAAACATGCCTGAAAATCATAAAACTTGGCATGGTGTCATGACATGGCACCAACAGGCTTTAGTAATTTTTTTGGCCGAATTGGGACAAGCTTTCGTGTAAGCTTCTTGCAAACCGGAGCTTCCCTCAAGAAGGCTCGTGGTTCCAAGAGGAACGTGTCACCTCCGTGTGTGAAACGAGATACGTGTACTGCCTTCTCCCGCCTTAATTTTTTTACAAAGGAAGATTAGACCAAATAGAAGTATCATGCTAAATTTTGAACTAATTCCAGGTTCGTTTGGCCTTTTTTATACAGTAATTGAGTTTTTGCGCATTTAATGTGCATAATTCAAATTCGAACTACAAGCACAGGCTCCAGTGCACCAAAGTTGTTTGAAAAACCACATGTGTGTCCTTGGGTGAATTTCTAGGTCTTATGCAAGAGATGGGAATCAAATTCAAACATCTGGGTGTCGTGGCTCGGCCGGAAAAATTGAGAAACTTGGTTTTTGAATTCCTGTGAATCCAAAACACACCTGAAAATCATGGAAGTTGGCATGGTGTCATGACATGGCACCAACATGTTGCAGTAATTTTTTGGCCGAATTGGGATAAGCTTTTATGTAAGCTTCTTGCAAACTGGAGCTTCAGTCAAGAAGGCTCGTGGTTCCGAGAGGGAACGTGCCACCTTCGTGTGCGAAATGACATACGTACACTGCCTTCTCCCGCCTTAATTTTTTTACACAGGTAGATTAGACCAAATAGAAGTATTGTGCTAAATTTTGGAATTATTTCGGGTTCGTTTGGCCTTTTTACACATTAATTGAGTTTCTGGGCATTTAATGTGCATAATTCAAATTTGAACTATAAGCACATGCTCCAGTGCACCAAAGTTGTTTGAAAAACACATGTGTGTCCTTGGGTGAATTTCTAGGTTTTATGCAAGATATGGGAATGAAATTCAAACATCTGGATGTCGTGGCTCAGCCGGAAAGATTGAGAAACTTGGTTTTTTAATTCCCGTAAATCCAAAACACGCCTGAAAATCATGAAACCTGGTATGGTGTCATGACATGGCACCAACATGATCCGATAATTTTTTTGGCCGAATTGGGACAAGCTTTGGTGCAAGCTTCTTGCAAACCAGAGCTTCAGTCAAGAAGGCTCGTGGTTCCGAGAGGGAACATGCTACCTCCGTGTGCGAAACGACATACGTACACTACCTTCTCCCACCTTAACTTTTTTACACAAGAAGATTAGACCAAATAGAAGTATCGTGCTAAATTTTGGAATTATTCCAGGTTCGTTTGGCCTGTTTTATAAATTAATTGAGTTTCTGCGCATTTAATGTGCATAATTCAAATTTGAACTACAAGCACAGGCTCCAGTGCACCAAAGTTGTTTGAAAAACCACATGTGTGTCCATGGGTGTATTTCTAGGTCCTATGCAAGAGATGGGAATGAAATTCAAACATCTGGGCATCATGGCTCGGCCGGAAAGATTAAAAACTTGGTTTTTTAGTTCCTGTAAATCCAAAACCACAACAAAAAAGAAGACACATCCGTGACATTTTGGGCCGAACGAATTTTTTTTCTGTCATACATATGACACTTCTATGACGATAACTGTGAAAAAACCCGGTATCACCATAGATGTGGTGGGCTCCTACTTCTATGACAAAAAATCATGACAGAAAATGGGCTTTTCATCCTGGGCGGGCCGGAGACGCAGCTGCATGACATTCTTTGGGACGTCCATGACGGAAAAAACCGTGATAGAAGCGAGGGGGAGGAAAATTTCGGGGAGTTGCCGGTTACGGTGGGAGAGTGATGCATGTTTCTCTCGTACAGGTACGCACGTGTGTGCGAGGCGTTGGCTCTAACTGAACCCGAGCGAGGCGTTGGGCTCTAACTGAACCCGAGCGATTGCACTGCAAGCTACGCGTTATTGAACCCGAGCGATTGATCGATGGCTGTTAACTGAACCCGATGGAGCGATTCCTTCGCTACTGCTACTAAGTGAAGCTGATCGATTGGATGAACAGTGAGCGTTGCGGGGGGGGGGGGTGTTTGGATGAATAGTGAGCGGTGGCGTTGCCTCTGGATGAACATGAACCCATGGTGTGGAGGGCTGGATGAACAATAGATGGTGGAGGGGTGGCCATGGAGGGCTGGTTGAGCAGGACCCCGTGGTGTGGAGGGCTGGATGAACAGTACACGGTGGAGGGGTGCCCGTGGAGGGGTGGTTGAACTGTAGCCGGGGGAGTAGCACACGGTGGAGGCTGGATGAACAGGAGCCCACGGAGGCTGGAGGAGGTCCACGGTAGCCCGTGGAGGCTGGAGGAGGTCGACGGTGGAGATGAACAGTATCCCGTGGAGTCCCGTTTTGCGATACGCCACACCCCCCCGTTTCGACCATAGCGCTCCAACACAAGTCCGTTTCGTCCGTTTTGCGGTACGCCACACCCCTCCCGATCAACAGGACCCCCGTTTCGACCGTAGGAGGTCTGCTTTGTCCGTTTTGCGGTACGCCACACCCCTCCCAATCAATAGGACCCCCGTTTCGACCGTAGGAGGTCCGTTTCGTCCGTTTTGCGGTACGCCACACCCCTCCCGATCAACAGGACCCCCGTTTCGACCGTAGGAAGTCCGTTTCCTTCGTTCTGCGGTACGCCAGGCCTCGTTTCCATTGCCTATTCCGTCCAAGCCGGTTGGCTCCCACGCGTTTCGTTGCCTCCCGATGAACACGATGCATTCCGTTACCTCCCCATGAACACGACGCATAGCGTTGCCTCCCCATGAACATGACGCATTCCGTTGCCTCCCCTTCAACACGAGCCCTTGCCGTATGTATGCGCGACTAGGCGTTCGAGACCCCGCCCGTATGTACACATACGTGGTCGTATTTTCTTTCTTGCACCCTGGCCGCTGTACGTACGTGTACATGCTACGTGCGCGCCTCTACTACGACACGTGCGCGCCTCTACAATGACCAGTATGTACGTACACGTTCGCGACCAGAATGACAACGCTACGTACGCTTCGACTAGGTGGGTCCCGACTATCGGGCACTTCCTTGCGTGCAAAGATGTAGCTGGTGGGTCCTAGCAGTCAGGGGGGCGAATCATTTTTTTTGCCAGGACGCACTTCCTTGCGTGCGAAGATGTAGCTGGAGGGTCCCTGCAGTCATGGGGCGAATCATTTTTTTTGCCCGGACGCACTTCCTTGCGTGCGAAGGTGTAGCTGCTGGGTCCCAGCAGTAAGGGGGGCGAATCGTCTTTTTTGCCCGGACGCACTTCCTTGCGTGCGAAGGTGTAGCTGCTGGGTCCCAGCAGTCATGGGGGCGAATCATTTTTTTTTGCCCGGACGCACTTCCTTGCGTGCGAAGGTGTAGCTGGTGGGTCCCAGCAGTCGGGTGGCAAATCGTTTTTTTCGGATGCACTTCCTTGCGTGCGAAGATGTAGCTGGTGGGTCCCAGCAGTCAGGGGGCGAATTGTTTTTTTTTTCGGACGCACTTCCTTGCGTGCGAAGATGTAGCTCGTGGGTCCCAGCATTCAGGGGGCGAATCATTTTCTTCACAAAATACGGTGGCCCATCCGGTGGATCCCCGCTGTCAGGTGGAGGAATAATTATTTTGCGCGTAATAAGGAGGCACTTCCTTGCGGCTACCGTGGACCCACCTGTCAGCCTCTCCACGTACAGTCCATGTCCGATGGAAGTCGTTCCTTGACCACGTTGACCATGCCGCGCCGAGAGCACCACGGCAGTGGACGACGGCGAGGCCTAGGAAGGGGACGATGCGGAGCCGGGGAAGACGCGGCAGTGGATGCGCACGCGGAGAGGAGTACGAGGGTTCACGGGTTCAGCTGCGCTGCCATCACTGCTGAATAACAGGGGGTGTGGGTCAGTGGGTGAGTGGAGGGATGGCCTGGCCAGCGGTGGGAGTAGTAGGGGGCGGTGAGGCCTCCGGGGCAGCACAGCCGGCCACGGGAGGCAGGAGCAGGCGGCACGACCGGCGCTGCTTTGGGCGGCTGGAGCAAGAAGACCAGAGTTTGAAGAAGCACGACGGCCGTTGGATGGACATCGTACGATCACTGCAGCTAGAATCGTTTATATTGACTAAGTTGACAAAGCCCTTGGTACGTCAACTTAGTAGGCCCACAGGTCAGCTTACGAAACGGTGCGCCCCAGATGTCAGGGGGATGAATCATTTTTTGGGCGGGTGAAGCTAGAATATCCGAGATCGAAGAAGAAGCACGGCATCAGTTGGATGGACATCCAACGGCCACTGCTGCTAGAACCGTGTGTTCACTATAAGTTGACAAAGCCTTGCATACCCGTCAACTCTGTTTTTTAGGGGACGCGTTAACTTAGTAAGGCCAGAAGTGTGTGGCAGCGAACTTATAGCCCATTTGAGATTTGTAAGAATGTGTAGCCCATTTTTGAATTCTAATGGAATTTACTACAGCCCATTTACAGTTTGTTAAAAGTACAACCCATTTCAACTAACCGTTCAAAACAGAATTCAATAAATTTTCCCACATTTTGATGGGATCCGAATATTTTTATCCCAAAATTTTAGTCACGTTAAATACAATTTCAATATCTGGGGTAAACATCGAAAAACTCTG
Source organism: Triticum timopheevii (assembly GCA_963921465.1). Taxonomy (NCBI): domain Eukaryota; kingdom Viridiplantae; phylum Streptophyta; class Magnoliopsida; order Poales; family Poaceae; genus Triticum; species Triticum timopheevii. The sequence continues at coordinate 186,701,526 of OY997272.1, read as the reverse complement.
CAGTGCTCACACCTCAAAAATACAAATACTGCTCGAGCTGCTTGGTCCCAGCTGTCGGCCGCTTCTTGTGCAATTCTCTCGTTTATTGACTACTCCCTCCTTTCCGGTTTATAATGCTCAATTCAGAAATCTCACCAATCAAGGTAGATGGCGAGTGGTGGAATACTTTTTCTAGTTTTGCAAAAGCACCTAATTAATGCTCTTGTTATCCTCAAAAAATTATGTTTATCAATGCATTAATTGCAATGCATGCATGCATAAAGTACATGCATTGGTCAATTTTCTCTTAATACTCGCATGCAATGATTTAATGCACCTTGGAATCTGAACATGTGATGGAAAACAACCAAATTGAGCCTTATAAAATGGAAAAACTAAAATTTTGAGATAAGCCCTATAAACCGGAAAGGTGGGAGTACATAGGTAGACAATGGTGTTGGACCGTGATGTCAGGAAACCAGGAGGAAGCAAAATAAATTATAGTTATACATATATATATATATATATATATATATATATATATATATATATAATAAGGAGGCACTTGCATACGTGAGGCTATGGACCTGGTGGGTCCCCATTGTCATCCTATCCAAGTAAAGTGATCTCCTCGCCCGCGCGCGCTTTCCGCCCGAAACAGTCAGCGCCGGCCGCCCCGCTTCCCGGTGCAGGCGATTGCTCCGCCTTCAAATGACACAAGTGCATCCGTCCGTCCATCTGCCGCACACATTAATGATACGTGGTTGCCAAGGCAGCTACTCCAGCGTCACACGTCCGTCCCTCCGCTCGCCCACCATTGCTATATAAACTGCTGCGCCAGCCATAGCCACAGTCATCCGCATCCGTTGCCTTTCTCCTGTCCACACCACTACTGCCCACCATGGCTTCCTCGCGCTCCAATGCTCTTTGGGACAGGCGGACGACGGACCACAAGGAGATAGCAGCCATTGGTGCCGACCGGCTGGCCGGCAGGCAGCTGGAGGACGACGACGTCCCAATGGAGAACATGGTAGTCGACGATCCGGCGCAAACCCCCTCCTCCGCGCCATCCTCGCTGGTGCATTGCACCATGACCATCGGCGAGGCCCGTGCCCAATATATGGACAGGGTGAGGCAGATGCGTGAGGAGCAGTTCCGGGAGGCGCAGGCCGCCGCCGCCTACAACCACCATCTCCTCCAGGAGCACCTGCAGGCGGAGGAGAAGATCGCCGCGGAGCGGGAGGAGCATGATGCACTGCTCGACTCGTACCGCTCCGCCCATAAGGGCCGCCTCGGGCGTTGGCGGTACCGCATGCGGGTGGCGGAGGCTGCGGCCGCCTACAAAGAGGCTAGAAAAGAGGGCGATGAAGCGGGCGAGGTGCTGTTTGGCGAGACCGAGGATGAGGCAGAGGACAATGCCGGCTCCGACGAGTCCCCGCTCCGCTGGCATCGACAACGCCCTGCTCCGCCGATGCCCCGCGGCGCCAAGAACGAGGTAGAGGACACCACCGGCGCCGCCGAGGCCCCGCGGCGCCAACAACGAGGCAGAGGACACCGCCGGCTCCACCGAGGCCCCGCCCTGCCAACAACGAGGCAGAGGCACATCGCCGGCTCAGCCGAGGCCCCACCGTGCCGGCAACGTGGGGTAGGATTTCCACCGCTCCGCTGAGGCGCCGCCCGCCGGCAACGAGACAGAGGCATCGCCAGCTCCCGCGAGGCCCCGCCCCGCTGCCAACGAGGCCGCGCCACACAGAAAATGAGGAAGAGTAGAACACGGTAGGTCGCTGCTGCTCAGGTCCAAGTAATGCCACCGCTGCTACCCTCCGGTTGAAGCCAAGCTAGGCGGGTTGACCATTGATGGTCGGTTAGCTTCTTGGCGGCAACGTGGAGTCGGAGGGCTGCGCTAGAGAAGAACGCTGCTTCTACTTAACTGCTGGTGCAGTTGGCTGACTGACACGTGGGCCCAACAGGCCACATGTCAATTACGCAACTTCACCTGCAGTTAAGTCACTGAAGCTTCTGTTCGGCTCAGCAGGACACAGGTGGGTAGCTTCGGTTATTTAATTATACCTCCAGCGCACCCCTTTTTAGTTTTTTTTGAAAAGGAGGATGACCCCCGACCTCTGCATCTGGGAGATGCATGCGGCCACAAACACCCCTTTTCAGTTGAAGAATGTATGAAATGTAATGAAATCCGGCATGTTTATATGAAATCGGACCGTGTATGAATGAATTTATTTTGATTAGTTCGAATTCCTATATCACTGGCATTGGATGAACATGCAAAACAATATGTACTAGCATTATTCCCAGGGTGATCACCACGTTTGCAGCAGTTTCACATGTACTCCCTCCAGTCCTTTCTAGTCTGCATACAAGTTTTGTCTGCAGTCAAAGTATCTCTACTTTGACCAATCTTATACAAGAAAGTATGCACTTTCACAATGTGCGAAGTAAAAAGGAACAGAAGGAGTACAAAGAGTTTGAGCAGCTTTTTAGCGTTTCTGTACATTGCAATCAAACACACAGGCCTGGAAATTCATAGAGAACATTCAAAACAATCGATGATTATGCATCTCGGCGACTCACATGTCAGAGGCAATATTTACTTCACAACTAAAGAATAAAGAAAAAATTGATAGCCGCTGCTGACAGCAAAGGGCGTCCCATTCGAAAATATCAAACGCATATCTTGCTAAAATCAATGAGCAAAATTTGACAAGGTTGTCCCATTCCAAAATATCAAATGCCTACGATTGTGGAATGGGCAGGGTTTGCCATCAGTTCAGACATTGACATGGCAACTCGTGCTAAATAAATCAGCTGTTCTTTTTGTGCAGTTCCACCAAAATCAACCAAATTAGCGCGTAGCTTGTATGATTTCGCCCTTATATGTTGCAACGCCTTGAACTTATGGGCACCTCCTTTCTTGTGGTGGAAATGAATGATTCGATGTATTCATGAACATTTTATGGAGTTCCCGTTGAAATCAAGCTTAGCACCCCTGTTTGCACAAATACAAAAAAGTGATTAGTATAAAGCAAATTGTACTATGAATTGACAGTTTCAACAGGCACAAACACGGTCCATGTAGAGCACACTGTTAGAAAAATGGAACTCACCAGAAAGAATCCTAGAACAACAATGTACTCGCGCATCACAACAAAAAAATGGAGATTTGTCAGTCCTTCAACTACTCCTTCTGATGGGAAGATAGACAGTGCTTATTCATCCTAGCATAATTGGAACTAGTCACTTCAGTACTCCATATTCTTCTTCAGAGGAAGATGATCCTGTTGTGCAAAGTCAAGAGGACTACTAAATGCTAGCATCCATGTTTGCTCGAAAAAAAGGAAAGGAAATATTTAAAACATCACAGATGAAGCACTTCCCAAGGACAATACCACTTTTTCATGACAGTATCTAAACAGTAGCACAACAACAATAGAGATGACAAAGCTCAATCATATGGATGAAATCAGTGGGCGAGTACCAACCTTTGTCAGGAGGATGATTGTGTAGAGCATATAGATGAAGCACTTCTCGGAAACCATCTGTTGCTATCTACGGGGGTGGCCATGCTTACTATATACTCCTCGATTAGTTTAATGTTTCCAACATCTTCTTGTGCAGTTCCACTAAAATATATGGTATCTTCAAAGAAGATCCCTGTTTGCACAAGTAGAGATAATTACGTATGGCATCAAATCAGTGCAAAAACAATTGCTCATTCCAGCCATAGCAATAAATTAAGTTGCAAAACTATATCATTACTTGTGTCATCACAGTTCCAGTGCTTCATTACAGCACCGGGAGTTGATTTTTGTTTTTCTTCCGCTTGTTCTTCCCCGTCATCACTTGGTTCAATAACAGACAAGCTTCACCTTCAATGTAAGATTTGGCATGTCAATTAGGGAGCACATGTATAGTACTAAACTTAATTTTCTGATGAAAGTGGCAAAATACAGGCCAGCAGTTGTGAAATATCCTTATCTTACCTCAATGGGATATTACGGTGCACATACAGATTGGAAGTCTTGTCTCCACTTGTGCAGTTCACAAAAATCAAGCAACATTATCGTACAAGTAGCACAACATATGAAAGCACACTGCAGAATCATGTGAAAGAAGGCTAGTACTGACCTCTCATGACGCGGAATTCAAACAACTCACAAGAAGAAGATCTGAACCAAATTCGCCTTAATGGATAGGAAGTAAGATCTCCTCTTGTGCAGTTCCACTAAGATCAAGCAATCAAGCAACATTGTCGGTGTGACATTTTGGTTGAACTGCACAAAACACTCTTAAAACAAAAGTGTTTTGTGCAGTGCAACAAAAGGTCACAATGGCAACGAGGTGAAGTAGATAATCCTGTTTACACAGAGGTGCAAAGGAAACAATTAGTGGTCAATAACGGTGGATGACACAGAAGCCAACAAAAAGAAGCATCTACCTTATCTAAATGGGAAAGAAAGCAAGACAGTAGCATTCCTCAAACGGTGGCATTGATTAATATTAACATAGAGATTATATTAACAATAAAATTTGTTAAACATGTAATTTGCTTTTAACCGTGGCATTGCATCAATTTTCCAGCGACATTATTAGAGGGTGTTTGTTTACAGGGACATTTTGGTGTAGGGACTAACAAAACTCCGTGTCAATCACATCTAAACCAAACAGGAGGGACTTTTCGGGACTAAAAGTGGGCATTTGGGACTAAAGAAAGAAGACCCCGAGGGAGTCTTTTTGGGACTTTTTCCAACAGTTGCCCCTGCCACGCATCGCACCTTGTTTCTACTAGTTCATTACTAGGGGTAACATGGTCTTTTATCAAGTCATTTAATAACCTCTAGTCCATGTTTAGTCCCTGGAACCAAGCAGGTAGGGACCAGGGAGTTTTTAACCAAATAGGTCCATAGATTAACAACAGCTAATGAGTTGCACGGGACAGTGGACGCACTAGCACCATTTGCATCTACCGATGTACTGTGGTCATGCACAGTCTGTTGCAACAAAGAACAAACAACCAAGGAGCATATTTGTGTTGGTCCCAGTTTTGTTATCTTTAGACACATTTCCCTATGTGAGCGCAGCAAATCTAGTCCTGCTCAAACTCTACAGCCTTGTCCCTTCCTTTCCTTTTTGAACTAGTACTTTCGCCCCTTCCTTTCGTCTTTGAACCACGTCCTAGATTTATGCGATACAACTTTCCCCACTACTTTCCCCCATTCCTTTCCTCTTTGAACCACGTCCTAGATTCATGCTATTCAACTTTCCCCCTTCATTTCCTCTTTGAACCACGTCCTAGATTCATGCTATATACAACTTTTCCCACTACTTTCCCCCACTCCTTTCCTCTTTGAACCACGTCCTAGATTCATGGTATACATGCAGCTAGAGCAATGCATGTGGAGTAAGTAAAATATACCTTAAGGTTCTTGGGGCGTGGTTCTGTGGGCGACGGGACGGCGGCGAAGAAGAAGGGTCGGAGGCCCTCCCGCGCCGCCGCTGGGTGGAAAGTGAACAACAGCGCCAGTAGTGGATTCCCTCCCTCGCCGACGGCAACAGCGTTAAGCCTCCTTCCCTTCCCGGTGGACGGATCCTGCCTTCTCTTTGAGCAGCAGTGAGGGGAGAGAGAGGCCAATGAAGTCTTGTTTAGATCTGGAGAGGGCGAGAGAGTGTGAAGAGAGTAACTACAAGCGCTGAGGATCCAACGGGAGAGGGCGAGAGAGTGTGAAGAGAGCAACTACAAGCGCTGAGGCTCCAGCGTGTATATTTATACTGGAGAGAGAGTGTGAAGCGTGCAAACCCTAGAAAACATTTTGACCAGTCAAAGAAACCTCCTGGCAAAAATTATGCTCAAGTCTAGTTATCGAACCCGAGACCTCAAGTTTGATGAGCGAATAGGCTAACCAGCTACACAACCCTCCCGTTATGTTCAACGAGAGTAAAATAATCTTTTATACATTCCTGCATTTGTGTGACAGGCATGCCGTGTTTTTTTTTGTGTGTGTGTGGGAGTCATTAGGATTTCAGTCATAATCGTGTCATGTGGCTTTGGTGGTAAGACTATCCACAGTGGTGCCAAAATAATGCAGTCTTAGTCACCTTACCTCTCTCCACGTAGTACGTTGGGTCCCACCAGTTAGAGGGTGAAACAAACAAATTAATAAGAAAAATTAAAAGCGCCAGCGGTGTATCTTACTACCTCACACATCTCACTACTGCTCGGGAACACTGTCCAATTGATCCCTCTGTTCGATCACGTACTATTTTAAGTGAATCCTTATTATAACATGCACACAAATTTTGGGCACTTGTATTCGACTTAAGTCAGTGTGCCACCGTATCTCGTATACTTACTACTCCCTCCGTCTAGGTGTAATAACTCACGTTAGAAGGTGCAACGGGACCAAAGTGCATGCGTGTGCGTGTGCGTATTTAACAGCATGTGTGTGTTAGAGAGTGCGACAGATCGACCTACTCCTACAGAGATATGGTGTGTAGTGTACGATTTTAGCCGCGAGAGTCGGTGCATCCTCTCGTTTCCGGGCATGTCCGGTAGGGACATGCGGACAACTGCCACGCCCGCTCCTGACCAGCTTGGCCCACCCAAAGCCCCTCCACCACCCACGCGTGCTTCCTGACCGAACGGTCAGCGCCGCTCCAAAGAATCGGTGCCACATTCATGCCCAGGCAGAGCGGACGCGACCTCTCACTCGCGCAAGAGTGATGGTTGCTTCATCCGTCCAACTTACTGCCGGGTCTATGTGATTTGACGGCTCATTGGTCTTTATTACTGAGGTGGTAGGACTGCTGGATGTCCCACACTTTCGGCGAAAGGAGGTAGGAGATTACAATTTTCTCCATTCTTACAGCGGAGGAGTGCAAGAGCAGTGAAAACACGCAGGCTCAGTGATTACATGGCCCACCTCACACTATCACCGTGCGACACCTAACTCTTTACATAGTACTCCCTCCGTTCCTAAATATTACTAGATGAGTCCCCGGTCGTTGCCGCGGAACAGCGGTATATCTCTCTGCGCAAAATTATCGATTTCATAGAACTAAAAAAAATAATCTATAACCGCATGACAAATGTGGTAGTCAAACTAAATAAACTCCCATCATCATTTAGATCATCCCACATAAGGAAAAAGATCAGCCAACTCCTACTGCATAATGGGATTATATTTTTCTTTTTGACATGTTAATGGGACTTAAAAGCTCACTTACATGCGTGCTACTGGTGCATGCTTGCATGCAGACATGTTGATGTGATTTAAAATGCACTCACATGCATGTGCCACGGTATTTCTGCATGCTTGCATGTGGCTTAGTGCTGAGCCTCTCAACGTCTAGATCAGACGGCTATTATGACTGATTTACTTCATCTAACGGCTACGTCAATTTTGATGATGTGGCTCAAGGAGAGGATAGAGAATTCCTAGTAGTGGGGGCTAGCTATTACTAGTAGATAAGTCTTTGTAGAGATTCCACTAGGTGAACTACATACGGAACAAAATGAATGAATCTACACTTAAAATGCATCTATATACATCCGCATGTGGTTAATGGTGAAATCTCTACAAAGACTTATATTTAGGAACGGAGGAAGTACTAGTATAGTACTAGTACGTACTGTAATTTATCAGCGAGATAAATTTGTACAATGCTATGAAGCTTCCAGCTCCAGTCACATGTATCTTGCGTCCAAGGTTGCCCGTTGCAACATTTCATCAAATACAAAGGAGATTAACATGCATGCTATTGCATCTCAATGATTGACAGATCATAGCAAATATGTACTCCTTCCGTTCCAAAATAACTGTCTCAACTTTGTGCAAACTTTAGTACAAAGTTGTACTACTACTAAAGTTGACACTTATTTTGGAACAGAGGCAGCTAAAGAAAAAATGATCCATGCAGTCCCTAGCCCTTGAACCGTGAACCCTGACCAGGCTTCAATTTGCTGGCAACGTTCAAGCTTCCTAATAAATGAAGTTTGCAACCTTTTGACCATTAGATCATTTTGTGCAGTTTCACCAAAATCGAGATGAGCATCCCTGCGGCAAAGAAATTGAAGAAGCGTGATTAGGATAAGATTACTAGGACTAGTTGATGAGACATAAACTCATCACAAATACAGTACGTAGAAGCCAGTAGAGGTATCAGGTATGTGCGGGGCAAAGAAGTAGAGAAATATCCACAGGGAGTGATGTGGGCAGCTGGAGCAGTGGTGCAAGCCGGCTGTAAAGGGAGTTTTACCTGAGGGACGTAGCTCGACCTTGAGGAGGGCGGCGGGAGGCGGCAACTGCCCATGTCGCGGCAGTAAGCAAGGGACGAAGGTAACCTCACCGGCTTTGTGAGAGAGAACAGCGGGGACCCCTGATCGGGACGTGCCGACAGTGGGTTTTCGCCGTCGGTGACGGACACCGTATCTACACTAAGCATCCACCCCTTCCCCAAGCAGACGTGATCTGCCGGGATGTTAGAGATGTGGCCACAGTCATTTTGTGCGAGAGAGTGTGAAGAGAGCAACCCCAGCAAGCAACTATGTAGGCTGGCCCGTCCTGACTATGTATATAGTGGAGCGGTTTCCTTTTCTCTCCATGTGAACCTATCATATTGCATACGTGCCACTGAAGAAAAAAATTATTTATAAATGACGCGGCACCTACTACTCGTTCTCCTATAACCTTGCGTTTGGCATCTCCAAAATATTAACCTTGCGATTGGTTCTTCGCCTCTTCAGGAAGTCGAGCAATAATGGTAGTGCAGTATATATCGTTCTGGCTATATGAGACCGAATGAATTGTTGAACGTCCACCACGTGGGCGAGGGTCGAGGGGCGAGGGAGAGTGCTACTACATACGGAGCAAAATGAGTGAATGTACACTCTTAAATACGTCTATATACATCAGTGTTTGGAGTATGTACTAGTAGTTCATATTGAAATCTACTAAGGACATATATATTCCAAACAATATGATATAATCTCTATAACCAAGGTAGTTGGGACGAGGAGTAAACGGAGGAGTAGTAAATTTTTCTCCTCGTCCTACGAGCCACCGCGCGCATGGGCGAGGGAGGAGCAAGCTTCACCTCATCCTGCGAGCCACCGCGCCCGCGGGCGGGGGAGACGGCGTACTAAGCAAGCTTCTCCTCGTTCTGCAAGTTGACGGGACACATCAAAAGTACTCCAGTGTATAGAGCCTTGCCTCTAAGGTAGGCCCCACATGGTTTGCCTCTTTTTTTAATTTAACATAACGCGTCAAGTCACAATTTGTTTGTTCACCTGTGGTAGACGATCCTCCCTCCACCAAGTGGACAACCAGTACACGTGCCAAATTACCACGTGGGCTGCCTTTTTCGTACAGAAATGAGCTCCACCGTGTACCCGCGCGGGTGTGGTTGGGAAAGAGATGGGAGTACGTGCGCCTTGCATGCAGCTCTTCTCTTCGTGCACGTCCCCCACCTACGTGGGTGTGTGTGAGAGATACAAACCGCGTTCGTGAGTGTTTTTTGTTTTGTGGTGGGGGTGGGGTGGGGTGGGGTGGGGGTTGATTTCGTGAATTATTTGTGGGAATATGTGTCGATGACATCTCAAACAAAATTTTGCATGCAATATGTGTGAAATGGAGGCCTATCCATATCATACATAGAGGGTCGGGCAATCCACGAGAAGAGAGGGAGGGGTCATAGCTATCAATAGAGTCGAAGAGAGGATCAAGTACGGGTGGGTGTGAGATTGATGAAGAGAGCCATCGAAATTGCGTTTGTGTGTGCAAGTCAAAGATATAGGGCGACTGGCCTACCGGAACGTTAGAGGGCACATGTCAAGTTTGTGTGTAGGCAGGGAGACATGACTAGAGCGCTTGATGTATCAGTGTGTGTGGTGGGGGAGGGGGTGGGGGAGGGGTAGGCAGAGGCCTAACTATAGAGGTAGAACGACTCGTATATGTGTTGAGAAGGAGAGACCCAGCTATGTCATGAGGGAGATCGGTCGACATCCATACATAACTGAAGGACGGGAAATATGATGGGACAGAGAGAGAGAGAGGAGAGAGAGAGGGAGGGAGAGAGAGGGAGAGGGGTACAGTGCTGGATGGGTGATGGAGTTGCTTCTCGGAGATGTTGGGAGAGGCCTACTAGACAAACTGAGGGTGGAACTGCAATGTTATCAATAAGAGTGGGGATGTGTTTCTGTGTGTGCCTGTGCGTGATAGATCTGTCGGGTCGCATCCATGGACGATGAAGGGGAACCATGTGTTTCGTAAGCAAACATAACTAGATCGGTAGATCAATTATTGTTTGTCGGAGGAAGGGAGAGACACAACTAATGAGGTAGATCGATCGATGTGTGGGTAAAAACGAGTTATAAGGACCTAGCTGGCTATATGCATAGCGAGAGATCGGTCGGTGTATGTCCATTTGTTAGAGGCAACTAAGGCCCAGTGAGACGGATAGACAGAGAGAATGGAGCTAGGAGGTGGTGCGAGAGGCCCAACTACTAGCTGGATAGGGGAAGGAGTGTGCGGTTGTGAGATCGATTAAAAGAGGGTTGAGAGTTTACACGTGTGTCTGACCATATGAGAGACACAAGGCAAGGACACATAAAGGAGGAGATTGAAGCTGTGTGTGTATGCTGTAGGCAGGCATCGCTGGAGAGGTTTATCAATCGGTGTGTGTCGGAAAGGAGTTGTGGAGACTGTGGGAGAACGACCTAAAGGAAAAAAATGAATGTGCCCGGTGGATAGAATGCCGAGGGAGGGGGAGGGTGAGGAGGGCGTGTGCATGCATGAGAGAAAGTTAGTGGTAGCTACAAAGGCTAGAGGACTGTGTGGGTGTAAGAGACTAACAAAGATCATAATTTGATATGAAAGCGGATTCATATATTTGAATAGGAGATCATAGTGTTTTAAACATTGCATGCATGAATATAGCGGTGATACACGTGCTGTGCACATGTTATACCATAATGTGATAATGCATGGCGTTTGCAACTCACAGCTAAATGCCGAACAATCTAAACCATACTATACATCAAACAATCCCACATTTTATTTGAATTTGTGATAATGTGCGGCGTTTGCAGCTTACAACTAAATATCGAGCAATCTAAACAATACTATATATCGAACATTCTCACATTTTATTTGAATTTGTGGTAATGTGTGGTGTTTGCAACTCACATCTAAATACTTGTAGGCGTAGGGGGCAGTGCACCATACATAAGGTGATAAACACATTATGCATATGAGACATGGTTTAGATTATGAAGATCTAGCTAGAGCTAGAAATGTAATGTGATTTGAAATCAAAATAAATTGGATTCAGAAAATCTAGTTCGAGTTCATATAGTACGCATAGTTCATATGTAACTCGATACTGATCATGTGGTGTGATGTGAAGATAATACACAAAAAATGGTTTAACTTGACAATAATGATGATTGTAGATCTTATTAAAATAGAGAAACGAATTCAAATGCTTTGACTTCACAACAATCATTACTATAGATCTTATTCAAATTTAGTTCATATTGAAGCGGTAGTATATACGTTTGGAATGCACTAAAACGTTCATTTGAGTAGTAGGTTGCATGCATTATACACGTAGCGAAATATTTTAATTGAACATAACATGAATTCAAAGTTTTGAATGACATTTGTAGTGCGCATTGATTTGGTACAGTACACATTAGGCTTGTACAGAAATTTCAACCCGCGCCTTGTTAGCCCGAAATATTTAAGATATATCTTTGTCTCGTTGTGCTCCGACAACTCCCTCCATCTCAACCCGCGCCTTGCTATTCCGAAATTACAACGCGCGCGAAAACTCCCACCCCCTGTGAAATCCCGACAGGCGAAATGCCCGTGGTACCCCTGAACCAAAAGAATCGCCTCAAATCGGTAGGGGGGGGGGTACTTTCATAACTTACCCCACATTTCGGACAAGCGCGTCTCTAAGCCATGGTTCCCCACTACCATCCCATCCGCCCACCCATTCATACACCGAGGCCGCGAAAACCTGTGACGAAACCCCACACCCTGCTCCGTCTGCCACCCAGCCAGAGCTTCTTCCCCGACGACGTTGTCCACAACAACACCTCGACGACCCTCATCCACCGTACCGGATGAGGATCCGTCGTCGATCTCATCGTCCCGTCGGTTCACCCACCCCGTCCTCCACCTCCAAGGAGCTGCCCCGACGTTCCCCTCGTCTTTCGTGCCACCTCCATTCCCACACCGCCGTCTTCACCTGCACCACCGGAAGAGCATCATCATCACCGTTTCCTCGGATGAAGCTGCGGCCTAATGGCGCCACCAAAGAGGTTGTACACTAATCGCCGCATTTTCTTCTTGATTCGATCTCACGGTGCTGCCGGCGCTCGGTCCCGAGCCGACACGACGCGGCTCCATCCACGGCGGCATCGCCGGCCACTTCCTCCATGGCGTCGCTCCCTCGGTGGTGACGTCCACATCAGTAGGAGCTGCTGCTGCTTTAGCTCTCGCTCGCGCTGCTGCTCTGCTCTTGCTCTCGGTCCCCTGCCTGGTCCGCTCTTGCTATTGCTCTTGCTCGCGCTGCTGCTCTCGCTCTTGCTCTTGCTTGCGATGCTGCTTCGATTTGGCTACACTTCAGTCGACTGAATCGACTTTTTGGGTCAGTCGATTTCCAAGGGGTGGGCTCGCCGGGGTGAAGGAAGAACCAGCCGCAGCGGGGAGGGGGGCTCGCCGGAGAGGTACCCCACTATCTATCTTAGGGTTCAGGATGGGGGCGGTGGTCGCCGGCGGTGGCAGGGCGTTGGCGGGGCGGTGGCGTGGGGATCGCCAGAGAAAAAGCTCGGCACGGGGGGGCCTAGAGGGATGGCCTGGGCCGCGGCGGACCGGCAATGGGGAGTGTTTTCTGGGCGGGTGGGGCGGCGCACCACCGGCCGCGGGCGGCGGGGGGCTGCTGTTTGGCCGGTGGTGGCTGGCGGCTCAGGGGGATGGAGGTTAAAGATGAACCGCAGGCCCTTGATTTCATATCCAACGGCTGCAAAATCGAATGACGTGTAGCGTCACCTTGCTAGTGCTTTCAGTTTCGACAGCAAGATTCAGTTTCGACAGCAAGATTCAGTTTCGACAGCAAAATTCAGTTTCGACAGCAAAATTCAGTTTCGACAGTTAAGTTCAGTTTCGACAGTTAAGTTTAGAGATGAGCGGCTGATGTCGGAGTAATGGGCCATGGGTAGGCTAACCCAAGGCCCAGAACCTTTCAAGACATCGGAGTACACTGCGCCCCTCAAGTCCCAGAAGGCGACTCTAGGATAAGCCGAGTCCCAGAAGGCGACTCCAGGATAAGCCGAGTCCCAGAAGGCGACTCCGAGACGGGCCGAGTCCCTGAGGCGACTCTCGTCTCGGCCGAGTCCCGACGCCGACTCCGAAGAAGCTGACTAGGGGGAGTCGGCCCGCAACTCCTAACCGCCGGGTAATTAAAGACAAGCATGGCCAGAGTGCGCCGTACTCGCGGAGATCTCCGCCCGGCGCGGCTCTGTTGCCATGCCAGTCTTGACATCAGCCCCTGGGGCGGGGCCATGTGCCGATGACGCCTTGTCTGTACGGCCCAGAGACGGCAAGGCCCACCAATCAGAGAGAGTACTGAAGACGGTGGGCGCGCCGAGAGTTGGACCCATTGGGAGTCAGCCCCCCGAAGCCGGCCGGCCCCTCCCACGGGCCCCACGCGCCATTAACCAGATGCGACCGGGGAATGGCCACAGCGATCGCCCGCAGGTGGCGGCACTGTTGCCATAACCCCATGACCAAGCCCGCGTCATTAGAAGCACGGCCACAGTAATCCGCCGCCGGCAAGACCCGCCCGCGGCGGATGCGGGCTGACGCCCTCGTACCAGGACAGTCAGCGGGACCCACCAGTCGGCGGGCCCCAGGAGTCGGCGGAGAAGACGGCGCCTGAGAGACAGACGGCTAGGACCCGCACCCAGCCGGTTTTACCATTGTAACCCTGGGAGGAGGGCCTATATAAACCCCCCAGGGCACCCATGCAAAGGGTTAGCTGGCATCCAGTAGCATTAGACAGAACGCGAAGGAGGGAGAGAGCTAGCCTTGCCTTCTCCTTCTTCTAGAAACAGCTCTAGGAGCACCCTTGTATTCACTTTGCCTTAGTGATCATGCGGAGACGCCGCAGAGCAGCAGTAGGGGTGTTATCTCCTCGGAGAGCCCAGAAGCTGGGTAAGATCCGCCGGCGTGCATTTCTTCGCCTCATCCCGTTTCCAGGCACCGGCGATGTTCTACTTGCCCCCACCATGATAAGCCATCCTTTGGCATATGTCGCACCCAACCCCCGACATTTGGCGCCCACCGTGGGGCCTGGTGCACCGTCGTCCGGAGATCTGTTCTGGATGGGAACCCTCGTCCTCCCTGGCGAGCGCAGCCAGCCAGGCTCGCCAGATGGAGTCTGCATCGACGCGCTGCGCGGCACTGAGTCCGCCTGCGCGGTGAGCAGCCCCGCCGAACTTGTCGGCGAGGTTCGACTCTACGACAATCCTGCATCCGACGCAGGCATGGGTGGCCCCGAGAGTCTCCTCGCGGGTCTCCTCGACCAACTCCACGTCACCGGTGAGCCTGCCGTGGACTTGGAGTCTGTAGGCTCCACCGACCCGATGCTGGTCGACTCCAATGCCGTGTCGATTGACACTTTCCCCACCAACGTGGTGGTCTACGACGAGCCGCTTCCTCACAAGGAGAGGGGTGGAAGTGCCATTACGGAAGTGCTCGTCATCAGCCACGATGAGCGCTCTGGTGAAGAAGCTCAGGACCCGCTCGCCGCGGCCCTGCAAGACCAAACGGCGCCCATTCCGGAAGACGCAGACGCCGAGACGCTGGAGACACGCCGCCTTCAGATCATCGAAGGCGCCAAGAGGCTGGCGAGCATGAGGCGCTTGTTAGAAGCCTACCAGCGCGAAATGGATCGTGCCGTGGGCGGCTCGCTGGCCCCGACTGGGCCAAGCCGCCTGGGCGCGGTCCGACAACGCGGCGCAACCGTCGCCGACTTGTTCGGGGCAAAATGCCCCGTATACGCAACCCCTGCCAAGATTATCCGCGCCGTCCAAGCGGCGACTGACGAGCTGAAGAACTTCGAGGGCGAAGAACACCGCATGATGACGGAGCGAGTCCAGCAGCTCCTCGACGCGGTTGCAGCGGAGAACGCGGCCGGCGGCCGTGCGGATGCGCTGCAGCAACCGAATGACGACTTGCCTCCCCGCTGAGATCAAGGTGCGACTTCTCGGACGCCGACTGGCGGAGTCCGCAGAAGGAAAGAAAAGGAGCCGGCTGTCAGTCGCAGTCGGACTCACATCACCATTGAGCACGACCAAGACGGCCGTTCGAGAGCAGTGGAGCGGTGGGACGACTACCTGCCTCCCCCACCAAGAAGAGAACGGCGAGTTTCCCCGCTGTCTGTTGAGCATCCGACTCTCGGTGGCCGCCTTGGCCGCCGAGAGGGAGTCGGAGAGAACGACGCCCGCCATCAGATCGACCGACTCCATCGATCCTTGGCGCTGGAAGAAGGAGACGAGCTAGGTCCGCCTTGCTTTGGACCCCGCATCCGAGACGAGCCCTTCCCCAAAGGGTTCACGCTCCCTCGAGACACACCCAAGTACACCGGCTCTGTGAAGCCGGAAGACTGGCTGATTGATTACTCCACGGCCGTCAGTATAGCGAACGGCAACAAGCGAGTCGCCGTGAAGTACGTTCCGCTCATGCTCCAGGGCACGGCCCGGACATGGTTGAACAGTCTGAAGCCCCGCAGCATCAACACCTGGGTCGACTTCACCGAAGCCTTCATCCGCAACTTCACGAGCACGTACAAGCGACCTCCCAAGCCACGCCAGCTTTCCTTGTGCGTGCAAGGCCCTGATGAGTCGACACGTGACTACCTCATGCGCTGGGGGGAGCTTCGGAACTCCTGCAAGGGCATGCACGAGGTGCAGGCTATCGAGTACTTCACTGCAGGGTGCCGAGAAGGCACCCTCCTCAAGCACATGCTCCTCTGCGACGAGCCAGAAACCCTCGACGAACTGCTGGTCAAAGAAGACAAGTACGCCACAGCCGACTCATCCACGAAGACGGAGATTCAAGTCAATGCAGCTGGCAAGGTGGTCCCTCAGGCACCCAGAACTCCAGCTGGAGACACAAGTCGGTGCCAACAACAGAGCGACAACAAACGCAAGGCCCAACAGTCGGCAGGTTGCAACGGTCGAAGATCAACAGCCGGAGGCGCAGCCCCCGGCCAAACGGCAGAAAGGCGGCAAGTCCAATTGGTGGCCAGCTTTTTCTTATGAGCAGACTCTGGATGGTCCCTGCAAATTCCACAGTGGCGCGAAGCCGTCAAACCATACCACCCGAAAGTGCCATTGGCTCACCAGAATTGCCAAGGGAGACGGCCTCCTTCCCCCTCCGCCTGCTGGGCCGCCGCCTCCGCCGCCACCCCAACAGCCGGCTGCCCGGCCAATCGGCGCAGTACAGGGCGAGTACCCAGAAGAGCATGGAGCTTACGTGGTGTTCACCAGTGTGGCTGATGATCGGCACAGCAGACGGCAACAGCAGCAAGAAGTAAATGCAGTACCAACAAATACTCCAGAGTTCATGCATTGGTCCGAGAAGCCTATCAGTTGGAGCAGAGCGGATCACCCAGAGGTGATGCCGAATCCGGGCTCCTATGCCCTGGTCCTAGGTGCTACCTTGGCCACTGATAGGCGGGCCGCCCGCTTTTCGAGAGTGCTGATAGACGGAGGCAGCAGCATCAACATCCTATACAAAGATACCATGGAGAAGCTAGGAATCAAGGAAAGACAGCTGCAGAGCAGCCGGACTGTGTTCCACGGCATTGTACCCGGCCTTTCCTGCTCACCAATCGGCAAGATCCTGATAGACGTCCTCTTCGGAGACAAAGATCATTTCCGCCGAGAGCCGGTCTGGTTCGAAGTAGTGGACCTTGAAAGCCTGTACCATGCACTGCTTGGCCGACCTGCCTTGGCCAAGTTCATGGCGGTTCCTCACTACGCCTACCTCAAGATGAAGATGCCGAGTTCCAAGGGAATTCTGACCGTAGCCGGCGAGTACAGGAAGTCGTCCGCCTGCGCGACCAAGAGCAGTCGGCTGGCCGAGTCCCTGGTGATCGCAGCTGAGAAGCGGCTCCTTGACCGGGTCGTGGCAATGGCCGGAAAGCAGCCAGAGGTGTCTCCCGACCCCAAGGAGTCGGAAGCTGAGGGCTCGTTCAAGCCAGCCAAAGAGACCAAGAAGATACCCTTGGACCTAGAGCACCCAGAGAGGTACGCTGTCATGGGTACAAACCTTGACAGCAAATAGGAAGGCGAGCTCGTCAATTTCCTCCGTGAGAATCGAGACATCTTTGCATGGTCCCCCAAAGACATGCCAGGTGTACCGACGGAATTCGCCGAGCACAAGCTACATGTCAGGCCGGATGTGAAACCCGTCAGGCAGCCTCTGTGCCGCCTGTCAGAAGAGAAGAGAAGAGTTGTTGGCGAAGAGATAGCCCGGCTTCTTGCAGCCGGCTTCGTCATGGAAGTGTTTTTTCCAGAGTGGCTGGCAAACCCGGTTTTGGTACTGAAGAAAAACAAGCAATGGAGGATGTGCATTGATTACACAAGCCTCAACAAAGCCTGCCCAAAGGATCCGTTTGCCTTGCCAAGAATCGATCAGGTGATAGACTCCACAGCCGGATGCGAGTTGCTGAGTTTCCTAGACGCATATTCCCGGTATCACCAGATCAAGCTGAACCCGGCTGAAAGACTGAAGACCGCCTTCATCACACCATTCGGAGCCTTCTGCTACATGACAATGACGTTCGGCTTGAGGAATGCCGGCGCCACCTTTCAGCGTTGCATGCAGAAGTGCCTCCTCAAGCAACTCGGTAGAAATGCCCACGTCTAAGTGGATGATGTGGTGGTGAAGACGGAAAAGCGTGGGACGCTGCTAGAAGACCTCAAGGAGACCTTTGAAAACTTGCGCCGATTCCAGATCAAGCTCAACCCTGAAAAGTGCGTTTTCGGAGTACCAGCCGGCCAGCTCCTTGGTTTCCTGGTCTCCGAACGCGGCATAGAGTGCAACTCCGTGAAGATCAAGGCCATCGAGAGAATGGAAGTACCCAGCCGACTGTTAGATATGCAGAAGTTCACCGGCTGCTTGGCGTCCATCAGCCGATTCATCAGCCGGCTGGGCGAGAAAGCTCTCCCTTTGTATCAATTGATGAAGGCGGATGAAGCATTTCTCCAGCTGAAAAAGATGTTGACTACTCCCCTCGTGTTGGCGGCTCCGACTCCTAAAGAGCCCATGCTCCTGTACATCGCCGCCACCAGCCGAGTAGTCAGCACAGTCATTGTAGTCGAACGCAAAGAGGAAGGCAAGGCGCTCTCTGTCCAGAGACCAGTATATTACCTGAGCGAGGTACTGTCGACCTCCAAGCAGAACTACCCCCACTACCAGAAGATGTGCTACGGTTTGCATTTTGCTGCCAAGAAGCTGAAGCCTTACTTTCAAGAGCATCCAATCACTGTGGTTTGCACGGCTCCGCTGGCCGAGATCATTGGAAGCCGAGACGCCTCCGGCCAAGTAGCCGAATGGGCCATAGATCTGGCTCCTTACACCATCTATTACCAGCCCCGCACCGCCATCAAGTCGCAAGCGCTGGCCGACTTCCTCGTCGACTGGGCCGAGACCCAGTACCTGCCGCCAGCGCCCGACTCCACCCATTGGCGGATGCATTTCGACGGCTCCAAGATGCGCACCGACCTGGGAGCCGGCGTTGTCCTCACCTCCCCTAAGGGCGACAAGCTCAAGTATGTGCTGCAGATCCACTTCGCCGCCTCCAACAACATCGCCGAATATGAGGCACTCATTCATGGGCTCTGGCTTGCCAAAGAACGCGGCATTCGCCGAATCCTGTGCTACGGCGACTCCGACTTGGTGGTCCACTAGTCATCTGGCGACTAGGACGCCAAAGATGCAAACATGGCGAGCTACCGCTTCCTGGTGCAGCAACTCAGTGGATACTTCGAGGGGTGCGAGTTCCTTCACGTGCCAAGAAACGACAACGATCAAGCAGACGCCTTGGCACGAGTCAGCTCCACCCGCCAAGCAATACCATCCGGCGTCGCTCTTCAGCGCCTCCTTAAGCCGTCTATCAAGCCTTCACCAGAATCAGACTCCATCTTCGTGCCGGCTCCTCCCGGAGAAGTCAGATCCGACTCAAGAGCCGCAGCAGACGGCCCCAAGAAAACCACAGTCGAAGCCAGCCCGGGGACTTCAGAACCCGGCCCAGGGACTGCGCCAGTCGGCCCAGGGACTGCGCCAGTCGGCCTGGGGACTTTTGCCGGTCCAGCAAGCGGCCGCAGACTCCAGCCCGCCGCCTCCCAGCCCAGCCACCCTTGTCCAAGTCGCTGTGGTGGAGGTTGAAGAAATAGCAGCACCCTCATGGGCGCAGCCCATCCTCAAGTTTCTAGTGAACAGAGAGCTGCCGACCGATGAGATCTTGGCTCGGCAAGTGCAACACCGAGTGGCAGCATACACCATAGTCAACAGAGAGCTGGTCAGGCGCAGTGTCACAGGTGTCTACCAGCGATGCGTAGAGCCAGAGCAAGGCCAAGCAATTCTCAGAGACATTCATCAGGGTGAGTGCGGCCACCATGCAGCTTCAAGAGCACTCGTCGACAAAGCCTTTCGGCACGGCTTCTTCTGGCCGACTGCCTTGGAAGAGGCTAAAGAGTTAGTCCAAAAATGCAAAGGGTGCCAGAGGTTCCGCTCCAAGCCACTTCAGCTGGCTTCCGCGCTGAAGACAATACCTATCGCCTGGCCCTTTGCAGTTTGGGCCTGGACATGGCGGGACCATTCAAGACAGCCCGAGGCGGCCTAACTCATCTACTTGTCACGGTGGACAAGTTCACCAAGTGGATAGAAGCAAAGCCCATCAAGAAGTTGAACGGTCCGACTGCAGTGACCTTCGTCGCCGACATCACGGTGCGGTACGGCATACCGCACAACATCATCACCGACAATGGCACAAACTTTGCCAAAGGCACCTTGGCCTGTTTCTGCGCGACGCAGGGCATCCGACTGGACTTAGCGTCCGTTGCCCATCCACAGTCAAACGGGCAGGTGGAGCGAGCAAACGGCCTCATGCTTTCCGGCATCAAGCCTCGACTGGTCGAACCACTCGAGCGTTCGGCCGGCTGTTGGGTTGAGGAGCTACCAGCCGTCCTCTGGAGTCTGCGCATGACTCTAAACAAGTCAACCGGCTTCACGACTTTCTTCCTCGTCTACGGTGCCGAAGCCGTCATCCCGATGGACATAGAGTTCGACTCTCCACGAGTCACCATGTACACCAAAGAGGAAGCTGAAGAAGCACGTCAAGACGGCGTCGACCTGCTGGAAGAGGGCCGGCTGTTAGCACTCAGCCGGTCCGGCATCTACCAGCAGAGTCTGCGCCGATACTACAACCAAAAGGTCAAGCCGAGATCGTTTCAAGAGGGCGATCTTGTGCTCCAGCTGATTCAGCAAACAGACGGCCAGCACAAGTTGTCGGCGCCTTGGGAAGGCCCCTTCATCATCAGCAAAGTGCTAGGGCAATGGCTCCTACTACATAATCGACGCTCAGAAGCCTCGAGCGCGCAAGAGGGACGACTCCGGCAAGGAGTCAGAACGTCCATGGAACACAAATCTTCTCCGAAGATTTTACAGTTAATGCAGTATGTACCACGCTATCCTTTGTGTTAAAGTACCGAGACTTTGGGCCCCCGAGACGAGCTCGAGGACTGCCCTTTTTTGTTATCTATATGATAAGAATTATGCCTCCGAGTATGCTACTCTTTGTTATGCCACTTGGCACCGGGTTTGACTAGTCGGCCCGGGGACTCGCCGTCTTGCGCTATGAAATGCTTCCTGCAGTCGGACAAGTAGTGTGCCGTGCCTAAAGCCGTTTCCTGTTGAAAGCCGCAGCTCGCAGAGCGACTGTTGGTAGGCAGAGTATGAGCAAGAACAAGCGTGCACATGAAAAAAGGGCTAAGGACTCAAAGCGTATGCATAGCCCAAGCCGGCTCCCAGCCTCTCTCTGCGGAGCCGACTCTCGAATAGTCGGCTCTCCGCCTTCTATCCCACTTGTTAAAAAACTCTAAAAAGGCGAAGTACTTGCCTTCCCTAAAGTAGCCAAGCATTTGACTTGCAGCAATCCGCGGAGCGGCTGTCCGTCTGGCAAAGTAGCGACTATGGAAAGGCGGCAAAGGAAAAAGCCAAAAGAGCAATAAGCAAGGAATGATAGAAGGAAAATAGATATTTACATAAGCAAAGGCCTCTGGCCGAGTTCAAAATACACCCCGCGGGTGGAATTGTGCAAATTAACAAGTTCTTCAAAGACTATGAAACAGATAAAGTAAGGACAGGACGGCAGCCTAAGGAGCGGCAGACGGGTTCGGCGGGTCGGCCGAGACGGCGGTGTCAGGCGCTGGGGCGGCCGGCTGGGCAGTCTCGGTTTGGTCGCCTTCGGCGGCAGCCGGCCCAGTCGGATGCGGCTCGTTGCTGGAGGCGCGATCGAGCGAGGCTGGTCGTCCGCTCCGTTTTCTGGCGCCTCCGTCTCGTCCTCGCCCCCCGCCTCGTCTTCTTCCTTAGTGCTGGAGCTGATCACCTCCGCCGAGTCTTCGCCGTAGTCAGGGTTCATCCCGAACCACTCCGGAGGCACCTCCTCACCGTTCGCGGCCCGCTCGGGAACGAAGACGCTGGTGTCGGTGTAGTCGGCGATCGCCGCTGCGCGCTCGATGAGGGCGCCTTCCACAGCCGCCAGTTCTGCCTGGGCCTCTGACCGAAACGCGGCCAGCCGGTCCAGGTCCAGGCCTGGATACCAAGCCTTGACAAATTCCAAGGCCCGGCGCGCTCCAGCCCGGGCCGAGGAACCCTTCCAAGCCTCAAGATGGCCGGCCGCGACCTCCAGCCAGTCGGCAGTTCGACTGGCGGTGCGCAGAGCCGGCGTCCCTGGCCACAGGGCGGAGATCGCCTGGGCCCCGGCGCGTTGAAGCCGGCGCAACAATCGATGAGCTGGCCGCAGACGGGTCTCGATGCTCAGCAGTTGTTCATCGACGGTCAGTGGGGCGTTGGCGACGATCTCCTCTCCATTTGCCCTCCGCGCTTCGCGATCAGCCTCGATGGCTTGATTGACCGCTTGCGAGTGGCTAGGGAAGAAGTCTGCCCAAAACAGAAAGAAGCAGAGATAAAATCAATAGTCGGCCTGACTCTCAGTCGGCAGCTTAAGGAAAGAAAAGAAACTCACCATCTACAATATCCTCGATCTCGTGGAAGCCGGAAGTCAGCATTGCGTCCCTGTCGGTCCAGGAGGAGCGCTCCATCTCGAACTCGGCCAGGAGGGCGGTCTCTTTCCTCTCCGCCTCGTCCTGGGCCGCCTTCGGCAGCCCCTTCTGCTCCGCCAGCTGCTCCTCCAGCAAGTCGCGCTCTTTGGCGAGCTTGCCGCACTCCTCCTCCTTGGCGTGAAGGGCCGTGCTGACTTCGCCCAGCTGTTCCTGAAGAGCGGCATTGGCTTCTGAAAAACAAAGAGAAAGACTTAAGTCGTCAGCAGTAAAGATCGCCGGGAAGATCCGGCCCGACTGCTCAGCAGTCGGCCCGAATCTCGGGAACTACAGCCCGTGGGTGCGCCAGTGCGCCCCCGCGGAAAGGAAGAAGAACTTACTCCGGCTTTCCGACAAGTCGGCAGTCCGCTTCTCCAGCTGCTCAACGTTGCGGTTGTAGGCGGTGACGCAGAGGTTCTGGTACTCCTGCAATAAAAATCAGACGAAAACAAAAATAAGGGACTCGCCAGATTGAGTTCCGGGCCGCCTGCGTAGCAGCCGGCCCGAAACTCGGGGACTACACCCAGTGGGTGCGCTGGCGTGCCCCCACAGAGAAGAATGAGAAAAGGCAAATTCAAAAAGAAAAATGTACTCGGATAGACGCCCGCCACGCCAGATGCGCCCTGGTGCAGCCCTGGATGGCTTCTCCTTCAGCTCGCAGCTTCGCCTGCACATCCAGGAGCGCCCGGTTCAGCGGACCGTCGCCGCCTCCTCGCACCCATCCAGTAGGTGCAGCACTTGACGCCTCGGCGTCTGGAATGGCCGAGCTGGCGGCGCCGGCTTCTAAGGGGCGCGGCGCCGAGACCGCCTTCGCGAGATGGCGGCGCGCCGGCGAAGCGACTTGAAGAAGCAGCCTCGCCACCGCCTTTTCCTCAGCCAGCGGCACTGGAGGGCCCGCCGGCTGCTTGCCATGCGGCGGAGGCGGCGATGGCGGCGAGCCCATGCCTGATGCGGAGGCCTCGCCTCTGTCCCTCTCCGCGATGGGGTGCTCCCCGCCGTCTTCTCCAGTCTGCCCGGTGAACTCCGGGGGCAGCGGCGCGGAGCTCAGCGGGACGACTAGCAACGCCGACTAGCGGCGCACGGCCTCCTTGGCCCGCTGTTTTGTCGCGGCAGCGGCTTCGGCCTCCTCCAGCTTCTTCTGGGTGGAGGCCGCCGCCTTCTCGGCCACCTCCTTCTCCAGGCGGTCGGCCTCTTCCTCGTCGCGCTTCTCTCGCGCGTTGCGCTCCGTCGCCTCCCGGAGGTCGGCGGCGGGGTCAATCTGCCGGGTGTTGGCAGACGTCTCGGCCGACCCCATGACAGAGGGGACGGTGACCCTCTCAAGAGAAAGAGGGGCCCTGAAGCAGAAAATCGAATGAAAAAGACTCGGAAAGAATTCGTCAAAGAAAACAAGACAAAGGTGGCGAAGGCTTACGCAGAGACTAGCAGCGGCTTCTTCACTTCCTTGCGGAAGCGGTTGGCCTTCACGACCGCCTCCTCCCGCTTGGTCACGGCGGCCGCCCCCTTGAACTTCTTCGGCCGACCACCGAGCGAACTCGGCGCGGCCAGGCGCTTCTTCGCGCCAACTTGACCGGTCAAGCTGGCGGAAGAACCCGGCCCGGATGGCCAGCTTTGGGTTGGCGGCGCGGGACGACTTCCCCTTCGGCGTCGTCTTCTGGCCAGTCGGCGAAGGTCGCCGAGGGCCGGAGACCGCCTTCCGCTCCCCCTCCTCCGCCTTTGGCGTCGGCCTCCATCGCCGCAGCCCCCAAGTCGGGGTCCTCGACATCGCTCTCCGCTTGATCTGGAGCGTAGTCGCGGGGCTGTCCAGTGGCGCCGGCTGCGGGCGGGATGAGAGGGTTCTGACTCGAAGAAAGCTAAGAGGATCAGAAGTCGGATTCGACTGCAAAGAAAAACATAAAGCAAAAATGTACGACTTACCGCAGGAGGGGGATTGGCACGCGAGTACGGCTCTTTGCCGAACTGCCAATCTTCCGCAAGCTCGCAGTTCGCGATGTGATTCACCATCTTCGCCACCTCCGCGTGGGGCATGTCCAGGTGCACATCCGACTCGGGTCTCGGCAGCCGCTCATCTGACTAATCAGATGAGGTCGGACTTGGGGAGGGAGGACTCGGCGCGCCACGAAGGCGGCCAGCAAGTCGGCCCCGACCAGGCCTTCCGACTGCGTCAGCACCCGGAGTCGCGCGATGGCGGCGGCGCCGGCGGGAGTCAGCGTCTGGGCCTGGTGGGACCAAGTGGGAAGCCTCCCAGCCGGCGCGCCGGCCTCGTAGGGCGGCAGGTTGACCCAGTCGCCTTCCTCGGCGACGTTCTTCACGTAGAAGTATGAGCGGTGCCACATCTTCACCGACTTGATCAACGCGATGGAGGGGAACGGATTGTCCGCGGTCGACCTTCGCATTGCGATGAAGGCGCCGCATTGAGCCGACACGCCGGCGACGTGCGTGCCGAGCTTGGATTGAAAGAAGTCTCCCCACAGTTCGATAGTGGGGAGAACGCTGAGGAAACCCTCGCACAGGGTGGCGAAGGCGGCCAGCAGCACCACTATGTTGGGGGTGAGGTGGTGCGGCTGGAGTCCGTTGAACACCAAGAAGGAGCGGAGGAAGCTGCTCGCCGGCAGGCCCAGGCCGCGCATAAGGTGCGAGCGGAATATGACCCGCTCGCCCTCCTGCGGTGCTGGCCTTATTTCTCCCGCCGGCGGGGCGCGGGCCCGCACCAAGTTCGCGCCGGGGAGCCGGCGCGTCTTGCGAAGGTGCTCGATGGCGTCATCATCCACTTCGGAGCCATCCCAAACACCGGAACGCACGGCAGGAGCCGCGGCGGCGGAGGAGGAGCTCATCGCTGCGGAGCGGTGCGGCGTGGAACGGCGATGGCTGGAGGAAGAAGAAGCAGGAGGAGGTGGGGGAGCAGGGAGGAATGGGCACGTGTGTCTCCCGTCCACCCCCCCCCCCCCCCCCCCCCCGTGCATACTTATAGGCCTGCGGGCTGAGAAGCCGATGGGGCGGTGTGGGATTAACTGCGCGCAGGACCCCACGCCCCCCACGATTTACCCACGAAGTTACTGCGCGCAGTAACAACGTGGGAAACCCAACCGCCTGCACGGCCACAACAGATATGTTCGCGCGCCGAGACGCGGTAGTGGCGGGCCCCGCCTGACGACCAGTCCCGTCACGCGCGTGGGCAGGCAGACTGCCCTTGCCACGTGGCGCTGTGCGACGGGGCCGAGGCGGGCGACCGCAGGAAGCGTATCAGGCACGCCGCCTGGTTCCCGCCGCGACATCTAAAACTCCCCAAAGTGCAAGACAGCCCTCGACGAATCCGACTCCAGCCAGTCGGTATGAGCGAGCCGCCTCTCGTCGAATCCGACTCCGACCAATCGGCTTGGAGAAAGGCGGCCATCAAAGCTTGCTTTCCCCCCCGTCTAAAGAATGAAACTGCTGAGGCACACGTCGTGTCAACTTCGGAGCCTCACCAGCTTCAGGGACTACTGTCGAAGTAATGGGCCACGGGTAGGCTAACCCAAGTCCTAGAACCTTTCAAGACATCGGGGCACACTGCGCCCCTCAAGTCCCAGAAGGCGACTCCAGGATAAGCCGAGTCCCAGAAGGCGACTCCAGGATAAGCCGAGTCCCAGAAGGCGACTCCGAGACGGGCCGAGTCCCTGAGGCGACTCTCGTCTCGGCCGAGTCCCGACGCCGACTCTGAAGAAGCCGACTAGGTGGAGTCGGCCCGCAACTCCTAACCGCCGGGTAATTAAAGACAAGCATGGCCACAGTGCGCCGTACTCGCGGAGATCTCCGCCTGGCGCGGCACTGTTGCCATGCCAGTCCTAACATCAGCCCCTGGGGCGGGGCCCTGTGCCCACGACGCCTTGTCTGTACGGCCCAGAGACGGCAAGGCCCACCAATCAGAGAGAGTACTGAAGACGGCGGGCGCGCCAAGAGTCGGACCCGTTGGGAGTTGGCCCCCCGAAGCCGGCCGGCCCCTCCCACGGGCCCCACGCGCCATTAACCAGATGCGACCGGGGAATGGCCATAGCGATCTCCCGTAGGCGGCGGCACTGTTGCCATAACCCCATGACCAAGCCCGCGTCATTAGAAGCACGACCACAGTAATCCGCCGCCGGCAAGACCCGCCCACGGCGGATGCGGGCTGACGCCCTCGTACCAGGCCAGTCGGCGGGACCCACCAGTCGGCGGGCCCCAGGAGTCGGCGGAGAAGATGGCGCCTGAGAGACAGATGGCTGGGACCCGCACCCGTAACCCTGGGGGGAGGGCCTATATAAACCCCCCAGGGCACCCATGCAAAGGGTTGGTTGGCATCCAGTAGCCTTAGACAGAACGCGAAGGAGGGAGAGAGCTAGCCTTGCCTTCTCCTTCTTCCAGAAACAGCTCTAGGAGCACCCTTGTATTCACTTTGCCTTAGTGATCATGCGGAGACCCCGCAGAGAAGCAGTAGGGTGTTATCTCCTCGGAGAGCCCTGAAGCTGGGTAAGATCCGCCGGCGTGCATGTCTTCGCCTCATCCCGTTTCCAGGCACCGGCGATGTTCTACTCGCCCCCACCATGATAAGCCATCCTTTGGCATATGTCGCACCCAACCCCCGACAGCTGATGTATTTTACATCTAGCACTTTGTGGTTATGTATTTTACGTCATGTATTGGAGATGCTATTAGAATTCCACTCAGGTTAATGTTGTTCGTTGTCTCTCTTGTCCTGCTTCAGCCTCGGCGTCGTACAACTCACCGGAGCTGCTCCAACGACGAAACCCTCCATCACAGCGGAGCAGTACCTCGGGCTCCATCTCCAGACGCCTAAGATCTTATTCCCCTCCTCCGACAGCAAAGTCAGCCGGAGCATCCTCACCAGCCAACCCAATCACACTGAGATTGACATGGCTTTGCCAAAGAGGTTGTACACTTGTTGCATCTCTTTTTTCCTCTACATGTTATATATATTGTCCACTGAGCACACAGATTTGTTCCTTTAGTGTCTCCTTGAAAGAAAAAACGTAGGAATTTTAATTTTCACTTGTCCTCCCTTTAAAATTCCTACTCATGAAGCACAAGACTAAGAGATAGCAGCATAATAGCATTATAACCGTACATTTTCTTGTGGTTTGACTTAATCTCACCATGCTTCTTTGCATCCTGTGATCTTCCAATTGTTGTGAATCAAACACCCAGATTGGCAGAAATCCTATGTTTTTAAATTCTCTGTTTTGCACGTGCATTCCTATCCTATTCCTATTTATTTCCTATCCCTGCATTGATGGAATCCTCCATTTCAAATGAGCCCTTACAGAATTACTTGTCTTACAGATAGTTGTGGAAGAAAACCTTGCGTGGTTTGTCCCGGTCCTGCTGCGCCGTCGTCCACCCCAGCTCAGCTGCTCCAACGACAGAAGGGTCCAGCAGAGCAGGGATCCGGCCTCCAGACTGTCTTTCGCCGCCTCAGATCTTCTTCCCCACCGCTGGCAGCCATGAAAACTGCATTACCATCATCAACCGAGCAGATGACCTCGAGGACTACACGGGTCCGCAAGAGAGGTCGCACTCTTTCGTGTCTGCTTACGTTATGCATCGCTTAATATTACATGCTACTTTATCGTCCTGTTCACTAATTAGACTCTGAGTCAGCTCCAAACTAATGGTCAAACTTGAGTTTTTAAATGGTTGTGGGGTACATATCGGGGCCGCTATCAATAGTATCCATCTACTATCTGGTTAATCTCCGGTGTCTACTATGAGTTTCATGTTGGGTGGGAAACAAACAGTAAAGAAGCCATTATCTGTATTTATTAACTGAAGCCATTATCTTCCTGCTATTATTGGTTTTGGGTCTATCCACGGGTTGCTACCATCACTCTGGATTTCTGCATGCACTCCTTACATAATTTCACTATGTTTAATTCCTATGCATGACAGTTGTTGTAAACAATTGAACTGAACATTGATACGTCTCCAACGTATCTATAATTTTTGATTGCTCCATGCTACTTTATCTACTGTTTTGGACTATATTGGGCTTTATTTTCCACTTTTATATTATTTTTGGGACTAACTTATTAACCGGAGGCCCAACCCAGAATTGTTGTTTTTTGCCTATTTCAGTGTTCCGAAGAAACGGAATATCAAACGGAGTCCAAACAGAATGAAACCTTCGGGAACGTGATCTTCTCACCGAACATGATCCAGGAGACTTGGACCCTACTCCAAGAAGCTTCCGAGGAGGTCACGAGGGTGGAGGGCACGCCCCCATGGGCGCGCCCCCCTACCTCATGGGCCCCTCGGAGCTCCACCGACGTACTCCTTCCTCCTATATATACCTATGTATCCCCGTATGATCAGAAGGGGAGCCAAAAACCTAATTCCACCTCCGCAACCTTCTGTATCCACGAGATCCCATCTTGGGGCCTGTTCCGGAGCTCCGTTGGAGGGGGCATCCACCACGGAGGGCTTCTACATCATCACCATAGCCCTCCGATGAAGTGTGAGTAGTTTACTTCAGACCTTCGGGTCCATAGCTAGTAGCTAGATGGCTTCTTCTCTCTTTTTGGATCTCAATACAATGTTCTCCCCCTCTCTCGTGGAGATCTATTCGATGTAATCTTCTTTTGTGGTGTGTTTGTTGAGACTGAAGAATTGTGGGTTTATGATCCAGTATTATCTATGGAAAATATTTGATCTTCTCTGAATTCTTTTATTTATGATTGAGTTATCTTTGCAAGTCTCTTCGAATTATCCGTTTGGTTTGGCCAACTAGATTGGTAGTTCTTGCAATGGGAGAAGTGCATGGCTTTGGGTTCAATCTTGCGGTGTCCTTACTCAGTGACAGAAAGAGTTGCAAGGCACATATTGTATTGTTGCCATCGAGGATAACAAGATGGTTTTTTTATCATATTGCATGAATTTATCCCTCTACATCATGTCATCTTGCTTAAGGCATTACTCTGTTTTAACTTAATACTCTAGATGCATGCTGGATAGCGATCGATGAGTGGAGTAATAGTAGTAGATGCAGAATTGTTTCGATCTACTTGTCACGGACGTGATGCCTATATACATGATCATTGCCTAGATATACTCATAACTATGCTCAATTATGTCAATTGCTCAACAGTAATTTGTTCACCCACCGTAGAATACTTATGCTCTTGAGAGAAGCCACTAGTGAAACCTATGGCCCTCGGGTATATTCTCATCATATCAATCTATATCACTTTATTTACTTGCTTTGTTTTTACTTTGGATTTACTTTTTACTTTGCATCTATCTATCAAAAATACCAAAAATATTATCTCTATCAGATCTCACTCTCGTAAGTGACCGTGAAGGGATTGACAACCCCTAAGCATTGGTTGCGAGTTGTTATCGTGTTGTGGAGGTACGAGGGACTTGCGCGTGACCTCCTACTGGATTGATACCTTGGTTCTCAAAAACTGAGGGAAATACTTACGCTACTGTGCTGCATCATCCTCTCCTCTTCGGGGAAAACGAACGCAAGCTCGAGACATAGCAAGAAGTATTTCTGGCGCCGTTGCCAGGGAGGCTTACGCAAAAGTCAACATACCAAGTACCCATCACAATCCCTATCTCTCGCATTACATTATTTGCCTCTCGTTTTCCTCTCCCCCACTTCACCCTTGCCGTTTTATTCGCCCTCTCTTTCCCAATCTCCTCCTCTCTTTCCTTTGCCTATTTTTTCTCTCGCCTTTCTGCTTGCTTGTGTGTTGGATTACTTGTTGCCATGGCGCAAGATAATACCAAATTGTGTGACTTCTCGAATACCAATAATAATGATTTCCTTAGTACTCCGATTGCTCCTCTTAATAATGATGAGTCTTGTGAAATCAATACCGCTTTGCTGAATCTTGTTATTAAAGATCAATTCGCCGGCCTTCCTAGTGAAGATGTCGCTACTCATCTAAACAATTTTGTTGATTTGTGCGATATGCAAAAGAAGAAAGATACGGATACCAATATTGTCAGATTGAAGTTATTTCCGTTTTCACTTAGAGAACGTGCTAAAGTTTGGTTTTCATCTTTGCCTAAAAATAGCATTGATTCTTGGAACAAGTGCAAAGATGCTTTTATCTCTAAGTATTTTCCTCCCGCTAAGATTGTCACTCTTAGGAACGATATCATGAATTTTAAACAACTTGATCATGAGCATGTTGCACAATCTTGGGAAAGAATGAAATTAATGCTTCACAATTGTCCTACTCATAGTTTGAATTTATGGATGATCCTACAAAAATTTTATGCCGGGTTGTTGCTTCTAGAAATCTTTTAGATTCGGCCGCGGGAGGCACTTTTATGGAAATTACATTAGGGGATGCTACCAAATTTCTCGATAATATTATGGCTAATTATTCTCAATGGCACACCGAAAGATCTTCTAGTAAAAAAGTGCATGCTATAGAAGAAATCAATGTTTTGAGTGAAAAGATGGATGAACTTATGAAGATGTTTGCTCCTAAAAATACTCCTCTTGATCCCAATGATATGCCTTTATCTACTTTGCTTGAGAATAATAATGAATCTATGGATGTGAATTTTGTTGGTAGGAATAGTTTTGGAAACAACGCTTATAGAGGGAATTTTAATCCTAGGCCTTATCCTAGCAATCCTTCTAATAATTATGGAAATTCCTACAACAACTCTTATGGAAATTTTAATAAGATGCCCTCTGAATTTGAGAGTAGTGTTATAGAGTTTATGAATTCACAAAAGAATTTCAATGCCTTGCTTGAAGAGAAATTGCTTAAAGTTGATGATTTGGCTAGGAATGTTGATAGAATTTCTCTTGAGATTGACTCTTTAAAGCTTAGATCTATTCCTCCTAAGCATGATATCAATGAGTCTATCAAAGCCATGAGAATTTCCATTGATGAGTGCAAAGAAAGAACCGCTAGGATGCGTGCCTCCAAAGATGCCTTTATTAAATCGTGTTCTTCTAATCCCTATGAAAATAAGGATGAAGATCTAAAAGTTATTGATGCATCCCCCATTAAATCTTTGTTTTGCAATATGAATCTTGATGAATCTGATTATGATCTTCCTTTACCTAGAAGGCGTTCTAAGAATCCGGAGTTTCTAGATCTTGATGATGAAATTGATGAAAGTTGGATTGAATTAAATAAAAACCGTGATGATGCTAAACCCACTATTTTGGATCTCAAGGAATTTAATTATGAAAATTTCTCTTTGATTGGTTGTATTTCCTTATTGCAATCCGTGCTAGAATCTCGTCATGCTTATAGTCAAAATAAGGCCTTTACCGAACACATTGTTGATGCTTTGAAGCAATCTTATGAAGAAAAACTTGAGATGAAAGTTTCTATCCCTAGAAAACTCTATGATGAGTGGGAACCTACTATTAAAATTAAAATTAAAGACTTTGAGTTTCATGCTTTATGTGATTTGGGTGCTAGTGTCTCTACTATTCCCAAAACTTTATGTAATTTGCTAGATTTCCGTGATTTTGATGATTGCTCTCTAAACTTGCATATTGCGGATTCCACTATTAAAAAACCTATGGGAATAATTAATGATGTTCTTATTTTTTCAAATAGGAATTATGTGCCCGTAGATTTTATCGTTCTTGATATAGATTGCAATCCTTCATGACCTATTATTCTTGGTAGACCTTTTCTTAGAAAGATTGGTGCAATTATTGATATGAAGGAAGGGAATATTAGATTCCAATTTCCCTTAAAGAAGGGCATGGAACACTTTCCTAGAAAGAAAATAAAATTACCATATGAATCTATCATGAGAGCCACTTATGGATTGCCTACCAAAGATGGCAATACCTAGATCTATCTTTGCTTTTATGCCTAGCTAGGGGCGTTAAACGATAGCGCTTGTTGGGAGGCAACCCAATTTTGTTTTGTGTTTTTGTTTTTGCTTCTGTTTAGGAATAAATAATCCATCTACCTTCTATTTGGATGTGGTTTTATGTTTTAATTAGTGTTTGTGCCAAGTAAGACCTATAGGATAACCTACGATGATAGTAGATTTGATTCTGCTGAAAAACAGAAACTTTAGCACTCACGAGTTTAGCTGCCATTTTTTACTGGAGAGTGATTTTGCGTTGATTCTTTTTTCTGCTGATCAATAAACAAATTTTCCAGGACGTCCTATTTTTCTATAATTTTTAGAGTTACAGAATTTTGCTTTAGTTACATATTACTACAGACTGTTCTGTTTTTGACAGATTCTGTTTTTCGTGTGTTATTTGCTTATTTTGATGAATCTATGGCTAGTAAATTAGTTTATAAACCATAGAGAAGTTGGAATACAGTAGGTTTAACACCAATATAAATAAATAATGAGTTAATTACAGTATCTTGAATTAGTCTTTTGTTTTCTTTCTCTAACAGAGCTCACGAGATTTCTGTTGAGTTTTGTGTTGTGAAGTTTTCAAGTTTTGGGTGAATTCTTTAGATGTATTAGGGAACAAGGAGTGGCAAGATCCTAATCTTGGGGATGCCCATGGCACCCCCAAGATAATCCAAGGACACCAAAAAGTCATAGCTTGGGGATGCCCCGGAAGGCATCCCCTCTTTCGTCCACTTCCATCGGTAATTTACTTGGAGCTATATTTTTATTCACCAACATGATATGTGTTTTGCTTAGAGCGTCTTGTATTATTTGTGTCTTTGCTTGTTAGTCTACCACAATCATCCTTGCTGTACACACCTTTTGAGAGAGCCATACATGATTTGGAATTTGTTAGAATACTCTATGTGCTTCACTTATATCTTTTGAGCTTGATAGTTTTGCTCATAGTGCTTCACTTATATCTTTTTGAGCGTGATAATATTTCCTCTAGTGCTTCACTTAGATCTTTTAGAGCACGGTGGTGGATTTGTTTTAAAGAAACTTGATCTCTCATGCTTCACTTAGATTATTTTGAGAGTCATTAATAGCATGGTAATTTGCTTAATGTTAATATACTTAGTGTTCAAGATATGTGAAACTTTCTTTTGAGTGAATTGAATACTAAGATAAATTTAATGCTTAATAATTGTTTTGAGATGTGGAGGTAATAATATCAAAGTCGTTCTAGTTGAGTAGTTGTTAATTTGAGAAATACTTGTGTAGAAGTTTGTAAGTCCCGTAGCATGCACGTATGGGTAAAGTTGTGTAACAAATTTGAAGCATGAAGTGTACCTGGCTTGTGAATCCTTATGAGTGGCGGTCGGGGACGAGCGATGGTCTTTTCCTACCAATCTATTCCCCTAGGAGCATTGTGCGTAGTACTTGATTTTTGATGACTTCTAAATTTTTGCAATAAGTATATGAGTTCTTTTGACTAATGTTGAGTCCATGGATTATACGCACTTCTACCTTTCCGCATTTGCTAGCCTCTTTGGTACCGTGCATTGCCCTTTCTCACATTGAGAGTGGGTGCAAACTTCGCCGGTGCATCCAAACCCCGTGATATGATATGCTCTTTCACACATAAACCTCCTTATATCTTCCTCAAAACATCCACCATACCTACATATTATGGCATTTCCATAGCCATTCCGAGATATATTGCCATGCAACTTTCCACCGTTCCGTTCATCATGACATACTTTACTTTTGTCATATTGCCATTGCATGATCTTGTAGTTGACATCGTATTTGTGGCAAAGCCACTATGCATTATTTTTCATACATGTCACTCTTGATTCATTGCACCATCCGGGTACACCGCCGGAGGTATTCATATAGAGGCATATCTTGTTCTAGTTTCGAGTTGTAATATCAAGTTGTTGTAATAAAAGTGTGATGATCATCATTATTAGAGCATTGCCCCAGTGAGGAAAAGGATGATGGAGACTATGATTCCCCCACAAGTCGGGATGAGACTCCGGACAAAAATAAAAAAGAAAAAAGAAAAAAAGAGGCCATAAAAAAGAGAGAGAGAAAGGCCCAAATAAAAAAAATGAGAGAAAAAGAGAGAAGGGGCAATGTTACTATCCTTTTACCACACTTGTGCTTCAAAGTAGCACCTTGTTCTTCATGTAGTGAGTCTCATATATTTGTGCTTCAAAGTAGCACCTTGTTCTTCATGTAGTGAGTCTCATATATTTGTGCTTCAAAGTAGCACCATGTTTTTCATATAGAGAGTCTCATAAGTTGTCTTGTTTATACTAGTGGGAATTTTTTCATTATAGAACTTGGCTTGTATATTCCTACGATGGGCTTCCTCAAAATGCCCTAGGTCTTCATGAGCAAGCAAGTTGGATGCACACCCACTAGTTTTCTTTTGTTGAGCATTCATAGCTCTAGTGCATCCGCTGCATGGCAATCCCTACTCCTCGCATTAACATCAATCGATGGGCATCTCCATAGCTCATTGATTAGCCTTGTTGATGTGAGACTTTCTCCCTTTTTGTCTTCTCCACACAATCCCCATCATCATATTCTATTCCACCCATAGTGCTATATCCATGGCTCGCGCTCATATATTGTGTGAAGGTTGAAAAAGGTTGAGATTATTTGAGTATGAAACAATTGCTTGGCTTGTCATCGGGGGTATAGAAGTTGGGAACATCTTTGTGTGACGAAAATGAAGCATAGCCTAACTATATGATTTTGTAGGGATGAACTTTCTTTGGCCATGTTATTTTGAGAAGACATGATTGCTTTGATTAGTATGCTTGAAGTATTATTATTTTTATGTCAACATGAACTTTTATCTACAATCTTTCGGATCTGAATATTCATACCATGATTAAGCAGATTTACATTGAAATTATGCCAAAGTATCACTCTGCATCAAAAATTCTTTTTTATCATTTACCTACTCGAGGACGAGCAGGAATTAAGCTTGGGGATGCTTGATAGGTCTCCAACGTATCTATAATTTTTTATTGCTCCATGCTACTTTATCTACTGTTTTGGACTATATTGGGCTTTATTTTCCACTTTTATATTATTTTTGGGACTAACCTATTAACCGGAGGCCCAGCCCAGAATTGCTGTTTTTTTTGCCTATTTCAGTGTTTCGAAGAAACGGAATATCAAGCGGAGTCCAAACGGAATGAAACCTTCGGGAACGTGATCTTCTCACTGAACGTGATCCAGGAGACTTGGACCCTACTCCAAGAAGCTTCCGAGGAGGTCATGAGGGTGGAGGGCGCGCCCCCTTGGGCACGCCCCCTACCTCGTGGGCCCCTTGGAGCTCCACCGATGTACTCCTTCCTCCTATATATGCCTACGTATCCCCGTATGATCAGAAGGGGAGCCAAAAACCTAATTCCACCGCCGCAACCTTCTGTATCCATGAGATCCCATATTGGGGCCTATTCCAGAGCTCCACCGGAGGGGGCATCCACCACGGAGGGCTTCTACATCATCACCATAGCCCCACCGATGAAGTGTGAGTAGTTTACTTCAGACCTTCGGGTCCATAGCTAGTAGCTAGATGGCTTCTTCTCTCTTTTTGGATCTCAATACAATGTTCTCCCCCTCTCTCGTGGAGATCTATTCGATGTATTCTTATTTTTGCGATGTGTTTGTTGAGACTGATGAATTGTGGGTTTATGATCCAGTATTATCTATGGAAAATATTTGATTCTTCTCTAAATTCTTTTATGTATGATTGAGTTATCTTTGCAAGTCTCTTGGAATTATCCGTTTGGTTTGGCCAACTAGATTGGTAGTTCTTGCAATGGGAGAAGTGCATGGCTTTGGGTTCAATCTTGCGGTGTCCTTACTCAGTGACAGAAAGAGTTGCAAGGCACGTATTGTATTGTTGCCATCGAGGATAACAAGATGGGTTTTTTATCATATTGCATGAATTTATCCCTCTACATCATGTCATCTTGCTTAAGGCGTTACTCTGTTTTTAACTTAATACTCTAGATGCATGCTGGATAGCGGTCGATGAGTGGAGTAATAGTAGTAGATGCATAATTGTTTCGATCTACTTTTCACGGACGTGATGCCTATATACATGATCATTGCCTAGATATACTCATAACTATGCTCAATTCTGTCAATTGCTCAACAGTAATTTGTTCACCCACCGTAGAATACTTATGCTCTTGAGAGAAGCCACTAGTGAAACCTATGGCCCCCGGGTCTATTCTCACCATATCAATCTATATCAATTTATTTACTTGCTTTGTTTTTACTTTGCCTTTACTTTTTACTTTGCATCTATCTATCAAAAATACCAAAAATATTATCTCTATCAGATCTCACTCTCGTAGGTGACCGTGAAGGGATTGACAACCCCTAAGCGTTGGTTGCGAGTTGCTATCGTGTTGTGCAGGTACGAGGGACTTGCGCGTGACCTCCTACTAGATTGATACCCTGGTTCTCAAAAACTGAGGGAAATACTTACGCTACTGTGCTGCATCATCCTCTCCTCTTCGGGGAAAACCAACGCAAGCTCGAGACATAGCAAGAAGTATTTCTGGCGCCGTTACCAGGGAGGCTTACGCAAAAGTCAACATACCAAGTACCCATCATAATCCCTATCTCTCGCATTACATTATTTGCCTCTCGTTTTCCTCTCCCCCACTTCACCCTTGCCGTTTTATTCGCCCTCTCTTTCCCAATCTCCTCCTCTCTTTCCTTTGCCTATTTTTTCTCTCGCCTTTCTGCTTGCTTGTGTGTTGGATTACTTGTTGCCATGGCGCAAGATAATACCAAATTGTGTGACTTCTCGAATACCAATAATAATGATTTCCTTAGTACTCCGATTGCTCCTCTTAATAATGATGAGTCTTGTGAAATCAATACCGCTTTGCTGAATCTTGTTATTAAAGATCAATTCGCCGGCCTTCCTAGTGAAGATGCCGCTACTCATCTAAACAATTTTGTTGATTTGTGCGATATGCAAAAGAAGAAAGATACGGATACCAATATTGTCAAATTGAAGTTATTTCCGTTTTCACTTAGAGAACGTGCTAAAGTTTGGTTTTCATCTTTGCCTAAAAATAGTATTGATTCTTGGAACAAGTGCAAAGATGCTTTTATCTCTAAGTATTTTCCTCCCGCTAAGATTGTCACTCTTAGGAACGATATCATGAATTTTAAACAACTTGATCATGAGCATGTTGCACAATCTTGGGAAAGAATGAAATTAATGCTTCACAATTGTCCTACTCATAGTTTGAATTTATGGATGATCCTACAAAAATTTTATGCCGGGTTGTTGCTTCTAGAAATCTTTTAGATTCGGCCGCGGGAGGCACTTTTATGGAAATTACATTAGGGGATGCTACCAAATTTCTCGATAATATTATGGCTAATTATTCTCAATGGCACACCGAAAGATCTTCTAGTAAAAAAGTGCATGCTATAGAAGAAATCAATGTTTTGAGTGAAAAGATGGATGAACTTATGAAGATGTTTGCTCCTAAAAATACTCCTCTTGATCCCAATGATATGCCTTTATCTACTTTGCTTGAGAATAATAATGAATCTATGGATGTGAATTTTGTTGGTAGGAATAGTTTTGGAAACAACGCTTATAGAGGGAATTTTAATCCTAGGCCTTATCCTAGCAATCCTTCTAATAATTATGGAAATTCCTACAACAACTCTTATGGAAATTTTAATAAGATGCCCTCTGAATTTGAGAGTAGTGTTATAGAGTTTATGAATTCACAAAAGAATTTCAATGCCTTGCTTGAAGAGAAATTGCTTAAAGTTGATGATTTGGCTAGGAATGTTGATAGAATTTCTCTTGAGATTGACTCTTTAAAGCTTAGATCTATTCCTCCTAAGCATGATATCAATGAGTCTATCAAAGCCATGAGAATTTCCATTGATGAGTGCAAAGAAAGAACCGCTAGGATGCGTGCCTCCAAAGATGCCTTTATTAAATCGTGTTCTTCTAATCCCTATGAAAATAAGGATGAAGATCTAAAAGTTATTGATGCATCCCCCATTAAATCTTTGTTTTGCAATATGAATCTTGATGAATCTGATTATGATCTTCCTTTACCTAGAAGGCGTTCTAAGAATCCGGAGTTTCTAGATCTTGATGATGAAATTGATGAAAGTTGGATTGAATTAAATAAAAACCGTGATGATGCTAAACCCACTATTTTGTATCTCAAGGAATTTAATTATGAAAATTTCTCTTTGATTGGTTGTATTTCCTTGTTGCAATCCGTGCTAGAATCTCGTCATGCTTATAGTCAAAATAAGGCCTTTACCGAACACATTGTTGATGCTTTGAAGCAATCTTATGAAGAAAAACTT
This sequence comes from Triticum timopheevii, assembly GCA_963921465.1. Taxonomy (NCBI): domain Eukaryota; kingdom Viridiplantae; phylum Streptophyta; class Magnoliopsida; order Poales; family Poaceae; genus Triticum; species Triticum timopheevii. The sequence continues at coordinate 186,662,921 of OY997272.1, read as the reverse complement.
GAGATGAAAGTTTCTATCCCTAGAAAACTCTATGATGAGTGGGAACCTACTATTAAAATTAAAATTAAAGACTTTGAGTTTCATGCTTTATGTGATTTGGGTGCTAGTGTCTCTACTATTCCCAAAACTTTATGTAATTTGCTAGATTTCCGTGATTTTGATGATTGCTCTCTAAACTTGCATATTGCGGATTCCACTATTAAAAAACCTATGGGAAGAATTAATGATGTTCTTATTTTTTCAAATAGGAATTATGTGCCCATAGATTTTATCGTTCTTGATATAGATTGCAATCCTTCATGACCTATTATTCTTGGTAGACCTTTTCTTAGAACGATTGGTGCAATTATTGATATGAAGGAAGGGAATATTAGATTCCAATTTCCCTTAAAGAAGGGCATGGAAAACTTTCCTAGAAAGAAAATAAAATTACCATATGAATCTATCATGAGAGCCACTTATGGATTGCCTACCAAAGATGGCAATACCTAGATCTATCTTTGCTTTTATGCCTAGCTAGGGGCGTTAAACGATAGCGCTTGTTGGGAGGCAACCCAATTTTGTTTTGTGTTTTTGTTTTTGCTTCTGTTTAGGAATAAATAATCCATCTACCTTCTATTTGGATGTGGTTTTATGTTTTAATTAGTGTTTGTGCCAAGTAAGACCTATAGGATAACCTACGATGATAGTTGATTTGATTCTGCTGAAAAACAGAAACTTTAGCACTCACGAGTTTAGCTGCCATTTTTTACTGGAGAGTGATTTTGCGTTGATTCTTTTTGATGCTGATCAATAAACAAATTTTCCAGGACTTCCTATTTTTCTATAATTTTTAGAGTTACAGAATTGTGCTTTAGTTACATATTACTACAGACTGTTCTGTTTTTGACAGATTCTGTTTTTCGTGTGTTATTTGCTTATTTTGATGAATCTATGGCTAGTAAATTAGTTTATAAACCATAGAGAAGTTGGAATACAGTAGGTTTAACACCAATATAAATAAATAATGAGTTAATTACAGTACCTTGAATTAGTCTTTTGTTTTCTTTCTCTAACAGAGCTCACGAGATTTCTGTTGAGTTTTGTGTTGTGAAGTTTTCAAGTTTTGGGTGAATTCTTTAGATGTATTAGGGAACAAGGAGTGGCAAGATCCTAATCTTGGGGATGCCCATGGCACCCCCAAGATAATCCAAGGACACCAAAAAGTCATAGCTTGGGGATGCCCCGGAAGGCATCCCCTCTTTCGTCCACTTCCATCGGTAATTTACTTGGAGCTATATTTTTATTCACCAACATGATATGTGTTTTGCTTAGAGCGTCTTGTATTATTTGTTACTTTGCTTGTTAGTCTACCACAATCATACTTGCTGTACACACCTTTTGAGAGAGCCATACATGATTTGGAATTTGTTAGAATACTCTATGTGCTTCACTTATATCTTTTGAGCTTGATAGTTTTGCTCATAGTGCTTCACTTATATCTTTTTGAGCGTGATAATATTTCCTCTAGTGCTTCACTTAGATCTTTTAGAGCACGGTGGTGGATTTGTTTTAAAGAAACTTGATCTCTCATGCTTCACTTAGATTATTTTGAGAGTCATTAATAGCATGGTAATTTGCTTAATGTTAATATACTTAGTGTTCAAGATATGTGAAACTTTCTTTTGAGTGAATTGAATACTAAGATAAATTTAATGCTTAATAATTGTTTTGAGATATGGAGGTAATAATATCAAAGTCGTTCTAGTTGAGTAGTTGTTAATTTGAGAAATACTTGTGTAGAAGTTTGTAAGTCCCGTAGCATGCACGTATGGGTAAAGTTGTGTAACAAATTTGAAGCATGAAGTGTACCTGGCTTGTGAATCCTTATGAGTGGCGGTCGGGGACGAGCGATGGTCTTTTCCTACCAATCTATTCCCCTAGGAGCATTGTGCGTAGTACTTGATTTTTGATGACTTCTAAATTTTTGCAATAAGTATATGAGTTCTTTTGACTAATGTTGAGTCCATGGATTATACGCACTTCTACCTTTCCGCATTTGCTAGCCTCTTCGGTACCGTGCATTGCCCTTTCTCACATTGAGAGTGGGTGCAAACTTCGCCGGTGCATCCAAACCCCGTGATATGATATGCTCTTTCACACATAAACCTCCTTATATCTTCCTCAAAACATCCACCATACCTACATATTATGGCATTTCCATAGCCATTCCGAGATATATTGCCATGCAACTTTCCACCGTTCCATTCATCATGACATACTTTACTTTTGTCATATTGCCATTGCATGATCTTGTAGTTGACATCGTATTTGTGGCAAAGCCACTATGCATTATTTTTCATACATGTCACTCTTGATTCATTGCACCATCCGGGTACACCGCCGGAGGTATTCATATAGAGGCATATCTTGTTCTAGTTTCGAGTTGTAATATCAAGTTGTTGTAATAAAAGTGTGATGATCATCATTATTAGAGCATTGCCCCAGTGAGGAAAAGGATGATGGAGACTATGATTCCCCCACAAGTCGGGATGAGACTCCGGACAAAAATAAAAAAAAAGAAAAGAAAAAAAGAGGCCATAAAAAAGAGAGAGAGAAAGGCCCAAATAAAAAAAATGAGAGAAAAAGAGAGAAGGGGCAATGTTACTATCCTTTTACCACACTTGTGCTTCAAAGTAGCACCTTGTTCTTCATGTAGTGAGTCTCATATATTTGTGCTTCAAAGTAGCACCTTGTTCTTCATGTAGTGAGTCTCATATATTTGTGCTTCAAAGTAGCACCATGTTTTTCATATAGAGAGTCTCATAAGTTGTCTTGTTTATACTAGTGGGAATTTTTTCATTATAGAACTTGGCTTGTATATTCCTACGATGGGCTTCCTCAAAATGCCCTAGGTCTTCATGAGCAAGCAAGTTGGATGCACACCCACTAGTTTTCTTTTGTTGAGCATTCATAGCTCTAGTGCATCCGCTGCATGGCAATCCCTACTCCTCGCATTAACATCAATCGATGGGCATCTCCATAGCTCATTGATTAGCCTTGTTGATGTGAGACTTTCTCCCTTTTTGTCTTCTCCACACAATCCCCATCATCATATTCTATTCCACCCATAGTGCTATATCCATGGCTCGCGCTCATATATTGCGTGAAGGTTGAAAAAGTTTGAGATTATTTGAGTATGAAACAATTGCTTGGCTTGTCATCGGGGGTATAGAAGTTGGGAACATCTTTGTGTGACGAAAATGAAGCATAGCCTAACTATATGATTTTGTAGGGATGAACTTTCTTTGGCCATGTTATTTTGAGAAGACATGATTGCTTTGATTAGTATGCTTGAATTATTATTATTTTTATGTCAACGTGAACTTTTATCTTGAATCTTTCGGATCTGAATATTCATACCATGATTAAGCAGATTTACATTGAAATTATGCCAAAGTATCACTCTGCATCAAAAATTCTTTTTTATCATTTACCTACTCGAGGACGAGCAGGAATTAAGCTTGGGGATGCTTGATAGGTCTCCAACGTATCTATAATTTTTGATTGCTACATGCCAAAAACCTAATTCCACCGCCGCAACCTTCTGTATCCATGAGATCCCATATTGGGGCCTATTCCAGAGCTCCACCGGAGGGGGCATCCACCACAGAGGGCTTCTACATCATCACCATAGCCCCTCCGATGAAGTGTGAGTAGTTTACTTCAGACCTTCGGGTCCATAGCTAGTAGCTAGATGGCTTCTTCTCTCTTTTTGGATCTCAATACAATGTTCTCCCCCTCTCTCGTGGAGATCTATTCGATGTATTCTTATTTTTGCGATGTGTTTGTTGAGACTGATGAATTGTGGGTTTATGATCCAGTATTATCTATGGAAAATATTTGATTCTTCTCTAAATTCTTTTATGTATGATTGAGTTATCTTTGCAAGTCTCTTGGAATTATCCGTTTGGTTTGGCCAACTAGATTGGTAGTTCTTGCAATGGGAGAAGTGCATGGCTTTGGGTTCAATCTTGCGGTGTCCTTACTCAGTGACAGAAAGAGTTGCAAGGCACGTATTGTATTGTTGCCATCGAGGATAACAAGATGGGGTTTTTATCATATTGCATGAATTTATCCCTCTACATCATGTCATCTTGCTTAAGGCGTTACTGTGTTTTTAACTTAATACTCTAGATGCATGCTGGATAGCGGTCGATGAGTGGAGTAATAGTAGTAGATGCAGAATTGTTTCGATCTACTTTTCACGGACGTGATGCCTATATACATGATCATTGCCTAGATATACTCATAACTATGCTCAATTCTGTCAATTGCTCAACAGTAATTTGTTCACCCACCGTAGAATACTTATGCTCTTGAGAGAAGCCACTAGTGAAACCTATGGCCCCCGGGTCTATTCTCATCATATCAATCTATATCAATTTATTTACTTGCTTTGTTTTTACTTTGCCTTTACTTTTTACTTTGCATCTATCTATCAAAAATACCAAAAATATTATCTCTATCAGATCTCACTCTCGTAGGTGACCGTGAAGGGATTGACAACCCCTAAGCGTTGGTTGCGAGTTGCTATCGTGTTGTGCAGGTACGAGGGACTTGCGCGTGACCTCCTACTAGATTGATACCCTGGTTCTCAAAAACTGAGGGAAATACTTACGCTACTGTGCTGCATCATCCTCTCCTCTTCGGGGAAAACCAAGCAAGCTCGAGATGTAGCAAACATGTAGAGCAAAAGAGACGAGCCTTGCGTGGCAATATAATTTCATGCAGACTTCGCTCCATGGTAGGCGCAAAGGCAGCCCCCCTCCACGCATTTCAGATTGTAATCGAGAGGAAGATATCTGTTCTGAGGGGGATTCAGAAGGAGAAGATAACTCCTATTTACCCCTTGAGGTCTTTGCTCTAACTTGGCATGCTAATGTTGGTTATATCATGCATATGGTGTCTTGCATTGCTTACTTTATACATCAAATATGTCATCTGCTTTGTTTAGATATCCTTTGTGAGAATGCCATCTGTTTAGTTTATTCATCATTTATGTGAATTATGCAACGCCACCTTGTTTATCCAGGAATCATATACGTGAATTTTGCAATGCCATCCCGCTTTCCAGTCATCTTATATGTAAATTATATCAGGCCATCTTTTTTCCGTTACATATTACATTCGTCAACAATGTTAGTACATACAACTGCTCTTCGTGTGCATCAGCCATTTGACACGGTGATGGCAAATTCTGGAGTGAAAACAAGGTCTTCTGAGCAGACTATGCTATCTGACGAAGCGCATATCTCGCTGGTTACGGATAGCTCCTCAGAGGAGGATTCAGAGATAGATGACCAGTCCTATTCCCCCCCCCCCCCGAGGTGTATGCTCTAACTTGGCAGGGTTATGTTGCTCATATCGTGCGTATGGTGTCTCGCATTGCTATGCCATTTGATTAGTTTAGACATGCTTTGTGTGAATGCCACCTGTTCAGTGTCTAATTACCATATATGTGAATTATGCATTGCCATCTTGTTGCAAGACATTATATATGTGAATTATACAATGCTATCTTGTTGCAAAGGCATTATATATGTGAATTATGCAATGCCATGCTGTTTATTCAATCATCATGTATGTGAATTATATCATGCTATCATTTTTTTGTATTACGTGTTCCATTTGTTGGCAACGTTTGTATATTCAACTACTCTTCCTGTGCATCAGCCATTTGAAGCGGTGATGGAAGTATCTGGAGTGAAAACAAGGTATTCAGAGTAGAAAATGCTACCTGCTGAAGCAGACATCTTGCTGGCTACAGAGAGCTCCTTAGAGGAGGATTCAGAGACTGATGACCAGTCCTATTTCCCCCCAGAGGTCTATGCTCAAACTTGGCAGGGTTATATTACCCATGTCATGCATGTTGTCTTGCATTGCTTAGTTTTTACATCATATATAGATTGCCATCTGCGTACTTGCTTACTATATAAATCATATATTTGAATTATATCATGCCATCATGTTTACATAGTACATACACATCATCTATCTGAATTATGGCATGGCAACCCATTTAATAAAGACATCATATAGTTATATCATCTCATCTTGTTTAGTGTTTACAGTAATCATATTTAGAATTATGGCATTCTATCCATGAATATATGTGAACTATGGCATGCTAACCTATTTAATAAACACATTATATAGTTATGTCATGTCATCCTGTTTAAATAGTCTCATATTTGAACTATGTCTTTCCATCTTTTTTATTTAGCCATCATAATGTGAAATTGTGTCATGCTATCCTATTTAGTTAGCCATCATATATGTGAAATTGTGTCATGCTATCCTGTTTGGTTAGACAACATAAATATGAATTATTTCATGCCCTCTTTTATTCCCCACTATCCATTGCACCTGTCTATCATACAATGTCTATACTTTCAATTACTTTTCTTGTTTATCAGCCATTTGAATTGGAGAGCGTGATGGCAGTATCTAAGGGAGTAACAACACGGTCTTCAGAAAAGATAGTGCTACCAGTTGATGCAGATAGAACCACGGTTGTACATGCCCAAGGACCAGATCCACCACACATAACCTAGACTCTCGCAGATTGTACCCCTACCCAGTTGGACAGAGAACCAGCTACACCCCTTTTAACCCCAACCCCGGCAGATAGTAACCCAGTTCCAGTTGACACAGCACCGTCTCCACCACAGAGCACCCAAACACGAGCGGTTAGTAAGGGAACTGCAGTGCCCAAAGCATGAGGACCACCACTCTGAATCCCAACTCAACGCTTAAAGGAGAAGAAGATTTGTTCTCAGGTCAGGTTCTGTAGCTATGGTTCATACTCCTTTGCTCTTGCATTACTATATTTACTCATACCAACTATTCTCAAATTTGAAGGATGGAATTGAAACTCGAATGGCGCAACAGGTATGTTTTAAACCTGTTTCTTTAACTGGTTTGCTGTTGTAACCTACTCTATGTTGATTTGAGTTTCGATTGAATAAACAGTTATGTTCTCATGTCATGCACATTACAAGTTTTGTTGTTGCTCTATAGTTACCCACACTTATATTCTGTCTATTCTGCTTTGTCTTGAACAAATATTATTTGAACTGTGTCTCTATCTTGATTTGGCAACAAAAACTAGAATGATATAGACCATAAAGTGACCATGGCACATAGATATATGTTTGTTTCATGCTGTTATCCTGTCCACTTTACTACTGAACTCATTTACCAAAATGAGTTTCATATACAACATGGTAAACATGTGATTTGTCTGCTTGTTTCTCTTTTAGAATGCGGACAAAATATTGGAGAACAGTACCGCGTTATCCAATGGTAAAGGAAGTAATGCAGATAAGGTTCAAGACAGTGAGACATCCCTGTTGGTCTCCAAGAAAGCTGATAAAAACTATCTTGACGACAGTGAGGGAACCCAAAAGTCCTGTCTTGATGTAGTGTTCGAGTTACTGGCCACTACTGCTGGCACAAGCTCTTCGAACTCGCTGCCTGAATCAGTTTGTCTTCTTGAGTCCCAACTTCAAGTTGAAAGACATCGATCAGATGTGCTGCGACAGGAAGCTGAAGGACTGAGGAAGTCCCTGCAGAATTCAGATGCATATTTTCTGGTGCAACAGCAAGCGCTAGAGGATTTAAGCGCCAAACAAGAGAAAGTTAATAAGCTTGCTAAGCATCTTGCCAGCATTATGGGTACCCAGGATATTGTTTCTTGAGATCTTCTGAAGTGGTTTCAGTTCTGGATTTGTTTTGCTGCGGCGTTTATTTGCGCTGGTCGCCAACTTTGACAATCAGTGTATATGATATGCTGCTTTGTTCCCTATATTTGCACTGGTGGCGAACTTTGATGCCCAGTGGATGTAATATGCGTAACGGCCATGATAGCCTAGCATAAGTTGCTTGCTTATTTATTTCCTTGTTGTCTTGTTTATTTGTTTTCTTGTAGTCAGTGCAGTTCTTTTTAAAACTAGGCCACAATAACCATGAGCTAATATTTATTGTAGTGACACTGGGCCTCCTACGGGCCGTAGAAACAGTGGGCCTTCTATGGGCCGTAGAAACAGTAGGCCTTCTACAGGCCATAGAAACAATGGGCCTTCTACGGGCCGTAGAAACAATGGGCCTTCTATGGGCCGTAGAAACAATGGGCCTTCTACGGGCCGTAGAAACAATGGGCCTTCTACAGGCGTATCATCAATGGGCCTTATACGGGCCGTATGACCATAATGGGCCATCGTTAATAGGCCGTATTTGACGACGCTATGAAAACGGCCCAACATATTAACGGACCACAAATGGGCTGGAATCATATTGGATGGCCCAGGTGACGCTACTGGGCCTAATTTGGATATGGCGTAACGGGCCTTGGGTTAGCGGGCTATAAATGGGCTATATGCGAACAGGCCGTTAACAGGCTTTCCATGGGCCGGCCCACCACCTTTTGACCAAGTTAAACGGGCCGGCCTTTTCCCTGTAATGGGCCTCTGTTGGGCCGTGCCACGTGTTGACGTATCATAGGCGTCTTCTGTCCAATGAGTGGATGACATCTGTCCCAACGGTGAGCCGACACGTGTTTCCTCCAGCCAATGATGATTTTACACGTGGAAAATCCCCATTGGTCGGGGCTGTTAACGGGTTATCGGATCCAAAACCCGACCCGATAGCTTAACGGCGTTCCGTTACGGTGGATGCCACGTGTCAGTCACCCTTGACGAAAACAGTTCTGTGACGCGCGATTTATCGTCATGGAAGTGGACACTTCCGTGATGATAATTTTGGTAATGTCATCGAACACTTCTACGACAACACAGGTATGACTATCTTGATTCTGTCATAAATTTGTCATGGATGTACATGCATGACAAAAAACGCGACCTACTGTGACAAACACGTATCATCACGGAAGTGTATTTTTTTTATAGTGAACACGCCTGAAAATTATGAAACTTGGCATGGTGTCATGACATGGCACCAACAGGCTGCGGTAATTTTTTTGGCTGAATTGGGACAAGCTTTGGTGTAAGCTACTTGCAAACCGGAGCTTCCCTCAAGAAGGCTCGTGGTTTCGAGAGGGAACGTGTCACCTCCGTGTGCGAAACGACATACATGCACTGCCTTCTCCCGCTTTAATTTTTTTACACAGGCAGATTAGACCAAATAGAAGTATCGTGCTAAATTTTGGAATTATTCCGGGTTCGTTTGGCCTTTTTATACATTAATTGATTTTCTGTGCATTTAATGTGCATAATTCAAATTTGAACTACAAGCAGGCTCCAGTGCACCAAAGTTGTTTGAAAAACCACATGCGTGTCCTTGGGTGAATTTCTAGGTCCTATGCAAGAGATGGGAATGAAATTCAAACATCTAGGCGTCGTGACTCGACCGGGAAGATTGAGAATCTTGGTTTTTTTAATTCCTGTAAATCCAAAACACGCCTGAAAATCATGAAACTTGGCATGGTGTCATGACATGGCACCAACATGATGCGGTAATTTTTTTGGCCGAATTTGGACGAGCTTTGGTGCAAGCTTCTTGCAAACCGAAGCTTCAGTCAAGAAGGCTCGTGGTTCCGAGAGGGAACATGCTACCTCCGTGTGCGAAACGACATACGTACACTGCCTTCTCCCACCTTAATTTTTTTACACAGGCAGATTGGACAAAATAGAAGTATCGTGCTAAATTTTGGAATTATTCTAGGTTCGTTTGGCCTGTTTTATACATTAATTGAGTTTCTGCGCATTTAATGTGCATAATTCAAATTTGAATTACATGAACATGCTCCAGTGCACCAAAGTTGTTCGGAAAACCACATGTGTGTCCATGGGTGAATTTCTAGGTCCTATGCAAGAGATGGGAATGAAATTCAAACATCTGGTCATCGTGGCTCGACCGGAAAGATTGAGAAACTTGGGTTTTTAGTTCCTGTAAATCCAAAACACGCCTGAAAATCATAAAACTTGGCATGGTGTCATGACATGGCACCAACAGGCTTCAGTAAATTTTTTGGCCGAATTGGGACAAGCTTTTCTGTAAGCTTCTTGCAAACCGGAGCTTCCCTCAAGAAGGCTCGTGGTTCCGAGAGGAACGTGTCACCTCCGTGTGCGAAACAAGATACGTGTACTGCCTTCTCCCGCCTTAATTTTTTTACACATGCAGATTAGACCAAATAGAAGTAAGATGCTAAATTTTGAAATAATTCCAGGTTCGTTTGGCCTTTTTTATACATTAATTGAGTTTCTGCGCATTTAATGTGCATAATTCAAATTCGAACTACAAGCATAGGCTCCAGTGCACCAAAGTTGTTTGAAAAGCCACATGTGTGTCCTTGGGTGAATTTCTAGGTCTTATGCAAGAGATGGGAATGAAATTCAAACATCTGGGTGATGAAGTTATGTACCTAGGGTAGGGTCATAGACCTGATCTAAGTACCTTACCCAAGGACACCCTCAGAAGAAACTACCTTCCAGTCGACCAAGAGAGACTTCACTCGACGGACTCGAAGGACTCGACCACGAAGACTCACTCGACCACCAGAAGATCAAGATCCACTCAGCATCGTAACGGTCTATAATTAAGTAGTCTTTATGGCATTTAGGACACTTTATGTGAGGCGTTACTAGTAACGCCTAGACTTAATATACTTTAAACCCTGCATTACTGAGGGCCGGAGGGCTCTGGCGGACACTATATAAGCCACCCCCTCCTCAGTGTAAAGGGTTCGCACCCCTGTAATCCATACACACATAATCCACTTGACCGCCTCCGGGCTCCGAGACGTAGGGCTGTTACTTCTTCCGAGAAGGGCCTGAACTCGTACATCCAGTGTCTTCACAACTGCTCCATAGCTAGGATCTTGCCTCTCCATACATACCCCCCATTCTACTGTCAGACTTAGAACCACGACAGTTGGCGCCCACCGTGGGGCAGGTGTCTTAGCGATTTTTGGAGAAGTTGCAATCGTTCCAATTGCTTTCATCATGGTTTCTGGTGGAGTTTTGGTCGAGGGCCGTGAGATCCATCTCGGTGCGCTCACCTTCATCGCCGACGACTCCGCTTGGCTCCAGGAGGCTCCACTCGACGTCGATGCGCTCCCCGTCCGCCGTGCGACACATTTTCGCGCATGTGTCCGCGGCATTCTACTGCAGCAACCGTCGACTCCATATCGGTTGACTCCCCTATCGTCCGCCCTCCTTGTCTCCCGCCAGTGCAAGCGTTCTGGTCGGTCGAGGCTTCAGCGGTGGGTGAGGCACGCGGTGGCTCGCCAGATGGCCACCACCCAAGTTGCGACAATCGAGCCCGACAAATCCCTCTACGGCCTGTTCGATCTGTCGACTGGCTCCATAGAGACTGCATCCGAGTGCGATAGCAGTGATCCAGCGGCGGAGGTCTTGATGGTCAACGGACCTCGTAGCCCTCCCGGTTTCCCCCGCGAGGATGGAGTAGACGGTGGAGGCGACCCCGCTCAAGTCCATGAAGAGTACCAACCCGAGCCACTTAATTCCCTGCAAAGGGAAGAGCTTCGCCGCAGGAACATGGATGCCCTGCATACTCCCATTGCGGGAGAAACCCCCGAGGTTCGCGCCTTGGAGGAGGCACGTTTGGCCAACTTGGCTGAACGCGCTCGTCTGGAGAACCTTCAGCGAGCACTCGACGAGCGCACGCGGCAACGAGTACCTGACTCCAGTCGACGACAACTCTTCCCGCCGACTCAGGTATATCGAACCCCGATTCAGAATTTAGCAGCTGCAACCCGTATAGCAGAGTCGATTCAGCCCTCTCAGTCGGAGGCTGGCAGAGGCTTGATGCAGATCAGAGATTTGCTCCGGGCAGCAGGAGATCAGAATTCAGCAGTGTCACAGTCACGCAACAGAATTCACAGTCGATCCGTCACTGCGAATACGGTTCAGTCGGCTCACAGCCCCAGATCGCCTCCGCGGCGTGAAGGACGCGAGAATCGATGGGACCAATATGGTGACCGATACGATCGTGACGATAGGCGTCGAGTGCCCACTCCTCCTCCGAGGGGTGGGTCTTACGCTCCTCGGCAGCAAGATGACAGGCGTCAACTCAGTGTGGGGCGAAGAGCTCCGGTCGACCCCCGGGAACCAGGCTTCGACGCACGATCCATCATCGTGCAAGGCTTGGTCGATCGGAACAAGGCTCATCGAGGTGTCCCCGACAGAGATGTGCCCACTAGCAGCCGAGTGCATGTTTCAGGTCCGGAATGTTTCAACAGAGCTATCAGAGCTGCGGTGATTCCCCCCAACTTCAGGTTGGCGACTGGAGTAAGCAAGTTCACCGGTGAGTCTAAGCCTGAAACTTGGCTTGAGGACTACCGAGTGGCTGTACAGATCGGTGGCGGGAACGACGAGGTGGCTATGAAGCACTTACCACCCATGTTGGAAGGTTCGGCCAGAGCATGGTTGAATCAGTTAACTCCAAGCAGCATTTACACTTGGGAAGATCTTTCCCAAGTGTTTGTCAGAACATTTGAGGGAACTTGCAAGCGAGCAGCTGGATTGACAGAGCTGCAAGTTTGTGTACAGAAGTCGAATGAGACCTTAAGAGAGTATATTCAGAGATGGATCACTTTGCATCATACCGTGGAGACCGTGTCTGATCATCAGGCAGTCTGTGCCTTCAAGGATGGTGTTAAGAATAGAGAATTAAGTTTGAAGTTTGGGCGGACCAGAGATATGACCCTGAGTCGAATGATGGAAATTGCCACCAAGTACGCCAATGGTGAAGAGGAGGACCGACTCCGAAGCGGCAAGTACAAGCCGAGTCAGTCGGAGAAGGGAAACTCCAGTCGGAAACAGAAGCGAAAAGCCGAACCAGCGGCTCCTGGAGAGGCTCTGGCCGTGACTCAGGGCAAGTTCAAGGGAAAACCCAAAGGATCCTGGAACCCCAAGAAGGTGAAGGATAAAGAAGGAAATGATGTGATGGATATGCCGTGTCACATCCACACGAAGAAAGACGAAGAGGGTAATATCATCTACCCGAAGCATACCACTCGGCAGTGCAGGCTCCTGATCCAGCAGTTCCAAAGTAAACAACCCAAGGACAAGGAAAAGGAGTCGGACAAAGCCGAAGACAAGGAGGACAGTGAGGGAGGGTATCCTCATGTTAACTCTACTTTGATGATTTTTGCTGATGTGGAAAGCAAAAGCCGACTGAAGGTTATCAACCGTGAGGTGAACATGGTCGCCCCGGCGACACCCAGCTGTTTGAGATGGTCCCGAACTCCCATTACATTCGACCAGTCTGATCACCTGACTCATATAGCCACCCCTGGGAGGCACTCTTTGGTGGTCGACCCGATCGTCAAAGGCACTCGATTGACGAAGGTGCTAATGGATGGTGGTAGCGGACTGAACTTGTTTTATGCGGACACGCTGAAGGGTATGGGCATTCCGATGTCCCGACTGAGCACCAGTAACATGAGTTTTCATGGAGTTATACCTGGAAAGAAAGCTGAATCACTCGGCGAAATAGCTCTTGACATGGTGTTTGGTGACTCGAAGCATTTCCGCAAAGAGAGGCTAACGCTTGAAGTCGTGGACTTTCAGAGCGCCTACCATGCTATATTGGGGAGACCAGCTTACGCACGGTTCATGGCTCGACCATGTTATGTGTACCTCAAACTGAAGATGCCCGGCCCCAAAGGCGTGATCACTATCACTGGTGATCGGAAAAAAGCAGAGGAGTGTTTCCAGAAAGGCTCGAAAATTGCCGACTCCCAGGTGACAGCAGTCGAGCTAGAGGGATACACGCAAAATGCAGATCCGAGTGATTTACTGCGGGCTAAGAAGCCCATCACAGAGTCAGCGTTTCAGTCGTCCGGTGAGACAAAGCCCGTTCACATCCACCCGACCGACCCCAATTCAGCTCCGACCCATATTTCCACAACACTCGACCCTAAATAGGAAGAAGCGCTCATCCAGTTCCTCCGTGAGAACTGGGACATCTTTGCATGGAAGCCAACTGACATGCCAGGTGTTCCTAGGGGACTGGCTGAGCATCGCCTTAGAGTCGACTCAGCAGCAAAACTAGTCAAGGAACATCTTCGGCGGTCCGCCGTCCAGAAGAGAAAAGCTATTGGTGAGGAGGTGGCTCGACTATTGGCGGCAGGATTTATCCGAGAGATATACCACTCCGAGTGGCTCGCCAATGTCGTCCTGGTTCCTAAGAAGGACAACTCACTCTGAATGTGCAGTGATTTCAAGCACATCAATCGGGCCTGCCCGAAAGATCATTTTCCTCTCCCTCGCATCGATCAAATTGTCGACTTGACAGCGGGGTGTGAGAGATTGTCTTTTCTAGATGCCTATTCCGGGTACCATCAGATCCGTCTGTGCGGACCCGATGAGATAAAAACAGCTTTCATCACTCCATTCGGGTGCTTCTTCTATATCACCATGCCATTCGGCCTCAAGAATGCCGGAGCCACGTTCATGCGAATGATTCAGAAGTGTTTGCTCACTCAAATAAGTCGGAATGTGGAAGCGTACATGGATGATATCGTGGTCAAGTCGCGAAAGGGTTCCGACCTGCTGACTGACCTCGCCGAAACATTTGCCAATCTCAGGAGGTATGATATCAAGCTCAATCTGTCAAAGTGCACATTTGGAGTTCCAGGTGGAAAGTTACTCGGTTTTCTCGTTTCCGAACGGGGAATCGACGCTAACCCAGAAAAAGTTGGCACCATACTCCGAATGAAACGCCCTGTGTGAGTGCACGACGTCCAGAAACTTACTGGATGCTTGGCCGCGTTAAGTCGATTCATCTATCGACTCGGTGAAAAGGCATTGCCTCTTTACTGACTGATGAAGAAGGCAGACAAGTTCGAGTGGACTCCAGAAGCTGATGCAGCGTTTGCCGAGCTAAAAGCTCTGCTCTCCACCCAGCCGGTGCTTGCTTCTCCAATCAGAAAAGAGCCTCTGTTGCTTTATATTGCAGCCACTGGACAAGTCTTCAGTACAGTACTTACGGTCGAGCGGGAAGAAGAAGGGAAAGCCTTCAAAGTTCAGCGCCCAGTGTATTATCTGTCTGAAGTTTTGACTCCATCAAAGCAAAGATATCCTCATTATGAGAAGCTTGTGTATGGGATCTACATGACCACGAAGAAGGTTGCTCATTATTTCTCTGATCATTCCATTACAGTCGTCAGCGACGCTCCACTTTCAGAGATTCTGCACAATAGAGACGCAACTGGTCGAGTGGCGAAATGGGCGATTGAACTCCTTCCCCTTGATATCAAGTTTGAGGCAAAGAAAGCCATTAAGTCCCAAGCAATAGCAGATTTCCTTGCCGAGTGGACTGAACAACAGCAGCCGACTCAAGTTCACTCGGAGCATTGGACCATGTTCTTTGATGGCTCTAAAATGTTGAATGGTTCCGGTGCTGGGGTTGTTCTGGTTTCCCCCAGAGGAGATAAGCTCAGATATGTGCTCCAGATTCACTTTGATTCCTCCAACAATGAGGCAGAATACGAGGCCCTTTTGTATGGGTTGCGCATGGCCATTTCACTCGGCGTCCATTGCCTTATGGTTTATGGTGACTCAGATTTGGTGATCAACCAAGTGATGAAGGAGTGGGACATAAGAAGCCCAGCCATGACTGGATACTGCAATGCAGTGAGGAAGCTGGAAAAGAAGTTTGAGGGGTTAGAGCTCCATCATATACCCCGACCGAAAAATCAAGCAGCTGATGATTTGGCGAAGATAGGTTCCAAAAGAGAAGCCATTCCCAGTGGTGTGTTCTTGGAGCATATCCATACTCCATCAGTCAAAGAAGATCCTTTTACTGAAGAAGCTCCGCAGCCCAAGAGTGCCACAGACCCGACTGAAGTTGAAGTTCCAGAAGTGGTCGACTTGGTCATGGAGGTTTTAGTGATCGCTCCCGAGTGGACAGTTCCATATATCGCGTATATCCTAAGAAAAGAGCTCCCAGAGGACGAAGAAGAGGCTCGACAGATCGTCCGCCGATCCAAAGCCTTTACTGTGATCAAGGGGCAGCTATAAAGAGAGAGCGCGACTGGAATTGGTCAGAAGTGCATAACGCCAGAAGAAGGCCGAATAATCCTTGATGATATCCACTCGGGGACCTGTGGCCATCATGCGTCCTCTCAGACCATCGTGGCCAAAGCATACCGAGCCGGATTTTACTGGCCAAGGGCAAATGAGATGGCAAAGGAGATAGTGGACAAGTGCGAGGGATGTCAGTTTTACTCCAACATGTCACACAAGCCTGCGTCAGCTCTGAAGACCATACCACTCGTCTGGCCCTTCGCAGTATGGGGGTTGGATATGGTAGGCCCCTTGAGGACAGGTCGAAGCGGTTTCACGCATGTACTGGTGGCAGTCGACAAGTTCACCAAGTGGATTGAGGCTAAACCCATCAAGAACCTTGACGCCGGTACTGTTGTCAGCTTCAGTAGGGAACTGATATTCAGATATGGAGTCCCGCACAGCATCATCACAGACAACGGATCAAACTTCGATTCGGAGAAGTTCAGAGCATTCTGCACATCTCAAGACACACGAGTCGACTATGCTTCGGTCGCCCATCCACAGTCGAATGGACAAGCGGAGCGAGCCAATGGCTTGATCCTCAAAGGGTTGAAACCCCGACTGATGCGTGATCTCAAGCATGCGGCTGGAGCATGGGTCGACGAACTTCCCTCAGTGCTTTGGGGGTCTACGGACCACGCCTAATCGGTCGACCGGAAAAACTCCATTCTTCTTGGTCTATGGAGCTGAAGCGGTCTTGCCGAGTGATCTGCTCCACAATGCTCCTCGAGTTGAGCTCTACAACGAAGCTGAAGCAGAACAAGCGCGACAGGATGCAGTCGACCTTTTAGAGGAACAAAGAGAGATGGCTCTGATCCGATCGACCATCTACCAACAGGACTTGCGTCGCTTCCACGCTAGAAACGTGAAGAGTCGAGCCTTCCATGAAGGAGATTTGGTTCTCCGAGTGGATCAGCAGAAACAACACAAGCTTGCTCCTTCTTGGGAAGGACCCTTCATCGTCACTAAGATTCTCCACAATGGAGCGTACCGTCTCTACAACGTCAAGCACAATATCGACGAGCCCCGATCTTGGAACGCGGAGCTACTCCGCCCATTTTACACTTAAGTTTTCACTCGGATGAGTTGTAATAAAAGTACTTTTGTAGTTTATGTTTCGCAAGATAATAGTGTCATAATTTCCCCAATGATTTTTGTCACTTTTATTTATTCAGAAAAATTTCCCCCTCAGTGGGTGGCTTAGCTGCGAACCCGTTTCGCCTAAGTTTGTAAAAAAAATTCCTTACCGAGTGGAGAGCATGCCTCTCACTCGAGGGCTTAGCTGCGAGTCCGTCTCGCCTATGTTTCAATAAAATCCTACCGAGTGGTGAGCCAAACTCCCACTCGGGGGCTTAGCTGCGAATCCGTCTCGCCTAAGTATCAATGAAATCCTACCGAGTGGTGAGCAAGACTCCCACTCGGGGGCTTAGCTCCAGTCCAAGTACTCGCCTAAGTATCAATGAAATCCTACCGAGTGGTGAGCCAGACTCCCACTCGGGGGCTTAGCTACAGTCCAAGTACTCGCCTAAGTTTCAACAAAATCCTACCGAGTGGTGAGCCAGACTCCCACTCGGGGGCTTAGCTGCAGTCCAGGTACTCACCTAAGTTCAAATTCAATGTGCGGTAGCAAGGAAGACGAGGTGCAGGTCGACTGCGACCCTCTCCTCCGAGCTACTCCACAAGTACAACGTGCGGTAGCAAGGAAGACGAGGTGCAGGTCGACTGCGACCCTCTCCTCCGAGCTACACCACAAGTACAACGTGCGGCAGCAAGGAAGACGAGGTGCAGGTCGACTGCGACCCTCTCCTCCGAGCTACGCCACAAGTACAATGTGCGGTCGCAAGGAAGACGAGGTGCAGGTCGACTGCGACCCTCTCCTCCGAGCTACGCCACAAGTACAACGTACGGTCGCAAGAAGGATGAGGTACAGGTCAATTGCGACCCTCTCCTTCGAGCTACGCCACAAGTACAATATAAAAATCCTACCGAGTGGAGAGCACACCTCCCACTCGGGGGCTTAGCTGCGGTCCAGTGTTCGCCTAAGTTATAAAAATCATTCCGAGTGGAGAGCACACCTCCCACTCGGGGGCTTAGCTGCAGCCCAGTGCTCGCCTAAGTTATAAAAATCCTACCGAGTGGAGAGCAGACCTCCCACTCGGGGGCTTAGCTGCAGCCCAGTGCTCGCCTAAGTTATAAAAATCCTACCGAGTGGAGAGCACACCTCCCACTCGGGGGCTTAGCAGCAGCCGAGTGCTCGCCTAAGTTATAAAAATCCTACCGAGTGGAGAGTAGACCTCTCACTCGGGGGCTTAGCTGCAGCCCAGTACTCGCCTAAGTTATAAAAATCCTACCGAGTGGAGAGCACACCTCCCACTCGGGGGCTTAGCTGCAGCCCAGTGCTCGCCTAAGTTATAAAAATCCTACCGAGTGGAGAGCACACCTCCCACTCGGTGGCTTAGCTGCAGCCCAGTGCCTGCCTAAGTGAATTGGGGAACAAGTCGATTGCAATGAGCACCTCGCTTTAGCCTGCAAAAGACATCTCAAGCCAAATACAAGCACATTCAAACGTCGAATCCAAGTTCGGATAGATACCTAACGGAACCGAAAGTGCTCAGGCGCCAGGCCTGTTAAGGTTTGTCGGTTACAAAATCACTCGGCATACCAAGGCAAATTTAAAGTGTCGAGCTCAAGAAGTTTTTTACTCCTCCTGTGGAGGGCTGGAAGGTGCAACAAACTCATCAAGGTCGATTCCATCCGCGATCCGAGTGGCAGCGGCGATGAAAGTCTCCATGAAAGACCGGAAATGATGCTTCTTGGTGTTAGCCACCCGAAGAGCCGCCAACTTGTCCTCTCGTGCATCCTTGCAATGGACTCGGGCCAAACACAGAGCGACATCTGCACCACACCTGGCAGAAGACTTCTTCCACTCCTGCACTCGACCAGGGACTATGTTTAGTCGAGTCATCAGAGACTCGAGGTCATTCTGGAGCATCTCTCTGGGCCAGAGTGTCGTGTCGATGAGGGAAGTGGCGACCTTCAGCCTTGCGAGATAACCGACGACAGCAGCAACACGAGACTCGAGCCGGAAAACGTTCATGGAGACTTCATCATTCATCGGAGAGTTGATGGGGTCCAAGTTTGGTTCCAGTCGACCAGTCTCCTCTTCAAAGTTTTGGAAAAATTCTGCAAACACAACCACCGAGTCAAGACAACAGTCGAATGGAAAGATCACTGTAAAAATACTTGCTTGGTGCAAAGGTTTACCTTCGAGCATGAGGAACAGCTTCTTGGCGAGTCCGCCCAGATAAGCCTCCAGATCTTTCTTCTTCCCCACCAACTCACTGGCTTTGTCGTTCAGGGCAATCTTGTCACTTTTCAGTCGACTCACTTCTTTATTGGCAATATCAAGAGCAGCTTTCAGATTGGTGTTTTCTTCTTCAAGCCTGGTGACCGAAGCCAGCTTCTCGTCTGCGAGCTTGGTCTTCTCTAAAGTTGTCTTCTGCATCTCAGCTAGCTCAAGGTCTTTCTTCTTCTGGGCCTCCTTCACTTTGCCTGCAAAGTTACAGCAAGATCAGACCTTGAAACAAGTGAGGGGCAAAAGCAGTCGTAGAGGCCTCACCAAACATACCTTTGGTCTCCTCCTTTGCCTTCGCCAAATTCTCCTGGACCAGCTTCAGATCAAGCTCGAGTTGGATATGTTTGTTCTCCAACTTGGTGTAACGAGCCGCAAGGTTGCAGGATTTCTACGAAGAACCAATAGACAAAATGACAAAGATAATTCACTTCTGAGTGACTAAGGAAAAATCGTACGTTTCTAAGACTACAGCCGAATACAAACATTCGACCGTAGTCTCGGGGACTAAACCCAGTGGGTGCACTCAGCGTGCCCCCACTAGTTCTATCAAGATAGAGTCGACCAGTCGACCAACAGAAAAAACAGAAAGTGTTCTTCATACTGTAGTCAACTGCCAGCAGTCGACCACAGTCTTGGGGACTACACCCAGTGGGTGCACTCAGCGTGCCCCCACCGGTCTGAAAATCCGTTCGACCTAATCGAATGAAGGGAAAAGTTCAGGACATAAAGACTATGGTCGACTGCCAGCAGTCCACCATAGCCTTGGGGACTACACCCAGCGGGTGCACTCAGCGTGCCCCCACTAGTTCGGAATTTCAATCGACACACCCAGTGGGTGTAGGACAATCACTAAGAATTTCGGAAAAGAAGAATCTTCAGACATCATATCCTAACAGAACAGGCGGTGACCGACTGACCTGAACGTTACTCTGGAGAGCAGAACTGGCGTCATAGGCTACCTGGCTAGCCTCCCGGATGGCCTTCACCTTCTCCATCACGACTCCCGCCTGGCGTATCGCTTCTTTTGCAGCACTGGCTTGGTCCTCTGGGACGTAGTGGGTCGAGAAGAGTGAAGGTTGTGCAGCACTCACGATGCGGGGTGAGCACTCGTCAACGGCACCGCGAAAGATACGGTGGGCCGAGTGGTGTTCTCCCCCTCTGCGACCAGTGTCTCGGGTGCTGGCACGTCCTGAGTCACCCTGCCAGCAGACGTTTTCCTGCTCCTCCTTTGCTTCAGTGGTTCCTCATCGTCATCATCGTCAGGAAGGGTGATAACGACATTGGATGGAGCTACAGAAAAGAATCAGAATTAGAGACCAAGAGACAATTGACTAAAAGACGGAATTAAGAGAGTCATACCAGGTTTTGAGGTAGCAGCATCTTCCATCTCATGATCGTCGGCCCTGGCCGAGGTATCAGAAGTAGCAGCACTGCAATTCCAAAAATCAGTCGGTTAACTCATGTGTCGACCAAAAACAAACTCATGTAGAGCAAGAAGACTCAAGTAGCATTTTTACCCTGATATGGTGGGGATCGACACCTTCATCTTCGGCAAGACCTTCGCCGGCTTCGATGGCGCCATTCGAGATTGCTTCGGAGCCTTCTCAGTCGGCACCGGAGAAGTGGTCCGAGGGCGCTTGGTCGACTGCGCGACAGTCGCGACCCCCTTGCCACGTTCAGTCGCAGGGTCATGGACGAGCTTCGATCGCCTTTCCGTGCGAGGCGGGGCAACTTCCTCCTCCTCCTCCTCTTCTTCCTCCCCATCAGAGTCGTCATCGTCATCATCATCAGCAGCGTCCGAGTCCCACTCCTCCTGGCTTTCGCCCCCACTTCCTTCCTCCTCTTCAGTCGGCGTCTGCGCTACATTGGGCATCGAGTATAGTTCGGTGAGGGCCTGACAGACAGCAAGACAAAGATCAATCGACCAATTCGCAGCAAAATCATAATAAGTATGGCAAGATTACAATTGGGGATAAAGTGGGCATACCTTGTCTGGAGTGCTAGAATGGTCGAGTGGTGGAATCCTCCTGGCTCCTCGAGGGTTGTCCTTGTTCCCTGTGACTGCGGCCATCCACCTCTCCAGTGTGGCATCGTCGACTGCTTCTGGATGGACCCGAGTTTCATCCTCGGTTCCACAGTACAGCCACATACAATGGCCTCGGTACTGAAGAGGCTAGATGCGCCGCCTAAGGAAAACCTCCAGAAGGTCCATACCTGTCACTCCTTCCCGCACTAACTGGACTACACGCTCCATCAACATCTTCACTTGGGCTTTCTCCTCAGGGAGCACCTTCAGAGAAGAGGGCTTGTGCGCTCGATCCATAGAGAACGGAGGAGACCACTCGACTGCCCCGGCGTCGACTCGTTTTGGCAGTAGAACCAAGTCGACTGCCATCCTCTGACCGACTCAGGGAGGGTCATGACCGGAAAGGTGCTCTTGTTCCTCATCTGAATCCCCAGACCTCCGCACATCTTAATAACCTTGGTCTTATCATCATCTGGACTCGCCTTTTTCACTGTCTGAGAACGACAAGTGAATATGTGCTTGAACAGACCCCAGTGCGGTCGGCAGCCCAGGAAGTTCTCGCACATGGACACGAAGGCAGCAAGGTATGCGATGGAATTCAGATTGAAGTGGTGGAGTTGCGCCCCAAAGAAATTCAAAGAAACCACGGAAGAAAACACTCGGAGGCAGAGAGAACCCACAGTCGACGTGGGTAGCCAGAAGAACACACTCACCCTCCTCCGGCTGTGGTTGCCACTCGTTCCCCGGGAGCCTCGCTGCTCCGTGGGGGATCAAACCCTCGTTGGCCATCTCAGTGAGATCCTTCTCGGTGATGGTCGACCGGATCCAATCCCCTTGGACCCAGCCCTGCGGCACGCGGGACCTTGACGAGGATCCGCCCCGACTGGTCGCTCTCCCTTTCGCCTTCCCCATCGCCGTCACCTTCTTCGCGCGCTCCAGAGCCGCCGTCTTCTCCTTCACCATTGTTGTCGGCGAAGCGTGCGAGGAGTGGTTGGGCGGAGGCGAGAGCAGGCGCGGTGGGCGGAGGCGGAGAGGACAAAGGAAGATTGGAGAGATACTGTTCAAAAACCCTCACCGGGCGCCTTTATAAGGACACTTCCAAGTGGCTGACGGGTGGGCCCGGCAATCCTATCACATCCCGAAACAGTCGCTCGTACGCTATATGTGGCGAAAAAGACGGTGCGGGAATCGAGGCGTCTATGCCCTATCCCATCCGAGCGCCGTGGTTCTCCCCGCTTCGCGCTCTTCCCAAAATTCGGATCCCACAAAATCCGCCAACAGCAGATCGATCTGTCAGGCGAGAGATTTCCTGCGATCCATCGCTCGGAGATTACTAAGTTCAAAAGTTCACTCGACGAGAGAAAAGAATGGATCAAGGCGACTGAAAGAAAAGTTGCTGTTATCAATGAAGAGATTATTGGTCCAAGACAATACATGTCCAAAACACAAAAGCAGGTCGAAAATATTATCAACTCCTTGCTCACTCAAACCTCGATCCATTCGGGGGCTAATGATGAAGTCATGTACCTAGGGTAGGGTCATAGACCTGATCTAAGTACCTTACCCAAGGACACCCTCAGAAGAAACTACCTTCCAGTCGACCAAGAGAGACTTCACTCGACGGACTCGAAGGACTCGACCATGAAGACTCACTCGACCACCAGAAGATCAAGATCCACTCTGCATCGTAACGGTCTGTAATTAAGTAGTCTTTATGGCATTTAGGACACTTTATGTGAGGCGTTACCAGTAACGCCTAGACTTAATGTACTTTAAACCCTACATTACTGAGGGCCGGAGGGGTCTGGCGGACTCTATATAAGCCACCCCCCTCCTCAGTGTAAAGGGTTCGCACCCCTGTAATGCATACACACATAATCCACTCGACCGCCTCCGGGCTCCGAGACATAGGGCTGTTACTTCTTCCGAGAAGGGCCTGAACTCGTACATCCAGTGTCTTCACAACTACTCCATAGCTATGATCTTGCCTCTCCATACATACCCCCCATTCTACTGTCAGACTTAGAACCACGACACTGGGCGTCGTGGCTCGGCCGAAAAGATTGAGAAACTTGGTTTTTTAATTCTTGTGAATCCAAAACACGCCTGAAAATCATGGAAGTTGGCATGGTGTCATGACATGGCACCAACATGTTGCGGTAATTTTTTGGCCGAATTGGGACAAGCTTTTGTGTAAGGTTCTTGCAAACTGGAGCTTCAGTCAAGAAGGCTCGTGGTTGCGAGAGGGAACGTACCACCTTCATGTGCCAAACGACATACGTACACTGCCTTCTCCAGCCTTAATTTTTTTACACAGGTAGATTTGACCAAATAGAAGTATCGAGCTAAATTTTGGAATTATTTCGGGTTCGTTCGGCCTTTTTATACATTAATTGAGTTTCTGGGCATTTAATGTGCATAATTCAAATTTGAACTATAAGCACATGCTCCAGTGCACCAAACTTGTTTGAAAAACACATGTGTGTCCTTGGGGTGAATTTCTAGGTTCTATGCAAGATATGGGAATGAAATTCAAACATCTGGACATCTTGGCTCGGCCGGAAAGATTAAGAAACTTGGTTTTTTAATTCCTGTAAATCCAAAACACGCCTAAAAATCATGAAACCTGGCATGGTGTCATGACATGGCACCAACATGATCCGGTAATTTTTTTGGCCGAATTGGGAAAAGCTTTGGTGCAAGCTTCTTGCAAACCAGAGCTTCAGTCAAGAAGGCTCGTGGTTCCGAGAGGAAACATGCTACCTCCGTGTGCGAAACGACATACCTACACTGCCTTCTCCCACCATAATTTTTTTACACAGGCAGATTAGACCAAATAGAAGTATCGTGCTAAATTTTGGAATTATTCCAGGTTCGTTTGGCCTGTTTTATACATTAATTGAGTTTCTGCGCATTTAATGTGCATAATTCAAATTTGAACTACAAGCACAGGCTCCAGTGCACCAAAGTTGTTTGAAAAACCACATGTGTGTCCATCGGTGAATTTCTAGGTCTTATGCAAGAGATGGGAATGAAATTCAAACATCTGGGCGTCGTGGCTCGACCGGAAAGATTGAGAAACTTGGTTTTTTAGTTCCTGTAAATCCAAAACACGTCTGAAAATCATGAAACTTGGCATGGTGTCATGAGATGGCACCAACAGGCTGCGGTAATTATTTTGGCTGAATTGGGACAAGCTTTGGTGTAAGCTACTTGCAAACCGGAGCTTCCCTCAAGAAGGCTCGTGGTTCCGAGAGGGAACGTGTCACCTCCGTGTGCGAAACGACATACGTACACTGCCTTCTCCCGCCTTATTTTTTTTACACAGGCAGATTAGACCAAATAGAAGTATCGTGCTAAAATTTGGAATTATTCCGGGTTCGTTTGGCCTTTTTATACATTAATTGATTTTCTATGCGTTTAATGTGCATAATTCAAATTTGAACTACAAGCAGGCTCCAATGCACCAAAGTTGTTTGAAAAACCACATGCGTGTCCTTGGGTGAATTTCTAGGTCCTATGCAAGAGATGGGAATGAAATTCAAACATTTGGGCATCGTGACTTGGCCGGAAAGATTGAGAATCTTGGTTTTTTAATTCCTGTAAATCCATAACACGCCTAAAAATCATGAAACTTGGCATGGTTTCATGGCATGGCACCAACATGTGTGGTAATTTTTCTGTCCGATTTGCTAAGGCGCACACGTTAACAATCAACAAAGTCATTTTGGAACAAGTGCTGTCACGTTACAAATCGGAAACACAAGTATTATTAAAACTGTGGGCGTTCTACTTACCAATTACGTGCCGCCATGCGTCCCCTTTTTTATTGGCTAAGAGGTGTCATGCAGGGTAGCTATTTGAGAACGGGAGGCGTGTGATCAGGCCCATGCGTGTGCTCATCGGGAGGAGAACCCTTTGAACGCTACCCGCCGTGCACCTCCCTCCCAACGTCCCCATTAATGGCGCCTGAGCACCTGTTCTACGGCGTGGCTATATGTCTCACTGGACTGAGATTTAAGAGAGAAAAATAAAAATCTGAATAGAAAGTTTTGCATGGATCTTGATGTAAGATTCGACGGACCTATATAGCATCGACTACGACTTATAGCAAGCATGATGAATATAAGGACAATGATAGTGGATAAAAATTGTCTTACATATTTAGGAACATAATTAAAAGAAACCACATGCGGCAACGCCCGAAATACATAAGGGCAAAAGAAGAAGGAAGACAACGGTCTGGCTCGCTGATCTCTACTTTGTTTATGCGTTGCTGCAGGCTGCAAGAACTAGTCTCCGTCGCGAGCAGCGATGAGATCTTTCTTGTCCTCAAGATGCTGCTTTGATAGCATCCACGGATTCCTCCACCAGCCTTCTGTGCTTGATGTGCAACATGGCATTCTCGTCCATAAGTTTCTCGACGATGATGCCAGTCCTCTTCAACAAGGTAGTGGTATGCTCCTGCTGCTTCGCACTTCCGACGATCTTCGCCCTCATCAGGTCGCGCTCGGCCTGGAGCTTCGCATTGCTCTCATTTAGTTGCCGGATGACGCCAGTAGACTGTTCAAACGAGGCTTTCATGTCATCTTACAACCTCGCCCACCTGGAGATCTGATCCATCTGCCTAAGGACGAGGGCACGCATGCGCCTGTAAGAGTCCTCGCCTGCCCACGAGATATTTTCCCAGGCCGCCGCGGTGCGGGAGGACATCTCTGCTGCATTCCCGGCGGGGCGGGACATCTCTTCAGCTTCCGCGGCACGGTTGGACCAGTCTGCTGCATCGACGGCGCGACGGGACCTCCATGATGCTTCGACGGCGTGGCGGGACCTCTCTGCTACTACGGCCGTGCGACGGGACATGTTGGCTGCTTTCGCGGCGAGGCGGCATATCTCTCATGCTTTGGCTTCCAGGCTCGCCTCTCCCTGGTGGCAATCTCTCAACCAAGAAGTCACGCTGGCCATGGCAGACGCAAGGGAACGATGATGATTGACTTGTTTGTTTTTGTGGATGAGGAGTTGAAGACGAATGTGTTGTCATCTTGGAGTAGTAGTATTTATAACCGAGTAGTAATACATGATACGTCTCCAACGTATCTATAATTTTTAATTGTTCCATGATATTATATTACCTGTTTTGGATGTTTATGGGCTTTGCTAAACACTTTATATTATTTTTGGGACTAACCTATTAACCGGAGGCCCAACCCATATTGCTGTTTTTTTGCCTATTTCAGTGTTTCGAAGAAAAGGAATATCAAACGGAGTCCAAATGGAATGAAACCTTCGGGAGAGTTATTTTTGGAACGGAAGCAATCCAAGAGACTTGGAGTAGACGTCAGGGAAGCAATGAGGAAGCCACGAGCCAGGGAGGCGCGCCCTACCCCCTGGGAGCGCCCCCAACCTCGTGGGCCCCTCATGGCTCCCCTGACCGACTTCTTTCGCCTATATATATATATATATATATATATATATATATATATATATATATCCATATACCCTAAAAACATCGGAGAGCACAATAGATCGGTAGTTCCGCCGCCGCAAGCCTCTGTAGCCACCAAAAACAAAGTGGGACCCTGTTCCGGCACCCTGTCGGAGGGGGAATCCCTCACCGGTGGCCATCTTCATCATCCCGGCGCTCTCCATGATGAGGAGGGAGTAGTTCACCCTCCGGGCTGAGGGTATGTACTAGTAGCTATGTGTTTGATCTCTCTCTCTCTCTCTCTCTCTCGTGTTCTTGAGGTGGTATAATCTTGATGTATCGCGAGCTTTGCTATTATAGTTGTATCTTATGATGTTTCTCCCCCTCTACTCTCTTGTGATGAATTGAGTTTTCCCTTTGAAGTTGTCTTGCTGGATTGAGTCTTTAAGGATTTGGGAACACTTGATGTATGTCTTGCCGTGCTTATCTGTGGTGACAATGGGATATTCACGTGATCTACTTGATGTATGTTTTGGTGATCAACTTGCGGGTTCAATGAACTTATGCATAGGGGTTGGCACATGTTTTCGTCTTGACTCTCCAGTAGAAACTTTGGGGCACTATTTGAAGTACTTTGTGTTGGTTGAATAGATGAATATGAGATTGTGTGATGCATATCGTATAATCATGTCCACGGATACTTGAGGTGACATTGGAGTATCTAGGTGACATTAGGGTTTTGGTTGATTTGTGTCTTAAGGTGTTATTCTAGTACGAACTCTATGATAGATCAAACGGAAAGAATAGCTTCGTGTTATTTTACTACGAACTCTTGAATAGATCGATCAGAAAGGATATCTTTGAGGTGGTTTCGTACCCTCCAATAATTTCTTCGTTTGTTCTCCGCTATTAGCGACTTTGGAGTGACTCTTTGTTGCATGTTGAGGGATAGTTATATGATCCAATTATGTTATTATTGTTGAGAGAACTTGCACTATTGAAAGTATGAACCCTAGGCCTTGTTTCCTAGCATTGCAATATCGTTTGTGATCACTTTTACTATTACTTACCTTGTTGTTTTTATAATTTCAGATTACAAAAACCAATATCTACCTTCCATATTGCACTTGTATCACCATCTCTTCGCTGAACTAGTGCACCTATACAATTTACCATTGTATTGGGTGTGTTGGGGACACAAGAGACTCTTTGTTGTTTGGTTGCAGGGTTGTTTGAGAGAGACCATCTTCATCCTATGCCTCCCATGGATTGATAAACCTTAGTTCATCACTTGAGGGAAATTTGCTACTGTCCTGCAAATCTCTGCACTTGGAGGCCCAACAACGTCTACAAGGAGAAGGTTGCGTAGTGGACATCAAGCTCTTTTCTAGCGCCGTTGCCGGGGAGGTGAGTGCTTGAAGGTATATCTTTAGATCTTTCAATCGAATCTTTTAGTTTCTTGTTTTATAACTAGTTTAGTTTATAAAACAAAACTACAAATAATGGAATTAAGTTTGCCTCATACGCTTCATCTTTTTAATATCTTTCATGAGAATGATGGAAAGGAAAATTGTACTCAAGTGCTAGAAGAAGAAGTCTATAAAATGTTTGGCACTAAATCTTTGAATGAGGAGCATGATTGCAATGTTGTTAGTATGAACTCTTTGAATATCGATGGTACTAATGATGATTGCACTAGTCATAATGAAAATGTCTCTTATAAGCATGTCAACCTTTGTGGAGTGCATAGAGTTTGCAAGTACACACCAAATAGGGAAAATAGATTTTGCAAGAGGCATAAGTATTTAGAAACTAAATGGTTGCAAGAAACGCTAGATGTTTGTGCTGAAAATTTAAAATTTCTTTGCCATACTTGTGATTTGCAATGAACATGGTCATTTAAATCTCCGATGCAAATTGTTTTATGATCGAATCATGTCCAAAAATTGTGATGACTTGATTTCCCTTGCACATCATAATGAACTTAGTTTTCTTTTGGGTTATGAATAAATGAATGTGTAACTAAGCATATTCCCGAATATAACCTTGAGAAATTCCTTGATATTGATCTAGAGGAAATTTATATGTATTGTGCGGTGAATTGCGTTGAAAATCCTTATATTGCCAATTACATAAAGAAAAGAAAGCAAATAGAAGATGAAGAGAATACTAATGAAAGGGAAGATACTTCCCAATATCCTCCTATTATTTCTTATAATGAATTAGGTAACGAGGAGGAGCCTTCTATTCAACCAATCTCATTAATAAGGAGCTCAAAAAAGAGGGTTAAACCCACACATGATGTGAAGAAGAAAAATAAAAGATGGAGAAGCAAAGGTAGAAAGGTATCCCTCCCAAATGATGTTGCTCCTATTACTCATTGTGATGATGACCATTGCTATACTATTGGTGCTATACATACTATTAATGATGAGAGTGTTTATGCTTATGATATGAAAAGGCCCAAGCTTGGGGATGCTATGTTTGATGAGAATGACATGTTTGAGAATATACTTGCTGCAATTAATGTTTGTCCCAAGCTTGGGGATGCTACGTTTAATGAAGATGATATTTTTAGCCTCCCAAGTTTTGATGAGAAAATTTATTATGATGATAGCATGCCTCCTATTATGATGAATCTTATAATATTTATGAAAGTGGATTTGAGAGGTCATGACTTTATTTAGTGATGAATCCACTATTTTGGAAGAGGTTTCAATCGATTGTGATGAGAACAAAGTTGCTACTTATGATGATTGTTGTGAGGAAACTTATGATATAAAAAGTAGTGATGATTATATTTATAAAACTTGTCATGATCATGATTACCCTTTTTCTAAACATTACTCTTTTAATGTGGCAACAATTTATAGTATTCGAGTCTCTTATGATACTCCCACTATTCCGAATGAGAAGAATTTTGCTTATGTGGAGAGTAGTAAATTTTCTATGCACGTAGATCATGAAAAGAATGCTTTATGTTCTGGTTATATTTTTGAATTCACTCATGATGCTACTGAAAATTATTATGAGGGAGGAATATATGCTTGTAGGAATTGCAATAATATCAAGTTTCCTCTCTATGTGTTGAAAAGCTTGAAGCTATGCCTGTTTAGCCTTCCTATGTTAGTTGATTATTGTTCCCATAAGTTGTTTGCTCACAAAATCCCTATGCATAGGAAGCGGGTTAGACTTAAATGTGTTAGTAATATGCTTCATGATGCTCTCTTTATGTTTTAATTCTTAACTTTTATACGAGCATCATTGAAATCATCTTGCCTAGCTAGAAAGGCATTAAAAAAGCGCTTGTTGGGAGTCAACCCAATATTTACCTTTACTATTTTTGTGTGTTCACATGATTATGCTACTGTAGTAATAATGTTTTACAGCTTTTGTTTCAATAAAGTGCCAAGTAAGACCTTTAGGATAGCTTACGGTGATAGTTGTGTTGATCTTGCTGAAAATCAGAAACTTTTGCACCTAGTAAATTTGTTATGATAATTCCCAGAAACGTGATTTTGATCTGATTATTTTTTATATGTATTGGTAAAAAATTGCTCAGGTTTTCCTAATTTGGTAGGAATTTGGGGTTCCATAAGTATACGTTTGATACAGATTACTACAGACTGTTCTGTTTTTGACAGATTCTGTTTTCTATGTGTTGTTTGCTTATTTTGATGAATCTATGAGTAGTATCGGAGGGTATGAACCATTGAAAAGTTGGAATACAGTAGATATTACACCAATACGAATTTAGAATGAGTTCACAACAGTACCTAAGTGGTGATTTATTTTCTTATACTAACGGAGCTTACGAGTTTTCTATTGAGTTTTGTGTTGTGAAGTTTTCAAGTTTTTGGTAAAGATTCGATGGACTATGGAATAAGGAGTGTCAAGAGCCTAAGCTTGGGGATGCCCAAGGCACCCCAAGGTAATATTAAAGGACAAACAAGAGCCTAAGCTTGGGGATGCCCCGGAAGGCATCCCCTCTTTCGTCTTCGTTCATCGGTAACTTTACTTGGAGCTATATTTTTATTCACCACATGATATGTGTTTTGCTTGGAGCATCATTTTGTTTTATTTTGTTTTGCTTGATGTTTGAATAAAATACCAAGATCTGAAATTCTTAAATGTTAGAGAGTCTTGACATAGTTACATAATTATTTCACTACTCATTGATCTTCACTTATATCTTTGGGAGTAGTTTGTCCTTTGCTCAAGTGCTTCACTTATATCTTTTAGAGCACGGTGGTGGCTTTATTTTGTAGAAATTGTTGATCTCTCATGCTTCACTTATATTATTTTGAGAGTCTTTTAGAACAGCATGATATTTGCTATGGTTATAAAATTGGTCCTAGAATGATGGGCATCCAAGTGGGGTAAAATAAAAACTATCATAGAAAGTGAGTTGGATGCCATGATCAATTTGATGCTTGATAATTGTTTTGAGATATGAGGATGGTGATATTAGAGTCATGCTAGTTAAAGTAGTTGTGAATTTGAGGAATACTTGTGTTGAAGTTAGTGATTCCCGTAGCATGCACGTATGGTGAACCGCTTTGTGATGAAGTTGGAGCATAATTTATTTATTGATTGTCTTCCTTATGAGTGGAGGTCGGGGACGAGCTATGGTCTTTTCCTACCAATCTATCCCCCTAGGAGCATGCGTGTAGTACTTTCTTTCAATAACTTGTAGATTTTTGCAATAAGTATATGAGTTCTTTATGACTAATGTTGAGTCCATGGATTATACGCACTCTCGCCCTTCCACCATTGCTAGCCTCTCTTGTGCCGCGCAACTTTCGCCGGTACCATACACCCACCATACCTACCTATCATGGCATTTCCATAGCCATTCCAAGATATAATGCCATGCAACTTTCCATCGTTCCGTTTATTTTGACATCCTCCATCATGTAGTTGACATTGTATTTGTGGCAAAGCCACCTTGATAATTCTTTCATGCATGTCACTCTTGATTCATTGCATATCCTGGTACACCGCCGGAGGCATCCACATAGAGTCATATTTTGTTCTAAGTATTGAGTTGTAATTCTTGAGTTGTAAGTAAATAAAAGTGTGACGATCTTCATTATTAGAGCATTGTCCCACGTGAGGAAAGGATGATGGAGACTATGATTTCCCCACAAGTCGGGATGAGGCTTCGGACTTTATATAAAAAAAGAGAAAGGCCATAAAAAAGATAAAGGCCATATAAAAAAGAGAAAGGCCCAAAAAATGAGATAAAATGGGAGAAGGGACAATGTTACTATCCTTTTACCACACTTGTGCTTCAAAGTAGCACCATGATCTTGATGATAGAGAGTCTCCTATGTTGTCACTTTCATATACTAGTGGGAATTTTTCATTATAGAACTTGGCTTGTATATTCCAATGATGGGCTTCCTCAAAATGCCCTAGGTCTTCGTGAGCAAGCAAGTTGGATGCACACCCACTTAGTTTCTTTTGTTGAGCTTTCATACACTTATAGCTCTAGTGCATCCGTTGCATGGAAATCCCTACTCACTCACATTGATATCTATTAATGGGCATCTCCATAGCCCATTGATATGCCTAGTTGATGTGTGACTATCTTCTCCTTTTTGTCTTCTCCACAGCCAGCATTCTATTCCACATATAGTGCTATGTCCGTGGCTCACGCTCATGTATTGCGTGAAAGTTGAATTTTTTTGAGAATATTAAAGTATGAAACAATTGCTTGGCTTGTCATCGGGGTTGTGCATGATTAAATACTTTGTGTGATGAAGATAGAGCATAGCTAGACCATATGATTTTGTAGGGATAGCTTTCTTTAGCCATGTTAGTTTGAGAAGACATGATTGCTTTGTTAGTATGCTTAAAGTATTATTATTTTCATGTCAATATGAACTTTTATCTTGAATCATTTGGAACTGAACATTCATGCCACAATAAAGAAACTTATATTGAGAAATATGCTAGGTAGCATTCCACATCAAAAATTCTGTTTTTATCATTTACCTACTCAAGGACGAGCAGACATTAAGCTTGGGGATGCTTGATACGTCTCCTACGTATCTATAATTTTGATTGTTCCATGATATTATATTACCTGTTTTGGATGTTTATGGGCTTTACTAAACACTTTTATATTATTTTTGGGACTAACCTATTAACCGGAGGCCCAGCCCATATTGCTGTTTTTTTTTGCCTATTTCAGTGTTTCGAAGAAAAGGAATATCAAACGGAGTCCAAATGGAATGAAACCTTTGGGAGAGTTATTTTTGGAATGGAAGCAATCTAGGAGACTTGGAGTAGACGTCAGGGAAGCAACGAGGAATACACGAGGCAGGGAGGCATGCCCTACCCCTTGGCCGCGCCCCCACCCTCGTGGGCCCCTCGTGGCTCCCTTGATCGACTTCTTTCGCCTATATATATCCATATACCCTAAAAACATCGGAGAGCACACTAGATCGGGAGTTCCGCCACCGCAAGCCTCTGTAGCCACCAAAAACCAATCGGGACCTTGTTCCGGCACCCTGCCGGAGGGGGAATCCCTCACTGGTGGCCATCTTCATCATCCCGGCGCTCTCCATGACAAGGAGGGAGTAGTTCACCCTCGGGGCTGAGGGTATGTACCAGTAGTTATGTGTTTGATCTCTCTCTCTCTCTCTCTCTCTCTCGTGTTCTTGAGGTGGTACAATCTTGAGGTATCGCGAGCTTTGCTATTATAGTTGGATCTTATGATGTTTCTCCCCATCTACTCTCTTGTGATGAATTGAGTTTTTGATACGTCTCCGTCGTATCTACTTTTCCAAACACTTTTGCCCTTGTTTTGGACTCTAACTTGTATGATTTGAATTGAACTAACCCGGACTGACGCTGTTTTCAGCAGAACTGCCATGGTGTTGTTTTTTGTGCAGAAAATAAAAATTCTCAGAATGTCCTGAAACTCCACGGAACACCATAGAAAAAATAAAGAAAAATCCTCGCAAAAGATGAAGACCAGGGGGCCCACACCCTGCTCACGAGGGTGGGGGCGCGCCCCCCTACCTCGTGGGCCCCCTG
This sequence comes from Triticum timopheevii, assembly GCA_963921465.1. Lineage (NCBI taxonomy): Eukaryota > Viridiplantae > Streptophyta > Magnoliopsida > Poales > Poaceae > Triticum > Triticum timopheevii. The sequence continues at coordinate 186,628,971 of OY997272.1, read as the reverse complement.
GTGGCCCTCCGACGCCAACTCCAACTCCATATATTGGCTTTCAGGGAGAAAAAAAATCTGAGAGAAGAAATAATCACGTTTTACGATACGGAGCCACCGCCAAGCCCTAATCTCTCTCGGGAGGGCTGATCTGGAGTCTGTTCGGGGCTCCGGAGAGGGGGATTCGTCGCCGTCGTCATCATCAACCATCCTCCATCACCTATTTCATGATGCTCACCGCCGTGCGTGAGTAATTGCATCGTAGGCTTTCTGGACGGTGATGGGTTGGATGAGATTTATCATGTAATCGAGTTAGTTTTGTTAGGATTTGATCCCTAGTATCCATTATGTTCTGAGATTGATGTTGCTATGACTTTGCTATGCTTAATGCTTGTCACTAGGGCCCGAGTGCCATGATTTCAGATCTGAACCTATTATGTTTTCATGAATATATGTGTGTTCTAGATCCTATCTTGCAAGTCTATAGTCACCTACTATGTGTTATGATCCGACAACCCCGAAGTGACAATAATGGGGACCACTCCCGGTGATGACCATTGAGGGAGTCCTGGACTAGGGGGTGTCCGGACAGCCGGATTATCAATATCCGCCGGACTCCAAGACTACGAAGATAGAAGATTGAAGACTCCGGCTCGTGTCCGGAAGGTACTTTCCTTGGCGTGGAAGGCAAGCTTGGCAATACGGATATGTAGATCTCCTACCATTGTAACCGACTCTGTGTAACCCTAGCCTCTCCGGTGTCTATATAAAGCGGAGGGCCTTAGTCCGTAGGACGAACATACATTACAACAATCATACCATAGGCTAGCTTCTAGGGTTTGGCCTCCTTGATCTCGTGGTAGATCTACTCTTGTACTACCCACATCATCAATATTAATCAAGCAGGACGTAGGGTTTTACCTCCATCGAGAGGGCCCGAACCTGGGTAAAAACATTGTGTCCCTTGTCTCCTGTTACCATCCGCCTAGACGCACAGTTCGGGACCCCCTACCCGAGATCCACCGGTTTTGACACCGACATTGGTGCTTTCATTGAGAGTTCCTCTGTGTCGTCACCGATAGGCTCGATGGCATCTTCAACCAACAACGCTGTCTTGGGTGAGGCTTTTCTCCCCAGACAGATCTTTGTATTCGGCGGCTTTGCACTGCGGGCCAATTCTCTTGGCCATCTGGAGCAGATCGAAAGCTACGCCCCTGGCCGTCAGGTCAGATTTGGAAGCTTAAACTTCACGGCCGATGTCCGCGGAGACTTGATCTTCGACGGACTCGAGCCACAGCCAAGCGCGCCGCACTGCGACGATGGGCATGACCTAGCTCTGCCGCCGGACAGTGCATTGATGGCCGCACTCGGATCCGCTCCGGCCATCAGCCCGGAGCCGATCGCCCATATCGAGGGCCGGTGGTTAGACGCCGCCCTGGGGGCTTCAACATCCACGGCGATGGATCCGAACACTGATCCTGTCCCCTGCGAAACTCGTGATTCCGAGGCGCCGGACTCCTCGCTGGACTCCACGCCTCCCGCGCCCCCGCCAATCGATTCGGATTGGGCGCCGGTTATGGAATTCACCGCCGCGGACATCTTCCAGCACTCGCCCTTCGGCGATATCCTGAATTCACTGAAGCACCTCTCGCTATCGGGAGAGTCTTGGCCGGACTATGGCCAGGATGGTTGGAGTACGGACGACGAAGATATTCAGAGCCCACCCACCACCCACTTTGTAGCCACTGTCGAGGATTTAACCGACATGCTAGACTTCGACTCCAACGACATCGACGCTATGGACGATGATGCCGGAGACGAACAGGAGCCAGCGCCCACAGGGCACTGGAAGGCCACCTCGTCATATGACGTATGCATGGTGGATACCCCAAAGGAAGGGGATGGCGAAAAAGCAGCGGAGGAAGATTCTCTAAAGAAGCAGCCCAAATGCCGACGTCAGCGGCGCCGCTCTAAACCCCGCCATAGCAAGAATGGAGATTCCGGCACGGGAGACAATAACACTCCGGAGAGTGCCGAAGGCGATCCCCTCCCGCAAGACTCAGCGCAGGAGGACGCAGAAGCAAGCCCTCACGACAGGGCGGCAGACGAAGGGGTTGAGGATGATAACTATATGCCTCCCTCCGAAGACGAAGCAAGCCTCAACGATGATGAATTCGTCGTACCCGAGGATCCCGTCGAACAAGAACGCTTCAAGCGCAGGCTTATAGCCACGGCAAATAGCCTAAAGAAAAAGCAGCAACAGCTCCAAGCTGATCAAGATCTGCTCGCCGATCGATGGACCGAGGTCCTCGCGGCCGAAGAGTATAAACTCGAACGCCCCTCCAAAAGCTACCCAAGACGCAAGCTGCTCCCCCGATTAGAGTAGGAAGCATACATACCTTCATCACCAGCGCACGACATGGCTGACCGACCACCTCGTGGTCGTGACAGAGAGGCGTCCAGGCCCCCAGCCAAATACGTACCCCTGCATCGCTCCAAAAGTGCGAAGCCAAGAGGGAACGCGCCGGACATGCGAGATATATTGGAGGACAAGGCAAGACAATCCAGATCCATCTATGGATCACGCGGGCGCCCCACCACCCACGACGAATACCGTCGCGCCGGACATAACAATCCTGGCCGGGCCGAACACAGCAGACAGCGCTCTCTCGAGCTGCGTCGTGATATTGCCCAATACAGGGGCGCCGCACACCCTCTATGCTTCACTGATGAGGTAATGGATCATCAGATCCCCGAAGGGTTTAAACCCATAAACATCGAATCCTACGATGGCACAACAGACCCCGCAGTTTGGATCGAAGACTATCTTCTCCATATTCATATGGCCCGCGGTGACGACCTACATGCCATCAAGTATCTCCCACTCAAGCTTAAAGGACCAGCTCGGCATTGGCTTAACAGCCTGCCCGCAGAGTCAATTGGGTGTTGGGAAGACCTGGAGGCCGCATTCCTTGATAACTTCCAAGGCACGTATGTGCGACCACCAGACGCCGATGACTTAAGCCACATCATTCAGCAGCCAGACGAATCGGCCAGACAATTCTGGACACGGTTCTTGACGAAGAAAAACCAAATCGTCGACTGTCCGGATGCAGAGGCCCTTGCAGCCTTCAAACATAACATCCAGGACGAATGGCTAGACCGGCACCTGGGGCAGGAAAAGCCGAAATCCATGGCAGCCCTCACATCGCTCATGACCCGCTTTTGTGCGGGAGAGGACAGCTGGCTAGCCCGCAGCAACAATCTCCGTAAAAACTCTGGCAGTCCGGATACTAAGGACAACAATGGCAGGTCACGTCGAATCAAAAACAAGCGCCGCATTAACGACGACGATAAGGAGGATACGGTAGTCAATGCCGGATTCCGAGGCTCTAAACCCGGTCAGCGGAAGAAGCCGTTCAAAAGAACCACTCCGGGTCCGTCCAATCTCGACCGAATACTCGACCGTCTATGCCAGATACATGGCACCTCTGAAAAGCCAGCTAACCACACCAATAGAGACTGTTGGGTGTTCAAGCAGGCCGGCAAGTTAATTGCCGAAAACAATGACAAGGGGCTAAATAGCGACGACGAGGAAGAGACCCGGCCGCCGAACAATAGAGGACAGAAGGGTTTCCCCCCGCAAGTGCGGACGGTGAATATGATATACGCGACCCATATACCCAAGAGGGAGAGGAAGCGTGCACTACGGGACGTCTATGCGATGGAGCCAGTCGCCCCAAAGTTCAACCCATGGTCCTCTTACCCGATCACTTTCGATCGAAGAGACCATCCGACCAGCATACGCCATGGCGGATTCGCCGCATTGGTCTTAGACCCAATCGTCGATGGGTTTCACCTAACAAGAGTCCTGATGGACGGCGGTAGCAGCCTGAACCTGCTTTATCAGGATACAGTGCGCAAAATGGGCATAGACCCATCAAGGATTAAACCTACAAAGACAACCTTTAAAGGTGTCATCCCAGGAGTGGAAGCCAACTGTACAGGCTCAGTCACACTGGAAGTGGTCTTCGGATCACCGGATAACTTCCGAAGCGAAGAGTTAATCTTCGACATAGTCCCGTTTCGCAGCGGCTATCATGCTCTGCTCGAACGAACCGCGTTTGCAAAATTCAACGCGGTGCCGCATTATGCATACCTAAAGCTCAAAATGCCAGGCCCTCGTGGAGTCATCACGGTCAATGGAAATACGGAACGCTCCCTCCAAACGGAGGAACATACAGCGGCTCTCGCGGCAGAAGTACAGAGCAGCCTTCTCAGGAAATTCTCAAGTCCGGCAATTAAAAAGCCGGATACAGCAAAACGCGCCCGGAGCAATGCCAACCAAGACCACCTGGCGCGATCAGAGCACGCGTAGCAATGCGGCCCCAACCCTCGCCCGCGCATGATCGCAAGAATAACACTCCGCGTACATCATTACGCTTTGGAGATACCATGGGCGCAGGGAAAGGGGCACAAAGAACCAAGAGTGCGGCTCGACCACACCAGGGGCTCACACTAAACGCCCCCCTTGGCTTTATTTTCATCTTTTCTTCTTTTGCGTATACAGGACTCCATTAACCAGAAGCCCTGTCCAACGGCGAACTCGCCGAACTCACGATGCAACAGTCAGGGACTAAGGAAGGCTGCGACGAACACTCAGGTGGTCTCAATTACGAGCATTAAATTCGAATACATACACCAAGTCTGCAGCTCATCCCTGGAGGGGGACGTGTTTAAATTGGTCCAAATCCCTTGCTTACCGCACTATTTGTATCAGTCCGCTCTTTCAGCAGACTTTCTTTCATAAATAATGCAGCACGTTCTTATTTGCAATTGCATTACCTTTTATGTATACTTCCATTACATGACTTCTTGCACCCGTACATTTTGGTACAGCCAAATACGCCAGGGGCTTATGTTCCCAGATTATGGTGTGATTAAGTCCGAACACTTTCACAAGTGCGGCACCCCAAACTTATAGCATTATATGAATCGGCTCCGAATTATGTCTTGGGTCAATAGTTGGGTTTGCCCGGCTCCCATGTTTTGGTGCCTTACGTTCCATTCCGTCGGCTAAGGTAGCACTGGGAGAACCACTGCGATTGCGCCCCGGTTGAGCCGGGTTAACGCCTCAGTGGAGAAAGCTAAAACTGACTGGCATAATATGGCGAGAGACTGGTCGTTGTTCGAGAGGTTCTTTCGGGTCCTTAAAGACTCACGCCGCTTCGAGCGAAGTTCCGGATGATGTCCGATGAAGGCGTGGATAGCGCCCCAGATTCGGTCTTCCGAATACCAGGGGCTTCGCCGAAATTTAAAATTATAGAATTCTATGGCTAAGTGAGAGTGTTCAAGCATTATAAGTCCGGTCGCCTTGTTCGTCGTGTTGAGCGCCTCCCTAGATGGACCCAAAAATGGGAACAAGAGTGCTCAAGTTTATCACCAAACACCCCAGCACTCGTGGCTTGAGGGCTGAAGCCAATGAATTGCCATCTCTCAGATTTAACACACGGCCGCACAGAAGGTAATATTTTAAATTAAACAACCGTTGCTCATGGCGCATATAAACGAAGTTTTCAGCGCACAGGATAAAAACACAGCGAGTTCACTCAAAGATTACATTTCGGGGGCACTCATCTGCAATATCGCAGGCTCCCTTGAGGACAACTTTATAATATCGCTCCGGCGTGCGATGCTCCTTGCCCGGCGGCGGCGGATCCGTGAGAAGCTTCTCCGCATCCAGTTTGCCCCATTGCACCTTTATGCGGGCAAGGGCCCGACGAGCGCCTTCAATGCAGGCGGAACGCTTGATGACGTCCAGCCTGGGGCATGCATCCAACAGCCGCCGCACAAGGCCAAAATAGCTGCCTGGCATGGCCTGTCCAGGCCACAGCCGGACCATAAGACCCTTCATGGCCTCCTCAGCTACCTTGTGGAGTGCGACTAGCTACTTCAGCTGGTCGCTTGGAGGCACCGGATGGCCGGCCTCAGCGTACTGAGACCAGAAGACCATCTCCGTCGAGCTCCCCTCCTCGCCACGGTAAAATGCGGCGGCATCAGATGCACTACGCGGCAGATCTGCAAACGCCCCTGGAGAGCTCCGAATTCGGGTAAGTATCCGGTAATTTACATTAACATGCTTGCTCTGCATGAAAAACGCCTTACCCGCAGCTATCTTCTTTATATCCTCTACCTCCTTAAGGGCCTTCTGGGCCCCGGCCTTGGCGGACTTGGCACTTTGAAGAGCCGAGGCAAGCTCGGACTCTCGAGACTTGGAGTCACGCTCCAAACTCTCATGCTTTTCCATGAGAGCCCGGAGCTCTTGCCGAACTTCCGCCACCAGCACCACTTGCTTTTCTCACTCAGCCCGTTCTGTGGCCGCATTGCGTTCGGCCATGGACACAGCATCCTTCAGGGCTGCCACCTCCTTAGTGGCCCCTACAATACACATATTATCCTGGTTAATTTTGTTGGCAACCAAAACCCTTTTCTGTAAGGTACTTATTCAAAGAGGTGTTACTCACCTTCTTTCTCCTCGAGCTGCTTCTTCGCATGGCCGAGCTCTTGCTCGGACCGCTCGAGATCCTTCTTCAGCACTTCGACCTCCGCCGTTAATGCGGCAGAGGCCAGCAGCGCAGCCTGCAAACCCATATTGACATATTTTTTAGCAACCCTGCGTATATCTTGTTAGATCCTTAGTCCGGCTTTTCCTTCCGAACACCGAACTAAGCATCAGGGGCTACTGTCTATGCGGTATTACATTACACAATTTTAACTTCTTACCTCAAAGCCTGTTAGAGGTCAGGCCGCTTTTGGCGAGCTGAACCTTCTCAATCACCGCACTCATGACAGTGCGGTGTTCTTCCTCGATGGAAGCGCCTTTAAGCGCCTCCAGCAGGTTATCCGGCGCCTCCGGATGGACGGGGGCCGCCGGCATCGTGGTCCTGCCCTTCTTCCGAAGGGGCCGCTTGCCGGACTCGGGAGCCACTGTGGGTTCCAGTGCAGAGTCCGGCACGAAGTCCGGGAGGCTGCCTGACAGCACCTCTGGTCCACCTCGTCGTCCTCGTCGACGCGTGGGGTAGAGGCAGTCGGGATGGAATTTACATCCGACGGCGCCAACGACCCGCTCATCGAGTCGGGAAGGTCGTCAACGGCCGGACTACAGGCACAATGCGGCGTTAGAAGGACACTACATGACATACAATATACGGCATATAAATGATCCGAATACTTACGATCCTGCCGGACGCCTGGCCCTTGGAGGCCACTCATCCTCGCCAGCATCGATGTTGGCAAAACTGTCCGGGGGGATAGTTCTCCCCCTCTTGGACCCTTCGGCCGCCCCGGTTGGGGAGGCCTTCCTCTTCTTCTCTCCCTCCTCTGGGAGAGAGTACTCTTCCTCCTCCTCGTCTTCGGGGGAGGAGTCCTCGTCGTCGTCAGACGCCTGATTGCGGGAAATCTTTTGAGTCCCCGCGGCCACCTTCTTGGCCTTCTTATCCGGCACCACGTGCGGTGCCAGAACCAGCAGCCTTGCTAGGCGGGCATCCACTGGTTCTTCTGGCATGGGAGCCGGGCTGATGAGCAGCTCGGCCTTCTCCATCCATTCCTGTCAAAGGAAGAGGCAGATTAAAAACCTCACTAGAGTTAATCTAATTATCACGAGTGTCCCGTAATGGGGTTGAATCACTTACCGCGTCAGTTGGAGACTGCGCGCTGAATCCGCGATCTCTCGTCTCGGATGCGGGGGCTTCGGCGCCCTTGAACAGCACCCTCCAGGCGCCTTCGTATGTTGTGTCGAAGAGCCCGCTCAGCGCCTGGTGCTGTTCCGGATCGAACTCCCACAAAGTAAAAGCCCGTTCTTGGCATGGGAGGATCCGCCGGAGGAGCATGACTTGGACCACGTCGACGAGCCAGAGCCTCTCGCTCACCATCTTCTTGATGCGCGCTCGGAGTCCCGTCACCTCCACCGGACTACCCCACTGCAAGCCCTTCTCTTTCCAGGAGGTGAGCTGCGTGGGGATTCCAGATCTAAACTCGGGGGCCGCCGCCCATGTGGGCTTGCGCGGCTCGGTGATGTAGAACCACCCCGATTGCCACCCCTTGACGGAATCCACGAAGGTCCCTTCTAGCCAAGGGACGTTGGGCAATTTGCCCAACATGGCGCCTCCGCATTCCGCTTTAGTGCCCTTTACAACCTTCGGCTTGACGTTGAAGGTCTTGAGCCACAGGCCGAAGTGGGGCTGGATGCAGAGGAAGGCCTCACACATGACGATAAACGCCGAAATGTTGAGGACGAAGTTCGGCGCCAGATCATGGAAATCCAGGCCGTAGTAATACATGAGCCCCCGGACGAATGGATGGAGCGGGAAGCCCAGTCCGCGGAGGAAGTGGGGAAGGAAGACGACCCTCTCATGAGGCCTTGGGGTGGGGATGAGCTGCCCCGCGTCAGGCAGCCGATGCGCGATATCGCTGGAAAGGTATCCGGCATCGCGCAGCTTGGTGATGTCCTCCTCCTTAGCGGTGGAGGCCATCCATTTACCTCCCCCTCCGGACATCTTCGGAGAAGCTCAAGGCGAGATGCGTAGGCTTGAGCGTTGGAGCTTGAGCGCGCGAGGATGGATAAGCAAAGGAGGAAGAAGGCGTAGGTGAGAAGGTAAATCCTTATCCCATATATATAGGCGGACTAAACTATGCATACCCCACCAGCCTGGTAAAACTCGCTTATCTCCCAAGCACCACCATCAATGGCGCGGTTGGGTTACCCACGTCCGTATTGATGAGAATCCCGGAATAAAGGGAAACACGATCTCTGCTTCGACAAGACGTGCCAAGGAAACCGCTTCGCTAACGTGCTGAGGTGGAATAAGTAAAAAACAATTCAAACAAGGGCTTGGTAGTGGTGTGATGATGTGCCGCATAATATGTCAGCAGATTGAATCAGTGTATATGTTTTATTCTCTCTACGGTGGAATGTGTAAATTATTTTTGCAGAGCCGGACACTATCCTGGTGTTCATCATCTTCTCTGGATTATTCAAGGAAGGAACCCGCCTTGCAATGCCGAACATTATGCACGCCAGAATCATCGTCATTGAAGACTGGTTCAGGGGCTACTGAGGGAGTCCTGGACTAGGGAGTGTCCGGACAGCCGGATTATCAATATCCGCCGGACTCCAAGACTACGAAGATAGAAGATTGAAGACTCCGGCTCGTGTCCGGAAGGTACTTTCCTTGGCGTGGAAGGCAAGCTTGGCAATACGGATATGTAGATCTCCTACCATTGTAACCGACTCTGTGTAACCCTAGCCTCTCCGGTGTCTATTTAAACCGGAGGGCCTTAGTCCGTAGGACGAACATACATTACAACAATCATACCATAGGCTAGCTTCTAGGGTTTAGCCTCCTTGATCTCGTGGTAGATCTACTCTTGTACTACCCACATCATCAATATTAATCAAGCAGGACGTAGGGTTTTACCTCCATCGAGAGGGCCCGAACCTGGGTAAAAACATTGTGTCCCTTGTCTCCTGTTACCATCCGCCTAGACGCACAGTTCGGGACCCCCTACCCGAGATCCGCCGGTTTTGACACCGACAACCATAGTTTGAGGAGTTCATGTATTCACTATGTGCTAATGCTTTGTTCCGGTTCTCTATTAAAAGGAGGCCTTAATATACCTTAGTTTACAATAGGACCCCGCTGCCACGGGAGGGTAGGACAAAAGATGTCATGCAAGTTCTTTTCCATAAGCACGTATGACTATATACGAAATACATGCCTACATTACATTGATGAACTGGAGCTAGTTCTGTGTCACCCTATGTTATGACTGCTACATGATGAACCACATCCGGTATAATTATCCATCGCTAATCTAGTGCCTACGAGTTTTCCATATACTGGTTCTCGCTTATTTACTTTTCCGTTGCTACTACAAAATACCAAAAACATTACTTTTGTTGTCTTTACTTTTGTTACCGTTACCTCCACTATCATATTACTTTTCTACTAAACACTTTGCTGCAGATACTAAGTTTCCAGGTGTGGTTGAATTGACAACTCAGCTGCTAATACTTGAGAATATTCTTTGGCTCCCCTTGTGTCGAATCAATAAATTTGGGTTGAATACTCTACCCTCGAAAACTGTTGCGATCCCCTATACTTGTGGGTTATCAAGACTATTTTCTGGGATTTATATCTGCTGGACACTATGAAGAACTTGAAAGATGATTGAACTACTATTTTGCCCTCAACTACGAGGGGAGGTAAGGGACTGCCATCTAGCCTTGCACTAGATTCTCCTTCTGTTATGAGTAAGTTTGCGACACCTAAACCTACTACTGCTATTGATTCTGATATGTCGCATGTTATTGATGATGCCACTTCTGCTATGCATGATACTTATGATGAAACTACTTCTATGCTTGATACTACTGTGCCACTTGGTGAATTTCTTGATGAGCAAATTGCTAGGTCTAGAGAAAGAGAAATTATTGAACCTAAACACGATGATGTTAGTGATGATGAACCTATGCCTTCTATTCCTGAGGGTTATCTTTTTTATGCTGAATCTTCTGAAGCTATTCTTATTTGCCAGGATGAACGTGAACGTAAGAGGTTGCTAATTAAATGGAGTAAAGAATCTTTTAGAGGTAGAATGAGACCTGACCCTGCTTTTGCTACTTCACCTATCCGTGTTCCTGATCAGGACTATTATTATTTTTCTGTCGATCCAGATATAATTACTTTGGTTGAATCTGATCCTTTTTATGGTTATGAATCTGAAACTGTTGTGGCACATCTTACTAAGTTAAATGATATAGCTGCCCTGTTTACAAATAATGAGAGATTGTGCTACCTTTATTTACTTAAGATCTTTCCGTTCTCATTAAAGGGTGATGCTAAGATATGGTATAATTCTCTTGATCCTGGTTGTGTGCAAACTCCCCAGGATATGATTTATTACTTCTCTGCTAATTATTTCCCCGCTCATAAGAAACAAGCTGCTTTGAGGGAAATATACAATTTTGTGCAAATTGAAGAAGAGAGTCTCCCACAAGCTTGGGGGAGGCTTCTCAAGTTACTTAATGCTTTGCCTAATCATCCTCTTAAGAAACCTAAAATATTTGATATCTTTTATAATGGACTAACTGATGCTTCCAGAGATTACCTGGATAGTTGTGATGGTTCTCTTTTCAGGGAAAGAACACCGGATGATGCTGAACTTCTATTGAATAATATGTTGTCTAATGAAAATAATTGGGCACCTCCCGAGCTACCTCCTGAGCCAGTTCCTGAGCCAATTACTGAGCCTATTCCTAAACCAACTCCAAAAAAGTGAGGTGTTCTATTTCTCAGCCCTGAAGATATGCAAGAGGTAAAGAAATCTATGAAAGAAAAAGGTATTAAAGCTGAAGATGTTAAGAATTTACCTCCTATTGAAGAAATACATGATCTCAATTACTTATTTAATGAAGAACCGCCCGATATCCCGACACAGGTAGTAAAGGTAAACTCTCTCTATAGATATGATAAAGCTGAAGTCCCTCCTACTAAAATTGCTAGTCAGTGCTTGGATGAGTTTGATGACTTTATGTTTAAGCAAGATGATTTAATGCTTATTTTGGTAGACAATTAAAACAGAATACCTTTATGATTAAATGCTTGGGTGATTATATGGCTGATATTAGAGGTGAACTTAAACTTGTTAGCAAACATGCTTCTATGGTTACCACTCAAGTAAAACAAGTACTTAAAGCGCAGAAAGAAGTGCTTGATGAAATGAATAGTAAGAAAAATGATTATGCTGTTAGAGTGGCTACTAGAACTTGTAGAATGAGTTAGGAACCTTTGTATCTTGAAGGCCACCCTAAGAGAATCGAGCAAGATTCTCAGAGAAACAATATTGATATACCTAGTTCTTCTACGAGGAAGAAAAAGAAAAATGATAGGACTTTGCAAACTTCTAGTGAACCTATCGCTGAACCACCTGAGAATCCAAATGATATCTCTGTTTCTGATGCTGAAATACAATCAGGTGATGAACATGAACCTAGTGATAATGTTAATGATAATGTTCATGTTGATGCTCAACCTAGTAATGACAATGAGGTAGAAGTTGAACCTCCTGTTGATCTTGATAACCCACAATCAAAGAATCAATGTTATGATAAAAGAGACTTCGTTGCTAGGAAGCATGGTAAAGTAAGGGAACCATGGGTTCAGAAACCCATGCCTTTTCCTCCGAAACCATCCAAGAAAATGGATGATGAGGATTTTGAGCGCTTTGCTGAAATGATTAGACCCATATTTTTGCTTATGCGATTAACTGATGTGCTCAAAACAAATCCTTATGCTAAGTATATGAAGGATATTATTACTAATAAAAGAAAGATACCTGAAGCTGAAATTTCCACCATGCTTGCTAATTACACTTTTAAGGGTGGAATACCAAAGAAACTTGGAGATCCCGGAGTGCCTACTATACCATGCTCCATTAAAAGAAGTTATGTTAAAACTGCTTTATGTGATCTTGGAGCCGGTGTTAGTGTCATGCCTCTCTGTTTATATCGTAGACTTGACTTGAATAAGTTGACACCTACTGAAATATCTTTGCAAATGGCTGATAAATCAACTGCTATACCTGTCGGTATTTGTGAGGATGTGCCTGTTGTGGTTGCAAATGTTACTATTTTAACGGACTTTGTTATTCTTGATATTCCCGAGGATGATAGTATGTCTATTATTCTTGGAAGACCTTTCCTTAATACTGCAGGGGCTGTTATAGATTGCACCAAAGGCAATGTCAGTTTTCATGTCAATGGCAATGAGCACAAGGTGCATTTTCTGAGGAAACAACCTCAAGTTTATAGTATCAACTCTATTGGAAAAGTTCCATCAATTATATTTGGAGGTTTTTAATTTCCTCTCCCTACTGTCAAGAAAAAGTATGATATTCTTATTGTTGGGGATTTTCATATCCCCGTTGAGGTAACTTAGTGTCATTTGAAATTTCTCCGGTTCCGGGATTATTCGGAATGAGTTTGTTAACAAGACTTGATCAACCTTGTTAGTGGGTTCATTTCGATGATCACGAGATGGATGAAACTAGAAGCACAACTTTATGTACCCTCTTTATATTTTCTGTTATTTAGTAGAAATAAAGTAAAATAATATTTTTCTGTCTGTTTCCTGACTTATCCGTGCAATATAAAAATATCTCGAAAATAGAAGTCCTCAGAATGCCATGCCAATTTAATATGATTTTTTGGGAATATTTAAGAATTTACTGTGCTAAAATTACCACGGGGGAGCTGCCACCTGGCCACGAGGGTGGAGGGCGCGCCCTACCCCCTCGGCGCGCCCCCCTGCCTCATGGGCCCACGGTGGCCCTCCTCCACTTATTTCTGCACCCATCTTCTTCCTCTGTCTCACACAAACACGAAAAACCAACTCAAGCACGAGTTCCAGCCCCCGTTGCTGTGATTTTTGATCTCCTTGCTCAAAGCACCTCTTGCAAAACTGCTTGGGGAGATTGTTCCTTGGTATGTGACTCCTCCATTGGTCCAATTAGTTTTTGTTCTAGTGCTTTATTCTTTGCAAATTTGTGCTCTATAGGTGACCATGTTCTTGAGCTTGCATGACAGATTTTTATGGTTCCAAGAAGTCCCAATGCTTTATATAGGCCCTAGGCACTTGTGGGAGTTGTTGCTATCCATCTTATTGAAGTTGGTTCATTGTTATTTGAAGTTACTAAAAATTTCAGAAATTTTTCAGAGGAAACAATATGCTTAGGAGGATGTTCCAAGGTGGTCCTTCAAGGAAGCAAGGTCCCAGACTTGCAATATGCTGACGAGGAACCACCAGGAGACGCTCCTGTGAGGCCCTGTGAATGGCCGTCAGAAAGTTTTATGAATCAAGTGGGAATCAAAGAAGAGTTTATCGCATATTTGAGTAACGCTGGTCTTGAGGACTTTGAAGCTGACAAATGCCCCCAGTATCATGATCTCACAAGTTCATTTGTGAGGAGGTTTGAGTTTTTAACTTCGCGAAATTCTCTTTCAGTCATGTTTGACCTTTATGATAAATCTTATACCATGGACTTAGAGGATTTTACTTCTGCTTGCAAACTTCCATCTTTGGGTAATGTCAGGGATCCCCCTAAATCTGAATATAGAGACTTTCTTGCTAGAATAACTGTGGGGGAATCTAGAGATATAACGCAAGCTACTATAGGGAGCATTCACTTTCCTGCTATACATTATTTTGCTCTCTTCATAGGTAGATGCATAAATGCTAAGGATGAAGCATGTCACATGTGTGTCCCTGATCTTAGTATTCTCCGGAGTGCTGTGTTAGGAGACCAATCTTATCATTTGGGAGCCATAGTAGATCGTAGGTTGCATCAGAATAGACATAGCCGTTTCTTGAGGTAGACATTCGTGAGGGTGACATGGAGTTACCCCCTTCTTATTTAGATTTTGATTCTATGGTTTCCCACCAGTTTGTTGAGAGGACTGAACCACCTCTCCAGTATCGACTAATCTTTGACAGACGTCGTGTAGTCCATATTGCTCTTCCTGCTCCTGCTTTCTTTGATTCACAGGCAAAAAGAAGATATATTATTACCAGAGAGGAGGCAGATGAGTACGAAAGGATATTGGAGGTTGCTCAACTCCACGCTACAGCACAGGTGGCGATAGCCGCTACGTCACGGTACGACCCCAGCTTAACCTACGGATATCCGCCAGGCCATCCCTGGCAATAGACCAACTTATGCCAAAAGCCTAAGCTTGGGGGAGTACGTATTTCCCACCGACATTACATTTGTGTTCACACACACACTCATTGCTAGATGTCGGTGCTCATACTCTTTCTTTGTATTATCCATGCTAGTTTAAATTTCTTTTTATTGCTTTCTTCTTGTGTGTTTGTTAAACTTTAAGAAAAACCAAAAAAAATTAGTTAGTTTACTTTTCATGCTTGTAGTAGAATTAAAAAGAAAACCCAACAATATTTCCCGTTCTTCTTTTTACTTGTTGGGAGCTTTCCCGTGTAAATAGTTTTTATTTCTTTTCCTTTCTTTGGGGGGTCGAGAAGACCATATTGAAAATGCTTAGTGGCTCTTATATGCATGATTGTTTATTTAACTAGCCCATATTACTTGTCTTCTCTCTTGAGTTGAATGCTTGAAGATTCCAGCTTAGTCCAATGCACGTGCACTCTTGTTATTATACACACCGTTCGGTCGTGCAAGTGAAAGGCAATAATGATGATATATGATGGACTTATTGGGAAGAGAAAAGCTGGTATGAACTCGACCTCTCTTGTTTTTGTAAATATGATGATTCATCGTTCCTGATTTAGCTATAATGAAGTAAGCATATTTGCAATGACATTTAGAGATTATAGTTGCTTGTGCCATGCTTGATTAGCTATGAGTTATAATGGTTTACCTTGCGTGCCAGCATGTTATTAGAATGATTATGATGTGGTATGATGGGGTGTTATCCTCCTTTAAATGCATTGAGTGTCTCGACTTGGCACATGTTCACGCATGTAGTTGAATCCAATCAACATAGCCTTCATGATATTTATGTTCATGGTGGATTATATCCTACTCATGCTTGTGCTCGGTGTGAATTAATTTTAATGCATGTTTACGACTGTTGTCGCTCTCTCAGTTGGTCGCTTCCCAGTCTTTTGCTAGCCTTCACCTGTACTAAGCGGGTATACTGCTTGTGCATCCAAACTCCTTAAACCCCAAAGTTATTCGAATAGCTCCTATATGCGGTATTTACCTGCCGTTCCAAGTAAATTTGTATGTGCCAAACTCTAAACCTTCAAATAAACATTCTGTTTTGCATACTCGAATAGCTCATATGTCAACTAGAGCTGCCCTTATCTTCCGTGTTAGGCGGGTTATTCTCAAGAGGAGTGGACTCCGCTCCTCATTCACGAGAAAATGGCTGGTATCCGGGATGCCCAGTCCCATGCTTTGTGCAAACTAAATCAAAATAACTGCAAACAAAACTCCCCTTGGGACCCGTTGAATGTTGGAGGCACTCGTTGTTTCGAGGAAGCCTTGGATTAATGCTTGTGGTGGAAGGGGAGTATAAACTTTACCATTCTGTTTGGGAACCGCCTATAATCTGTTTAGCATGGAAGATATCATCGTCTTTTAGTTGTTATGTTGACAATGAAAGTATGCCTCTCAAAATATAATTTATCTCTATTTCAAAACCGAGCTCTAGCACCTCTACAAATCCCTGCTTCCCTCTGCGAAGGGCCTATCCATTTACTTTTATGTTGAGTCATCACCCTTCTTATTAAAAGCACCCGCTGGAGAGCACACTGTCGTTTGCATTCCTTATTATTGGTTTATATTGGGTATGACTTGACTGGATCTCTTTTACCATGAATTACAATGTTTAGTCAGTCCTTGATCTTTAAAGGTGCTCTGCATTTATGTTTTGTGGTCTCAGAAAGGGCTAGCGAGATACCATTTTGTTATGTCATGTTATGATTATTTTGAGAAAGTGTTGTCACCCGAGTTTTATTATTATGGCTCGCTAGCTGATTATGCTATTGATATGAGTAATTGTGAGACCTACGTGTCATTGTGAGTATGGTTAGTTCATAATAATTGCTGAGACTTGAATGCTGGCTTTTCATGTTTACAACAACAAGAGCAAACAGAGTTTGTAAAAGTTTTTCTTTTTCTCTTTCAGTTTGTCAACTGAATTGCTTGAGGACAAGCAACGGTTTAAGCTTGGGGGAGTTGATACGTCTCCGTCGTATCTACTTTTCCAAACACTTTTGCCCTTGTTTTGGACTCTAACTTGCATGATTTGAATTGAACTAACCCGGACTGACGCTGTTTTCAACAGAACTGCCATGGTGTTGTTTTTTGTGCAGAAAATAAAAATTCTCGGAATGTCCTGAAACTCCACGGAACACCTTAGAAAATATAAAGAAAAATCCTCGCAAAAGATGAAGACCAGGGGGCCCACACCCTGCTCACGAGGGTGGGGGCGCGCGTGGGCCCCCTAGTGGCCCTCCGACGCCAACTCCAACTCCATATATTGGCTTTCGGGGAGAAAAAAATCAGAGAGAAGGAATAATCACGTTTTACGATACGGAGCCGCCGCCAAGCCCTAATCTCTCTCGGGAGGGCTGATCTGGAGTCCGTTCGGGGCTCCGGAGAGGGGGATTCGTCACTGTCGTCATCATCAACCATCCTCCATCACCAATTTCATGATGCTCACCGCCGTGCATGAGTAATTGCATCATAGGCTTGCTGGACGGTGATGGGTTGGATGAGATTTATCATGTAATCAAGTTAGTTTTGTTAGGGTTTGATCCCTAGTATCCATTATGTTCTGAGATTGATTTTGCTATGACTTTGCTATGCTTAATGCTTGTCACTAGGGCCCAAGTGCCATGATTTCAGATCTGAACCTATTATGTTTTCATGAATATATGTGTGTTCTATATCCTATCTTGCAAGTCTATAGTCACCTACTATGTGTTATGATCCAGCAGCCCCGAAGTGACAATAATCGGGACCACTCCCGGTGATGACCATAGTTTGAGGAGTTCATGTATTCACTATGTGCTAATGCTTTGTTCCGGTTCTCTATTAAAAGGAGGCCTTACTATCCCTTAGTTTCCAATAGGACCTCGCTGCCACGGGAGGGTAGGACAAAGGATGTCATGCAAGTTCTTTTCCATAAGCACGTATGACTATATACGGAATACATGCCTACATTACATTGATGAACTGGAGCTAGTTCTGTGTCACCCTATGTTATGACTGCTACATGATGAACCACATCCGGCATAATTATCCATTGCTAATCCGGTGCCTACAAGTTTTCCATATACTGGTTCTCGCTTATTTACTTTTCCGTTGCTATTGTTACAATCACTAAAAAATACCAAAAACATTACTTTTGTTGTCTTTACTTTTGTTACCGTTACCACCACTATCATATTACTTTGCTACGAAACACTTTGCTGCAGATACTAAGTTTCCAGGTGTGGTTGAATTGACAACTCAGCTGCTAATACTTGAGAATATTCTTTGGCTCCCTTGGGTCGAATCAATAAATTTGGGTTGAACACTCTACCCTTGAAAACTGTTGCGATCCCCTATACTTGTGGGTTATCAGTTTCCCTTTGAAGTTGTCTTGTCGGATTGAGTCTTTAAGGATTTGAGAACACTTGATGTATGTCTTGCCATGCTTATATGTGGTGACAATGGGATATTCACGTGATCTCCTTGTTGTATGTTTTGGTGATCAACTTGCGGGTTCAATGAACTTATGCATAGTGGTTGGCACATGTTTTCGTCTTGACTCTCCGATAGAAACTTTGGGGCACTCTTTGAAGTACTTTGTGTTGGTTGAATAGATGAACCTGAGATTGTGTGATGCATATCGTATAATCATGCCCACGGATACTTGAGGTGACATTGGAGTATCTAGGTGACATTAGGGTTTTGGTTGATTTGTGTCTTAAGGTGTTATTCTAGTATGAACTCTATGATAGATCGAATGGAAAGAATAACTTCGTGTTATTTTCCTATGGACTCTTGAATAGATCAATTAGAAATGATAACTTTGAGGTGGTTTTGTACCCTACAATAATCTCTTCGTTTGTTCTCTGCTATTAGTGACTTTGAAGTGACTCTTTGTTGCATGTTGAGGTATAGGTATATGATCCAATTATGTTATTATTGTTGAGAGAACTTGCACTAGTGAAAGTATGAACCCTAGGCCTTGTTTCCTAGCATTGCAATACCGTTTGTGCTCACTTCTATAATTAGTTACATTGTTGTTTTTATAATTTCAGATTACAAGATCCTATATCTACCATCCATATTGCACTTGTATCACCATCTCTTTGCTGGACTAGTGCACCTATACAATTTACCATTGTATTGGGTGTGTTGGGGACACAAGAGACTCTTTGTTATTTGGTTGCAGGGTTGTTTGAGAGAGACCATGTTCATCCTATGCCTCCGATGGATTGATAAACCTTAGGTCATCCACTTGAGGGAAATTTGCTACTGTCCTACAAACCTATGCACTTGGAGGCCCAACAACGTCTACAAGGAGAAGGTTGCATAGTAGACATCAATATGCTCCTAAGTGGGAAACCGTTTAGGTTTTGATCGGTGTGAACAGGTTTGCAATTTGGAATGTGACAGGACGCGGCCTCCCTGTTCTTCTAAAAAAATGTGATGGGATGCATGCTCAAAATTTGCTGACGGTAATAAGTGCGGCACTATTCCCGGAAGACGTAACGTGGGCACGAACGCCTTCTCGGCCACGTACATGGCGTTTGCACCATAGGGTGCACCACAATAGGCAATGTCAGCACACGTCTTGTTCCAACAACCGTGCACGCTCATTATTACCATCGTGCATGCTTCTTTTAATTAGAATGTGTGTGCCCGTCTAGCGCACACACGTTGATCTATCTAACTGTTTCAGTTTGTTGTGGCTAATCGCAAACAATTCATCCATGTGAAGTGTATGCCATCAATCGCAGACACTTTGATCTGGCCGACCCGTTTCTGTTCTGTTGCCTAATCGCAAACAGTTAATCCTTCTGAAGCGTATGCCCTCAATCACACACACCTTCATCTGGCCGCCCGTTTCTTTTTTGTTGCCTAATCACAAACAATTCATCCGAGTGAACGCATGCTGTGTACCGCTGGCTGCCCATTTATTTTGTTCTTCCTTATCGTGAACAGTTAATTGAACTGAACTGTATGCCCTTCATCGCACATGCAACTAAAACCTGAACCGTGTTTGGTGCATCCGTCATCGCAAACGTTTTATACATTTCTGAAGGTTTTCATACACCATCATTTGCGATTATTGTATCGCACACATTTTCTTGAAGGGTCTCTGACCGTAGTGTCGCATTAGCAGCATCCTGCAGTAGTGCACTCCTGGATCACTGTCATACCCCCTTTCCAAACTCATGGTAAGGTACACAACACAACATGGCATACTTTATAGAACCTATGGCTGAGGCATAGGGAATGACTTTCATTCTCTCTCTATCTTCTGCCGTGGTCGGGTTTTGAGTCTTACTCAACTTCATACCTTACAATTCAGGCAAGAACTCCTTTTTGACTGATCCTATTTTGAACTCTTTCAAAATCTTATCAAGGTATGTACTCAATGAAAGTCTTATCGAGTGTCTTGATCTATCTTTATAGATCTTGATGCCCAATATATAAGCAGCTTCACCGAGGTCTTTCATTGAAAACTTCTTATTCAACTATCCTTTTATGCTATCCAGAAATTCCGTATCATTTCTGATCAACTCATCCACATATAATATCAGAAATGCTACAGAGCTCCCACTCACTTTCTTGTAAATATAGGCTTCTCCAAAAGTCTGTATAAAACCATATGCTTTGATCACACTATCAAAGTGTATATTCCAACTCCGAGAGGCTTGCACTAGTCCATAAATGGATCGCTGGAGCTTGCACACTTTGTTAGCACCTTGTGGATCGACAAAACCTTCTGGTTGCATCATATACAACTCTTCTTTAGGATATCCATTAAGGAATGCAGTCTTGACGTCCATTTGCCAAATTTCATAATCATAAAACGCGGCAATTGCTAATATGATTCGGACAGACTTAAGCATCGCTACAGGTGAGAAGGTCTCATCGTAGTCAACTCCTTGAACTTTTCAAAAACCTTGCGCAACAAGTCGAGCTTTGTAGACAGTAACATTACCGTCAGCGTCAGTCTTCTTCTTGAAGATCCATTTATTCTCTATGGCTTGCCGATCATCGGGCAAGTCAACCGAAGTCCACACTTTGTTCTCATACATGGATCCCATCTCAGATTTCATGGCCTCAAGCCATTTCGTGGAATCTGGTCTCATCATTGCTTCCTCATAGTTTGTCATGGTCAAGTAACATGATCTCCAGAACAGGATTACCATACCACTCTGGTGCGGACCTTACTCTGGTTGACCTACGAGGTTCAGTAGTAACTTGATCTGAAGTTTCATGATCATCATCATTAGCTTCCTCACTAATTGGTGTAGGAATCACTGGAACTGATTTCTGTGATGAACTACTTTCCAATAAGGGAGAAGGTACAATTACCTCATCAAGTTCTACTTTTCTCCCACTCACTTCTTTCGAGACAAACTCCTTATCTAGAAAGGATCCATTCTTAGCAACGAATATTTTGCCTTCAGATATGTGATAGAAGGTGTACCAACAGTTTCCTTTGGGTATCCTATGAAGACACATTTCTCCGATTTAGGTTCGAGCTTATCAGGTTGAAGTTTTTTCACATAAGCATCGCGGCCCCAAAGTTTAAGAAACGACAACTTCGGTTTCTTGCCAAACCACAGTTCATATGGTGTCATCTCAACGGATTTAGATGGTGCCCTATTTAACGTGAATGCAGCCGTCTCTAAAGCATAACCCCAAAATGATAGCGGTAAATCACTAAGAGACATCATAGATCACACCATATCTAATAAAGTGCGGTTACAACGTTCAGACACACCATTACATTCTGGTGTTCCGGGTGGCGTGAGTTGCGAAACTATTTCGTATTGTTTCAAATGAAGACCAAACTCGTAACTCAAATATTCACCTCCACGATCAGATCACAGAAACTTAATTTTCTTGTTACGATGATTTTCCACTTCACTCTGAAATTCTTTGAACTTTTCAAATGTTTCAGACTTATGTTTCATCAAGTACATATACCCATATCAGCTCAAATCATCTGTGAAGGTCAGAAAATAACGATATCTGGCGCGAGCCTCAACACTCATCGGACCGCATACATCAGTATGTATTATTTCCAACAAGTCTGTTGCTCGCTCCATTGTTCCAGAGAACGGATTCTTTGTCATCTTGCCCATGAGGCATGGTTCGCAAGCATCAAGTGATTCATAATCAAGTGATTCCAAAAGTCCATCAGCATGGAGTTTCTTCATGCGCTTTACACCAATATGACCTAAATGGCAGTGCCACAAATAATTTGCACTATCATTATTAACCTTGCATCTTTCGGCTTCAATATTATGAATATGTGTAGCACTACAATCGAGATTCAACAAAAATAGACCACTCATCAAGGGTGCATGACCATAAAAGATATTACTCATATAAATAGAACAACCATTATTCTCTTATTTAAATGAATAACCATCTCGCATCAATCAAGATCCAGATATAATGTTCATGCTTAACACAGGCACCAAATAACAATTATTCAGGTCTAAAACTAATCCCGAAGGTAGATGTAGAGGTAGCATGCCGACGGCGATCACATCGAGTTTGGAACCATTTCCCACACGCATCGTTACCTCATCCTTAGCCAATCTTCGTTTAATCCGTAGCCCCTGTTTCGAGTTGCAAGTATGAGCAAGAAAACCAGTATCAAATACCTAGGCGGTACTACGAGCATTAGTAAGGTACACATCAATAACATGTATATCAAATATACCTTTCACTTTGCCATCCTTCTTCTCCGCCAAATACTTGGGGTAGTTCCGCTTCCAATGACTAGTCCCTTTGCAGTAGAAGCACTCAGTCTCAGGCTTAGGTCCAGACTTGGGTTTCTTCACTTGAGCAGCAACTTGCTTGCCATTCTTCTTGAAGTTCCCCTTCTTCCCTTTGCCCCTTTCTTGAAACTAGTGGTCTTGTTAACCATCAACACTTGATGCTCCTTCTTGATTTCTAACTCCTTAGCCTTTAGCATCGGGAATTGTCTTATCCATCCCATGCATATTATAGTTCATCACAAATCTTTTGTAGCTTGGTGGTAGTGATTGAAGAACTCTTTCAATGACACTATCAACAAGAAGATTAACTCCCAGTTGAGTCAAGTGGTTGTGGTACCCAGACATTCTGAGTATATGTTCACTGACAGAACTATTCTCCTCCATTTTGCAGCTATAGAACTTATTGGAGACTTCATATCTCTCAATTTGGGCATTTGCTTGAAATATTAACTTCAACTCCTGGAACATCTCATATGTTCCATGACGTTCAAAACGTCGTTGAAGTCCCGGTTCTAAGCCGTAAAGTATGGCACACTGAACTATCGAGTAGTCATCAGCTTTGCTCTGCCAGACGTTCGTAACGTCCGGAGTTGCTCCTGTAGCGGGTCTTGCACCACTACAAAAAAAAGACACATCCGTGACATTTTGGACCGAACGACAATTTTTTCTATCATACTTGTGACAAAACCCGGTATCATTCATAGATGTGGTAGGCTCCTACTTCTATGACAAAAAATCATGACAAAAAATGGGCTTTTCGTCCTAGGCAGGCCGGAGACACAACTACATGACATTCTTTGGGCCGTCCATGACAGAAAAAACCGTGGTAGAAGCGAGGGCGATGAAAATTTTGGCGAGTTCCCGGTTACGGTGGATGGTCGGGGGCCGAGCGATGCGCATTTCTCTCGTACACATACGCGCGTGTGTGCGATGCGTTGGCTCTAACTGAACCCGAGCGAGGTGTTGGGCTCTAACTGAACCCGAGCTATTGCACTGCAGGCTACGCATTACTGAACACGTGCGATCGATCAATGGCTGTTAACTGAACCCGATCGAGCGATTCCTTCGCTACAGCTGCTAACTGAAGCCGATCGATGCTGCCTTTGGATTAACAGTGAGTGTTGCAGGGGGGGTTGGATGAACGGTGAGCGGTGGGGGTGGATGAACAGGACCTTGTGGTGTTGCCTCTATATGAACAGGACCCCGATCGACTGATCTGGTTGGGGCTGGATGAACAGGACCCCATGGAGGGCTGGATGAATAGGACGACCCCATGGAGGGCTGGATGAATAGTAGACGGTGGAGGGGTGGACGAAAAGTAGCCCGTGGAGGGGTGGTTGAACAGGAGCCCGTGGAGAGGGGTGGTTGAACAGTAGCCGGTGGAGTAGCACGCAGTGGAGGCTGGATGAATAGGAGCCCGTGGATGAACAGTCGCAGGTGGAGGCTGGAGGAGGTCGACAGTGGATGAACAATAGCGCATGGAGGCTGGAGGAGGTCGATGGTGGAGATGAACAGTATCCCCTGGAGTCCCGTTTTGGGGTACACCACACCCCTCCCGGTGAACAGGACCCCCGTTTCGACCGTAGCGCTCCAACACAAGTCTGATTCCTCTGTTTTGCGGTACGCCACACCCCTCCCGGTCAACAGGACCCCATTTCGACTGTAGGAGGTCCAACACAAGTCAGTTTCCTCCATTTTGCGGTACGCCAGACCCCTCCCGATGAACAGGATCCCGTTTCAAACGTGGCCAGTCAAACACAAGGCTGTTTCCTCCATTCTGTGGTACGCCAGGCCTCATTTCCATCGCGTGTTCCGTCCAAGCCCTCCCGATGAACACGACAATGCATTCTATTCCGACCTAGCCGGTTGGCTCCCCATGAACACGACGACGACGTTGTTTCTCCATTCCGACCCAGCCATGTACACGAGCCCTGGCTGTACGTATGCGCGAGTAGGCGTTCGAGACCCCACCCGTATGTATGTACGTGGCCGTATTTTCTTTCTTGCACACTGGCCGCTGTACATATGTGTACATGCTACGTGCGCTCCTCTACTATGACACGTGTGCGCTTCTACATCGACCAGTATGTACGTACACGTTCGCGACCATAATGACAACGCTACATACGCTTCGACCAGGTGGGTCCCGACTGTCAGGCAATTCCTTGCATGCAAAGATGTAGTTGGTGGGTCCCAGCAGTCAGTGGGGTGAATCGTTTTTTTTTCCGGACACACTTCCTTGCGTGCAAAGATATAGCTGGTGGGTCCCAGCAGTCAGGGGGCGAATCATTTTTTGCCCGTAATATGGACACACTTCCTTGCGTGCGAAGATGTAGCTGGTAGGTCCTAGCAATCACGGGGGAAACGTTTTTTTTTTCATGAAATACGGTGGCCCGTCCAATAGGTCCCTACTGTCAGGTGGAGGAATCATTATTTTCCGCGTAATAGGGAGGCACTTCCTTGCTGCGGCCATGGACCCAGCCGTCAGCCTCTCCACGTACAGTCCACGTCCGATGGAAGTCGTTCCTTGACCAGCTGCGCCAAGAGCACCAGGGTGGTGGACGACGGCGAGGCCTAGGAAGGGGACGACACAGAGCCATGGAAGACGCGGTAGTGGAAGCCCGCGCTGAGAGGAGTATGAGGGTTCACTGGTTCGGCTGCGGTGTGAGGCTGCCATCGCCGCAGGGCCTGGCCAGCGGTGGGAATAGTAGGGGGCGGTGAGGCCTCCGCGGCAGCACTGCCATCCACGGGAGGCAGGAGCATGCGGCACGACCGGTGCTGCTTTGGGCGGCTGGAGCAAGAAGACCAGAGGTTGAAGAAGCACTACGGCCGTTGGATGGACATCGTGCGGTCACTGGAGCTAGAATCGTTCATATTGACTAAGTTGACAAAACCCTCCGTCCCCGTCAACTTAGTAGGCCCACAAGTCAGCCTCCCACCAAGGTGGGTCCTAGCTAGCAGGGGGAGTATTCATTTTTTTGTGCGTAATAAGGAGGCACTTCCGGTGGGTCTGAGCTGACAGCGGGGGGACATTTTTTCGCGAAATACGGTGGCCCGTCCGATGGGTCCCAGCAGTCAGGGGGAAACTTTTTTCACGAAATAAGGTGGGCCATCCGGTGGGTCCCTGCTGTCAGGTGGAGGAATAATTATTTTGCGTGTAATACGGAGGCACTTCCTTGCGGCCCCCGTGGACCCAGCTATCAGCCTCTCCACGTACAGTACTCTTACGATGGAAGTCGGTCGCTGACCACGTTGACCACGCCGCGCCGAGAGCACCAGGGCAGTGGACGACGGCGAGGCCTAGGAAGGGGACGACATAGAGCCGGGGAAGAGCATCAGTGGAAGCCCGCGTGGAGATGAGTACGAGGGTTCACTGGTTCGGCTGCGGTGTGAGGCTGCCATCGCCGCAGAATAACAGGGGGTGTGGGTGAGTAGAGGCATGGCCTGGCCAGCAGTGGGAGTAGTATGGGGCGGTGAGGCCTCCGCGGCATCACAGCCGGCCACGGGAGGCAGGAGCATGCGGCCCGACCGGCGTTGCTTTGGGCGGCTGGAGCAAGAACACCTGAGGTTGAAGAAGCACTACGGCCGTTGGATGGACATCGTATGGTCACTGCAGCTAGAATCGTTTATATTGACTAAGTTAACAGAGCCCTTGGTACACGTCAACTTAGTAGGCCCACAGGTCAGCTTCCTAAACGGTGCGCCCCAAATGCCAGGGGGAGGAATCATTTTTTGGGCTGCTGAAACAAGAATATCCGAGATTGAAGAAGAAGCGCGACATCCGTTGGATGGACATCTAATGGCCACAGCTGCTAGAACCGTGTGTTGTTGACAAAGCCTTGCATTGGCGTCAACTTAGTTTTTTTTAGGGGACGCGTCAACTTAGAAGGCCCACAAGTGTGTGGCAGAGAACATATAACCCATTTGCGATTTGTAAGAATGTACATCCACTTTTAATTCTAATGGAATTTACTACAGCCCATTTACAGTTTGTTAAAAGTACAGCCCAACTTCTAGCTAGGACAACGATTAATAATTTCAAACAACCGCTCAAAACAGAATTCAAAAAAATTTCCCACATTTTGATGGGATCCAAAATATTTTTATCCGAAATTTCTAGTCAGATTAAATATAATATCAAAATAAAGTTGTATTACGTTAAAATCCAACAAAATATTGCGCGCACAACAAGTAATGAAATTAAAATTTTCAAATTCCAAAAATAATATATTTTTTAAACCCTCTCCAAAAATAATATATTTTTTAAATCCAACGTACAACCCTTTCTAAAAAAGGTTCAGGTATAAAATTAGAACAGGTCATAATCAAATGTACTGCCATATTAGTGCTTCACACCCATAGCTCGGATTAAACTAGTATCTGACAAAATTCAGTTGTTACCTCGAATTAGAGCACATCCAGGCAGCCAGCCCTACCTCTTCTCCCAAAGAAGTAGTGGCCTCCGCCACGCGATGGAGTAGGCCCTGTGCCATCCATCATTTTGAGCAACACGGGGGAAGTCAGACGTTGACCCCTGTAATGGATATCGTCGACGGACCCTGGCACCAGCGGTGGCGGCGGGACTTCGATTGATGGATTGACCACTACTTCGACATGCACGAACACTCGATACAGGTACATCCCTAACGTGGTCCACGGCGGCCTTGGTGGCGACGAATAGTACAACCCCGGTTCCTGCACCGGTATCTCAACACCAATCACCATCCATATGGTGGACGGCTTCTTCATCCATGCCATAACTGTTAGAGCCCAGCTGTCTGGAGGAACAAACATACTTACGAGCTCACCTCCAAGGTCGTTGATAAGCTCATTCATGGACTCGCTATTCCATGCACGTCGAGGCATGCCGTGGAAGGTAAGCTTTGTTAAAAACTCAAGCTCAGAGGGCATCGAGCCCCATCTTGGGTGCCACCGATTAAAGCTCACGAGCGCACCATCGCAGACAAATGCCAGGAAGATTCTAACACACGACTGCAGTCGAAAGTTGTCTGGAACCTAACGAAGAAATCATCCGGTGGCGGACAGACTTCGATGAGCAAGTCACTTATTTGGATGTCGTGCGCAATGCCGAGAGCTTTGACAAGGTCATCCGGTGAGACGGGAGGCTGATCGCCATTGATGGTTACCATCAACACTTTGCCGGTAAACTGGTCATCAAGTGCCGACATGCCACTGTTGAGCGGCAGCACGCAGCGACTGAAGGCAGGGCGGACATCAGGATCTCCGGATCGGAGATCCGCGTTGACTGTCGACGTGATAGTGCGCTTGAGTACATGGAGTACATGAGGGGGATTTGGGGGAACTGGAGTAGGAATCCAGATTCCAGGGGTGGGGGAGGGGCAGGAGATTGGGGATGAAAAGGCAGCATGAATTTGGAACACGCGCCAATATGCTCTCGGTGCGCAAGCGCATGAAAACACCGCTGGCGCCCACATGTCAGCCTAAGAGTCCTTATTCTTTCTTTTTTGGAGAGCCCGAACTTTTTTAGGATCTTTTGAGAGCCCGGCCTGAGAGTCATAATTGACCTGTTTGGCATTGCGTTACTACTCGGCCTATATTCAATGACACCTCACTGTCCCAAACAAGTGTACATCATCGAAAAGACACTGAGCTCAAATTATATAACTTGAAAAAGGATATATACTCTGAACACTGGAGAATGGTGATGCCCTCATTTAGCCCACCAGTAGTTCGAGACAATAAACAGTTCGAAACAATGATATATACAACATTCAAACACTGACTAGTGACTACTACTAACATAAACAGCAAGACAGGATAGTTCGTAAGAAGTCTTGCTACACCACCAAAACGCACCCATCTACAACACTCAGACTCTCGTGATCCAGACGAGAATGACATTCTAAACAGAGGCAACTATTACATAGTAAGAGTGACATAGACGAGGATGACCAAATGACAAGGAATATGCATAACAAAAGAAAGAACTACCCATCCAGAACCAGCAGCAAAGACAACAAAGTCATTCGAAGAGATGATCCAACACCATCATAATTTGCAGCCCCGCTTCAGCGACCAGTGATCCGGAGACACCAGTACTCCACCCTTTCGATGCAACAGCCCAATTACCTATCAACCTGAAGGCTTGAACCACATCACTGCCTGTCATAGTTGAGACATCCAAGGATCAAAGTTAATCCGGATGCCTTTGTCATTCTCACCTTCTTTTGGCTGTAGGCTGTATCATTGACAATCAGGGGAGTTTGCTCCCGAACTCCTAGGGCTTGCCGTGTCGACATAGTTTTCCATAGCAAACAGAGCCTCTCTGCCATCAAGGTCCTTGCCAACGGTGATTTCCTGGTTAAGCGGATAATTGCGTCCAAGAAACAGAGAGTGTGAACCAAGGCTGTTTACACGCCTGCAACAAAAAAAATCCTGAAGGCCCCAACAAGCCGATATCCTGCTCATAGACGTAACAACCACTGTCCGGATACTCACGTATTTCACGGTGCTTGTATAAAGTGGGGGTTTTGCAATTTAAATTTTCTGGCTCATGTGTCTGAATGATCATCAGTCTTTTGCCGTCGTCTGATCGAGCGAGGAACCGGTTGTGCTTCCCTGTTTTTGGCAAAGGTGGTGTGATTACAAAGGGCAGTAACTGTAGGGACACTGCATCATATCAAAACGGACAGACATTGCTAATGTAAGATCAACATTGTTCAAAGTATGAGTAGGATAATGCAAGAAACAACATTGATATGTCCTTGTTGGAACTGGCAGGAAAATACAGGGAAATGTATACTGGGTTCAAAAATATAGATGTGCCATGCATGGTTATACTCATGTTATCTCGCAATCGATTCTTCACAGGAAACTACCATGTCATGCATGTTATGTAATCATGTTCTGTCCTCACAAACAAACTCTTCAAGGTAACTAACAGACCATGCATTGTTCTATACTCGTGTTCTGTGGGCAAATTTTTTGTGAGGATATTATTCTAGCCATTGATTGTTGAAGGGCGAATATATGTATGTACACATGGTAAGCATTACAGGATTTCACTACTTCCAAATATAGAGTTCTCCATATGCACATTTACTTCCCTAATGTATGGTTAGATGAAACCAACAATGTGGTGCATGTTTCTACATCATGAAAATGAGGAAACTAACATGGCCATTGATACACACTCATATTTAGTAGTAGTATAGAGATTACTGTAAAATAAGGAGAATACCCATATATTCCTAACCGTTTGATTATTCAAGGGTACAAATTGGCTGTAATGACATGGTCACAATCGCATGAATTAACTCATTCCAAATATAGCTGATTTATGGCGTCTCTAATACATTGCCATAGTTCTACTCAAATTCTGCTCAAACAGGGATATGCCAATCATCACAAAAAGTTCAAACAGTGTCATGGCGTCATCATTAATATGAGAGGAAACAACTTACACACGTCGTCCCAGCAATATGTGGTGCCATTTGCTTTGTCGATTGCGTAGATGGTGCCATTTGCTTTGTCGATTGCGTAGATGGTGCCATTGTGTTCAATAGCATCACAGAAGTGTGTATCAGCTTTGACGATGATCCACTGCAAGCTGAGTTGTCTCCAACTAAAGAAGGCACCAGCGTAAAGATAGGCGAGTCCGCGGTCGAACAAGGCAATTAGCTTGAAGTCTGTGTAATTCGCATGTCGTGTGAGAACTTGGTAGATTACAATCTTCTACAAAACAAGGTCTGTCCAACTAACGTGGTAATCTAGATGACTTGGACCGCGATGGTAAAACTCTATATAATCCAACGGAGGAAGGATAATCTCATGGGAGGTCTTGAAGTTCACGAGCACCAACTTTTTACTGTCTTCTCTGAAGGCAGCCATCCAGTGGGAGTTCATGCCGACCCAGTACATACCTGCCAAGAAGTTTCGGGTGATGGTGATCGGATCGAAGTCGAGGAAAATGATCTACGGTGACCCACTACATACCTGCAAAGAAGTTTCGGCTAATGGAGATCGGATTGAAGTCGAGGGCATCATGTACGCCTCCATATCATGGTGAGCCAATCTCGCAAGACCAGATAGCTGCAAGCAGTGTGTCTTGAAAAGCTTATGCCTCACTTGATGATGGCCATGTGCATGCCCCTCAAGCATGCAGCCAGCCGCAGGGCGCTCAACATATCCATACATGAACAACAGAGGTCGTGGATGTCACTGGGGAGATTTCTCCAATCGCGGCTCATATGGATGCTATGTGGTTCGCGTTCGGCCATGGTGGAGTTTGGAAGGTGGGTTTTTTTGGGGGCCTGATTTACGAGGGAGAAGGCTGTCGGTGCTAGAGCGGCTAGTGAGGGAATAGTGGTACTGGGGGAGGCGAACAAGGCGACGGTACACGGGGGCACAGTGAGATGGAGAAGGAGATGGAAACAGAGACGGAGATGGAGATAGAGATGGAGTGGTGCTATGGGAGGGGAGAGGGAGACGAGGCGAGGCATGCCAATGTGCTGTACAATGGCGGTGATAGACTGCACAGTGCACAGGGTGAGGCTGACTTTGGTAACCTGAACACGCCGCATGGACTAGTGTCAGGCGCGGGGTGTTGTCACTTCACTCTAAGGACCGGATGAATAGTATTTTGACCATCAAGTGTACCAAAGTTGTACTACTACTACTACTAGTAGTAGGAACATGAGTACTCCAGTATTGTATAGCGGAAATAGGTCTCTCGTGCTAGCATGCCTGTTCACTTCATCCTCCAGGTATCATCCATATTGCGAGCAGAACCAAATTCTCGTGCATGCGGAAGCGCGAAGATGGGCCTTTGATGAGGATAACCATGTACTCCCTCCGTCTAGGTGAGCGCAACCTAGGTGGCTATAGATTGGACGAGAAAGAGCACCGGGACGAGCAAAACTTCCAACCACGACACTGTTACAATGGAAGCAAAATCAGCAATTAATACGTAGTTATAAGGATGCCTTTTCAGCTCTCCAAACAGGCCCAATCAACGCCCTGCCGCGATGCATGCAGTGGTCGTTCTGGTGCATCAAGGACAGCATGCAGATCGTTCCACAATTGAGAAAGAGGAAAAATGGAAAGGTAGAATGTGGCAGCAGAGGAACAGAACGCTGGCTAACGAGGCTGGGAGGGAATCGAGCAGGAAGTTAATGATCCACGCCTAAAGGTTTTGGGAAAACCTGATTTTCATAAGGTGACTTACTCACCTAGATGGAGGGAGTATTCCTTAACCAGAGAATGTTGTGTCTCCCACTCACGCGCCAATATCCATCTGAACCAGCTATGACACATTTTTTTTATCTGTTTGCATAGGTCCCACCTATCAGGAAGGATGGGCACGTACACGAACAGGTATGACTCCTCAGTCTACCCGCATAGCCTTTTCGTTTAGTCTACCTAGCCGTCTAATCAACTGCTTGCACGCCACTTCTCCCATTTACTTCTCCATCGGGAACTGATTTACCTCGGCTTGTTCACCTCCTCTTCGTCTTCATTTGCATCCAAACCCCAGCGTTCACATTGTTTTCAACTCTTTAAATAATAATCTACTACTTCAGTTAGACTAGCCATCTAATCCTAATTCTCCAAACCATAGCCCTCCATTCCAGCGGTTCCAAATGGCGAAAGAGATCGAGATGCAAGTTTTTAGCGTCCAACATGTCCTTGTCGAAGGATCGTTGAGCATAGTTGCCACCGTCACCATCCACCCAAGGGTTGTTCGGCAGTGGATCAACAATGTATCCAACTCCCTCGAAAAGGTAGAGACGAGGGTCAGAGGTCTTGATGCAGAGTACACGGAGCATGCCACTTGGAAGATCCAACACAGCGCCGTCCTTCAGCTGTGCCTCAAAGATGATGTTTTGGTGTAACACATCATACGCGTGCCCTCCAGACCAGGTGAGCTTCATGATTTCTTGTCTCGGGAGGACGTATACTTCTATGGGGCAGCCATCGAAGGGGACAAACAGAAGCTGGAGCTGTACAACCTTGATTTGAAAAGCATCACTGACCTACAAACTAGAATCAAAAATCCTGTAGAAGATTGTGATAAACAGACACCATCCCTATACGACGTAGCAAATTTTGTGCTCGATACAAATCTTCAGAAGGGTGACGAGACAGTGGCATTAAGGTTGTCTGGACGGGAGAATTATCCCTTGATGTACAGGAGGATAAAATATGCTGCCCTCGATGCCCGTGTGAGTTTCGAGATAGATGCAAGGTCCAAAGATCTTGTTGCGAAGGTGTCTCCCACATAAAATGAGAAGAAGAAGAAGAAGAAGAAGAAGAAGAAGAAGAAGAAGAAGAAGAAGAAGAAGAAGAAGAAGAGGCTGCACTAGCAGGAGGGCATTATGGATGGATGAACTATTTCCTCTCTTGTAAAAATAATTATTCCCTCTCGGTGTATATTGATATAGATGGACTATTTCGATGGTGTGCATGTCTTTGGAACAAAGTAGTAGCATGGGTCCGCTTGACTCTAAGGAACTGTTTATCCGCATATATAGCTTTCTCTACTACTCCTTCCAGTGATCGGTATGTAATGCATTTGTCCGTAGACATGACAACTTGTCCATGGAAGTTGAACTATGGCAACCATCACGTTTCATCCACTGCCACTCGCGTTTCCCACGACGCTTCTCCAACCCACGGCACCATGTCCCCCAATGTGCGTCTCACCCCTCTCGGCCGCATCGCCCCTCTGCCTTTGTGTGCATGACATGTGGGCCACCTGAAATGCGGCGAGCATCAAGTTTCTACCACAGCCACATGTGATTCCCACGATGCCGCTTGAACCCATGACACCACACGTCCCCCGACCTGCGGCTCACCCCTCTCGGCCCCACTACCCCTCTACCTTCGGGAGCATTACATCTGGACCAGTCACCTATCGGGTCCACATGTTATTGACTCAAAGGCAGGTGTAGTAAGGCGCTGAAGAGGGAAATGTAACTCCTGCACTAGGCCTTGTGGTGCTACCGCTGCACGAACTCGTGCCAAACTCGAGATTTGTTTCTTTACTATACATGCATGCAATGATTTAATGGACATTGTAATCTCAACATGTGATGGGGAGCTCTAAATTTGAATTTGAAACTTATAAAATGAAAAGATTCAAAACAAATAAACTGGAGAGAAGGAGTATATCATAGGATGTGTCCCATACGAAATAAGTCCCCTGGTTTGTCACCGTGAAGATGCGGTTAGAAAGGAGCACATCGTCTTCGTACTCGTACGGCAACAAATCGGCCGCAGACAGCATGGTCCGCCTTTGACCGCCATGTGCAAGGTTCGTGCTATCTTATTCAATCTCACCGTGGTTCCATCTTACCAATTCATGCGGTGGCCCGTTGCATGGCTGATCCCAATGTTGGAAAAAGGTTCTACGGGAACGGTGTCGCCGTTGTAAATGTTGTGCAAATTGATGTTGGTACCCTCCCGTACATATGCAAGCCAATCTCCACTTGCACCGAGCCTAACCTGTGAAATAGTGGGAAGGGGTAGAATTAGGAAATGGACACGGAAGTAGTCTTTAGAATGCATTTACTACGTGATCAAACTCATCTTACCTGCTCATCGGAGAAAATCCGAGTGTCCCTCAATGTCGGCATCTCAAGGGGCTTCAACTTGCAACTACGGCCACGCCGCGCTGGAGAGACCCCCAAGGAAACATCCTCGTGCGTTCCACGGAACATCAAGATGCATTTGTATGAGTAGTTTATCTTGTGAGAGAAAAGGATGAACGAGGGAAGGCCTCTAGAGATAGAGATAGACACTACTACTACCAATGTGCTGGCCCATGCGTTGCAATGGATCCAAAGTAGTAGAATAATACTTGTTCACGTGCTGGAAATATAAACACTCTAGTTTTGATATACATGTGTTAGTAGACACGACAGCTTGTCCATGGAAGTTGAACCACGACGACCATCACGTTTCTTGTTTCTACCACTGCCACACCCACACGTGATTCCCACGACGCCGCTCCAACCCACGGCACGACGTCCCTCGACGTGGACATGGATCCTCTGACGTGGCTATCACTGCCTTGCCCTGCCTTTCCTTCGCTGACAGGTGGGACCCACGCTTGGGGGTCCCACATGTCAGTGACAGAATGGTAGGATTGTTCGCGTTAGGGGATCCTCATCCCCTAGACGTGCGCCTCATCCTCTGCCTTTGTGTGCATGACATGCGGGCCAGCTGAACTGCGGCGACCATCAACTTTCTACCACAGACACACCCAATTGGACGCGGTTTGCCTGCTCCGCTGTTGTGCTCCGATTCGTACTCCCGCACCATCGAATTTTCATCCAGCGGCTGTGACATTTCGTCCTGGGCATCAATCCTCAGCTGGAGTACTTCTGTACTACAGTACCCGCTGGTGTGGCCATCTACGCCTCGTAACACCCCGACGCCCAGCTGTGGCACCCTCGCCACGGCCACGCCAACACCGGCCGGTTCATCTCGAATGAGTGAGTAGCGAACCACGCCCCCACCATGAGAATGACATGTGGGCCAACCACATTTAAGGTCCGCATGTCATTGACTCATAGGCCGGGCACTAAGCCACTGAAGTTCATCCCCCTGGGCCCCGAGAGAGAAATGTAACTCCTGTGGTAGGCCTTGTGGTGCTCCCATAGTACGAGCTCGTGCCAAAACCAGAATTTGTTTCTTACTACTACCAACTAGTACTAGTAAGGTACACGTGCATTGCACGCATGAGATTCTGGTGGTTTGTGCATTATGCTTATACATGTGGAGTTTTCTAGATTCTACATGTGGCAAAATCTTGTGAAATGTACATCATATCCAAAGGCAAGTAATGCTTGGATTTGCCATCTTTGTACCGTCGGATTGGATTCATCCAACGACCAACTTTCAAAGTTATTCACACACTATATAGGGGTATAGATATAGATATAGATGTTTGGTTGGCAACCTAAGGTTGCCATGCCTAAGCTTAGGCGTGGCACAATATCTTAGGCATGTGTTTGGTCATTGCTACACTTGTGGCTTGCCACACTTTTCTAGCTACATGGTCCACATGTCATAGACTCAACTTCTTGCCAAATCTTTCCACACTTGTGGTGCCCATTTTGTTAGCCACATTTTTTGTGGCAGACACAGGGGTTGTTTGGTTTTAGGCCTAGCAATGCCACACTTTATCATACAATGTTGCCAAACTTTCCTAAGGTTAGGGGCTGTTTGATTAGTAGGGCTGTTTGAATTGTGACTATCTTTGCCATATATTGCCACATGATTTTTACCACACTTGCCACACTTGCCTTAGTTGAGTTGCTTTGTTAGCCACACCTTGGCTTGCCTAAGGGAATCTTGCCGCACTTTAAGATTGCCACACGTAAGGTTAGGCAAGTTTGACTAACTTAGGTGAGTGTTTGGTTCAAGCCACACATTAGGCAAGCCACACTAAGGCCCCACATGACATACACACAAAAAATGTGGCAAGATTACCTTAGGGTTGCCAACTTGTGGCTCTCATTTTGAAGAACTAATAAATTTGCCTAAGCTTAGTCATGAATTAAGTTCAACCTAAGCTTAGTTGTATAGTGGTAGTACTAGTAATGTATTAGGAGTACAAACTTGGCACTAGTAGGAGTAGTACTAGTACGGAATGCTCCTACTCTATCAACGAGCCCCATCTGACACCAAATTTCTTGGCTTCCATCCTGCAGCTAGATCTTCCCCTCGTTTCTGTTTTCCAACCCGGCGGCGGGCGGGGTGCGCTTTGCCAATAGTCGGTTTTCTCAACGGCGGTCCCACATGAAAGTGAAAATGCTGGGCAACACACCTTCCCTAAGCTATGTGTCATGCCGGACGGGCCATGGAGTACTCCCGATTCCAGGGCGTGTGGGGGTGCGACGCGAACGTGGCATGCCTTTTCCTTTTGCTAGCAATGTGCCCATGCGTTGCGACGAATCCAAAGTAGTAGAATAGTAGTACTTGTTCTCAAACTTGAAAGAAATCGCTCTTGTTTTGATATACTCCTAATATATTACTCCCTCCGTTCCTAAATATTTGCCTTTTTAGAGATTTCAAATGGACTATCACATACGGATTATATAGACATATTTTGAAGTGTAGATTCACTCATTTTGCTCCGTATGTAGTCACTTATTGAAATCTCTAGAAAGACAAATATTTAGGAACGAAGGGAGTACTTTTCACTCAAAATATATTTCTCAGGCTGTTTTGATGAGGTGAGGGAGGGATGTGGTTGCTTTCAAGATAATAAGGGGTTTTCTGCAAATTGGAGCAGAGAAGTGGGCTATTGTTGCAAAAATGCCACAACTTACCTCATAGTCGTTAGATGCAGATCTAATGGTCAGAAAAGACGGATGACAGACACACCACCATCACCAACTTAGTCTTTTATAGGAGTAGGAGTAGAGAAACATGGATAAATTGTAACATTTGGTTCCGCTCCTTGGCACGATCGATAAATAGAAATAACGATTGGAAACACTAGGGAGGGGCAATTTCCGCCAGATAAGCAGGGTACGTAGTACTAGGTTGGCACATCTTCGGTTTGGTCACACGCGGTCCGACATGTTCTAGTGTTTCTAGCAAGATGCCCGCGTGTTGCACGAAGTTGATGGAAAAGGTAAGCACAACTTATAAATTGACGGACGGAGTACTGATGTCTACTACACAACCTTCTTCTTGTAGATGTTGTTGGGCCTCCAAGTGCAGAGGTTTGTAGGACAGTAGCAAATTTCCCTCAAGTGGATGACCTAAGGTTTATCAATCCGTGGGAGGCGTAGGATGAAGATGGTCTCTCTCAAACAACCCTGCAACCAAATAACAAAGAGTTTCTTGTGTCCCCAACACACCCAATACAATGGTAAATTGTATAGGTGCACTAGTTCGGCGAAGAGATGGTGATACAAGTGCAATATGGATAGTAGATATATGTTTTTGTAATCTGAAAATATAAAAATGGCAAGGTAACTAATGATAAAAGTGAGCGTAAACGGTATTGCAATGCTAGGAAACAAGGCCTAGGGTTAATACTTTCACTAGTGCAAGCTCTCTCAACAATAATAACATAACTGGATCATATAACTAACCCTTAACATGCAACAAAGAGTCACTCCAAAGTCACTAATAGCAGAGAACAAACGAAGAGATTATGGTAGTGTACGAAACCACCTCAAAGTTATGCTTTCTGATCAATCTATTCAAGAGTCTGTAGTAAAATAACACGAAGCTATTCTTTCCGTTCGATCTATCATAGAGTTCGTACTAGAATAACACCTTAAGACACAAATCAACCAAAACCCTAATGTCACCTAGATACTCCAATGTCACCTCAAGTATCCGTGGGCATGATTATACGATATGCATCACACAATCTTAGATTCATCTATTCAACCAACACAAAGTACTTCAAAGAGTGCCCCAAAGTTTCTACCAGGGATTCAAGACAAAAATGTTTGCCAACCCCTATGCATAAGTTCATTGAACCCGCAAGTTGATCACCAAACATACATCAAGTACATCACGTGAATATCCCATTGTCACCACAGATAAGCACGGCAAGACATACATCAAGTGTTCTCAAATCCTTAAAGACTCAATCCGACAAGACAACTTCAAGGGGTAAACTCAATTCATCACAAGAGAGTAGAGGGGGAGAAACATAATAAGATCCAACTATAATAGCAAAGCTCGCCATACATCAAGATCGTATCACCTCAAGAACATGAGAGAGAGAGAGATCAAACACATAGCTACTGGTACATACCCTCAGCCCCGAGGGTGAACTACTCCCTCCTCATCATGGAGAGAGCCGGGATGATGAAGATGGCCACCGGTGAGGGATCCCCCCTCCGGCAGGGTGCCGAAACGGGCTACCGAGAAGTTTTTGGTCGCTATAGAGGCTTGCGGCGGCAAAACTCCTGATCTATTGTGTTCTCCGATGTTTTTAGGGTATATAGACATATATAGGCGAAAGAAGTCGGTCAGGGGAGCCACAAGGGTCCCACAAGGGTGGGGGCACGCCCAAGGGGGTAGGGCGCGCCTCCCTGCCTCGTGGCTTCCTCGTTGCTTCCCTGACGTGCACTCCAAGTCTCCTGGATTGCTTCCGTTTCAAAAATAACTCTCCATAAGTTTTCATTCCATTTGGACTCCGTTTGATATTCCTTTTCTTCAAAACACCGAAATAGGCAAGAAAGAAGCAATTTGGGTTGGGCCTCTGGTTAATAGGTTAGTCCCAAAAATAATATAAAAGTGTATAATAAAGCCCATAAACATCCAAAACAGGTAATATAATAACATGGAACAATCAATAATTATAGATACATTGGAGACGTATCAAGCATCCCCAAGCTTAATTCCTGCTCGTCCTCGAGTAGGTGAATGATAAAAACAGAATTTTTGATGTGGAATGCTACCTAGCATAATTCTCAATGTAATTTTCTTTATTGTGGCATGAATGTTCAGATCCAAATGATTCAAAATAAAATTTCATATTGACATAAGAAATAATAATACTTCAAGCATACTAACAAAGCAATCATGTCTTCTCAAAATAACATGGCTAAAGAAAGTCCATCCCTACAAAATCAAATAGTTTGGTCATGCTCCATTTTCGTTACACAAGAATGCTCTCATCTTGTACACCCCCGATGACAAGCCAAGCAACTGTTTCATACTTTAGTAATCTCAAACTTTTTTCAACTTTCACGCAATACATGAGCGTGAGCCATGGATATAGCACTATGGGTGGAATAGAATATGATGAAGGGGATTATGTGGAGAAGACAAAAAGAAGAAAGTCTCATGTTAACGAGGCTAATCAATGGGCCATGGAGATGCCCATCAATTGATGTCAACATGAGGAGTAGGGATTGCCATGCAACGGATGCCCTAGAGGTATAAATGTATGAAAGCTCAACAAAAGAAACTAGTGGGTGTGCACCCAACTTTCTTGCTCACGAAGACCTAGGGCATTTTGAGGAAGCCCATCATTGGAATATACAAGCCAAGTTCTATAATGAAACATTCCCACTGGTATATGAAAGTGACAACAAATGAGACTCTCTATGTGAAGAACATGGTGCTACTTTGAACCACAAGTGTGGAAAAAGATAGTAACATTGTCCCCCCTTTTTTTTTTCTTTTTTGGGCCTTTTTTATTTTGCCTTTCTTTTTTTTATTTTCTTTGGCCTTTCTCCTTTTTTTTATAAGGGACAATGCTCTAATAATGATGATCATCACACTTCTGTTTATTTAGAACTCATGAATTACAACTCAAAACTAGAACAAGATATGACTCTATATGAATGCCTCCGGCGGTGTACCGGGATGGCAATGAATCAAGAGTGACATGTATGAAAAATTATGAACGTGGCTTTGCCACAAATACGATGTCAACTACATGATCATGCAAGGCAATATGTCAATGATGATGTGTGTCATGATAAATGGAACGGTGGAAAGTTGCATGGCAATATATCTCGGAATGGCTATGGAAATGCCATAATAGGTAGGTATGGTGGCTGTTTTGAGGAAGATATAAGGAGGTTTATGTGTGATAGAGCGTATCGTATCACGGGGTTTGCATGCACCGGCGAAGTTTGCACCAACTCTCAAGGTGAGAAAGGTCAATGCACAGTACCGAAGAGGCTAGCAATGATGGAAGGGTAGGAGTGCGCATAATCCATGGACTCACATTAGTCATAAAGAACTCATATACTTATTGCAAAAATCTACAAGTCATCAAAAACCAAGCACTACGCGCATGCTCCTAGGGGGATAGATTGGTAAGAAAAGACCATCGCTCGTCCCCGACTGCCACTCATAAGGATGACAATCTAAGAACACCTCATGTTTCAAATTTGTTACACAACGGCTACCATACGTGCATGCTACAGGACTTGCCAACTTCAACACAAGTATTATTTAAATTCACAATTACCCAACTAGCATGACTCTAATATCACCACCTCTATATATCAAAACAATTATAAAGCATCAAATTGATCATAGCATCCGATTCACTTCCTGTGATAGTTTTTATTATACCCAACTTGGATGCCCATCATTCTAGGACCAATTTTTTTAACCAGAGCAAATACCATGCTGTTCTAAAAGACTCTCAAAATAATATAAGTGAAGCACATAGAGTATTCTAATAAATTCCAAATCATGTGGGTTTCTCCCAAAAGGTGTGTACAGCAAGGATGATTATGGTAATCTAAAAAGCAAATACTCATATCATACAAGACGCTCCAAGCAAAACACATATCATGTGGCGAATAAAAATATAGCTCCAAGTAAAGTTACCGATAGACGAAGACGAAAGAGGGGATGCCTTCCGGGGCATCCCCAAGCTTAGGCTTTTGGTTGTACTTGGATTATCTTGGGGTGCCATGGGAATCCCCAATCTTAGGCTCTTGCCACTCCTTATTCCATAGTCCATCAAATCTTTACCCAAAACTTGAAAACTTCACAACACAAAACTTAACAGAAAACTCGTAAGCTCCGTTAGTATAAGAAAATAAAACCACCACTTAGGTACTGTTGTGAACTCATTCCAAATTCATATTGGTGTTAAACATACTGTATTCCAACTTCTCTATGGTTCATACCCTCCGATACTACTCATAGATTCATCAAAATAAGCAAAGAACACATAGAAAACAGAATCTGTCAAAAAAAGAACAGTCTGTAGTAATCTGTATCATTCGAACACTTATGTAACTCCAAAAATTCTACCAAATTAGGAAAGCCTGAGAAATTTGTGTACCAATCCATAGAAAAAATAATCAGATCAAAAGCACATTTATGTGAATTATCAAAACTAATTTACTAGGTGCAAAAGTTTCTGATTTTCAGCAGGATCAACACAACTATCACCGTAAGCTATCCTAAAGGTCTTACTTGGCACCTTATTGAAACAAACGCTATAAAAAATGATTACTACAGTAGCATAATCATGTGGACACACAAAAACAGTATGGGTAAATATTGGGTTGTCTCCCAACAAGCGCTTTTCTTAAATGCCTTTCTAGCTAGGCATGATGATGACAATGATGCTCACATAAAAGATAAGAATTGAAACATAACGGGAGCATCATGAAGCATATGACTAGCACATTTCATCCTAGCCCACTTCCTATGGATAGTTATTTTGTGAGCAAACAACTTATGGGAACAATAATCAACTAGCATAGGAGGGCAAAACAAGCATAACTTCAAGATTTTAAGCACATAGAGAGGAAACTTGATATTATTGCAATTCCAACAAGCATATATTCCTCCCTCATAATAATTTTCAGTAGCATCATGAATGAATTCAACAATATAACCAGAACCTAAAGCATTCTTTTCATGATCTACTTGCATAGAAAATTTACTACTCTCCACATAAGCAAAATTCTTCTCATTCGGAATAGTGGGAGTATCATAAGAGACTCGAATACTATAAATTGTTTCCACATTAAAAAAGTAATGTTCAGAAAAAGGGTAATCATAATCATGACAGGTTTTATAAATATAACAATCACTACTTTTTATAGAATTAGTTTCATCACAATAATCATCATAAGTAGCAACTTTGTTCTCATCATAATCAATTGGAACCTCTTCCAAAATAGTGGATTCATCACTAAATAAAGTCATGACCTCTCCAAATCCACTTTCATAATTATCATAAGATTCAAAACCCTTCAAAATAGTGGGATCATTACTTCCTAAAGTTGACACTCTTCCAAACCCGCTTTCATCCATATAACCATCACAAATAGGACGCATGCTATCATCATAATAAATTTTCTCATCAAAACTTGGGATGCTAAAAATATCATCTTCATTAAACGTAGCATCCCCAAGCTTGGGACAAACATTAATTGCAGCAAATATATTCTCAAATATGTCATTCTCATCAAACATAGCATCCCCAAGATTGGGCCTTTTCATATCATAAGCATAATCACTCTCATCATTAATAGTATGGATAGCACCAATAGTATAGCAATTATCATCATCACAACGAGTAATAGGAGAAACATCATTTGGGAGGGATACCTTTTTACCTTTGCTTCTCCGTATTTTTTTTCTTCTTCACATCATGTGTGGGTTCAATACTCTTTTTTGAGCTCTTTATTAATGAGATTGGTTGAATAGAAAGCTCCTCCTCGTTACCTGATTCATCATAAGAAATAATAGGAGGATATTGGGAAGTCTCTTCCCTTTCATTAGTATGTTCTTCATCTTCTATTTGCTTTCTTTTCTTTATGTAATTGGCAATATAAGGATTTCCAATGCAATTCACCGCACAATACATATAAATTTCCTCTAGATCAATGTCAAGGAATTTCTCAAGGTTATATTCTGGAATATGCTTAGTTGCATGTTTCATTTCTTCATAACCCAAAAGCAAACTAATTTCATTATGATGTGCAAGGGAAATCAAGTCATCACAATTTTTGGACACGATTCGTTCATGAAACAATTTGCATCGGAGATTTAAATGACCACGTTCATTGCAAAGTTCACAAGTAAAGTAAAGAAATTTTAAATTTTCAGCAATCACATCTAGACTTTCTTGCAACCATTTAGTTTCTAAATGCTTATGCCTCTTGCAAAATCTATCTTCCCTATTTGGTGTGTACTTGCAAACTCTATGCACTCCACAAAAATTGACATGCTTATAAGAGACATTTTCATCATGACTAGTGCAATCATCATTAGTACTATGGATATTCAAAGAGTTCATACTAACAACATTGCAATCATGCTCATCATTCAAAGATTTAGTGCCAAACATTTTATTGACTTCTTCTTCTAGCACTT
Organism: Triticum timopheevii; assembly: GCA_963921465.1. Taxonomy (NCBI): domain Eukaryota; kingdom Viridiplantae; phylum Streptophyta; class Magnoliopsida; order Poales; family Poaceae; genus Triticum; species Triticum timopheevii. The sequence goes on along the minus strand of OY997272.1, from coordinate 186,585,601 downwards.
GAGTACATTTTTCCTTTCCATCATTCTCATGAAAGATATTAAAAAGATGAAGCGTATGAGACAAACTCAATTCCATTTTTTGTAGTTTTCTTTTATATACTAAACTAGTGATAAAACAAGAAAGAAAAAGATTCGATTGCAAGATCTAAAGATATACCTTCAAGCACTCACCTCCCTGGCAACGGCGCCAGCAAAGAGCTTGATGTCTACTATGCAACCTTCTTCTTGTAGACGTTGTTGGGCCTCCAAGTGCAGAGGTTTGTAGGACAGTAGCAAATTTCCCTCAAGTGGTTGACCTAAGGTTTATCAATCCGTGGGAGGCATAGGATGAAGATGGTCTCTCTCAAACAACCCTGCAACCAAATAACAAAGAGTCTCTTGTGTCCCCAACACACCCAATACAATGGCAAATTGTATAGGTGCACTATTTCAGCGAAGAGATGGTGATACAAGTGCAATATGGATAGTAGATATAGGTTTTTGTAATCTGAAAATATAAAAACGGCAAGGTAACTAATGATAAAAGTGAGTGTAAACGGTATTGCAATGCTAGGAAACAGGGCCTAGGGTTCATACTTTCACTAGTGCAAGCTCTCTCAACAATAATAACATAACTGGATCATATAACTAACCCTTAACATGAAACAAAGAGTCACTCCAAAGTCACTAATAGCGGAGAACAAACGAAGAGATTATGGTAGGGTACGAAACCACCTCAAAGTTATCCTTTCTGATCGATCTATTCAAGAGTCCGTAGTAAAATAACGCGAAGCTATTCTTTTCATTCGATCTATCATAGAGTTCGTACTAAAATAACACCTTAAGACACAAATCAACCAAAACCCTAATGTCACCTAGATACTCCAATGTCTACTCAAGTATCCGTGGGCATGATTATGCGATATGCATCACACAATCTCAGATTCATCTATTCAACCAATAGAAAGTACTTCAAAGAGTGCCCCAAAGTTTCTACCGGGGAGTCAAGACAAAAACGTGTGCCAACCCCTATGCATAAGTTCATTGAACCCGCAAGTTGATCACCAAAGCATACATCAAGTAGATCACGTGAATATCCCATTATCACCACAGATAAGCACGGCAAGACATACATCCAGTGTTCTCAAATCCTTAAAGACTCAATCCGACAAGACAACTTCATGGGGTAAACTCAATTCATCACAAGAGAGTAGAGGGGGAGAAACATCATAACATCCAACTATAATAGCAAAGCTCGCGATACATCAAGATCGTATCACCTCAAGAACACGAGAGAGAGAGAGAGAGAGAGAGAGAGATCAAACACATAGCTACTGGTACATACCCTCAACCCCGAAGGTGAACTACTTCCTCCTCATCATGGAGAGCGCCGAGATGATGAAGATGGCCACCGGTGAGGGATCCCCCCTCCGGTAGGGTGCCGAAACGGGCTCCCGAGAGGTTTTTGGTGGCTACAGAGGCTTGCGGCGGCGGAACACCCGATCTATTGTGCTCTCTGATGTTTTAGGGTATATGGACATATATAGGCGAAAGAAGCCGGTCAGGGGAGCCAGGAGGGGCCCACGAGGGTGGGGGGCACTCCTCCCTGCCTCGTGGCTTCCTCGTTGCTTCCCTTACGTGCACTCCAAGTCTCCTGGATTGCTTCTGTTCCAAAAATAATTCTCCCGAAGGTTTCATTCCGTTTGGACTCCGTTTGATATTCCTTTTCTTCGAAACACTGAAATAGGCAAGAAAACAACAATTTGGGTCGGGCCTCCGGTTAATAGGTTAGTTCCAAAATAATATAAAAGTGTATAATAAAGCCCATAAACATCAAAAACAGGTAATATAATAGCATGGAACAATCAAAAATTATAGATACGTTGGAGACATATCAAGTACTAGTTACAGTGATGCATACAATTAAGCAAAGGGATCACACATGTCGGTATTGACTGGAACGAGAATGCAACATCACAATAAGAATTAAGGCCACGATGATGCGATCGCAGTGGTGGTTACAGAAGGCAAGAAGAAAGATGGATCCATCAACGTACGACCTCCTCCTCCTCAACTTAGTGTGCTGGGCCACCGACCGGCGGCTAAGGAGCGGCGGCTTTTGTGGCGAGGTCGAGGTGCTTCTCAGCAAAGGCATCCAAGCCTTCCAGCCGGTTGAGGAAGGCCAATGTCGTAGCGTCCTCACTAGCCTTGTAGATACCTATGTACACGATTTGCTCGTACATGTGGATGTGTAGGTCGACGAATTCTTGCAGGGCAAGGCGCCTCGCAGCGAGCGTGACCTCCAGGTGGACATTCTTCGTGGCATCGCGGGCAGTCGCAGGGCGACCAGTGCTTGAAAGAGGTTCCAGCCTGGAGGCCGATTAGGGTGAAAGTCAATGAGGAGCCCGGGCGCGTGGGCTGGAGGAGTACGACGATATCGTCCGCAAGCTTCTTGAGGACGGTGAACTTGTTGCTGGTGGCAACGATCATCTGGTCCAACTGAGAGTTGTTGTTGGCGTCGACGGCGGCCATCCACCAGCAGGTCTCCAACATCGTCTGGAGACGATCCTCGGCGCCATGCCGCAGGCCGGCGTCGTGGACCATCTGGCACAGCCGCTGGCCGCTCACGCGCATCACCGCCGTGGGTCCGGAGTGAGCTCTTTTGTGCTTAGTGTAGGTGCTTAAGCAAATGCTTAGGTGCGTACGATGTGGTAGATGCATTGGAAAGGAGGGGTTCCTTTATATGAGGGCAAAGTGCGTTGCATTCACATTGTGCAGCCTCTTTTCCCGAACCTCCTCCCATTACTTCCATCATGCATTAATTGAAGGAGGATGCATTGGTCATTCAACATTTCAGGAACCGCCACTCCCTCCCTCGTCTACATTAAAGCCGTATCGGGAACTACGCCGCCCGCTGTCAAATCGAATACTCCCTCCATCTAGGTGAGTAAGTCATCTTACGAAAACCAAATAGTAAACACATAGGCGCGGTGCATTAAGTCTCACGTTGTTTCTTATTTTTTGACATAAATAGAGGAATCAACCAATAAGAGATGTGGGGCTTGTATGTTTTTAATGACTTGAGACTATCAAACATGACATGCAGTGGTCAGCTCATTGCACGCAATGATATTAATAATGCTTAGTATCATATATTAGTATCATGTACTCCCTCCGTTCCTAAATAATTGTCTTTTTAGTGATATCAAATGAACTACTATGTACGGATGTATATAGACATATTTTAGAGTTTAGATTCACTCTTTTTGCTCTGTATGTAGTCACTAGTTGAAATCTCTAGAAAGACAAATATTTAGGAACGGAGGGAGTAGTACTTTATTTATTGCCATGTATGACATATAGTAGCATAGCATTTATTATAATACGGTATCATGATACGATACTCAACTCTCACTTTCTTCATTTAATTCTACGACACCTCATCAAAATTGCCTAGTTGGCATGCATGATACTAGCTATGATACTACCATTACAACCAGCCTTAGCAAATAAACATTAAGTTCTCTCGTTTTCCTCTCCACCTTGGTCACCTAGACGGAGGGAGTATACTGTACTATTTAAAAGTCGAGGGCGTGGCTTTTCCTACGCGGTACGCGGGGCAGTTCCGCCTAGTCGGTTCGACAAAGACGCGAGAAGATGAGGGAGTAGGCTGCTGCAAACGTAGGGCTGTGTGATTTGACAGCGAGTTACTGCTAGACAGGTGGGGCCCCGTGATTTGACTTGCCATTATCATTTTAACTACGTTGCTACGACCGGCATGAGTCTCCCGATTCCTGACCACCTCCATATAGGTGCCTCTCCCGATGCTCCACCATGTAGTAGAGGCTGGTTCTTACATGAGAGCCCACTTCTCCACTTTTTCCTTGCCTCTTTCCTCCACATATGCAAAAATGCCATGTAAAGCAGGCTTATAGCCCACTATTGTAGTACTTGCTCCTACAGGTGCTAAGCTTGCCACATAGGCATAATGTCTGATGTGGCAAGTTAATTAAGAAGAGAGAGACTAGTTTGGTGACCCAAGGAAGAAACGGTGCTAAGCGCGTGTACCTAGGCGAAAACATAATTTTGAGTCTATAGCTAATTAAATGAAGAAAACTTAGCAACAAAAAACTAATAAGCACCTATGCATTGGGGACTTGATTGCTAAGCCATTTAATGCCCTTAGCACCTCATCTAAGCACCATTTCATTGGAAGAGGTCACTCCTTGGCAAATGCAATAAATACTACTCCCTCTGTCCCATAATATAAGAATGTTTTCGGCACTACACTAGTGTCAAAAACGTTCTTATATTATGGGACGGAGGGAGTACAAAGAAAGATATAGAGAGAAGTAAAAAAATAAATACACTTATAGCCAACCTTATAGCTAACCTTGTTGTAGTATGAGTGACTAAGTGATGACATGCCAACATCAGATAGCCTAACACACCGTGTTAAATCTCCAAGGGCGCGACCGCGTGAGCGACGCGACAGTCGTGGTAGGCACGACCATGATACGGGCTGGTGGCAGCCCTTGGATCTGAGATCAAACTGTCACATGCTAAGTTGCTGAAAATTTGCAGAATAACCCTCCAAGATAGGATATTCACCCATAGGTCTAGAATCACGCCATGCAACCGTTCGATCTCAGATCCAAGGGCTCTTGGAAGCCCGTATCATGGGAGAATGGAAAGCCACTACCCTGCCGTTCGCACGCTGGCAGTTCGCTCCTACTCGTCCTCGCAAGTCCTTTAATATTACGGCGTTTCACTCCTAGTCATCCCATCCTTTCACATTACGGCAGTTCCACTAATCCTAACCCTCCTCCCAAATCCATGGTGTCCCAAATCTCCATGATCGGCGGTGAGTAAAAGGTTAGAACCATCACCGGCCATGAGTTCGATGTCATCTACACCCGTTCTTCCACGACAGTGAAAGGATGCCTTGCTTGCTTTAGATGCATGTTCGAAAACTCAGATGATGAGTGGGTCACTGGGCTAGATGTTGAGTACACCACAGTCCTGGGACAAGAGAAGGATCTAAAGGAGGAAGAGAGGAAGAAGCCCGCCGTGATCTAGGTTTGCGTGCATGACTTATGCTTGGTCTACCACATGCCATGCCGACGTTGAATCCCTGGATTTTAAGAACTTCCTCAAGAGCAACCTAGTCAAATTTGTTACTGTAGACTTTACGAATGACAAAAAAGTCCTAGGTTGGATAGGCCTCGTTGTAGGCAACCCCTTCGATCTCCAGAAGAATCGACTGCTGCCCTCCAGTGGCGGGCCTTCAATGCTGACCCTGGCAGGAGCCATGGTTCATCCTTCGTACAGTAAACTGGAGAAACCTCATTAGACGTTTCATCGTCATGCATGGCAGCGGAATGTACTAGATATAGACCACATCCACTACGCTGCAATGGATGGCTACCTTTGTTTCGATATCTACAAGGGTTGGATGAAGAGCAAGAGCCAAGTATTCGGTTCAAGCAAAGAAGTATCGGCCAAGAGGAAGAGGGACAAGGACGAAGTCGAGGACGTGGACAAGGACTCCGAGTGAGTAAGGTGTTAGTGTCATTGCTCATGGTGGTTCTAATGCAGTGTCTACCGGATTAGTTGCATAGTTTAATTTTAGGTGTGCTTAGTTTAATTTGAGGGGTGTGTTATGCTGAGGCCCCAGCAGAACTATGTTATGTTTCTTCTCGTTACTTTAACTCTTCAGTATGTACATACTACTAGTATTTCTTTAATAGAATTTAGCACCCCATTTAAGCACGTACTAGCTTTTTTAATAGTACTATATGCATAATTTGGCGACGAGCGCTCTCTATATGTACCAGCTTTTTTTTAATTTCAACTTTTGCTCCATGGCACAATCCATCGAAACTACTACTGTACAAAAGCGGAGTATATACATTTTTTAAAAGGCTAGAGGGCAGGGCAGTCTAGCTTGGTCGGTTTCATGAGAGGCGAGGGCCTTTGTGATTTGACGGCTCATTATTGCTATCAAATCGAATAGTACTGCGCCGCCCGCTGCACGCCCGGCTGAACACGCCTCCTCGCCTCCATCAAACCCCTCCGTTAAACACGCATGCAAACCAAGAATCCTACTCCGTCCGCACGTCCGTTCATGAGCGGGCCGGAATTAAATGCAACACCGGCCGAGCTCCTCCCGCCCGCCCTCAGTTTAAACAAGGCCAGATGTCGGCCAAGCTCCTACCGTCCGCCCTCTATTTACACGAGGCCAGGAAGACAGTGGGAAAGAATCGCACCCCTCCGCCGCTCCCCCATCTCCTCCTTCACCATTTTCTCCACTCTTCCGATGGCTTCCGAGGAGCCGTTCTCCGGCATATTACCTGGGTGGGTGGCCCGCCAAGCCCTCCGGATATGGGCGAGGCCGCTCGATGCTTCACGAACCTCGCTTGGCCCGACGGAGCCAGTTGCCGCCCCAAGCAGGCGCGTGGTTCAGCAACTCGCCGCTCCAGCTCAGCTCGATGAGGAGTGGCGAGGTGCTCCACGCCGGCACGATGACGAGCACACCGGTACGGGCGTCATCGCTGTCGTGTCGTACAGCGCCACTAGTGTCTGCAGTGGCCGCGCCTCCCGTGTCTGTGGGCGCACCTCCCGTGCCTGCGGCAGCGCCATGCAGGCAGAGACAGAAGCCGGGTGCGTGGAGAGCGACGAGTCGGTGGCTGGCTTCTCCGTGTCCGCCACCATCATCGAGGAGAAGTAGAACACGGGAGGCCGCCGCCACTTGGGACCCATGAAGGCCACCGCCGAGGCAACGACTACGCATTCAGGTGGTTTCTTTGCTGCTTCATCTCTTCCGAGGACCTTTGTCGACCCCGCAAGTGTCTGACGGACATGAGGAAGACAAAGGGATCTGTGGGTGGCCATTTAGATTATGTACTCCCTCTCCAGCTGGCGAGAAATATTTGTTCTAAGAATGGATAAATTGAATGTATCTGTAACTAAAATAAGTCTAGATACATCCATTTATAGGACAAGTACTTTCAGACGTAGGGAGTATTAATTATACCATGAGAGCCAGATTGGCATCGCTTAGTTCATGTAAATGTAATGAAATCCATCATGTTTATATAAAGATCCGACTTTTTTATACAAAATCCTTCATGCTTATATGAAATCAGTCCGTGTTTGCACGAATTTCGTCGGGTTGGTTAGAGTTGTGAAAATGTATGCCACTGGCGTTTGATGTCGTCCTCCGCGGAAGGAAGCGGGAGGAAATTTGCCGGTTGCCGTTGGAGATGCTCTTATGCTTGAAATAATAGAGTGACATCCAATCCATTTGAGTTAATTGCTTGTATGATTGTCCCTCTATAAAAAGTTAATTGCATGTACAGTGTACACATGACTTGCAGGTTGGCTACAGCTTCGTACAGAAAGTTAAAAAGAAACAAGTCCATCCTTAATCTTGTATTCTAAGTACTCTATGTGTTCCACTATCAGTACAGTAGCAAAAGAAGTATATATTAAATAAGTAATATATAATATAAAAATCTAAAGTTAAAACACATAATTCGAACTCATGTCATCACGTTGTGAGCATCCGTCGCTAACCAGTCCAACACATTTTTGCTGTAGACCATGCTAGAGATATATCTCCATGTCTACTCTTCCATTCATTCCTAAATATTTGTCTTTTTAAGATTTCAAATGGCTACCACATACGGATGTGTATGTAGAAATATTTTAAAGTATAGATTCACTCATTTTGCTCCGTATGTCTTTTTAGGAAGGGGTCAGATTTCTCCTTGATTTATTTATGAGGTATCCAGATGGCACTGCACCGCCAAGAAAAGAGGGTAACAACAAAATTATGGACTACGTTTTTGAGTATGTTGGGAAGGTCCGGTCATAGTCACTTGTTGAAATCTCTAAAAAGACAAATACTCCCTCCGTCCGGAAATACTTGTCATCAAAATGGATAAAAGGAAATGTATCTAGACGTATTTTAGTTTTAGATACATCTCTTTTTATCCATTTTGATGACAAGTATTTTTGAACGGAGGGAGTATTTAGGAACGGAGCGAGTAGAAAACAGAGTTGGTGATGATGGTGTGCGTGCTATCCTGCAATGTAGGCCGTCAGATTTATATCTAACAGATAGGAAAGAAACTATGGCAATTTTGCAAAAATATACCCACACGCCTCTCCACGTTCGCAAATAAGGTCTTCCCTTGTTCAGCCTTTAAAGATAAACTACTCATATAAATGCATCTTGATGTTCCGTACAATGCACAGGCAGCTAGCTAGTTTCTTTTAAAATAGTTGCTGTGATAATTGGGTTGAAGTGATATATTTTATGTCTATGCCGAATGATTTCAGATTCACTAGTAGTAACAAAGAAAAGCTTGCCTTGTTAATTAACAGAAAACAGGGTGAAAACTATGACATGAGGCCGGTAAAAACAAGGCACACTGGGTTCAGCATCATCTTCACTACAACTGTGCACGCGTGAGAAGTCTACATATCAATGGGCTACTGAGCGAGGCACAGAGACACAATGTTTGAGAGAGAAACCAATTGACATATTATGATCAGATTGAGTTGTCACCCTTCTGCTGTCATTGTTGGGGTGGGGGAGGGGGAGGGAGAGAAAGACGTATCGAGAGTGTGCGCGGTAGGCACAGAGGCACAACTGGCGAGTGTGTGTGTATATGTGTGTGTTTGAAAGAGGAGTAGATAGATTACTCAAGATCGAGGTGCCACCCTACTCCTTCGGTGTCGGGTAATGTGTGTGTGTATGTTTGAGAGAGAAGCCAGTTGATAGATTAGTATCAATATCCAGGTGTCACCCTACTCCTTCGGTGTTGGGAAGTGTGGGTGTGTGGGTGTGTGGGGGGGGGGGGGGGCAGTGACACTCACATATCACTACTCTTATAAAAAACAGGGTTGGTGATGATGGTGTTCCTGCCATCCCGCAATATAGGCCATCCGATTTATATCCGACGGATAGGAAGGAAACTATGGCAATTTTGCAAAAACATACCCACACCCCTCTCTGCATTTGCAAATAAGGCATTCCCTCGTTCATCCTTTTCTCCCACAAGATAAATTCCTCATACAAATGCATCTTGATGTTCCGTGCAACGCATGGGCATCTTGCTAGTAGGGAGAAGGAGTTAGTGTGACACATATCTAGCTATATTAAGGGATAGGTAGATAGCATTTGTGTGAGGCATACTTAAAGCATCAGAAAGATAAACAAACAATGTGCATGCAAGTGCCGGAAAAAATGAAGCGAGAAACAATGTGCGCACGCGCGCGCGCGCGCGCGTGTGTGTGTGTGTGTGTGTGTGAGAGAGAGAGAGAGAGAGAGAGAGAGAGAGGGAGGGAAATCTCAAAACAAAAGGTGCTCTGTTGGAATTCCATTGTATGTATTCATATGGTTCCAGATCTCGAGATAACCTTAGGCATATGTGTGAGAGACATTATTATACTTTGAGACATTAGTGGCTGTGGGTGGGCGGAATTAAAGGGGTGGGCGTGTTAGACTAACAGAGCGTGTGTGTTTCTGTGTGAGAGACTCGTAGGACGGGGTAGAAAGACGAATTTAACCTTGACGGAGGGAGAGAAATACATGAAGTGCGCGTGTGTGATTCCGATGCCCACAAGGAAATGAGATATGTATGCGTGTGAGAGAGATTGCACAATTCATTCACGTATCACTATCTAGCGATCGTGGACGTGCATCGCTTGAACATAAATCAACATCTACTTTGTGGCCAAAGTTACAATATCGATTCAACGCTATAAAGATTGGACACTCACATATCACATTTTTTCTATGTAAATAAACCTTTTCAGTTGTGCATACCAAAGTTACAGTGATGTTTCTTCAAACAACCAATGTAGCTATCATGTACATGCACCATTGTTACTCTTGCATTCAAATTCATTAGTCTTGGATGATTTAAGTTTCTATTTTGAAGTAATATATGTAATATTCATATATGAATTCAACGGATACATAATTTATGAAATGGAGGCTATGTACTCATATGAGGTAACACTTAAGTAGTGGACTACATTATCCATTTCTTTTTATGCATTATGTTTAAAGTAAATAACCAATGGCACTAAATTATCTATTTACACGAGAAATACATAGGCTGAGCATTTGATCCCTTTTTTGTGAACGCGCCACTACACCCGTACGATTGGCCACGCCCGTGTGAACGTCCAAGTTATCGGCGCATCATCCCGAGTTATTGTCTTTTTTTTGGGGTGGACTTTACACCAGTTATTAACTGCTGACGCGTGGCCCGTGTACACAGTCTAGCATGACCTTCCCGCTAGCACGGTCCAAAATTAGTTGAAATTGGATATGAACGATCCCGCGGGCGGCAAAATCTCCCGGCTCCTTCTAAAATTTCCGCCACCTTAGTCTTTAGCATGCGAAATTCCCCTTTTGTCCTTGGTGGAGACCAACAGTTACAATACCGCCCTCATCTACATAATAGGTCGGGGCTGCTTTGGTAACTTCCGGTTCCCCCCACCACATGGCACCCCCATTTCCTATCCCTCTCCAGCAAAAACGAGTAACTCCACAGCACCAGAGCATCTTACATCACGCCGTCCGTACTTCATCGGGCTTTCTCCCCTCGCCTCTCGAAACCCTAGACTGCTCATCCACCAGCGTACCATAGCCCATTCACTGCCAGCGGTGTCCACCTCACCAGATCTGCTTCTGCGGTCACATCTACCCCTCCCACCTCCCCTAGAAACAAGTAGACTGCTCATCCACCACTGTACCACAGCCCATTCATTGCCGGCCTTGTCCACGGCGTCAGATCTGCTTCACCGGTACTCTCGTCAACCGCCACGCATCTATAGTGGCTCATTCGTACTCCCCACCGGAGATGCTTCGTCCACACCCCCCGGAGCCGCCCCACCGATGCCACGTCGACGGCTTCTGATCCTCTTCGCCGACACCTTCCTCAACCCTACCGGAGCCGCTTCGCCGACACCATCATCAACCCTACCGGGGTAGCTTCGCCTATACCATTCTCAACCCTACCGGGGCCGCTTTGCCAACTCACAAGTCCACAGCCTCAGATCCGCTTCCTCGCACCCTCATCCAACCTACCGGAGCAGCTTTTGACGCCCCGTCCACGGCCGCATATCTGCATCATCGACACCATCCTTAACCCAACCACCAGAGCAGCTTCTGACGCTCCATCCACGGCCACAGATCCGCATCGTTGACACCATCCTTAACCCAACCACCGGAGCAGCTTCACCTACGCCCTCGTCCACGGCCACAGATCAGCTTCGCCCACACTGTAGTCCACCCTACCGGAGCCGCTCCACAAACACCATACTCGATGGTTCTAGATCTCCTTACCGGACCCCGACAGCTAGCGCAACGTCATCACCCTTGACGTTTCTAACCTGATTCGCACCATCTGGAGAGATGCCAAGCACCCACCACGGCCTAGGTACTTGTCACCTTTAAACCCATCCAACATCACCTGCCTGATGTACTTCAAATATACTAATAGGTCGCTGTTACCTATTATGCAGCTGGCAAAACTACAAGGACGATGATTCTTCTAGATCTAATAGCTTGGCCAACCAAGATCCTGGACTGAGGCATTGCTACGATCTTGTAAGTGCGTCCCTGGCTCTTGTATTGTTCTGTGCCTGCCAGCGTGCTTTGCTAGGATTTTCGACCAGTAATCCCTTTGTGCCGACAATGATTTCTACTACTGGCTGCTAAATAAGATATGTAGATGTCATACATGATACTACCTTGTACCTCCGTTCCTAAATATATGTCTTTCTAGAGATTCCACTATAGGCTACATACGGAGCAAAATGAGTGAATCTACACTCGAAAATGCATCTATATACATCTGTATGTGGTCCATACTGGAATCTCTACAAAGACATATATTTAGGAACAGAGACAGTACATCACAAAATCATAGGTGGCATGTAGGAATTCCAGTGCACTACATTAGGCTCCCTTAGAGTGCCTGCTAGTCCAGCACACAGAGTCATGGCTAGTTTATGCTACACACACAATCGTTAATTGATGTTTTAAATATGCGCAAGGGATATGCAATGTAGTATCATGTAGAGATGTCTGAAATTAGCCGTGTCAACTTGCAGATAGGGTTACACAATGAAAAAGTACAAGATGTATGTGGCAATTTCTTGGAACATCGCAAAAAAAGGAGAGGCAGTGGTGAGCCTATACAGTGTGCTATGGTACATCACTCCTCCATTGCAATCATCGTGACATGTTATTTGTATGTCAGTTCTATTGGCCAAGTTTCTTAGGGACAGTTATTACGAGTTATCCTAAGAAAATAAGCACCTGTGAATATAAGCTCGATGTAATAAGCCAACCAGTTCTTTTCATTGCGTTTTCAGCTTATCTTTGGTATGATCAGTGAAAAGTCTAGATTCCATTATATTTTTTTCATTTTTCTGCCCATATGAAAATTAATTTGACTTGCAAACATCACAAATTGAACTCAGTGCAGTAATTAATATGATAGGAAAACAGACTGTCGGTGTCAAAACCGGCGGATCTCGGGTAGGGGGTCCCGAACTGTGCGTCTAGGCAGATGGTAACAGGAGACGAGGGACACAATGTTTTTACCCAGGTTCAGGCCCTCTCGATGGAGGTAATACCCTACGTCCTGCTTGATTAATATTGATGATATGGGTAGTACAAGAGTAGATCTACCACGAGATCAATGAGGCTAAACCCTAGAAGTTAGCCTATGGTATGATTGTTGAGAAGTAATGTTGTGTCCTATGGACTAAAGCCCTCCGGTTTATATAGACACCGGAGAGGCTAGGGTTACACAGAGTCGGTTACAATGGTAGGAGATCTACATATCCGTATTGCCAAGCTTGCCTTCCACGCCAAGTAAAGTACCTTCCGGACACGAGCCGGAGTCTTCAATCTTCTATCTTCGTAGTCTGGGAGTCCGGCGGATATTGATAGTCCGGCTATCCGGACACCCCCTAGTCCAGGACTCCCTCAGTAGCCCCCGAACCAGGCTTCAATGACGATAAGTCCAGCGGGCTTGTAGTCTTCGGCGTTGCAAGGCGGGTTCTCCCTTCGAATTCCATGTTCCTGCCGAACAGTGTCCGGCTTTACCTCGAATACTGTGCTTCTTGGCTTCTACGCCAAATTATGGCCCTCTTCCACGCGTCGCACGAATGCAAAAAGCCAGGGAGTCTTTTACATTTCACCCCTTGGTTGTGCGGGTTACCAGCCTATTAAAGGGGCAGGGATCCAGATCCAAACCGCACCATCCTCCTCCCGCGTATACCCCATCAAGGCGCCTCTGACTCTGAAATCCATTCCACAATGGATCGTCAACGTGGCTCTTCCTCACGCACTCCCAGCCCATCGCTGAGGGATTGGAGGAGGTGCTCTATTTCGCACAACGAGCTAGTAAATCTCCAAACAGAGGGATGGCTTCCTCCGGCCTTCATGGTTCCGGTCCGAGCCGGACTGGTTACTTATCAAGGAGGGAGCCAGGCGGAGGACACCCCAAGCCCCAACAGGGGGGAGCGGGTGTGCTTTGTCCCTTATCTAATAAGGGGGCTCGGGTTTCCAATACACCCGTTCCTCCGCGGGCTCCTGAAGTTCTACGGACTTCAGCTCCACCACCTCACGCCCGCTTCTGTGTTACACATCGCGGGCTACGTAGCTCTTTGCGAGCTATTCCTGGGCATCGAGCCCCATTTCGCATTGTGGAAGAGGCTATTCTGCCTCGTACCCCGTTCTTACCAGGGGTCCATATATCAAGTGGGCGGCGCCGAAATATGGCGCATCGCTGGGACCGGATACCTATCCGGCACCCCCAAGAGGGCATCCGAAGACTGGCCCTCGGAGTGGTTTTATATAGTAGACGCTCCGTTGCCCGACCCAGTCCGGATTGGCCTCCGGAGTTTGATGCTGCTCCCTTGAAGAAACGCCTCAGCTGGCGCCCGCGGAGCCCCCGTTTGGAGGAAGACAAGAGCGTCCATTACTTGATGGGCCGGATAAGATTAATGGCTCATTCCGGCTTGACCATGTTTGGAGTCATGGCGACGTGCATCAAGCGGGGGGTGCAGCCGCTGCAATACAGAGGCCACCCCATGTGGGATTTCAATGGGGAGGACGATGCTACCCGGCACGGCCGCAAAGGGTCGGATTCGACCGAGGATCTGGTGAAGATCCTGTCCGATCTGTACAAGGGGGAGAAGGAGGATTTCATTCGTCCGAACCCTGTGGATGGGTTTTCTATGGTCAATCCCAGAGGATGGGTAAGCGAACACCTCGAAGGGTTCTACCCGTGCTTTCGAAGTTTAAGCTTCTTACATTACGTCTTCGGCGCAGGGTCTACGCCGGACTGTGGAGGACATGGTGATTCCTGCTCCACAACCCGAGGATCCGGAAGGGTCCCTTGGTCCGGCCTCCGAAGAGGATCCGGACATCGGGGTGGAGCTGATTGACGGGGTGTATCACCAGCTCAGCATTGACAATGCTTTGGTCGCCATTACGGCGGACTACCCCGGGCTAAGTTTGGCATCCCAGGTGACCACGACCGAAGTCCGGACACCGTTATCCTATCCTTGCCTGTTTCTGACCTTCGCGAACGATGGTATTTTGCAGGAAGCGCCATTACGGCAGGAAGCCGAGCCTGCGGCGGCCGACCCACAGAGGTCAGTCCGAACTAGCAGGAGGAAAAGGAGCGCCGTGCGGGCAGAAACGTCACCGTAGAGGTATAGATCATGCTTGATCTTTTGGGGCAACGCTCCGGGGAAACATCTAAGTGCTCATGATTTTTATAGGAGAAAAAGCGCTCGCCGGACTGCGAGCGCAGGAATTGCCGACCCAACCAACACCAGCCAGGCTCCAGCGCCCGGACTGGAGGGGGAGGCAAGCGCGAGACGTGAACCGGACCCTGCTCCAACGGAGGATACCGACAGCCTGTCCGCCACCAAGTCAGAGGTGGAGAGCGCTATGAATCATAGACGCCGCCGGACAGTTTTTCAAGAAGCGTGCTTTTCCCCTGAGGCATTGGATGCCTTTAACGCAGGGGACACGCATCTCCGGGCTGCTCAAAATGGTTTTACCAGAGCCACGGAGCAGTATGTTAAAGACATACGGGTAAGGGAATTTTAATGGTTGTATACACCAGTAGCCCCGAGACTTAAATTAGTTATGTTAACGGATTTAAGGATCATGTAAACTTTCAGGCTCTTAACGAGAAGAACGCCCAGCTGTCCCGGGAGCTGCAAGATTGCAAGGCCCGACTTGAGGCCGCACTTGCTGCCGCAGGAGGAGACGGAAAGACCCCTCCTGGTAGCACATTTGTATAAATGAATAGAAGCGATGTGCGTTATGCGCGTAAGTCTAATAATGACACTGCAGGTGCCGCCGAACAAGATCTGGACAGGCAAGCGCTGCTGCGCCAGCTAAAGGCCGGCGAGAACGTGCTGAACAGAGTTCAGCAGGAAAGGAACAAACTCCAAGATGCCAACGCCAAGCTCGGAGAAGAGCTTAAAGGCGCACAGGCCGAGCTGTCCGGCTCCGTCAAGGAGAATCAACGACTTCGTCGCGGCATCTATAGTAAGTGCTTGAGCAAACTCTCTAAGGAAGAAGAGTTCGGCGAGGAAGTGATTTGACATAACATGTCTTGTAGGTATACTCACGGGCCATCCTGCGGAGGAGATGCCCTTATCGATGGGTGATCAACTTCCCGAACTGTTGCAGCTGTGCGAACAAGTTCGGCAGGCAATGAGTGGCGCCGTACAGGCTTTATGGCCATCCCTTGCCCCCCCCCCCCCCCCCCGAGGGCCTCTGGGAGCTTGCAGAGAAGCTATAGGGAGTGCGGCAGCGCTTCCGTTTGTGGAAGGTTTCGGCCTGCCGTCAAGGTGCCAGGGAGGCTTGGGCCATGGTGAAGACGCGGTACAAGAAGGCGGATCCCAACCATATGGCCGAGGTTGGACCGGTGGGGCCCGATGAGAAGGAGATCCCTGTGAGTTTAGTGTACAGCCAGGTAGAACTGGCTGCTAAATTTTCCCAACGGGACTGTAAGCTAGACAGCCTGTTAGACGGGATTGAGGAGGAATACAATCAATAAACTTGACAATGTATGTTATCCTTAAAAATGACATGTGAAATGCCTTCTAGCCGGATTGTAGATCGTTTGCCGTTGCCGACCTTTTCGCTTCGACCTCGGGACCCTAGAGTCCGGAGTGTGTCCGAATACCTTTTTGGTTAATAAATAACCGTGGTATGCATGGAGACTAGGCGTAGGGGTCATTAGTGCTTTATCAGGCAAGTGCCCAACTAGTTATGTTATATTACATGGTTAGTAAGAAACATCTTCCAGGGAGAATAGTTCCGTTAAGGGTTCCTTTCGCTGGGGTGGCATGCCCTAAAGTGCATGTCCGGACTGCCAATGGAGCAGTAAAACATCTGGGGGCAGATGGAAAAAATAGGTAAAAAGTCATCTTTTAAATCACCGACCGAATATTCCCTTAAGAACGCTAGCTTTCAGCTTCACCCAGTCTGAGGTACACATCCGGCTGACCCGGCAGTAACAATCGCAGAGGTGCTCCCTTTACCACCTAGCCGAACAATCGGGAACGTAGGGGTAAGCACAGGAGCCAGGCAACCCAGCTTGGCCAAAACTTAAGTCATATCGATGCATATAATGGCGAGTAAAAGGTACATGTGGAAGCATGACACATGTGTTGGGTATAAAACCCGTATAGTTGAGCTTCTGTAAAAGAAGCCCCCAGGAATAACGAGTGCAGGTGGCACATCGTGTGTATGCAAAAAATGCGAAAATGGGCCCCGAGGGGTTTTGTTAATTTAAAAGGATACAAAAGAGAAAAGGAAGACAGCCGAAATAAAAAGGTTGGACGGGGGAAGGGGACGAACTCTTAGTCCGGCGCTAGGCATAGAATCGCCGGAGTCGGGCTGCGTTCCATGGGTTCGGCTCGAGTCGGTTGTCCGACGCATTTCGTAGACGGTACGCTCCGCCGGTTAGTACTTGATCAATAATGAAGGGGCCTTCCCATCTGGGTTTGAGCTTGTCCTTTTTCTTGTCCGGCAGGCGTAGAACTAGTTCGCCAATGTTATAGGTCTTGGCCCGTACTTCTCTGCTTTGATATCTTCGAGCCTGCTGCTGGTAAAATGCGGAACGAGCCTTCGCAACGTCACGTTCTTCCTCCAATGTGTCCAAGCTGTCCTGCCGATCGAGCTCGGCTTCTCTTTCCTCATACATCCGCACTCGAGGTGAGTCATGAATAATGTCGCAGGGCAGAACTGCCTCTGCGCCGTACACCATAAAAAATGGTGTGAATCCGGTAGTACGGTTAGGCGTTGTCCGCAGCCCCCAGAGTACGGAGTCAAGCTCCTCGACCCATTGGGTGTCTGATTTAGTGAGTGACCTCACTAGTCTGGGTTTAATGCCGCTCATTATTAGACCGTTTGCTCTTTCCACTTGACCGTTGGTTTGAGGGTGATAGACTGACGCATAGTCGAGCTTAATGCCCATGTTTTTGCACCATGCCTTGACCTCATTGGCTGTGAAGTTCGTGCCGTTATCGGTGATGATGCTATGGGGGACTCCGTAACGGTGTACCACCTCTGATATAAAGTCTATCACTGGTCCGGACTCTGCCGTTTTGACCGGTTTGGCCTCTATCCATTTGGTGAATTTATCCACCATGACCAACAGGTATTTTTTCTTGTGGGTTCCCCCTTTAAGGAGTCCTACCATGTCAAGCCCCCAGACCGCGAACGGCCAGGTAATGGGTATGGTTTTGAGGGCGGTGGGTGGCATATGGCTCTGATTAGCGAAGAGCTGGCAGCCAACGCATCGCTGGACCAAGTCCTGTGCATCTGCCCGAGCCGTCGGCCAATAAAATCCTGTACGGAATGCCTTTCCAACCAGGGCCCGGGCTGCTGCATGGTGTCCACCTAGTCCGGCATGGATTTCAGCCAGGAGGTTTCGCCCTTCTTCTTCGGAGATACACCTTTGAAGGACTCTGGTAGTACTTTTCTTATAAAGTTCTCCCTCATGAACCTTGTAGGCCTTCGATCGCCGGACTATGCAGCGGGCCTCATTTTGGTCTTCGGGAAGTTCCTGCCTAAGTAAGTAGGCTAGGAAAGGTTCTGTCCACGCGGCGATTACTGCCATTATATCATGGGTGGATTGTGTTACGTTGTCTGCTGAATCACCAGATGGTGCAGCTCTCTCCGGTTTGTCGCTACCGGACTCCTCTTCCCACAGTACGGATTGCTTGAAGAGCCGTTCCAGGAAGATATTTGGAGGGACAACATCACGTTTCGCACCGATGCGTGCCAGAATGTCGGCCGCTTGGTTGTTATCTCGGGCTATGTGATGGAATTCGAGTCCTTCAAACCGAGGTGACATTTTCAGGACAGCATTACGATATGCTGCTATTTTCGGATCCTTGGCGTCAAAGTCTCCATTTATTTGGGATATTGCGAGGTTTGAATCCCCGCGCACCTCTAGGCGTTGAATGCCCATGGAGACTGCCATCCGGAGACCATGTAACAAGGCCTCGTATTCGGCTGCGTTGTTGGAGTCCGTGTACATTATTTGAAGTACATACTGGACTGTATCTCCGGTGGGGGACGTCAGTACGACGCCAGCCCCCAGTCCGGCCAACATTTTGGAGCCGTCGAAGTGCATAGTCCAATTGGAGTATGCGCCGTACTCTTTAGGTAGTTCGGCTTCAGTCCATTCGGTAACGAAGTCAGCCAAAACTTGTGACTTTATGGCTCGTCGAGGTTTGTAAGTTATGTCGAATGGCAAGAGCTCAATGGCCCATTTTGCAATCCTGCCCGTTGCGTTGCGGTTATTTATAATGTCATTGAGTGGTACTTCAGAGGCCACTGTTATCGAACACTCTTGAAAGTAGTGCCGGAGCTTCCGGGACGCCATGAACACCGCATATGCTATCTTTTGATAGTGCGGGTAACGGGATTTGCAGGGGGTTAACACAGTGGATACGTAATACACTGGTTTTTGAAGAGGGAATTTATGCCCTTCTGTTGCTCGTTCGATGACGAGGACAGCGCTCACAACTTGATGTGTTGCAGCGATGTATAACAACATCGGTTCGCCTTGAGTGGGCGCAGCCAGGACCGGATTTGTTGCCAATATGGCCTTTATTTCTTCGAGTCCGGCAGTGTCCGCATCCGTCCACTCGAAGTGTTCCGTGCGCCTTAGGAGGCGATAAAGGGGCAACGCCTTTTCTCCTAAATGGGAGATAAAACGGCTTAAGGCTTCCACGCATCCTGTTAATTTTTGTATTTGCTTGAGGTCCTTTGGGATATCCAACTGTGACAGAGCTCGGATCTTGGCCGGATTTGCTTCGATTCCTCTACCGGATACAATGAAGCCCAGCAGCTTCCCGGCTGGTACGCCGAAAACACATTTCTTCGGATTCAGCTTAATGTCATATGCTCTGAGGTTGTCGAATGTGAGCCTCAAATCGTCTACTAAAGTTTCGACGTGTTTTGTTTTGACGACTACGTCGTCTACGTATGCCTCGACTGTTTTGCCCATCTGGGTAGCCAGACATGTTTGAATCATGCGCTGATATGTTGCGCCGGCGTTTTTGAGTCCGAAGGGCATCGTGTTGAAGCAGAATGGTCCGTATGGAGTGATGAATGCCGTTGCGGCTTGGTCTGCTTCCGCCATCTTGATTTGATGATAGCCAGAGTATGCATCCAGGAAGCACAACGAATCGTGTCCTGCCGTGGCATCGATAATTTGATCGATGCGTCGATGCGGGGGAGGGGGAAAGGATCCTTTGGGCAAGCCTTATTGAGGTCTTTGAAGTCGATGCAGAGGCGCCAGGATTTGTCCTTCTTTGGTACCATCACCAAATTTGCTAGCCAGTCCGGATGTTTGATATCTCTGATGAATCCGGCTTCCAATAACTTGGCTAGCTCTTCTCCCATTGCTTGTATTTTGGGCTCGGAAAATCGTCGAAGAGCCTGTTTGATTGGTTTGAATCCTTTTAGGATGTTTAGGCTGTGTTCTGCCAACCTGCGAGGGATTCCGGGCATGTCCGAAGGGTGCCAGGCGAAGATGTCCCAATTTTCCCGAAGGAATTCACGCAGTGCAGCGTCGACTTCGGGGTTCAACTGTGCCCCGATGGAGGCCGTCTTTGTTGGGTCCGTTGGGTGGACCTGAAATTTAACTATCTCATCTGCTGGTTTGAAGGAGGTGGACTTGGATCTTTTATCAAGTATCACGTCGTCCCTGTCTACCGTAGAGCGTAGCGCGGTAAGTTCCTCTGCCGCTAAGGCTTCGGATAGTGCCTCGAGGGCTAGTGCGGCTGTCTTATTTTCGGCGCGGAGTGCTGTGTCCGGATCACTGACGAGAGTGATTATTCCGCTGGGCCCAGGCGTTTTGAGCTTCATGTACCTGTAATGAGGTATTGCTTGAAAAATTGTGAATGCCTCTCGTCCTAATATGGCGTGATAGCCGCTGCTGAACGGGGCTACCTGGAACGTGACTTCTTTGGATCTGTAATTGTCCGGAGAGCCGAACACCACATCGAGTGTGATTTTTCGGTGCAGCGCGCTTCCCGGCTAGGGATTATTCCTCTGAAGGTTGTGCTGCTTCGCTCAATACGGCTCCAATCGATTTCCATTTTCCGCAGGGTTTCCTCGTAAATGAGGTTTAGTCCGCTGCCGCCGTCCATGAGGACCTTTGTCAGTCGAAAGCCGTCCACTATGGGACTAAGTACCAGTGCGGCTGGGGCTCTGGTAGTTCGAGATGTGGGCTCGTCGCTAGCGCTGAAGGTGATAGCTGTGTCGCTCCATGGATTTGCTGTTGCTACTTGGTAGACTTCGGCGAGTTCGCGGATTGTTCGTTTTCGCATATTATTTGATGCGAAAGTCTCGAAGACTGTTGACACCGTGCTGGTATTGTTGGAGTGGTTTCCCGGAGCCAGAAGCTCTTCTCCACTTTTGGCCACCTGCCGTAATATCCAACATGCTCGAAGGCTATGCGTTGGGACAGCTCCCCCCGTATTGTGAAGTTTACAGGGTCCATTGAGCCATCCCTCCAGTACAGTTCCGTTTCCCTTGCTGGGTTTTTGCTTTTTGATTTTTGGATCTGGGGCCTGATTGTGAGGCGCCCTTTTACCGCGGACTGGGTTTGGGGCCGGATTATCCCAAAATTGATTTTCAGTTTTCCGGAAACTTTCCGTCGCACAGTACTTTCGCACTATGGACGCCAGATCGGTAAAACGCGTAATCTTGCAACGATCGATGGCGTTCGGGATTCCCTTGTCCATGCAGTTATTGCAGAATATTGAGATTGCGTTCTCCTCTCGGTAGTCCTTTATCCTGTCCATAACCAGGAGGAATCTGGCCCAGTAATGATGTACTGTTTCCGAGGGCTCTTGCCGAACTAGAGATAAGTCGCATATGTCTGGGCGGGAGGGTGGAATAAAATCCGAATCCCTGCCCATCTTTGGGCTCAATGGCCGAGGGACTTCCGATTTCGGAAGCTTGATTTGCTGGAAACAGCCCAGCGAGTCCGGAGCGGTGCATGATTTTAGGTCCAATGCTCGATCAGAGTCCATACCTCCGCGGGAATCCGGCATGGAGGGTTCGGGAGTCTGGACATAGATTGTTTTCAACAGTGGCAGCGAATTGCTGAGTTGTTCTTCTACCACTTTAATGTGGTGGGTAACCTGGGGAGAGTTGATCTCTCTCAGATCGGTTTTAAGCCCAATCTGATTGTAGTCTGTTGCGACTCCCAGGGCAGCGATGCGATCCAAGAGCTCGTTAACAGACAAGAGCTCAATTGGATCTAACTGTTCGGCAGCTTTAAGGCTGACACGAAGATTGCTTTCGACGACTTGAGAAGTCGTTGCCGAAGCGATGGCCGGACAGGCGGTCATAAGGAAGCCGCCAAGCCGGATTGTCTGACCGGCGGCCAGGGCCCCTCCGGTGAGAACTCCGTCTTTGAAGACGGGTAAAGGCATCCGCTCTATCGGCGACGACACAGAGGAACTCTCAATGAAAGCACCAATGTCGGTGTCAAAACCGGCGGATCTCAGGTAGGGGGTCCCGAACTGTGCGTCTAGGCGGATGGTAACAGGAGACGAGGGACACAATGTTTTTACCCAGGTTCAGGCCCTCTCGATGGAGGTAATACCCTACGTCCTGCTTGATTAATATTGATGATATGGGTAGTACAAGAGTAGATCTACCACGAGATCAATGAGGCTAAACCCTAGAAGCTAGCCTATGGTATGATTGTTGAGATGTAATGTTGTGTCCTACGGACTAAAGCCCTCCGGTTTATATAGACACCGGAGAGGCTAGGGTTACACAGAGTCGGTTACAATGGTAGGAGATCTACATATCCGTATTGCCAAGCTTGCCTTCCACGCCAAGTAAAGTACCTTCCGGACACGAGCCGGAGTCTTCAATCTTCTATCTTCGTAGTCTGGGAGTCCGGTGGATATTGATAGTCCGGCTATCCGGACACCCCCTAGTCCAGGACTCCCTCACAGACCATCACTATTTGCTCAAAATGCAAATACAAATATACCATATACTTGGCACAATCTACTTTGGTCAATGTTTTCCATAGAGATCCCATTGCCTAATTTAGACGAAGAACGCATGACCCACATTTAAATGAAGAACAATTATTTATTGAAATTCGATGGTCCAAGTGGTTGGTTATTATCATATAGCAGCACCACCTGAAAGCATCATATAGTAGCAGCAGCAGCTCATAGCAACTCATCATATAACAACAGTAGTGTGCAATTCATCATATACCAGCAGCAGCTCATAGCAATTCATCATATAACAGCAGCAGGAGCAGCTCATAGCAATTCATCATATAGCAGCAGCAAGAGCAGCTCATAGAAATTCATCATATAGCAACAGCAGGATCAGCTCATAGCAATTCATCATATAGCATCAGCAGGAGCAGCTTATAGCAACTCATCATATAGCAGCAGCAGCTCATAGCAATTCATCATATAGCAGCAGCAGATCATAGCAATTCATCATATAGTAGCAGCAGCTCATAGCAATTCATCATACAGCAGCAGCAGGAGCAGCTCATAGCAATGCATCATATAGCAGCAGCAGAAGCAGCTCATAGCAATTCATCATATAGTCGATCAGAATAAAAATTTGGCAAAAAATCAGAGGCTATCCTCACCTTGTTGGATGAGCTCATCCTTCAATAGCACCTCAAGGACATGGCCTGGGAGGAGGGGAGGGGGAATAAGGTGCCTTCTGCCGCAGTGTGGCATCAGCCGTAATTGTGCAGCGCCCGCCAGAGTAGTGTGTTGGACGAACCACAGTGCAGCAGCTGCTGGAGACCATGAGAATGAGGGGCGGCGCCAGAGGAAGGAGCAGCCAAGGAGATTTGCCCCTACCCACCGGCCATGTAGCCTAGCTGGACAGAACATCGTCGAGGACTAGGCCAGATGGGACCAGTGGCGACTGCTCGCTGGAGGAACCCTCGTGCTGCAGGCAGGGGATCGAGGTAGATGGAAAGGGGAGAGGAGATGCAAGCGGGCAGGGCAATGAACACTTGCGTGTTTGTTTTTATTTGAGGGTCAGGTGTGACACGGGCGTCAGCAGTTGCATTTTGAGTGTAATATAGGCAGACAACAGAGTCATTTCACTATTCCCCTTCCCTTCAATTTTTAGTGAGGTTCTACCCGAAACACGCCCCTCCAAAGCGAAATTAGTGAAGCCCAAGCCCATAACTCAAAAATGACTTCTTTACATCTTTTATGGCTTATTTTGACAATAAGCCCTGAAAAGGCGGAGTCGAACTGGCCCTTGACCTGCAATTCAATTGTGCGTGCAATGATGAATCACTCCTGCCTGCTATAGTGTACATTTAGACATCACCATACATGGCATAACCTAATACATGTGCATTCCATTGTAGAATCTGGAATATGCAATGTTTATGTTAGTTCATACGTTGCACATGATGTTTAAATGCCCCTTAAATCTGGTTAGTCAAGTGATGGTCTTTAAGCCTCCTTCTTTGCTTCTTTTCTTGATATGTAAGATGTGCTCACACATCTGTTCAATTGCTTGTTTGCATCAGCCACCATACTAGGACTATTTGCTTTGATTACTTGTTGTTCTTGGCCTAACACTCTAACAGAGCTTTTCAATGATTTAAACACTAAGGGCTGCTATAGTGGGGCCTTGTCTAACTCATAGGTGACATAAAGGTTTGGCTGTACACTAAAGTAGGCTCTCCAAGAGTACCTGGAGATCCAGTTCGAAGGTATGACTAGTTTTTACATAGTGCAGACATCGCAAGTGCAAGAGATGCGACATGTTTCATTATGTGGTGTTGTTTTGTTATAATCTCATCCTTTTGTGTTCACAGACTGGAAAGTACGCATATTTATCTTTCGAGGAGACGAGTAACTAGTTTGTGTCAACTTGCAGAGGGGGTGCAATGAAGATAAGATTGAGGATTTCCATGTACAAGATGTTAGGAAGGATCCTTGCAAGAGAAGTAGGAGCTGCGCTGAGCCTCTTCAACTTGTTAAGGTAAGTCACTATATCCAACTCAACAGTTCAATTCCTTGTTTGTTTCAGGCATTGTCAATTTTCTCTTTTCAATTGCTTTATTTGTTCTCAGTTAATGAGATGCCCAAAGAATGATGCCTGATGTTGGCTACTTGTATAACTATTAGTTGACATAATTAAAGGCCTTACCATTTAATTACTCTGCCGAAGTGTGCCTGAAGCTTTTAAGTCTATTAACCAACTATTATTGCATGATGCTCACAATCTAGTTTATACTAGGCGAATGATTGCATAGTTTTGCTTGCTGTAGTATGTTTGCATGGAACCCTCTGTTATTCATTATGCTCCCTAAGACTTTAATTGAGCTACAGAATGTCCAACTTCTTGCTTACTTATACACAACGTGCTATCTAAATTTGTAACTTGTCTGTGTTTTGGATTGGGCCCCAACATCATGCTCCTCTGGTGAGCTAAGAGAGATTTCTGTATGAAGGCTGCACAGACTATCTTTTTTATAATTTTTAAAATATCACCTGCTTATGCTTCATGACGTGTAACATTATTGTTAGTCCTGTTTTGCCATGTAGTACAAAATAGTGTCTTGCTCGCTTCACTTTTGTAACTATATTTTTGCCCTAGTCATGTGTACTTACAGAAACATTTCAGGATGAAGTGACATCAACACACAGATCTGCGAGTAGTGCGGCATGGCCGTTATCGAATGCTTATGGATTGGAATTGGAAGTGTTGATGTTCTCAAGCATCAACTAGAGGTGGCAAGACAACGTGTACATGATTCTCAACGTACAATCAACAAGTTGAGACTGTACATGCAAGTATTAGATGCAGGAGTCAAAAAATGAAACAAGACACTGAGGTAACCACGAAGGAATTGGAGATTTTGTAGACTGAAATTTGTGCTATCTGAATCCGGCCAATCCTATTTTCTAAAGAAATTATTGTTCAAATGGAGTTAAGTTGATGCGCATCCATGATGTATGAGCTGTATTTGCCCACCGTATGTAATTTGTTGTTTGTGTATGCTTTATTATCACCGGTGCCGAACCATAATGCCCAGTGGGTATAATCGGTTGTAATTTCTTTATTGTAAAGTGTATGATTATTCTACGTTTCTATGCCTTGGTCTCTTTGTTGTATTGTGTATGTTTTTAGAGGTGAAAGCATAGAGTAGGATAATTCTTTGAATATGCTATATCGTTCAAACGGGGACCAACTTGCCCAAACGTTGTAGTGACCATGGCCCTCCACGGGCCGTACGATCCATGGGCCATCTACGGGACGGACGATCCATGGCCTTCAATGGGCCGTCGGATCCATGGACCTTCAATGGGCCGTCGGATCCATGGGCCTTCTACATCATGTAGGATCCATGGGCCTTGTACGGGCCTTTAATGGGCCGTAAACGAGCTAGAGTGTAAATCGTACGTTTTATGGGCTGACCATAACGGGCCGTTAATAGGCCGTATTTGATGATGCTATGAAAATGGACCAACAGATTAATGGGCCACAAACGGGCCAACTGTATCCACGGGCTGAATTTGTCCCACAAGCAGAAAAGGCCAGTAACGGGCCGTAAGTAACTGAATGCTGGAAATGAGCCCAAGAATAAATGGGCCCTGAGAAAGCCGAAAGGTAACACGGGCTGGAAACGACCCAATGGAATAATGAGCCGCTAATGGGTATAAAGAGATACACTGTTCATTACGGGCCGGTTTCACCATGAGCCGTTAATGGGCCAAGAGTTACAAAGGGACTCGTATGGGCCGAAAGACGTCATGGGCCATACATGGGCCAGGAGCTACAACGGGCTGGAATTATATTGGACGGCCCAGATGACGCTACTGGGCTTAATACCGTTAGGCCGGAACGGGCCGTGAGTTAGCATGCTGTAAATGGGCTATATGCGAACATGCCGTTAACAGGCTTTCATTGGGCCGCCCCGCCACCTTTTGACCAGGTCAAATGGGCTGGCCATTTCACAGGAATGGGCCTCTATTGGGCTGTGCCACGTGTCGACGTATCATAGGTGCCTTGTGTCCAATGAGTGGATGACATCTATCCCAACGATGAGCCGACACGTGTTTCCTCCGGCCAATGATGATTTTACACATGGAAAATCCCCATTGGTCGGGGCTGTTAACGGGTTATCGGATCCAAAACCGGACCTGATAGCTTAACGACATTCCGTTACGGTGGATGCCACGTGTCGGTCACCCGATGAAAGCACTTCTGTGACGTGCGATTTATCGTCATGGAAGTGGACACTTCCGTGACGAGATAATTTTGGTAATGTCATGGAACACTTCTACGACAGCACAGGTATGACTATCTTGATTCTGTCATAAAATTGTCATGGATGTACATGCATGACAAAAAACGCGACCTACTGTGACAAACACATATCATCACGGAAGTGTAATTTTTTTGTAGTGCACCTAGCGGTGCTTCCGGGACGTAATTCTTCTATGCAGCAATGAGGATAATCCTCAAGTTACGGACCCAGTCCGTGTAGTTGCTACCGTCATCTTTCAACTTAGCTTTCTCTAGGAACGCATTAAAATTCAAAGGAACGGTAGCACGGGCCATTGATATACAACAACATAGACATGTGATACGTCTCCGTCATATCTATAATTTTTGATTGTTCCATGCCAATATTATACAAGTTTCATATACTTTTGGCAACTTTTTATACTATATTTGGGACTAACATATTGATCCAGTGCCCAGTGCCAGTTCCTGTTTGTTGCATGTATTTGTTTCGCAGAAAATCCATATCAAACGGAGTCCAAATGGGATAAAAACGGATGGAGAATTTTTTTTTGGAATATATCTGAATTTTGAGAAGTGGAATCAACGCGAGGCGATGCTCGAGGGGCCCACGAGGCAGGGGGCACGCCCCAGGGGGGTGGACGCGCCCCTGACCCTCAGGGACACCCCGTAAGGTGGTTGTTGCCCTTCTTTCGCCGCAAGAAAGCTAATATCCAGAAAAAAATTGTTCAAAGTTTCAATCCAATCGGAATTACGGATCTCCGGGAATATAAGAAACTGTGAAAGGGCAGAATCTAGAACGCAGAAACAGAGGGAGACGGAGAGACAGATCCAATCTCGGGGGGGGGGGGGGGGCTCTTGCCCCTCCCACGCCATTGAGAACATGGACCAGAGGGGAAACCCTTCTCCCATCTAGGGAGAAGGTCAAGGAAGAAGAAGAGGAAGGGGACGCTCTTCCCCTCTCTCCTGGTGGCGCTGGTACGCCGCCGGGGCCATCATTGTCACCACGATCTACACCAACACCTCCGTCATCTTCCCCAACATCGTCATCACCTTCCCCCATCTATATTCAGCAGTCCACTCTCCCGCAACCCACTGTACCCTCCACTTGAACATGGTGATTTATGCTTCATATTATTATCCAATGATGTCTTGCCATCCTATCATGTCTGAGTAGATTTTCGTTGTCCTATTGGTAATTGATGAATTGCTATGATTGGTTTAATTTGCTTGTGGTTATGTTGCTGTCCTTTGGTGCCCATCATATGAGCGCGCGCGTGGATCATACCATAGGGTTAGTTGTATGTTGATAGGACTATGTATTGGCGGGCAAGAGTGACAGAAGCTTCAACCTAGCATAGAAATTGATGCATACGGGATTGAAGGGGGACCAATATATCTTAATGGTATGGTTCGGTTTTACCTTAATGAACGTTAGTAGTTTCGGATGCTTGCTAATAGTTGCAATCATAAGTTCATAGAATTCCAAGTCAGGGATGACATGCTAGCAGTGGCCTCTCCCACATAAAACTTGCTATCGGTCTAGTAAAGTAGTCAATTGCTTAGGGACAATTTCACAACTCCTACCACCACTTTTCCACACTCGCTATACTAACTTTATTGCTTCTTTATCTAAACAGCCCCTAGCTTTTATTTACGTGCTCTTTATATTCTTGCAAACCTATCCAACAAACACCTACAAAGTACTTCTAGTTTCATACTCGTTCTAGGCAAAGCGAACGTGAAGTGTGCGTAGAGTTGTCTCGGTGGTCGATAGAACTTGAGGGAATATTTGTTCTACATTTAGCTCCTCGTTGGGTTCGACACTCTTACTTATCAAAAGAGGCTAAAATTGATCCCCTATACTTGTGGGTTATCAAGACCTTTTTCTGGCTCCGTTGCCAGGGAGTCATAGCGTGGGGTGAATATTCTCGTGTGTGCTTGTTTGCTTTATCACTAAGTAAATTTTATTTGTTGTTCTTAGTTGTTTGGATCATCTTGGATCCCTATGTGCTCATGCTGAAACCCCAACTAGCTTAGTTGAGGGAAAATCTTTAGATGAGCATTCTTGTTATGTGCGACACCGCATATCTTAAAAAGGGAAACTTTTACTTGATCAAATTCATCGTTTGCAATGCTATGCTTGGAATTTATGTGAAATATATGATTTTACTTGTTGTTTTGAAGACCCTAAGAAACACCTTCCCTACCAATGTGAGTTTAGTGATAATGGAATCATATCTTCGTATGCTAAGGGTGTTTATAATTACAATGATGCTAAACAAATTGAATAATTTGTTGCTTTTAAGGGTGCTTATGAAATTGCTTCTTTGATTGGAAAGTATGATGCTACTCTTTACAAATCTGAAAATTTGGCCATACTCAAATATTGTTATGATAATTATGCTTCTAATGCCTATGTTAAACCATATATTGAGGACTCCTCCGCTGTCCAAGAAGAGACTAATGTTTTGCAAGAGTCTATGGAAGAAGGAATTGATGAAACTATGAGCTCATTGGATGAAAAAGATGATGAGGAGGGCGAAGATTAAAAGTTGGAAGAGCGGATTAGCTACCGGTGCCCACCTTCTAATGAGAGTAACTCTTCAACTCATACATTGTTTAATTTCCCTTCATGCTTACCGAAGGATGATTGCTATGATGATTGTTATGATCCCATTGATTCTCTTGAAATACCCCTTTTTGATGATGCTTGCTATGCTTGTGGCCATGATGCCAATATGAATGATGCTTATGGATATGAACTTGCTATAGTTCCTTATGTTAAACATGAAATTGTTGCTATTGCACCCACACATAGTAGTCCTATTATCTTTTTGAATTCTCCAAACTACACTATATCGGAGAAGTTTGCTCTTATTAAGGATTCTGTTGATGGGTTGCATTTTACCGTTGCGCATGATGATTTTGATAGATATAATATGCATGTTCTTGCTGCTCCAACTTGCAATTATGATGAGAGAGGAACTACATCTTCGCCTCTTTATGTTTCCAACACGATAGAATTGCAAGAAACTGCTTATACTATGCATTGGCCTTTACTTTGTGTGCATGAATTGTTCTTTTATGACATGTCGATGCATAGGAAGAGAGTTAGACTTCTTCATTACATGATATATGTTGCTTTGTGCTCACTACTAAATCACAAATCATTGTTAATTAAAATTGGCTTTGATATACCCTGGGATCTGGGTGGATCTATTACTTGAGCACTACTACCTCCGTTCGGAATTACTTGTCTCAGAAACGGATGTATCTAGAACTAAAATACATCTAGATACATCCATTTCCGAGACAAGTAATTCCGAACGGAGGGAGTATATGCCTAGCTTAATGGCTTTAAAGAAAGCACTGCAAGGGAGACAACCCGGAAGTTTTAGAGAGTCATTTATTTCTGTTGAGTGCTTTTATAAAGTTTAAAAACAAAAAAAAATATAGAGGGGAACCCAAAACTTTTCAAAAAGGAAAGTGAAAGTGAGAAAGACAAGCATTGTTGAAGTGGGGGAGCTCCTTGAACTTTCTTCATGCTCACGAAAAACTTTGTGAATGTTAATTACAGAAACTTTTCAACAAAAATAGTTATCTCCTTGTATAATTCCACTGTATTATAAAAATAATGTGCCAAGGTTTGCCTTTAGGATGTTTAATTGCTTGTTGGTTTGTGCGGTGCAAGACAGAAACTTTAGCTGTAGTGCACGATTTTACATTTTTTACTGGAACATCAAACGGTTCTGAAACTTGTTGCACTGTCTTTCTATACAATTTTTTTTATTTTTCCTCATTTTGGAAGAATTTTTGGAGTACCAGAAATATGGTGAATGTTCAGATTACTACATACTGTCCTGTTTAAGACAGATTCTGTTTTTGATGCATAGTTTGCTTGTTTTGATGAAACTTTCGATTTCTATCAGTGGATTAAGCCATGGAAAAGTTATATTACAGTAGCTACAATGCAAAAACAAAATATGAATTGGTTTGCAACAGTACTTAGAGTAGTGATTTGCTTTATTATACTAACGAATCTTACCGAGCTTTCTGTTGAGTTTTGTGTGGATGAAGTGTTCGAAGATCGAGGAGGTTTCGATGTGAGAAGAAGAAGAAGAGGAAAGAGCTCAAGCTTGGGGATTCCCAAGGCACCCCAAGTAAATATTCAAGGAGACTCAAGCGTCTAAGCTTGGGGATGCCCCGGAAGGCATCCCATCTTTTTTCAACAAGTATCGGTATGTTTTCGGATTCGTTCCATTCATGCGATATGTGCAAATCTTGGAGCTTCTTTTGCATTTAGTTTTCACTTTTCTTTTATGCACCATGCTTGGTATGAGATAGTCCATGGTTGATTTATAGAAAGCTCATTGCACTTCACTTAAATCTTTTGAGTATGGCTTTATAGAATGCTTCATGTGCTTCGCTTATATCATTTGAAGTTTGGATTGCTTGTTTCCCTACACACAGAAAACCGCCATTTGTAGAATGCTCTTTTGCTTCACTTATATTTGTTAGAGCATGGGCATATCTTTTGTATAAAGAATTAAACTCTCTTGCTTCACTTATATCTATTTAGAGAGATGACAAGAATTGGTCATTCACATGGTTAGTCATAAAATCCTACATAAAACTTGTAGATCACTGAATATGATATGTTTGATTCCTTGCAATAGTTTTGCGGTATAAAGGTGGTGATACTAGAGTCATGCTACGGAGTAATTTGGATTAGTAGAAATACTTGTGTAAGGTGAACCGTTATGTGATGAAGTCAGAGCATGATTTATTTTTTGATTGCCATCCCTTGTGTTGAGGTCGGGATCGCGCGATGGTTAACTCCTACCACTACAAGAAATATGTCAACTAGTGACCTTCTGTCAGTGACCCTGGAAGAATTGGTCATAGATCTATGACCATTTCAGACCAATTGGTCAAAAGCTGTTCGAGGGGCTCCAAACCCTAAACAATAACGACCATTTTGGTCAGAAAGGTCGTAATTTCCTTACACAAAATGGTCATAAAGCAGATAGCACAGGTCAGCTGCCTTATTTCTAGCTGATCATGACCAATATAGATGGTCATAACCTTGTAAATTGTGGTGGGTTGTTATGACTAGGCACCACCTCATTAGTTTTGCCTATGTGTCATGTCCATGTGGCAGTTTTTGCCCTAGGTTGTGAAGCAACCTATATTTCTGTCATTCCCAAAATTCCGAAAAAATTCTCATAAATTCTTTGGGTCATATCTTCGTCAAATATGTAAAAAACCTTCCTTGCGTAGTTCAAAAATAATTCAAAAATATTCATTTTCCTATTCTGTTCAGAAAAACACTTTGTGAAGGAAGTACCACTTTGGCATGTCCAAATGGTATCCATTTTCTACAGTGCTTTCCTCTACCCAAATAACCATCCTCCACGCCAGCTCAATCCATTCATTATTTTGAGCCCGGCTTCATCATTCGTATTTATGTCCAGTGTGGTACTTTGCAAAGCAAGTACCACCTAGGCTCCTCCTTTTGAGCTGAAAATTTGTGAAGACGGTCTTCTTAGTAATTGATCATCCTCAGCCAAAACTCAAACCCATTAGCCATGTGCATTTCCCGTACCGCTAATCAAACACTTGGCTGCTTATTCATGTTTGAGCATCAATCGGTCTCCTTGTGAGAATCTTATGTTGTGATTTTCTTCCTAGCACCTACCTAGGGAGTGCCCAACCCTTTAGACATGCCTAGGCAGCCTAGAACACATGGCAACGCCACGGTCACGCGGTGACCACGTGGCGGGCATGCGGGTTTACGCGCTCTAGAGTTGGGGCCCTCGGCCACCGTCCAAACCTCGACGTATCGCCAACAAACCATGTATTTATGATTAAATAGGTACTTATGTACCTAGAAATGATTTTTGGAAAAAATAAATAGCAAACTATAAGGCAGCTGCAGTTCAAATTTGACCCGCTTCCAACTGAATCGGCGGGAATTTGTCTTTTTCACCAGAGGTGGATCAAAACTTTTGACACCCAACCATTTTGTCAATTGTGCATTAAATATGCCCTAGTATTTTATAAAATTGATTTGGTCCAATTTTGCAACAAATATATCATAGGTCCTTCATAAAAAAACTCATTTCAGGCACTCGAAAAATGGAAAATGAATTTTCTGTGCAAAGAAAATGAAAACTTCCTTAGGCAACATTGTTTGCCATTCCAAGATGCACCCTTGTACACAATATGAGATCATTTTAAAAAACTATGCCATGAATGTGGCCATAAGATTGATCATTTGGCTTGAGAGCCATGAATCTTCACGCATGATAGCTCATTTCTGAGAACACTTTTTTAAAATAATTTCCGTATTACAAGTTTATTATTTTTCCTGGAAACTTGGTCACATATAATGACACAATGCGAAGTTTTTCCTATTTTTTGATTTTTTGTTGAATTTTTTATGCCCGTTTCAAAATGCGGTCAAAACAGCAGGCTTGATCGTTCCTAGCTAGTGGTTGAATCTTGGAAAACTTTTGATGTTTCTCTGATTAAATAGATACTTATGTACCTAGAAATGATTTTTGGAAAACAAATAAAGAGCAAACTATGAGGCAGCTGCAGTTCAAATTTGACCCGCTTCCAACTAAATCGGCGGGAATTTGTCTTTTTCACCAGAGGTGGATCAAAACTTTTTACACCCAACCATTTGGTCAATTGTGCATTAAATATGGCCTAGTATTTTTGAAAAATGATTTGGTCCAATTTTGCAATAATTATTTGGTAGGTCCTTCACAAAGAAACCTCATTTGGGGCACTCGAAAAATGGAAAATGGCTCTTTTATGCAATGAAAGTGAAAACTCCCTTAGGAAACATTGTTTGGAATTCCAAGATGCACCCTTGTGCAAAATATGAGATCATTTGAACAAACTATGCCATGAATGTGGCCATAAGATTGATCATTTGGCTTGAAAGCCATGAATCTTCATGCATGATAGCTCATTTCTGAGAACACTTTTTAAAAATAATTTCCGTCTTACAAGTTTATTATTTTTCCTGGAAACTTGGTCACATATAATGACACAATGCGAAGGTTTTCCAACTTTTTGGTTTTTTTGAATTTTTATGCCCGTTTCAAAATGCAGTCAAAACGGCAGGCTTGACCGTTCCTAGCTAGTGGTTGAATCTTGGAAAACTTTTGATGTTTCTCTGATTAAATAGATACTTATGTACCTAGAAATGATTTTTGGAAAAAATAAAGAGCAAACTATGAGGCAGCTGCAGTTCAAATTTGACCCGCTTCCAACTAAATCGGCGGGAATTTGTCTTTTTCACCAGAGGTGGATCAAAACTTTTTACACCCAACCATTTGGTCAATTGTGCATTAAATATGGCCTACTATTTTTTAAAAATGATTTGGTCCAATTTCGCAACAATTATTTGGGAGGTCCTTCACAAAAAAACCTCCTTTCAGGCACTCAGAAAATGGAAAATGATTTTTTCATCCAAAGAAAATGAAAACTTCCTTAGGCAACATTGTTTGCCATTCCAAGATGCACCCTTGTGCACAATATGAGATCATTTGAACAAACTATGCCATGAATGTGGCCATAAGATTGATCATTTGGCTTGAAAGTCATTGACTCCACACGTGATAGCTCGTTTCTGAGAACACTATTTTAGAATAATTTCCGTATTACAAGT
Source organism: Triticum timopheevii (assembly GCA_963921465.1). Lineage (NCBI taxonomy): Eukaryota > Viridiplantae > Streptophyta > Magnoliopsida > Poales > Poaceae > Triticum > Triticum timopheevii. Next base: position 186,551,069 of record OY997272.1, on the reverse strand, counting down.
TTATAATTTTTGCTGGTATCTTGGCCATCTATGATGAAACAATGTGAAGGTTTTCCAATTTTTTGATTTTTTTGAATTTTTTATGCCTGTTTCAAAATGCGGTCAAAACGGCGGGAATGACCGTTCCTAGCTAGTGGTTGAATCTTGGAATTTTTTTTGGTGTTTCTCTGATTAAATAGGTACTTATGTAACTTGAAATGATTTTTGGAAAAAATAAAGAGAAAACTATGAGGCACCTGCAGTTCAAATTTGACCCGCTTCCAACTGAATCGGCGGGAATTTGTCTTTTTCACCAGAGGTGGATCAAAACTTTTGACACCCAACCATTTTGTCAATTGTGCATTATTTATGGCCTAGTATTTTATAAAATTGATTAGGTCCAATTTTGCAACAAATATATGGTAGGTCCTTCACAAAAAAAACTCATTTTGGGCTCTCGAAAAATGAAAAATGTTTATTTTTGCAAAAAAAACTCATTTCTCACTACACCTTTCTAAAGATATTTATCTTTTTTCATGTTTGTTATTTTTTTTGAAAACTCGTTCACATTTTGGTGACACAATGAGAAGGTTTTCAATTTTCTTTTTAAATTTCTCAGGTCATAAAATAGCTGACATGATTTTAACATATTATTTTTAAACAACTATGACCAATTTAGATGGTCATAGCATCATACTGCATTCTGATTGGTCCATAGACGTTTCACGCGGATCGTGCATCATACGCCGTCGGATGCTCGTGGATCCAACGGCTGTCCTCAACCCTTCCACACCAACCCCGAAACCCTAGCTGGTCATTTTACATCCCCCCCGCTTCCTTTCTTTCCCACATCCATCCATCTCCTCGCTGTCTCGCCCGACGGAGAGAGAGCTGCCTCCTCCCTTCCAGATCACCGCTGGCACCTCCCTCCGGCGGAGCTGGCCGCCGTCCATGGCCTCCTGCACGCCCCTCCCCTTCCCCCTCCCTACCAAACCGCATGTCCATGGCCACATCCCTGCTCGATCTCGTCGGGAACGAGGCCACCTGCAACCATCGGACTCCATCGATCCAACCATCCATCCATGCCCGCAGCAGCAGCGCACCCCGACGCCTCCTCGTCCCCACATAGCCCGCGAGCCACCGGCCTCCCCAGATTTGATCGAGGCACCCCGCCTTCATCTCCCTCGTCTCAGCTTTCTCCCAGATCCGATCGAGGCAACGCCGCCACCCCCACCCACCACCGCTGACCTCTCCCCTCGCCATGCACCTCTCCCCTCGCCTTCCTCCTAGGCTCCAAGGCTCGATGCTTGTGAGGGGGACGCGGTGGCCGAGGTGGAGGACGGGGTGCCTGTTCGGCTGCTTTCGTGCTACAGACAACCACCGCCGCCGCCGCCGCTGTCGGTCACCATGGAGAGATAGCAGGCTGACTACAGCAACCTGGTAAGCACCCCGCCGCCCCCATCCGATTCGATTCGCCCCTGTTCGGGGCCGTGGACCTGACTGATTTGCTGAGCGGCGGTCAGCCGCGTGCAGGACGAGAGGTACACCATCCAGGGGGAGAGGTACCAGGGCCAGCAGTACAGCCACATCACATGCGCAGCCTCCTCCACGCCCTCGTCCCCTCTCGGAAGCCGCACCTCCCCGGTACGGACCCCCCCTCCCCATCGATGCTGAGGAGAATTGAGCATGACTTGTCTATGTGTAGTCATGGATAGAAATTGTATCCAGAGTATTGCTTGATTTCGCTGTTTGCTGTGCATTTGTGACACAGTATGGTTGTTGAGTTGGAGTTTCTCTGCTGGAATGTTGCTCTCTAATCGATGAACAGTTTGATTATTGGTGGCTCCACAAGATTTGTCAAGTGCAGTTTTCACTTGTGAATGTCGAATTTTAGGCCCTTTGAGCTCTGTTTAGGTTAAGCAGCTTCGGACATTGATTAGCCGATTAGGATCTCCTAAGTGTGTTCAGGCTCGTGTCTAATTTAGACTGTCTGCTTTCATAAAATTCTGGAACTGGTAGCTATCAAATGTTTTGGTTGGTGTGGAATTGAAGTTGAATTGAAATAATTTCACTTGGGTGTAGTGCTCTGTGTCTGTGGCATATGTACCCTGGATAGCAGTAGTACTTCAGTACTACTCCAGTAGCATTTGTGCCCTCCAGTACTACTATTGTGAAACGGTTGCTGCTGCTGTGAAATTATTTCTGCTGCTGCTACTATCAAACTACTTTGTTGTTGTTTTCATTGTCATATGACTCTAATGTCTGCTGTTGTTGGTGTCAAACTGATGCTATGAACCCAACATCTCATATGACTCTATTGTTGTTCTTGACCTTCTGTTACTGTTGTTGTAGGAGGAGCACGCCTAGGAGAAGAAGGAGCACTCCCAGGAGAAGCTCTGCCTCTACAGCCTCTACAAGGAGGCCACCGTTGGCCCCGTCAACACCGGTATATATACACATCTGTCCATCTTCTTATTACTAGCATCAGTAACAGGTTTGATTTACTGTTGAAGTGATTTCAAGTTTGGTTTGTGGTGCTGTATAAGCAGAGGGCTGACTGCATAATTGGTTTGGCATGCTGCTGCTTGCCCTGTCCTGCTTAACTCTGAGGAGTGAATCTGTTTAATTGATTGTGTGTACATATATCCTTGGAAAGGACAATCTGATGGGAAAGGAAAATACACAATCCCCATCCTATTTCTCTAACCTGATAGCAGTACAACCAACACCATGTGGTCACTCCTTGTTTCAAACAAAAAATTGTTCTGTATGAATCAACAAGAACTAGGTAGATTGATGATCGTACGTGCTTTTTTGTGTTGGCTGTGAAATGTCCATCTTAATCCATTTGTAACTAGAAACAAATTACCTTGGTCTTACAATATGCATGTGTGCATTATCCTAGGTGCCTCTCATTTATTTAGAAGTCAACATGTGTATGTGCACCTTAATGATGGGAATGCAGTGGTAAGTCAATTCAGCTGTGAATCTGTGATAAGATTAGAATATGTTTGGATGGTAGATATTATATAAAGTGAATGTAGAATGATAGCAAATTACTGATATACCATGTTTGTGACTGATAAACCAGAAGGATTGTTTTCTGGTAAATGTGCACAGAATGATTCATTATTTTGATGTTGCTGCTAATAAGAATGGACTCAAGCACAACTTTCTACTTATATTTCTTCTTTTGTTTTTTGAAACAGTGGTAATCCCTTTCTCATTATTTTGAAGGTCTACAAAAGTTCAGGCTGCATGTAGCTAATGCCAGCAGTTCCAGAATGGAAAATATTTGGCACTTGGCAGGGTAAAGATAGTTTCTCCTGGAGCTAAGAAAGGGCTCATTCCACTTGTTTGGAAGAGAAGACGATGAAGCATAGTGGTTATCTATCAATCTGCCTTGTGTTTTGGTTGTACTTTGTACCCAGTTATATTGTATTCTGTAGTAGTCAGCACATTCTGGAGCAGAATCCAGTGAAGTTGTAAAACTGTAATAGTTCTGTTTCATTTGAAATATTTGTCATTTGTGTACCGTGAGAAATGTGAGAAATGGAAAGCTAATGAGTTGGACTAACTTATTGATAGAGGCCAAGGCCCAAAACGTAAATAGACTGCAAAAGGCCGAGGCCCAAAAAAGAAGTGGACTGTAAAAAGGCTGAGGCCAAAAAAAGAAACGAATTGTAAAAGTCTACGTCTCAAAAAATCAAAAAAAAGTCTAATTGTTGGGCTTGACCCATGTAGCTGACAGAAATTAACAGAAATAAATATATTAAATGGGCCGAATTGTTGGGCTAGGCCCATGTAGAAAATCGAATTAGACCGGGCTGATTCTTGTGCCACATTAGATTGCCATGTTGGATGCCTACATGGCCTAGGGAGGCTGCTAGTGACCAAAACAAGACAGTAGGCATATTTTGGTCGTAAACGTCTACGACCTTCTCATAGAGAAGGTCGTTAATTTCAGTTTACGACCGCCAGCTTTTGACCTTCTGTTTTTGGTCAAAAAAAGGTCGCAAATGAAAAACAATGACCTTTCAGTGACCAATAGTCAAGGTCACAAGTTGACATATTTCTTGTAGTGTACCCACCCTTCCCCTAGGGGCATGCGTCTAATGCTTAGTTTCGATAGCTCTAAATTTTTGCAATAAGTATGTGAATTCTTTATGACTAATGTTGAGTCCATGGATTATACGCACTCCCACCCTTCCATCATTGCTAGCATCTTCGGTACCGTGCATTGCCCTTTCTCACCTCAAGAGTTGGTGCAAACTTCGGGTGCATCCAAACCCCGTGATACGATACGCTCTATCACACATAAGCCTCCTTATATCTTCCTCAAAACACCCACCATACCTACCTATTATGGCATTTCCATAGCCATTCCGAGATATATTGCCATGCAACTTCCATCATCATCATATACATGACTTGAGCATTCATTGTTATATTGCTTTGCATGATCGTAAGATAGCTAGCATGATGTTTTCATGACTTGTCCGTTTTTTGATGTCATTGCTATGCTAGATCATTGCACATCCGGTACACCGCCAGAGGCATTCATATAGAGTCATAATTTTGTTCTAATATCGAGTTGTAATATTGAGTTGTAAGTAAATGAAGTGTGATGATCATCATTATTAGAGCATTTTCCCATGTGAGGAAAGGATGATGGAAGCAATGATTCCCTTACAAGTTGGGATTAGTCTCCGGACTTTATGAAAAACAAAAGAGGCCAAAGAAGCCCAAATAAAAATAAAAGAGGCCAAAGAAGCCCACCAAAAAAAGAGAAAATAAAAAAATGAGAGAAAAAGAGAGAAGGGGCAATGTTACTATCCTTTTACCCAACTTGTGCTTAAGAGTAGCACCATGTTCTTCATATAGAGAGTCTCTTGAGTTATCTCTTTCATATACTAGTGGGAATTTTCATTATAGAACTTGGCTTGTATATTCCAATGATGGGCTTCCTCAAATGCCCGAGGTCTTCATGAGCAAGCAAGTTGGATGCACACCCACTTAGTTTCCAGTTTGAGCTTTCATACACTTATAGCTCTTAGTGCATCCATTGCATGGCAATCCCTACTCCTCACATTAACATCAATTGATGGGCATCTCCATAGCCCGTTGATTAGCAGCGTCGATGTGAGACTTTCTCCTTTTTGTCTTCTCCACACAACCTCCACCATCATATTCTATTCCACCTATAGTGCTATAACCATGGATCACACTCATGTATTGCATGAAAGTTGAAAAAGTTTGAGAATACTAAAGTATGAAACAATTGCTTGGCTAAAACTAGGGTTGTGCATGATTTAAATACTTTGTGTGGTGAAGATGGAGCATAGCCAGACCATATGATTTTGTATGTATAACTTTCTTTGGCCATGTTATATTGAAAAGACAGGATTGCTTTATTAGTATGCTTGAAGTATTATTGTCTTAATATCAAATGATAGACTATTTCTTTGAATCACTCGTGTCTTAATATTCATGCCATGATTAGATTACATGATCAAGATTATGCTAGGTAGCATTCCACATCAAAAATTATCTTTATTATCATTTACCTACTCGAGGACGAGCAGGAATTAAGCTTGGGGATGCTGATACGTCTCCATCGTATCTATAATATTTGATTGTTCCATGCCAATATTATACAACTTTCATATACTTTTGGCAACTTTTTATACTATTTTTGAGACTAACATATTGATCCAGTGCCCAGTGTCAGTTCCTGTTTGTTGCATGTTTTTTGTATCGCAGAAAATCCATATCAAACGGAGTCCAAACGGGATAAAAACGGACGGAGAATTTTTTGGAATATATCTGAATTTTTAGAAGTGGAAGCAACATGAGACGATGCTCGAGGGGCCCACGAGGCAGGGGCACCCCAGGGGGTGGGCGCGCCCCTGACCCTCGTGGACACCCCGTAAGGTGGTTGTTGCCCTTCTTTCGCCGCAAGAAAGCTAATATCCAGAAAAAATGTGTTCAAAGTTTCAATCCAATCGGAGTTACGGATCTACGGGAATATAAGAAACGGTGAAAGGGCAGAATTTGAAACGCGGAAACAGAGGGAGACATAGAGACAGATCCAATCTCGGGGGTGGGGGCCTCTCGCCCCTCCCACGCCATGGAGACCTTGGACCAGAGGGGAAACCCTTCTCCCATCTAGAGAGAAGGTCAAGGAAGAAGAAGAAGAAGAAGGGGGGCTCTCTCCCCCTCTCTCCCGGTGGCGCTGGAATGCCGCCGGGGCCATCATCGTCACCACGATCTACACCAACACCTCCGTCATCTTCCCCAACATCATCATCACCTTCCCCCATCTATATTCAGCGGTCCACTCTCCCGCAAGCTGCTGTACCCTCTACTTGAACATGGTGCTTTATGCTTCATATTATTATCCAATGATGTGTTGCCATCCTATGATGTTTGAGTAGATTTTCGTTGTCCAATCGGTAATTGATGAATTGCTATGATTGGTTTAATTTGCTTGTGGTTATGTTGATGTCCTTTGGTGCCCATCATATGAGTGCACGCGTGGATCACACAATAGGGTTAGTTGTGTGTTGATAGGACTATGTATTGGAGGGCAAGAGTGACAGAAGCTTCAACCTAGCATAGAAATTGATGCATACGGGATTGAAGGGGGACCAGTTTATCTTAATGTTATGGTTGGGTTTTACCTTAAAGAACGATAATAATTGCGGATACTTGCTAATAGTTCCAATCTTAAGTGCATAGAATTCCAAGTCAGGGATGACATGCTAGAAGTGGCCTCTCCCACATAAAACTTGCTATCGGTCTAGTAAAGTGTCAATTGCTTAGGGACAATTTCACAACTCCTACCACCACTTTTCCACACTCGCTATACTAACTTTATTTCTTCTTTATCTAAACAGCCCCTAGCTTTTATTTATGTGCTATTTATATTCTTGCAAACCTATCCAACGAACACCTTCAAAGTACTTCTAGTTTCATACTTGTTCTAGGCAAAGCGAACGTTAAGCGTGTGTAGAGTTGTATCGGTGGTCGATAGAACTTGAGGGAATATTTGTTCTACCTTTAGCTCCTCGTTGGGTTCGACACTCTTACTTATCGAAAGAGGCTACAATTGATCCCCTATACTTGTGGGTTATCAAGACCTTTTTCCGGCGCCGTTGCCGGGGTCATAGCATGGGGTGAATATTCTCGTGTGTGCTTGTTTGCTTTATCACTAAGTAATTTTTATTTGCTGTTCTTAGTTGTTTTCTATCTTTAATTATGGATAGGAAAAGCAAAATACCAAAAAAATTAGTTGTACCTACTACACCAATGGTTGAAGAACCACTCAAAATCTATCACACTACTGAAGCTTTTTACTTGGATCATCTTTGATCCCTATGTGCTCGTGCTGAAACACCAACTAGCTTACTTGAGGGCAAATCTTTAGATGAGCATGCTTGTTATCTCTGACACCGCATATCCGAAAAAGGGAAAGTTCTACTGGATCAAATTCAATGTTTGCAATGCTATGCTTGGAATTTATGTGAAATATATGATTTTACTTGTTGTTCTAAAGACCCTAAGAAACACCTTCCCTACCAATGTGATTTTAGTGATAATGGAATCGTATCTTCGTATGCTAAGGGTGTTTATAATTACTAAGATGTTCAACAAATTGAAGAATTTGTTGCTTTTAAGGGTGCTTACGAAATTGCTTCTTTGATTGGAAAGTATGATGCTACTCTTTACAAATCTGAAAATTTCGCCCTACTCAACTATTGTTATAATAATTATGCTTCTAATGCCTATGTTAAACTATATATTGAGGACTCCTCCGCTGTCCAAGAAGAGATTAATATTTTGCAGGAGTCTAGGGAAGAAGGAATTGATGAAACTGTGAGCTCATTAGACGATAAAGATGATGAGGAGAGCAAAGAACAAAAGGAGGAAAATGTCGAGTATAGACATCGTAACCCTACATCGTATCACTCACTCGTCGTATAAAATCCGCAACATGAAACGTTGCAGCCACGAATGGTCAATACTTTGAATGTATTGGCAAGTCACACAGGAATTATATAACAGACCTACATCTATATGCAAGGTTTATCCAGAGGATAATGTAGTGGTTGTTTTGCAGAAAGCTAATGTTTCCCTGATAACTACATAATATAATAGCCAAATTTTAATTATGTCTTACTACAATTAAATACATATGGTTGAATTGGGCACTCCAATTACAACCTACCCCAATTATTAAGTTTCCCACTCATTTTTTATTAAATGTATCATCTGTCAAGATCATCCAACAACTGTAATGGCATAGTGGCTCAAATTTGTCCATAACCGGGGACACGGCTAATCATAATTAGTTTATACACTCTGGAGAGGTTTGTACACTTTACCCACTGGAATCAACCCGAAGATTGACACAAAGTCTTTCAGAAGCAGTCGCCTAGTCCCACAGGAGGCCCATCCGGGTAAGGTCTCTAGAACTGATCAACTAAGCCAGAGCCCATATTAGCCAGTGGCTGTACATGGAAGCTACTAGTCACTAAGTCTATCAGATCTTTTGTGCCTGTATGGTGCCCACTTACATTCAGAGGGTATAAACCATGATGTTCTTGAAACGACCAAGCGATACTATTCTGGCGCACTTAGCCATGGTCCATGGCCTTAGAAAAGGAACAAGAACCCATGATGCAACCCTGTCCGTCCAGAGGTGAATTATATTTATTTTTACTCAAGTTATATTATATATAGTCCTCACATAATCTTGATGAATACATGAACCAATCCCTGTCTACATAGCATAGCAAGAATACACTACCACGATCTACAATAAGGCACTACTAACTGCATCTCAATATCAATAACCTGCTACCATAATAATCCTACACAATGCATAATATACTAATGTAATATACTCCCTCCGTTCCTAGATATAGGGTGTATAGTTTTTGGCACGAAAATTAAAGAACACACATGGAGGGAAAATATCACAAGTTTTGGGCAAGACTACACCAGACTAATTGACATGATAAAATAGAGGAGCTTGCCTGAAATAAGGAAATGTAATCAAATCCCTAAAATATTTATCCAAACGAGTGGTGCAATGCAATACACCATATATTTCGGACTTTTTCTCAAAAATCTATACACCTTATATCAAGGAACGGAGGGAGTATATAACTACATGGATAGAAAAAATAATAGGATGAAGGATGATCTAGGTGTAACTTGCCTGATACGTTGGATGAAGATCGTCGCACTCACAATCCTGATAACTCTACTCATCACGCTCCAAGCAATCTATCGTTAACGAAAGAACTCAAATCAATAACCATGCCATATATAAGAACCAAAGAACAAAAAACCAAAATATGGCAATGTTAAACAAAATCAACATACATATATATGATTAATATATGATATAGGTATCGATGCTATAATGTGACAAGGTGAAGGAATGAACTCAAAAGAATTAATGAACAACAGAATATAGCTTTATAAGCTTATATTTGATAAAATATGAATCATAGTCAAATTAATGGGAAAACAACATAGAAGTGGTGTAATAGATTGCATATGACATAAAGGTCCATTTGCAAAAAGAATCGACTGAATAGGAGTATTATAACGCAAGTTATAGCGAAATGAGGTATGCATTGAATTTGAATTCAAATGGGTCAAAAAGTATCTGAATGTGATGATACATAATAGGTTCACCAAGTATTTGGTTCACGTGCTTGTAGGCAAAAGGAATCAATCGAATAGGATATACGGTTTGCGGGATGTGATAGAATGGAGATTCAAATTTGAATTAGAGTTGGTCAAATTTAAAAAGTTTGAACAAATGAAATATTGATTCCACTGGAAAGTAGAGGTCATTATGAACATGTAGCAAAATGAATCACTTGATTTGAATGTCTAGATCTCAAGGTATAGTAAAATGAAAATTGAATTGAAATTTGCCCAAAAAGTCTGCTGTGGCAGCGTTTCTGATGTTGTTAACACAACTGTTGTAGGAGTGCCACGTGGCGTCGCCTTATTGGACTATACCGATTCAGAGTTTAAACAAATATGCGTTGTTGAATTAAGTTAGATTGGACGGTGTGGAGATGCCTCACTTCGTATCTACTGCTTCAATTGAGGTAGATGATGCCAGTAATGGAAGTATTCTTGGGGGATTTAGGCTGGATAGTAGAAATAGAGTCCGAAAAGGACCAAAATCTCAGAAGAATGAGGGTTTGGGTTCGATTTCTTCTGTTGGTACTAGCCCAGAACATGGGGGAATTTGAGATAAGAATAAGGATATGAGGTTAAGTAATAATACTCATTGTATTGGTGTAGATGCTAGGATTGTGCAAAAACATATGGAAAAAAACAATATACATCCCATAACCCCTTTATTTGGGGATGAGGATTTGGATTTTGGGGAAATTGATATGCAAAAAGCCCCAATTGCAGCATATTTGGTTTCAAAGGAGGGAAAGTTTGGGGGATTTGGTCCTGAGGAAAAAGTGAGATCCCTGATCATTTTTGGGGGCTCGGTTGGGAGAGATTTAAACATGGATGTGGATGTGGGCCTGCAGTGGTGGAGGCCTGTTGGTTTGGAGCCCAGCCCAACGCAGAAAGGGGACAGAGCCCTAGTTGGTATAAAAGAGGGAGTGGAGAGGAGAGGGAAGCAATCCTATCTGTTAGGGTTTCCCCCTCTCCTCCCCTCGCCGCCACAAGAAGAAATAATGTCAGGAAATTTTGGTAGAGGATTTGGAGCCCATAGATTCAATAGAGGAGGAGGGAATGAGCACATAGGAGGAAAGTTCAACAATGCTGATAGGGGAGGGGGTGGACTGGATGCAAACATGCCTTCCCAGGGGGATCTGGTGGTTTTGGGAGAGGGGATGGTCGATTTGGTGCTGGGAATGGAGTGGGCAGAGATTCAGAAGAAGAGGACCCTAGGCCTGAGAGGAACGGAGAGAATTTGGTGTGGCAAGCTAAGGCAGGGAAGAAGGATGAAGGGGAAGAGATCGCAAGGATGGCCAGTGGAGATGCAGGAGGTGTTGTGCTGGAAAAAGACAGGAACAAAGATCAGATGACTCAGCCAGATCAACATCAGCAGCAAATGTTGCTGACTTCTTTGCTTTCTCAGTTGGTGCAAGGGATGAAAAACAATGAGAAGAATCAGATTGAAGGAATGCTTGGAAATCAGGCTGGGAATTTGCTTGGGAAAGAGAGCCAAAGGAAAGATGGAAGAAGACCTGATGGACAACAAAGAGTTGGCAAGGGGGCTGAACAGGGGGCTGGTCTGGAAATGAAGAAACAGGGAGGTAGAAGCAGCTGGCAACAAGGTTTTGAGGAGATCAAGAAAAACTTTGACAGGTTTAGTAAACAGGTGTGTGGTAAGTGTAAAGATCCTAGACATACTACCTAGGAATGCAGGGTGAGGCATTGCTTAAGCTGTGGCAGAGATAACCATATTACTAGAGAATGCAATTTGCTGAAACAAGTTAAGCCAGTCCCAAAATATGTAGGATATTGCAAGTGCAACTAATCCCCGGGTGGTTTTGGTAATTAACAACAACATATATATCATTGAACTAATAGTTACTTGAGAATCATTTCAGAGAGTTCAGTGATATGGGTATGGCAAGGACTGAAGAAGTGGACCCCTCAAAATGCTAAGGCAAGCATTGGCAAAAGCTCAAGACTCCATTTTTGGTTTAGTGATCCAAGATCACATTGAGTCCATAGGAAAAGCCAATACTATTAAAAGGGGATGAGGTTATGATGATGATCTGGTTGCTCAAGTGCTTAGTGATACATCTCCTAAACTATCAGCAACTTTCACTGCCATATACACTCATAAGTAGTCTCGGTCCCACCGATATGCCAAACTCAGTCACACCAAGATGAACCACCTCAGCCATAAGCCAAACCCTAGTAAACTCGGATTTTCCGATTCTGAACTCGGTCTCACCGAAACATGAGTTGCCAAGCTTCTGTAACCTTTTGTCATCAAATCGGTGTCACCGAGATGATGAAGTCGGTCCCACCAAAACTGGCATGCTCTTGTCATTGCACGAATCGGACTCACCGAGATTGTATTTTCGGTCCCACCGAAAATCCCAAGGTTCACATTATTTGAACTATCGGTCTCACCGAGTTGTCAACTTCGGTCCCACCGAGATTGCTCAAATGTGTGTAACCGTTGGATTTTGTGTGGAGGCTATTTATACCCCTCCACCCCCTCTTCATTCATGGAGAGAGCCATCAGAAAGAACTACCACTCCTACCTTACATTTCTGAGAAGAAAACTACCTACCCTTGTGTTGAGATCAAGTTGCTCCACTCCCACCATATGAAGCTTGATCTCTAGCCTTCCCAAGTTGCTTTCCACTCAATCCTTTCTTCCACCACAGCCAAATCAGTGAGGAGAGTTGAGTGTTGGGGAGATTATCATTTGAAGCACAAGAGCAAGGAGTTCATCATTATCTACAACATCTATTACCTTTTGGAGGGTGGTGCCTCCTAGATTGGTTAGGTGTCGCTTGGGAGCCTCCGTCATCAAGATGTGGAGTTGAACCAAGAAGTTTGTAAGGGCAAGGAGATCGCCTACTTCGTGAAGATCTACCCCGAGTAAGGCTAGCCCTCCGTGGGCGTAGGCCATGATGGAATAGACAAGGTTGCTTCTTCGTGGACCCTTCGTGGGTGGAGCCCTCCGTGGACTCGCGCAGCCGTTACCCTCCGTGGGTTGAAGTCTCCATCAACGTGGAAGTACGATAGCACCACCTATCGGAACCACGAGAAAAATCACCGCGTCTCCAAAATTGCGTTTGCTCTTCTCCACCTCTCTTTACTACATGTGCAATTTACTTTCCGCTGCCTATACTCTAGAATTGCATGTGTAGGGTGATGCTTGACATGATCATAATTGTGAATCTGCCAAAAATTGTTCTTTGTCAAAAGGCAGAATTTTTATATTGTCAAGTAGTCTAATCACCCCCCCTCTAGACATACTGTCGATCCTACAAGTGGTATCAGAGCTTTGGTCTCCATTGTATTGGTTTCCATTGCATTGGACTCCATAAGCTTGGTTTCACAACCTAGGAGAGTATGGCGTCTAGTGAGGGTAATTTTCGTAGAGGTCCTTACTTTGATGGTACAAATTTTGCTAGTTGGAAGCATAAAATGAAAATGCATATTCTTGGTCATAACCCAGCCGCATGGGGCATTATTTGTGTTGGTATGCAAGGTGAATTCTTCGAGGAAGGAAAAGTTTCGGATCGCGAAGCTACAACGGAAGAATTGCGGATGTTGCAAAACAATGCTCAAGCTTGTGACATTCTCTTCAATGCCTTGTGTCCCGAGGAGTTCAACAAAATCAGCCGTCTTGAGAATGCAAAAGAGATTTGGGATACTTTGGTTGAAATGCACGAAGGTACCGAGTCCGTGAAGGAATCAAAGCTAGATATTCTTCAAGGTCAACTTGACAAGTTCAAGATGAAGGATGGTGAAGGAGTCGCTGAAATGTACTCTAGGCTTGCTCTCATCACAAATGAGATTGCCGGCTTAGGAAGCGAAGAAATGACCGACCGATTCATCATCAAGAAGATTCTCAGAGCTTTGGATGGAAAGTATGACACCGTGTGCACTTTGATCCAAATGATGCCAAACTACAAGAATCTCAAGCCAACCGAAGTCATTGGAAGAATTGTTGCTCATGAGATGACACTTAAGGATAAGGAAGAGCTTCACAACAAGTCAAGTGGTGCTTACAAAGCTACAAGTGATGCTCCCACAACCTCAAGTGACAAGTTAGTTTCCAATGAAGAGATAAGCCTAATGGTCAAGAACTTCAACAAATTCTACAAGAATAGAGGCAAAGAGAGAAGCTCAAAGTCTAGATCATATGATGAAAAGAGATCTTCTACTCGTGATCGAAACTGCTACAATTGTGGAAGACCCGGACACTACTCAAATGAGTGTACGGCTCCCCACAAGAGAAGAGAAGAATCTCCAAGAAGGAGAAGCTCAAGAGATGAGTCACCTCGGAAAGAGAGAAGGAGTAGAGATGATCGTTATGAACGAAGACCCTCTCGGAGAAGCAAGGATTCGGAGAGGAAAGACAAGTCATCAAGGAGCTACACAAGAAGAAAACATCAAGCTCATGTAGGTGAATGGGTCTCTGGCTCCGACTCCGACAATCAATCCGAAGGAAGCTATCACTCCAACTCCGACTACAGTCAAGATGAAGGTGTTGCCGGTCTTGCTCTCGTATCCTCCAACTTCAACTCCTACGACTTATTTGATTCACCAAATGAGGGAATTGGAAGATGCTTCATGGCTAAAGGCCCCAAGGTATCACACCCTGAATTCATTGACTTCAATAGTGATGAGGATGACTTGCTTGGTGAAGATGAACTCTTGCATGATAAATCCAATGAGCCTAGTAACGATGAACATGCTAGTAGTCTTTATAGTCGAGAAGAGTTGAATGACAATGCTATGAAGGAGATTGAGCGTCTAAACACTCTTAAGTTAGCTCATGAAACAACTCAAGAAGATCATAGAGAGCTCCTAAGATCTCATGAGAAGTTACGCTTCGAGAAGCTCACTCTAGAGCAAGAACATGAGTTTCTAAAAGCAATCAATGACGATCTTTGAAAGAAGAGTTCTTCATATCTTGCCAAACGACTTCTCTTGTCTAATTTCTTGCCACCCATTAAGACTAAGCATGACAAGCATAAGAAAAATTCTTCCTCTAGTAGTAACAATAACCATGCTAAATCCAATGTTGTTGCTTCTAGTAGTTCTTTTGATTCCACTAACAATGTTTCAAGCCAAGTTACACTTGAGCAAGAAAATAGTTTATTGAAAGGGATCATAGAGAAAGGTGTCTACAAGAGCCTTGCCGGAAGCAAGAACTTTGAGGAAATTATTCCCAAGCAAGGAAGGCACCGGAAGAATCAAGGAATTGGTTTTGAGCGAAAGTTCAACGCCGAAGGTGTTGAATGGGAAGAAGGTCAATATCCTACTCCACAGTTTGTTCCTCAAAAGGAAAAGTATGATCCTACTTCTTCCAAGGTGGAACAAGCTCAAGATGACCTTCCACCACAAGAGCACAAGCTAAAAGGCAAGGACAAGCTTCAAGAGGAGATTGATGCATTTGTTGAAGCACCTCAAGCCATGGTCAAGTGGGTTCCCAAGGAAACGTCAAGTTCTACTTCGTCAAGCTCAACTACAACCCCAAGGATTCCCATCAAGATGATGTGGATCCCGAAGAAGAAGAACTAGAAAGTTCTTGAGGGTGACTCCGCCAACATACTTCACTCACATTCATTTTGGCAAAAACTTGTGCAATCAACTTCCACATCGTGCACTAGTTCATGGAGTCACAAACCCTCTTGTTGGTAAGTCAAGGGACAAGGTAATCATTGCTTTCATGGACATCATCTATTGTGAACTTCAATCTATGTCCATGGATATCCTTGTTTGTTCCTTGTGGGACTAACCCATGTAGGTATTTAAAGTGCCCGAATCCAAAGGATAGCTCCCAACTCTTGATGATCTTCATCAACATTGAGCATCCACATCTTCAACATCTACATGAAGTCTTCTACGACAACCCAAGGTTAGTTTGACCCTTTAAAAGGGGTTCTCACATCTAGGGGGAGCTTTGCTCTAAAAAATTGAGCTAAAGCATCTTCAAATGATGTGAACACATCAATGCTTTATGTAAAAGTGGTAACCCCACTTGTGCTTAAACGATGAGTATGACCTATGATCAAATGTTCTCATTTGGCTCCTAAGTCAATATACTCATATAAAGATGACCTAGTCATCGACAAATTGTGTGTTAGTTGCTAGAGTTTTTGTTGTGCATGTTTGACACATATTTCATTTGCTATCTTATTGTGTGAGCATGTTGGATGCATGATTTTATCCATTCGAGGACATCCATTTGTTGTTTTGGTCTTTTTGAGTTTTCTGACCAAATGGATGGACAAGAATGCCTAAGTACCTCCCCTAGCTATCTATGCTTTCTTGTCTCAAATTCTATTCATGCTTACATCACAAATTTTGAACAAGTCATTTTCGGACCCTCCGGGTGAGGAGCACTCGGAGCCACCGATCCGTCAAGGGCTAACTTCCAAAACCTTCTAATTGATTTCGGTCAGACCAACTCACTCAAACTCGGTCGAACCGAAAGCATTTAGACTGATCTAGGTTTTCACCTCGGTGAAACCGAGTTGTGATTTTCGGCATGACCGAAGTGCATAACTGCCTAGCAGTTATCCATCTCGGTGCCACCGAGTTTTACAACTCGGTCCCACCGACAGCGAAGGGGTATATATTCCGAGGGCCGCGCGCGTTGATTCCTCCTTCAAACGTTTCGCCCCCACACCCCTTGCTGCCGTCGCCTTGGTCTCCGGATCGTCGCCGTCGTCGCCTGTGCGCCCTCGCCGCAGGTCTCCGTCGCCGTCAACGGCCATCTCCTCCGAGCCGTTGCCGCCGTAGAAAAACTCCACCAAGTTAGGGTGAGTTTTGATCCCACTCGTGCTCCCATCTCCGATTCAATGCACGTTTGGATTGCCTAATATCTTGCCACGATTGAAATCCTCCTGTACACCAGATTAGTTCGTTTGAACTAGATTCGAGTAAAAGTTTTAGGGTTAGGTTTCCGCGGAACACATCTCAGTGAAACCGATTTTATAGTTTCGGTGTGACCGATTTGGCCTATGGCCATTGCACTGCACCCTTCGGTCCAACCGAGTTGTGCAAAATTGGTGTGACCGAAATGAAAATTCTGTGAATCCCTAGTGTTTTCGGCAGGACCGAAACCCACTTCGGTCAAACCGAAAGTGGTGTGCCAAGCTCCTGTTTAACACTTCGGATTCACCGAATCTTAAACTCGGTCTGACCGAAATGTCTTCTGTGAAAACTTAATACTAGAATTTGAACTCATTTTTTTTGCAAAAACTTCTGCAGTTTGTGATGACTCTTCTTCTCTGCCTACACCTTATCTATTCACAGGTTGTCAGCCATGTCAGATGCCAGTGACAGTCAGAACAGGTCAGAGACACCCATTGCAAACATTCCTGAGGCAGGCACTAGTCCTGATCCTAGTAGCTCATCTGATGATGGTGAGAGGAGTACACCAAGTGGCTTGCCTCCTGCAGCCACCAGAGCTAGAAAGAAAAGGAATTCAGATGATGAGGATTCAGATTTTGTTGTTGAGGAAGAGGTGACCTCAAAGCCCAAAAGGAAGGTTGTTGCCAAAGAGCAACAAGGTCAACAAACTAAGAAGGGCACCAGCAAAGTCAAGCAGTCAACTGTTGCTAAGAAGCTGAATTTGGGAGAGGCAGCTGCAAGCAAAGTGAAGAAAACCTCCAAGAGAAAGAGGATAGTGCATGATGCAGCAGTAGAGGATGAGGATGAGGAAGCACCCCAGCCTCCTTCTCAGAAGCCAAAGTTCATGGGTGATGCCATTAAGGCCGGAGCCACGTCAAAGCCCAAGAAATCTGCTCCAGCTAAGGCAGCTCCAGCAAAGCCTGCTGCCAAGCCCAAGAAGACCGTCAGAAACATTCCAGCGTCTGAAAAGAACAAGGATGATGTGCCACCAGCTGTGTCAGATGATGAAGGACCAGTTTTGCAGAAACTTCGTCTAAAACTGCCACTACATAATGATGCTCATCCTCAAGCTGAGAATATGAAGGAAAGGAAAGATAGAGGTCTCAGGCTATGGAGACAAACTGACCCATATGCCGTGAGGAGAAGAACTGCTGTAGATCCCAGATTTCACACCAGAGAGCAGCAGGACTTCTATGAGACCGTGCTGATGGACAAGAAGCCCATAGTCGCAGACACCAGATATGTCGACTGGAAGTACATTGACAGCGAAGAGCACAGAGATTTCTTTCCACATGTGCATGAAAGTTTCACTGCATGTGGAGTTGCAGACTTTGTAGGTCAGAAATTGACCAGTTGGAACGATGAGATGATAATGCAATTCTATGCCACAGCTCACTTCTACCCTGATGGAAAGATTATGTGGATGACTGAAGGTCAAAGATTTTCTTCTTCTGTTGAAGAATGGGCAGAAATTCTGAATGCTCCAGTGCAACGAGAAGATGATATTGATGTATATGGGATTCCAAAGAAGAATCATGAATCCATGAAAAACATGTACAAAGAGGTTCCAGCAAAGGATTTGGGAATCTGGAAGCTCGGCTCAGTCTACTATCTCCAGGCAGGCTTACCTACCACTAATACCATTTTGAGGCATACCTTGATGCCCAAATCTGGAGATCATCGCATGATCAGAGGATACTCTATCAACATGCTGCACATACTTGATGAGAGAGCACCTTTCAAGGTGATGGACTTGATGGTAGAAACCATTAAGAGGACTGCAGCTGACCAGAAAAGGTCATGTGGATTTGCCCCGCAGATTCAGATGCTTATCAATGCCAAGTTTGGCACGGGCACATTCTTGTTGGATAGAGAACATTTACCTTTGCAGCCAGAGCATGAAGACAATGTTGTTGTGATGGATAAGGAGGATCCGACATCTGTTGAAGGTCAAGCCAAGATCGAAGCTGCTAAGAAAGCCAAAGCTGACAAGGAAGCAGCAGCAGCAGCAGCTAAACCAAAGAGTTTCGGAGAGCAAATTCTTGAAGCTACTCAAAGGATTGAACAACGCCTGGCCAGCATTGTACAGTCTCAGGAGAGCTTAGAGAGGATTGTTGAAGACAAGATCCACGCTCTGGATGTGAAGCTGACTGAGGTACAAGTGACCGTCAACAAGCTCGAGGCAGACATTGAGGAAGCAAAGCAGGAGAAGGAAGAGCTTATGCGTGAGTTGCAGGATGACTTAGTCCAGGATTCTCAGCGACAGACTGCTCCGGTTCCCACAGGACCCCGATCAGCTGCTATTCTAGTGACTGACACCAGGACTACAGCTTCAGCACCTCCCACAGTTCCAGCAGTTACTCCAACTCCAGCTCCAGTGACCACTCCTCCAGCACAGACATCAGCTGAAGTCTTCGCCGATGCTATCATATCCACTCCGACATCAACCCAGACGGGAGCCGCCAGCAGAGTCCACAGTGACGCTTAGCTCTATGCTTTTTCGAACTTTTTGGTAACTTGTTGCCAAAGGGGGAGAAATTGTATAGATCATAGGACTTCGAGAGAGAGAGTGCTGTTGTCTTTGCGCTTTTTCTCTTTCGTTCTTTTGCGGTTTCTTTGAGATACTTTTGGTTTTCGAGACATTCAGTGTGTTTGATACTCCGTTTGATTCTACCTTAATGAGTGCTTGGTCGTACTATGCTTTAATGTGTGCTTAATGCTTATCATATGCCATTCATATCTTGTATGACCATTTACTCATGTCTTGGTGATTGGGTGCATGCTGTTCATTCTTATCATTTTGTGCGCTCCACCAAGATGTATGTGACATGGAAGAGTGACCCATGATCCTAATCGATTGTGCATTTGCATTCAAACGCAAATCTTAAATAATGCACAAATTTAGGGGGAGCTCTTGCTTATCACATACTTCTCAAAGCGACGATATTATTCATTGATTATATCCTTTGTCGAAGCTTTGATCTATATGTTGTCATCAATTACCAAAAAGGGGGAGATTGAAAGTGCAACTAATCCCCGGGTGGTTTTGGTAATTAACAACAACATATATATCATTGAACTAATAGTTACTTGAGAATCATTTCAGAGAGTTCAGTGATATGGGTATGGCAAGGACTGAAGAAGTGGACCCCTCAAAATGCTAAGGCAAGCATTGGCAAAAGCTCAAGACTCCATTTTTGGTTTAGTGATCCAAGATCACATTGAGTCCATAGGAAAAGCCAATACTATTAAAAGGGGATGAGGTTATGATGATGATCTGGTTGCTCAAGTGCTTAGTGATACATCTCCTAAACTATCAGCAACTTTCACTGCCATATACACTCATAAGTAGTCTCGGTCCCACCGATATTCCAAACTCAGTCACACCGAGATGAACCACCTCAGCCATAAGCCAAACCCTAGTAAACTCGGATTTTCCGATTCTGAACTCGGTCTCACCGAAACATGAGTTGCCAAGCTTCTGTAACCTTCTGTCATCAAATCGGTGTCACCGAGATGATGAAGTCGGTCCCACCGAAACTGGCATGTTGTTGTCATTGCACGAATCGGACTCACCGAGATTGTATTTTCGGTCCCACCAAAAATCCCAACGTTCACATTATTTGAACTATTGGTCTCACCGAGTTGTCAACTTCGGTCCCACCGAGATTGCTCAAATGTGTGTAACGGTTGGATTTTGTGTGGAGGCTATTTATACCCCTCCACCCCCTCTTCATTCGTGGAGAGAGCCATCAGAAAGAACTACCACTCCTACCTTACATTTCTGAGAAGAGAACTACCTACCCTTGTGTTGAGATCAAGTTGCTCCACTCCCACCATATGAAGCTTGATCTCTAGCCTTCCCAAGTTGCTTTCCACTCAATCCTTTCTTCCACCACAGCCAAATCAGTGAGGAGAGTTGAGTGTTTTGGAGATTATCATTTGAAGCACAAGAGCAAGGAGTTCATCATCATCTACAACATCTATTACCTTTTGGAGGGTGGTGCCTCCTAGATTGGTTAGGTGTCGCTTGGGAGCCTCCGTCATCGAGATGTGGAGTTGAACCAAGAAGTTTGTAAGGGCAAGGAGATCGCCTACTTCGTGAAGATCTACCCCGAGTAAGGCTATCCCTCCGTGGGCGTAGGCCATGATGGAATAGACAAGGTTGCTTCTTCGTGGACCCTTCGTGGGTGGAGCCCTCCGTGGACTCGCGCAGCCGTTACCCTCTGTGGGTTGAAGTCTCCATCAAAGTGGAAGTACGATAGCACCACCTATCGGAACCACGAGAAAAATCACCGCGTCTCCAAAATTGCGTTTGCTCTTCTCCACCTTTCTTTACTACATGTGCAATTTACTTTCCGCTGCCTATACTCTAGAATTGCATGTGTAGGGTGATGCTTGACATGATCATAATTGTGAATCTGCCAAAAACTGTTCTTTGTCAAAAGGCAGAATTTTTATATTGTCAAGTAGTCTAATCACCCCCCTCTAGACATACTTTCGATCCTACAGATATGCTGCTAAAGAATTAGGGATTCTACTGGTGCAGAGCTATAAGGATGTCCTAGTTGCTGAGTACACTGATCCTTTGGGGGTGGTGATCATAAGAGAAGGGAGAATCAATGAGACTGAGCTTGTGAAAGCTTTGGGAGAAATGTTTGATTGGGGATGGCAATGGAGAGTGAGGGATTTGGGAAAAATGGATACATGATGAGATTTCCCAATAAGGCAAAACTGGTGGAGTTGGCCAAGTTCTATGACTTCAACCTATTGGGGATAGGGGTGGTAATCAAAGTTGAACCTTGGTCTCTAGATCATCAGGCTATTGGGAAAATGCACACAATATGGATCAAGCTAGCCAAGGTTCCTGATTGTTTCAGACATTTCTTAGGCATATGTGAGGTTGCTACTGCAGTTGGACCTGTCCTGGAGATTGATATGGATACTATAAGTGAGAGAAAATTAGAGTAAAATGTGGGATTAGGGATGTGGATGAAATACCATCTCAGGTGGAGATTACTTCCCCTGATCTCCTTATGTTTAGAATTGGGGTAGAAGCTGAGAAGGTGGCGGAAATTGGCTGGTACAAGGAAGAGAAGAGAAAGAATGACAACAATAATATCTCAGAAGTGGGAGAGGAAGAGATAGAAAACAGGAAGAGGACTAAGTTGGAAGACACTGATCACAAAGGGGTTTCTCTGGGATGCTTATCCCTGAAACAGAGTGAGGAGATAGATGGGAGAATTGAGAGAATGAGAGAACAGATGGAAGAAAACATGATGCAATGGCAAGGTGAGATGACTTCAGAAAGGAGAAAATGGCAAAAATAAAGTGAAATCATGCTCAATAAAATAAAAACCTTGGAGGAAGACAAAGTCAGAAACAATGCACTTTGGGCAAAAATTGAGAAAAGAATCAAAGAGCTGGAGAATATTCAGGTGGAGTTGCAGGAGGTAAGTAGAAAACAACAAGAAGAAATTCAGAAGCTAGCACAAGAGGCTGCCAATAGAGAGGAATATGAAATGGAATTAGCAAACATGGACCTTGAAGATTATGAGAAAGAAACTCAGCAGAAAAAAGAAGAGACAAATTCTGGGAAATATAATGAGCCCACTGATTACAATGATAGTCAAGAATCTATTGGAACTTTGGGAGAGAAAATGGCTGAGATACATGGGAGTGAGATCCTGGATAAGGAGGGGGAGGAAAAAGATGTTGAGATCAAGAGAAGTCTTAGAAATAAAGGAAAGGAGGACAAGAAAATTGAAGATATGGCAAAAAGTAGAGCAGAGGAGAGAGATAACTATGGTAAGAATCCTGATCTGGTAATTGCTGATGCTTTTTTATTGCATATTAGTTCTTTGGTGGGGATTGATTTGGGTTGCTCAATAGAGATGATTGATAAAAACATAGAGATTATTAATAAGATGGAGATAGCTAGAAGAGAACTACATTTTCAAAATATAAAAAAAGAAGAAAGTGGTAAAGGAGAAGAGGAGTGTAAGGAGGAAGGAGATAATAAAAAAGATGTCCCAGTATATATAAATACTAGAGATATAAACTTAGAGTAACTCTGTTCAGATTATGAACATTCTGATGTGGATATTGAGGAACAACAGATTAAGAAACTAAGAGGGATGCTCTCAGGGAGAAAAAGTGGCAAAAAAAGCTCACCAGCACTTGACTGTGTGAAGCAATCAGTTGGGATTGGAGTCCTCCAAAGAAGAAGAAAGGGAAGGAGGACTTAATAGAGATTTTTTTTTGATTATTGATTAGAACAAAGCTGTCAAGAAGATGAGAGGAGTTTTCTGGAATGTAAGGTGTATAGGACAGGATCACAAGAAAAGATACATTAGAGAAATGATTCTATATCAGAAGCTAGACTTTATTGGGCTCTTTGAGACCATAAAGCAAGACTTCACAAAAAATGAGCTCCACAATCTATGTGGGGGGGGGGGAAATTATCAATGGAGTTGGAACCCACCTAGAGGCATGTCTGGAGGGATCGTGGTGGGAATTAATAAAGAAGTGTTTGATATTGAGGCCATTGAAAAAGGACAATATTTTTTTGAGAATGTTAGTGTTTGATAAGAATATCAAAATGCACTGGAATCTGATAACTGTCTATGGGGATGCACAAAAGGAAGGGAAAGCCAACTTTCTTGCTTAATTGGCAAGATTGTATCATGACAATCCCCTGCCTTGCTTGGTTGGGGGAGATTTAAACATTATTAGAAATGGGAAGGAAAAAAACAAGCCTGTGCTTAATGAACAATGGCCCTTTATGTTCAATGCTATTATTGAGCAAGCAGGGCTAAGGGAATTGCCTCTGAATGGGAGGAAATACACTTGGGCTAATAATCAGGAAGATCCCACTTTTGAGAAATTGGACAGGGTGTTGATGTGCCCAGCTTGGGAGGAGAGGTATCCACTAACCATATTGCAAGCTTTTGCTAGAGAAATCTCTGATCATACCCCTTGTTCTTGGATATAGGGGAGGCACATAAACATAAATATATTTTCAGATATGAAAATGCTTGGTTGCTGAGAGAGGGTTTAAGAGAATTGGTGTATAACACCTGGAATGAGAGATATTATGGGGACATTTTGGATAGATGGCAATCAAGACTAAGAAAACTGAGAAAGAAAGCTAAAGGGTGGAATAGAAATATGGATGTTTGGTACAAAAAAATAAAAATGGAGATAATAGAGGAGCTTGATGATTTAGACAAGAGAGCTGAGATTATGGGGTTAAGTGATGTGTACAGAAATGAACAGAAGGAGCTCAGAGCTCAATTGGAAAGAGTGATGCTACAAGAGGAAATGAAATGGTTGCAGAGATATAAAGATACAGAAATCAAATATGGAGATAGAAACACCAGGTATTATGATGCTAAGGTGAATGGGAGGAGAAGGAAAAATAGAATTTTCTCCCTGGAGCAGGAGGAAGGGATTGTAGAAGGGGATGAGAAGCTAATGGAGTATATTACCAAATTTTATAAAGAATTATTTGGATATCCTGGAAAGTCTAGCATTTCATTGAGAGAGATGGAGATGGACAAAATTGATACACAAGAGAGAGAAGAACTTATGGAACCTATTTCCCTAACTGAAATACATCAGGTTGTCTTTGGGATGAAAAGAAACAAAAGCCCAGGTCCTGATGGGTTCCCTGCTGATTTTTATCAAGACTTCTGGGAAGTGGTTAAATGGGATCTGAAAGCTCTAGTGGATAGTATTGCAAAAGGAGAAATCAATATTGCCAGACTTAATTATGGCATAATTACTTTAATACCAAAGACCAATGATGTTAAACAAATTCAGAAGTTTAGACCTATCTGCCTGCTAAATGTTAGTTTTAAATCATTACTAAAGTACTGATGAATAGGCTGGCTAAATGTGTGGCCCCTGTGATCTCCAGAACCCAAACTGCCTTTATTAAGGACAGGTACATAATGGAGGGGATGGTAATTTTGCATGAGGCCCTGAATTATTTTCACAAGAATAAAGAAGATGCCATAATATTCAAAGTAGATTTTGAGAAGGCATATGATAAAATAAAATGGCCCTTTGTGATTCAAATGTTAAAAATGGAAGGTTTTCCTGATAAATGGTGTGACTGGGTAATGGAAACTATGAGAGGGGGAAATGTTGGAATTAAAGTGAATGATGAAATTGGCCCATATTTTAAAACTTTTAAAGGATTAAGGCAAGGAGATGCTATGTCACGTTTACTATTTGACATAGCTGCTAATGCCTTAGCCATTTTAATGAGTAATGCCCTGAAGCACGATTTGGTCAAGGGGGTATTATGTAAAAAAGAAGAAAAGGGGATTAATATGTTAAAATATGATGATGGTACTATATTCTTGATCAAAGATGAGGTGGAAAGTGTGAAAAATCTCAAACTTATACTAGGGACATTTGAGCAAATGTCTGGGCTCAAAATCAATTTTCATAAAAGTGAATTGTTGATATTTGGCAAGGCTAAAGAGAAACAAATGATTTATCAAGAAATTCTGACATGTAAGATGGGGGGTTTACCCATTAAATACTTGGGAATGCCTGCGTCAGAAATCAGAATTAGGAACACACACTGGGCTTGTGTGACTGACAAAATTGAAAAAAGATGTGGATGTTGGCAAGGGAAGTTGCTGGGCTCCATTGCGGGTAGAATCACTCTGGTGCAAGCATGCCTGACCAACATACCTTTATTCATGATGTCCTTCTATGCTGTGCCCAAAGGGATTATAAAGAAAGCAGATTTTTTAGATCCAGATTGGTGTGGCAGGGAGATGAGAATGTCAAAAACTATCACTTAGTGAAATGGAAAGAATGTTGTCTACCTAAAGAAATAGGTGGTTTAGGGATACTGAATCTTGAAATAATGAATATTGCACTTCTTGCTAAATGGTTTTGGAAAATGGAAACTGAAAAAGGTCTGTGGCAGGATATATTGGATGAAAAATATAGAAAAGGTGGTTGTTTGGCTTTAGTGAGCAAGAGGCCTGGGGACTCTCAATTTTGGGCCAACTTGCTGAAAATTCAGGAGATCTTTTACAAATTTGTTAAGAAAAAAGTGGGGGATGGGAGAAACACTAGGTTCTGGGAGGATTCCTGGGTTGATGATAAACCTTTAAAAGAGGCTTATCCTAGATTATATGATATAAGTTTTGACCACAATATTACTGTGGAAGAGGCCATACAGAAAGGGTGGCATGGGTTCAAGTTTAGAAGGACCTTATATGGGCAGACTCTGGCACTTTGGAATTGCCTCAAAAGAGATGTGAGGAAATTCAAATGCACGGAGGGGCAGACAAAATTCTCTCGACCCTCACTGCTGATCATAGGTTTTCTATGGGGTCCTTATATAGAAAATTGGTTGCTGTATGGGTGAAATTCCCACAGAAATACTTACGGAAATCCAAGATACCTGCTAAACTTAAAGTGTTTTTATGGTTAGTTAATAAAAAAATTATTCTAACAAGGGATGTGCTGTTACAAAAAGGTTGGAAGGAAGGAAAAGATTGTGTTCTTTGTGGGAAAGATGAATCGATTGATCATATGCTTTTTTCTTGCCCTGCTGCCTCATTATTATGGAGTTTGGTCAGATGTGTGTGTGGATTTAAAACTGTTCCATCAAATGTAAAAGAATGTTTTGGGGACTGGATTAGGAAATTTAATAAAGAAGACAAGAAAATGGTTCTGGTGGGGATTTCAGCCCTGTTTTGGGCAATTTGGAAAAGTAGGAATGCAATTATTTTTTAAAAGAAAAGGATAAATGATCATTTTTGTATTGTCAAAATGATGTGCAGGTGGTTCACTGACTGGTCCATTCTGCAGATAAAGGAGTCGTCAAGAAAAATGCTGGAGCTGGGAGCAAGGGTGCTAGAACGGGCAGCAAGTGAGGTGTTCACAGCCAAGCAAGGGTGGAAGATCAATGTAGCAAGGCTTGAGTGAAGAATCTCTTGTGGTGGTGGACCTGAAGTTTGTTGTTCTTGTTGCTAGGCTCCTTCAGCACCTTGGCTAATTTTGATGTAACGATAATCGTTGTAGGTTGAATTCTGTTGGTGAACTTGTTTGGGTGTTTGCGCGGTTTGGCTGGCCTTTGTTGGCCTTCTGGGATGTTGCGGTGTCGTGATAGTAGAGTTTCAATCTTTTCCTTTTAGTTTGAACTCAGTTGTGAACCTTAGTGGTTTTCAGTAATGAAAATCGGAAGGGGCAAGCCCTTCTTTGATCAAAAAAAATGTCGCGGTGGCGTTGGCGTGCAGGAGCAGGAAAGCGAGTGGAGGTAGGTGGTGATGGGTGGGTCCCGCTGTCATTGGAAGAGAGAGAGAGAGAGAGAGAGAGAGAGAGAGACAAAAAATAAGGAAAGGTGGAGCGGGCTGTGGCCTGCTAACGATACTGGGCCTATTGCTGCGCTGCGTCGCATGTGTGAGCGGCAGAGCGAAACTGGGACGCCGGGATAGCTGGGTAGGATAGGTTTAGATTTCCTATTTTGTTTTATTTATAGAAATGATTTTGGCTCGAAAAAAATCCAAAACTTTTTCTACAAAATACCAAAACTTAATATACATATACTAATATAGAGGGTGGTGAACATTTCCCGAGTCCAAAATACTTTTACAAAATACATTACATATAATCTTTTTTATATAAAATGTTTTATAAAATATTTTTGAACTCCAGAGAGAGATTCAAATAAAATTTGAAACCTTTCCTACTCTTTTGTATTGAAGGAATCATATTACCTTCGCTTATGATATTTAGTTTTGAGTAGGAATTGTTTCAAATATTCCAAATACAGATGAGAGAATATTCAATTATTCACCAACTTTATTCTTTGAGGAAGTCATGTGATCCTCTCTCGTATTTGAATTGGAAACATTATGAATATCCTCAAAGTTCAAAATAAGGTCAAAAAGAATATTCAGGAATGTCATTTTATTCCCTCTCGTTTGAATATTCAATAAACCCAAAATAAGAACCAAATGAATAATTGGGAAAGTCCTTTTCTTCCCTCTCGTTTATTATTCATTTAAAAAACTCCAAAAGTTTCAAATCCTAGTCAAAATTAACTGACAACAAGCAACACAAGCAAGTTTTTAATGACTCCTATCTAAATTATTAACATTCCAAAATTTAGAATTTTGGGATGTTACAAATCTATCACCCTTAATATGAATCTCGTCCTCGAGATTTGAAGAGGCTAGAAAGAAAAGGTTAGGTGTGGGGTGCTCCATGTATATCCATTGTCCATCCGAGAGTGTGGGGTGCTACCACCCTTAGAATAAAGAGTCACCGGTCTTCGAAAATATTACATCTTCGAGGAAATCCTTCATGTGTATGCACTACACTCCTTTGAGATCTTGAATTCCATACAAAAAGAGTGGTCTTCCATTAACTCAACCTTCATGGTTGACAGGTCTTGCACAATGTTAGAGTGCGTAATGGGCCTAATGGGCCCATTAGTCTTAGGGTTAATTAGAGATAAGGGTTGCTTGCTTAGGGGTCAAGTAAGCCTTGCTTGGGAGTCAAGTAAACCTCTCTATATAAAGAGAGGAGATGTATCAATCTAATCAAGCAAGAATTAAGAAGGAAATCCCTTCTCTCTTGCCTGGCCATGGGAAAAAAGGCCCCGACCGGCCCTCTTGCGCCCTCCTTCTAGTAGTATCCAGAGACTCGGCTTCGACCATGTCTTCTCCATCACCCATGCCGCCGCTGCCCTCCGGCACCATCGCCTCGCTGCCCCCCCCCCCCCCCCCCGATGACCACCAACGGAGCTCCGATGCTGCCGGGGCCGAGCGCCATAGTGGGGGCCCCAATGCCGCCGGCCCCAATACCGCCGGCACCAACACCGCCGGCCCCAAGACCGCCGGCTCTCGTCTCCCCCGTACCACCGCCGACCGCCGTCTTCACGCCAGAGCAGATGACCACCGCACTGCAGCATCTTCTAACGGCAGTCCAGGGCCTCCAGCTGCACATGGCAGGGCCCTACGCTCCACCGCCGACTGCGCCGATCCCGCCTACAGCCACCCCCCCACTGCCATGGCCGTCCCAGGGCGCCGCCGCGGGCAGTGGTTTTCCGCTGCTGCAGCTTCCGGTGGGCCACCCCAGCGGGACGCCATTGCCGCTGCTGCCTCCTTCCCAGCCGGCTGCGGGCCCTCTTTGGCCGCTGTGGCCAACCACGACAATAGCAACACTTGTCGCGCCCCCACCGCCGCCGATGCAACCTACCGCGCCACCCCTGCCCAGGCTCAGGGGCGCCTTCGCCGGCCGGCCTGCCCATCAACCAGGTCTGGTTCCCGCCCTCTCCATCGCCAATACCAGCGTGGGCAGCTGGATCTTCACCACAGCCGGCCTACACCATGATGGCCGATCAGCCGACCCTGTTCCCGCAGTTTGGCGGGCCATCCGGCTCCACAGGTCGCTACCCGGAGTACCCCGACCAGGCACCACCTATCGCCCTGCTCCGCTCCTCCGAGCCAGTTCAACATGGCGCTCCGGCACAGACACCGCCATGGTTCGCCAAAATCGACTTCGCCACCTATGATGGCACGGAGGACCCCCTCAACTGGCTCAACCAGTGCGACCAATTCTTTTGCGGGCAGCAAACCCTCGCATCGGAGCGTACGTGGCTCGCCTCCTACCACCTCCACGGCGCGACACAGACGTGGTATTACGCCCTCGAGCAGGACGAGGGCGGCATGCCCCCTTGGGAGTGCTTCCGTGAGCTTTGCCTCCTTTGCTTTGGGCCTCCGATTCGCGGGAGCCGCTTGGTGGAGCTCGGTCACCTTCCCTTCACCTCCACGGTGCAGGACTTCACCGACCGCTTCCAGGCCCTGGCATGCCACGCTTCAGGCGTGATGGCGCAGCAGCAAGCCGACCTCTTCATCGGTGGCCTTCTGGATCACATCCGCGTGGACGTGGAGCTTCGCGGACCTCAGGATCTCCAAATGTCCATGTACTACGCCTGTGCCTTCGAGTGTCGCGCCCAGGCTATGCAGCAGGCAACCCCGGTTCGTGGAGGTCGACAGGCCACCCGGCAGGCCCCGGCGCCGGGCCGGCCACCTCCGGCCGCTTCGACAACTACAACCCCGGCCATGATGCGGCCCTTCCATCGGCTCTCTCCGGCAGAGCAGATGTAGCAACGGCACCAGGGCCTCTGCTTTAATTGCGACTAGCCCTATACGCTGAGCCATGTCTACCCTCGCCTCTTCTAATTGGAGACGGCCGACTACATCAAGGAGGACACCCTTACCGACGGGGTAGATGCACTGCCTCCCCCAGCGGCTGCGGAGGCCGCATCCGCCGCCGTCCCGGCAACGGCACTCGTGGTCTCTCTCCATGCACTCGCTGGCATCCGCGATGGGCGGACCATGCTTTTGCCAGTTATGATCCATGGCGAGCGCTTGGTTGCCTTGGTTGATATAGGATCCACCCATAACTTCCTGCCCGAGGCGACCATGCGTCGTTTAGCACTTCAGACAACGGGTGGGGAGCAGCTTCGGGTCACGGAGCCCAACGGCGATCGACTCCGGTGCCACGGCTCACACGGAACGTGCCCATCACCATTGACGACGAACACCTATCCATCACATGTGTGGGCATTGACTTGGGATGTTTCAACTTCATCCTTGGTGTCGACTTTCTGCGAACCCTCCGTCCCATCCTTTCGGACTTCGACGCTCTGACGATGACATTCTGGCGGCTGGGCCGCCGCACCCGGTGGGACGACGTTGGGGGCACCCCCCAGGTGGCACCGCAGCTCCAGTTGGCCGCGGTTACCTTCGAGGCCGAGCATCCACTATTGGATCACCTTCTGCAGCAACACGGCGACCTCTTCACCGATCCGCAAGGCCTTCCACCAGCCCGGGCTTACGATCACTGTATTCACCTTATACCGGGCTCGGCACCAGTGATTGTTCGTCCCTACCGCTACCCGCAGCTGCAAAAGGACGAGTTGGAGCGGCAGTGCACACTGATGCTCGCTGCGGGCATCGTCCGGATCTCCACCTCATCGTTCACCGTGCCGGTCCTCCTTGTCCGCAAGTCAGACGACACGTGGCGCTTCTGCATCGACTACCGCGCCCTTAATGCTCTCACACTTAAGGACAAGTTTCTGATTTTGGTGGTTGATGAGCTCTTGGACGAGCTACATGGGGCGCATTTCTTCACCAAGCTCGATCTCTAGTCAGGGTACCACCAGGTGCGCATGCACCCCGATGACATCGCCAAGACGGTGTTTTGGACGCACCACAGCCACTTCGAGATCTTGGTGATGCCCTTCGGCCTCTCCAACGCCCTGGCGACCTTTCAGGCTCTGATGAACAACATCATCCGGACCTACCTACGTCGGTTTGTGCTCGTTTTCTTTGATGACATTCTTATCTACAACGCATCTTGGGCGGAGCACCTTCAGCACGTCACCATCGTCTTCAACGAGCTTTGGGCGCACCATCTTCGTCTTAAGCGCTCGAAGTGCTCGTTCGGGACGCTGTCAGTCGCCTACCTTGGCCACGTCATCTCGGCCGATGGGGTTGCCATGGATGCCGACAAGGTGGCGGCCGTCACTGCTTGCCCGACGCCGCAGTCGCCGCGGGCTCTTCGTGGTTTTCTGGGCCTTGCGGGCTACTACCGGAAGTTTATCCGGGAGTTCAGCCACATCGCGTCGCCCCTCATGCGTTTGCTGCACCATGACGCTTTTGCTTGGGACGACGAGGCGACGACGACATTCGAGGCCCTCAAGGGGGCCCTCATGACGGGGCCCGTTCTTTAGATGCCAGATTTTGACCGCCCGTTTGTGGTGGACTGTGATGCCTCTGGCATGGGGTTCAGCGTCGTGCTTCATCAGGGCGAAGGCCCTCTCACTTTCTTTAGCCGGTCTTTTGCTCAGCGCCATCTTAAGCTTGCGGCATATGAGCGCGAGCTCATTGGATTGGTGGAGGCGGTGTGCCACTGGCGGCCCTATCTTTGGGGTCGGTCTTTCCATATTTGCACGAACCACTATAGCCTCAAGTTCTTGCTGGACCAGAGGCTATTGACCGTATCGCAGCACCAGTGGATCAACAAGCTCTTCGGCTTCGACTTCTCCGTCGAGTATCGCCCTGGTCGTCTTAACACTGTGGCCGACGCCTTGTCTCGCTGTGACGCCGACCACGATGCCCCTGTCACCGCCGCTGAGGGGGCGGTGCTATGCATCCTCTCCGGACCAACCTTCGGCCTCTTCACCGACATTCACCGGGCAACAGCGGCCGCAGCCGACGCCCTTCTCCTTCAGCAGCAGCTGGCTTCAGGCGACTTGGAGGAGCCCTGGCGCTTCATCGACGGCCTGGTCCTCCACGAGCGCCGGGTCTTTGTGCCGGTGCATGACGATCTCCGTCACCAGGTGCTGCTGCTGGCCCACTCGGCGGGCCATGAGGGTGTGCAGAGAACTCTCCATCGTCTCCGCGCTGACTTCTAACTGGTGATCGGGCCCTGGTCCGTGACTGGGTTCGGTCTTGTGCGACGTGGCAACGCAACAAGACGGCGACGCTACGGCCGGCTGGTCTGCTCCATCCCTTGGAGGTGCCATCTCAAGTCTGGGCGGATATCTCCATGGACTTCATCGAGGGCCTTCCTAAGGTGGGCAGCAAATCGGTCATTCTCAAGGTGGTCGATCGCTTCTCCAAGTATGCTCACTTCATCGCGCTCGGTCACCCTTACACAGCGGTGTCCGTGGCCCAGGCCTTGTTTGATGGGATAGTCCGCCTCCACGGGTTTCCCACTATGATCGTCAGTGATCGAGACCCCGTGCTTACGGGACATGTGTGGCGCGACCTCTTCAGGATGGCGGGCGTGCAACTCTGCTTGAGCACGGCCTTCTACCCTCAGACGGATGGCCAGTCCGAGGTCGTCAATAAGGTGATTGCCATGTATTTGCGTTGTGTCACAGGTGATCGTTCTCGTGCGTGGGTGGACTGGCTCTCGTGGGCGGAGTACTGCTACAACACCTCCTATCACTCTGCTCTCTACGCCACGCCTTTTGAGGTGGTCTATGGCCGCCCGCCTCCACTGATTCTTCTGGTTGATTCGTCCACAGCTCGGACCAAGGCGGCCGGGGACCTTCTACGAAGCCGCGACGAGATGCTCGCGGAGGTCCGACAATGCCTCCTTCAGGCCTAGCAGTTGGCCAAACACTACTACGACGGTCCTCATCGCGAGGCGGAATTCGCGATGGGTAATTGGGTGTGGCTGCGTCTTCTTCACCGCTCTACACAGTCACTTGACCCCCGCGCGAAGAATAAGCTGGGTCCTTGCTATGTCGGGCCCTTTCCTATCCTGGAGCGCATTGGGAAGGTGGCTTACCGCCTTCAGCTTCCGGCGGGCGCTTGCATCCACGACTTCTTCCATGTGGGGCTGCTCAAGCCCTTTCGTGGAGAGCCGCCCGCGGGCACTCCCGCGCTTCCCCCGACTGCCGACGGACGTCTTCTTCCTGGACCGGAGAAGGTCTTGCAGGCCCATCTCCGTTGCGGGTTGTGGTACGTGTTGATTTAGTGGGCTAGACTTTCGGAGGACGAGGCCACTTGGGAGCAACGTGATGAGTTCCGCCAACACTATCCAGACTTTCAGCTCGAGGATGAGCTGTTTGTGCAGGCGGGGAGAGATGTTATGACCGGCCTGACTTACATCCATAGAAGGCCCACCAGGCAAACTTAGCCCACAAGTTATCTTAGGTTAATTCGTATGCAAGTAATCTAGGTTATAAATATATGTTGTAAGACTCTTTTTCAGATTAAGCAATAAGAATATTATTATTCCTGTTGCCCGGCTCCCAGAGGAGCCGGAACCTTAGCCGCCGCCACCTTCCTCCGACGCGACGACACCCAGCCGCCGACGCGCCCGCTCATCGCAGCGCCCCACTTCATCCTTCCCCTACAACCTCCGGAGCGAGTCCGGTAGGACCCCTGGTTCTACCAATTTGGTATCACCCATGCTGCCTTCCATTAGAGTACGTAATGGGCCTAATGGGCACATTAGATTTAGGGTTAATTAGAGATAAGGGTCACTTGCTTAGGGGTCAAGTAAGCCTTGCTTGGGAGTCAAGTAAACCTCTCTATATAAAGAGAGATGTATCAATCTAATGAATCAAGAATTAAGAAGGAAATCCCTTCCTTCTTGCCTGGCCGTGGGCAAAAGGCCCCCGACCGGCCCTCTCGTGCCCTCCTTCTAGCAGCGCCATCACAATTTGGTATCACGTAGCTTAGTTCCGATCATGTCTTCGCTGCCGCCTGATACGTCTCCATCGTATCTACTTTTCCAAACACTTTTGCCCTTGTTTTGGACTCTAACTTGTACGATTTGAATGGAACTAACCCAGACTGACGCTGTTTTCAGCAGAATTGCCATGATGTTGTTTTATGTGCAGAAAAGAAAAGTTCTCGGAATGACCTGAAACTCCACGGAACGTCTTAGAAAAAAATCCTCGCCAAAGATGAAGACCAGGGGGCCCACACCCTGCCCACGATGGTGGGGGGCGCCCCCACCCCCCCTCCTGGGCGCGCCCCCTACCTCGTGGGCCCCCTGGTGGCCCTCCGATGCCAACTCCAACTCCATATATTGGCTTTCGGGGAGAAAAAAAATCAGAGAGAATAAATCATCGCGTTTTACGATACGGAGCCACCGCCAAGCCCTAATATCTCTCGGGAGGGCTGATCTGGAGTCCGTTCGGGGCTCCAGAGAGGGGGATTCGTCGCCGTCGTCATCATCAACCATCCTCCATCACCAATTTCATGATGCTCACTGCCGTGCGTGAGTAATTCCATCGTAGGCTTGCTGGACGGTGATGGGTTGGATGAGATTTATCATGTAATCGAGTCAGTTTTGTTAGGGTTTGATCCCTAGTATCCACTATGTTCTGAGATTGATGTTGCTATGACTTTGCTATGCTTAATGCTTGTCACTAGGGCCTGAGTGCCATGATTTCATATTTGAACCTATTATGTTTTCATGAATATATGTGTGTTCTTGATCCTATCTTGCAAGTCTATAGTCACCTACTATGTGTTATGATCCGGCAACCCCTAAGTGACAATAATAGGGACCACTCCCGGTGATGACCATAGTTTGAGGAGTTCATGTATTCACTATGTGCTAATGCTTTGTTCTGGTTCTCTATTAAAAGGAGGCCTTAATATCCCTTAGTTTCCAATAGGACCCCGCTGCCACGGGAGGGTAGGACAAAAGATGTCATGCAAGTTCTTTTCCATAAGCACGTATGACTATGTACGGAATACATGCCAACATTACATTGATGAATTGGAGCTAGTTCTGTGTCACCCTAAGTTATGACTGTTACATGAGGAACCGCACCCGACATAATTATGCATCACTAATCCGGTGCCTACGAGTTTTCCATACACTGGTTCTCGCCTCTTTACTTTTCCGTTGCTACTGTTACAATCACTACAAAATACCAAAAACATTACTTTTGTTGTCTTTACTTTTGTTACCGTTACCACCACTATCATATTATTTTGCTACTAAACACTTTGCCGCAGATACTAAGTTTCTAGGTGTGGTTGAATTGACAACTCAGCTACTAATACTTGAGAATATTCTTTGGCTCCCCTTGTGTCAAATCAATAAATTTGGGCTGAATACTCTACCCTCGAAAACTGTTGCGATCCCCTATAATTGTGGGTTATCAAGACCTTTTTCTGGTGCCGTTGCCGGGGAGCATAGCTCTATTCTTTGAGTCACTTGGGATTTATATCTGCTGGACACTATGAAGAACTTGAAAGACGATCGAACTACTATTTTGCCCTCAACTACGAGGGGGGGTAAGGAACTGCCATCTAGCTCTGCACTAGATTCACCTTCTATTATAAGTAAGCTTGCGACACCTAAACCTGCTACTGCTATGAATTCTGATATGTCGCATGTTATTGATGATGCCACTTCTGCTATGCATGATATTTATGATGAAACTACTTCTATGCTTGATACTACTATGCCCCTTGGTGAATTTCTAGATGAACAAATTGCTTGGTCTAGAGAAAGAGAAATTATTGAATCTAAATATGATGATGAGAGTGATGATGAAAATATGCCTGCTATTCCTGAGGGTTATCTTTTTGATGCGGAATCTTCTGCAGCTATTTTTGCTTGCCAGGATAGATACGAACTTAAGAGGTTGCTAGTTAAATGGAGTAAAGAATCTCTTAGAGATAGAATGAGACCCGACCCTGCTTTTGCTACTTCACCTATCTGTGTTCCCGATAAGGATTATTATGAATTTTCTGTTGATCCAGATATAATTACTTTGGTTGAATTTGATCCTTTTTATGGCTATGAATCTGAAACTGTTGTGGCACATCTTACTAAGTTAAATGATATAGCCGCCCTGTTTACTAATGATGAGAGATCGCGCTACCTTTATTTACTCAAAATATTTCCGTTCTAATTAAAGGGTGATGCTAAGATATGGTTTAATTCTCTTGATCCTGGTTGTGTGTGTAGTCCCCAGGATATGATTTATTACTTCTCTGCTAAATATTTCCCTGCTCATAAGAAACAAGCTGCTTTGAGGGAAATATACAACTTCGTGCAAATTGAAGAGGAGAGTCTCCCACAAGCTTGGGGGAGGCTTCTCAAGTTACTTAATGCTTTGCATGATCATTCTCTTAAGAAACCTGAAATACTTGATATCTTTTATGATGGACTAACTGATGCTTCCAAAGATTACCTGGATAGTTGTGCTGGTTCTCTTTTCAGGGAAAGAACACCGGATGAAGCTGAAATTCTATTGAATAATATGTTGACAAATGAAAATAATTGGTCACCTCCTGAGCCAACTCCTGAGCCAATTACTGAGCCTATTCCTAAACCAACTCCAAAGAAGAGAGGTGTTCTATTTCTCAGCCCCGAAGATATGCAAGAGGCAAAGAAATCTATGAAAGAAAAAGGTATTAAAGCTGAAGATGTTAAGAATTTACCTCATATTGAAGAAATACATGGTCTTAATTTACCTCCTGTTGAAAAAGTATATGATCTCAATTCCTTATTCAATGAAGAACCTCCTAATCCCGATATCCCGACACAGGTAGTAAAGGTAAACTCTCTCTATAGATATGATAAAGCTGAAGTCCCTCCTACTAAAATTGCTAGTCAGTGCTTGGATGAGTTTGATGACTTTATGTTTAAGCAAGATGACTTTAATGCTTATTTTGGTAGACAATTAAAACAAAATTCCTTTATGATTAAACGCTTGGGTGATTATATGGCTAATATTAGAGGTGAACTTAAACTTGTTAGCAAACATGCTTCTATGGTTACTGTCGGTGTCAAAACCGGTGGATCTCGGGTAGGGGGTCCCGAACTGTGTGTCTAGGCGGATGGTAATAGGAGACAAGGGACACGATGTTTTTACCCAGGTTCGGGCCCTCTCGATGGAGGTAAAACCCTACTCCTGCTTGATTGATATTGATGATATGGGTAGTACAAGAGTGGATCTACCACGAGATCAAGGAGGCTAAACCCTAGAAGCTAGCCTATGGTATGATTGTTGTTCGTCCTATGGACTAAAACCCTCTGGTTTATGTAGACACCAGAGAGGGCTAGGGTTACACAGAGTCGGTTACAATGGTAGGAGATCTACATATCCATATTGCCAAGCTTGCCTTCCACGCCAAGGAAAGTCCCATCCGGACATGGGACAAAGTCTTAAATCGTGTATCTTCATAGTCTTGGAGTCCAGCCAATGATGATAGTTTGGCTATCCGGACACCCCCTAGTCCAGGACTCCCTCAGTAGCCCCCGAACCAGGCTTCAATGACGATGAGTCCGGCGCATATATTGTCTTCGGCTTTGCAAGGCGGGTTCTCCTCCAAATTCCATGTGCTTGCCGAATAGTGTCCGGCTTACTTATAAATGTTGCGCTCCTTGGCTTCCACGTCCAATAATGGCCCTCTTCCACGTGTCGTATGAATGCGAAAAGCCAGGGTATTTTTACGTTTTACCCCCTAGCTGCGCGAATAATCTGCCTATAAGAGAGGCAAGGATCTAGATCCGAATCACACCATCCTCCTTCCGCGAGTACTCATCGAAGCGCCTCTGACAAAAATCCACTCCATCATGGACAGTCGACGCGCCTCCTCCTCTCGCGCTCCCAGCCCTCAGCCAGGAGATTGTAGGAGATGTTCAGTCCCGCACAGCGAGCTAGTGACGCTCCAAGCAGAGGGATACCTTCCCCCAGCCTTTATGGTTCCGGTTCGAGCCGGACTGGCCACCTACAAAGGTGGAAAGCAGGCGGAGAGCGCCCCTAATCCCTCCAAAGTAGAGTGGGTATGCTTCGTCCCTTATCTAATAAGGGGACTCGGATTTCCCATACATCCGTTTCTCCGGGGGCTCCTGGAGTTCTATGGGCTCCAGCGTCATCACCTTACACCTGCCTCCATCTTGCACATCGCGGGCTTTGTAGCCCTTTGCCAGCTGTTCTTGGGCATCGAGGCCCATTTTGCACTGTGGAAGAGATTGTTTTGCCTCGTACCCCGTTCTCACGAGGGGTCGATATATCAAGTGGGCGGAGCCGGAATATGGCGCGTCGCCGGGACCGAATATCTATCCGGAACCCCGAAGAAGGCGTCCAAAGACTGGCCTTCGGAATGGTTCTATATGGAAGACGCCCCACTGCCGGACCCAGTTCGGATCGGCCTCCCAGAGTTCAGCAACGCTCCCCTGAAGAAACGTCTGAGTTGGCGCCCGTGGAGCCCTCAACGGGAGAATGATAGGGACGTCCAATACCTGATGGGCCGGATAAGGTTACTGGCTCATTTCGGATTGACCATGATTGGAGTCATGGCCACGTGCATTATGCGGGGGGTGCAGCCACTCCAATATAGGGGCCACCCCATGTGGGATTTCAACGGGGAGGATGACGCCACCCATCATGGCCGCAAGGGGCCGGGATCGGTTGCCGATCTGGTGAAGATCCTGTCCATCTTGTACAAGGGGGAGAAGGAGGAGTTCCTCCGCGCGAGTCCATTGAATGGATTCTCCATGAATAACCCTCGGAGCTGGGTAAGCGAACGTTCATCTATCCGATCCATATTCCCAAAGTTAAGTGTCTCACTTTGTGATTTCGACACAGGAACTGCGCCGGGACGTAGAGGGCATACACAGCCTAACTCCACAACCCGAGGATCTGGGACGATCCCTTGATCCGGCCTCCGAAGAGGACCCGGACATAAAGGTGGAGCTGATCGATGGGGTGTTCCACCAAGTTAGCATGGATAATGCTTTGGTCGCCATTACGGCCGACTACCCCGTTTATCTCCGGCTTCCCAGGTAACTGTGACCGGAGTCCTGACATTATTACTCATCCATGCTTGTTTCTGACCACCGTATACCAACGGTGCCCCGCAGGAGGTGCCTTTAAGGCGGGAAGCCGAACCCGCGGCGGCTGACCAACCAGGGTCAGTTCGGCCCAGCAGGCAGAAGAGGAGTGCGGCGCGAAACGAAACGTTGCTGCAACGGTATGGCGCACCACCGTATTTAAGGGAAAGATTCCTGGGAGGTATATTAACGCTCATGATCTTTCCAGGAGAAAGAGCGCTCGCCGGACTATGTCCGGAGAGGTTGCCAATCAAGCCTCCGCCAGCTAGGCTCCAACGCCTGGTCCGGAGGGGGAGGCGAACACAAGGCGTGAGCCGGATGCTCCTCCAACGGAGGATGCCGACAGGCTGTCCGCCACCAGGTCTGAGGTGGAGAGCGCCATGAATCATAGGCGCCGCCGGACAGTTCTTCGTGATGCGTGTTTCTCCCCGGAGGCGGTGAATGCCTTTAATGCGGAAGACGCGCACCTCCGTGCCACTCGAGATGGTCTAACCAGAGCCACGGAGCAGTATGTGAAAGACATACGGGTGAGAAATTTTAATAGTTATATATGCCAGTAGCCCCCGAGACTTAAAATAGTTAGAATAACTGATTTAAGGATCATTTGTTATGCAGGATCTTACGGAGAAGAATACCCACCTGTCCCAGGAGCTTCAAGAGTGCAAGGCCCA
Source organism: Triticum timopheevii (assembly GCA_963921465.1). NCBI lineage: Eukaryota > Viridiplantae > Streptophyta > Magnoliopsida > Poales > Poaceae > Triticum > Triticum timopheevii. The sequence continues at coordinate 186,511,428 of OY997272.1, read as the reverse complement.
ACTTGAGGCCGCACTAGCCACCGTAGGGGGAGCCACAGAGACCCCCTCTGGTAATACATACTTCGAAAAGATAAGTAGTTTATTAAGTGCGGCGTGTGTATAAGTCTGACAATAATATTGCAGATGGTGCCGGACTAGATCCGGACAAGCAACATCTACTGCGCCAGCTGAAGGCCGGCGAGAAGGTGCTTATGAGGGTGCAGCAGGAGAGGAACAAACTCCAAGATGCCAACACCCAGCTGGGCGAAGAACTAAAAGATGTTCGGGTCCAGCTGTCTGACTCCGTAAAGGAGAATCGGCGGCTTCGTCGTGGCATTTACAGTAAGTGCTTGAGCAAACTCTTTTGAAAAGAAGAGTTCGGTGAGGAAGTCGATTGACAGAAATGTGTCTATAGGTGTGCTCACAGGTCGTCCTGCGGAGGAAATGCCCGGTTCCACGGGTGACCTACTTCCCGAGCTGCTGCAACTGCACGAACGTGTTCGGCAGGCGATGAGCGGCGTTGCCCAGGCATTATGGCCGTCCATCTCCCTACCCAAGGGTCTTGGAGGGCTTGCGGAGAAGCTTCAGGGAGCACGGCAGCGCTTCCGTCTGTGGAAGATATCGGCCTGCCGTCAAGGCGCCAGGGAGGCGTGGGCAATGGTGAAGACACGGTACACGAAGGCTAATCCAAACCACATGGCCGAGGTCGGACCTGTGGGGCCCAATGGGAAGGAGATCCCTGTGAGCTTAATGTACGGCCAAGTAGAGTTGGCCACGAAGTATTCCAAACGGGACTGTAAACTAGACAGGCTGTTAGATGGGATTGAAGAGGAGTACAATCAGTCAATTTGACGATGTAATTTAAAATGACATGTAAAATGCCTTCTAGCCGGATTGTAGATCGTTTGTCTTTGCGGACCTTTTCGCTTCAACCTCGGGACCCAACAGTCCGGAGTGTGTCCGAATACCCTCACGGTTATGTAAAAACCGGGGCATGCATGGAGACCAGGCGTAGGGGTCATTAGTGCTTTATCATACAAGTGCCCAACTAGTTATGTTATATTACGTGGTTAGTAAGAAACATCTTCCAGGGAGAATAGTTCTGTTAGGGGTTCCTTTCCCTGGGAGGCATGCCCTAAAGTGCATGTCCGTACTGCGAAAAGAGCAGAAAAGCATCTGGGGGCAGAAAAATAAATAAGTAAGAAATCATCTTTTAAGTCACCGACCGAATATTCCCTTAGGAACGCTAGCTTTCGGCTTCACCCAGTCTGAGGTACACATCCGGCTGACCAGGCAGTAACAATCGCAGAGGTGCTCCCTTTACCTCCTAGCCGAACAATCGGGAACGTAGGGGTAAGCACAGGAGCCAGGCAACCCAACTTGGCCAAAACTTAAGTCATATCGGTGCATATAATGGTGACTAAAAGGTACATGCGGAAGTGTGACACATGTGTTGGTCATGAAGCCCGTATAAATAAGCTTCTGTTAAAGAAGCCCCCATGTATAATGAGTGCAAGCAGCACGTCAAGTGTGTGCGAAAAATGCGCAGATCAGCCCTCAAAGGCTTAAAAAGGAGGAAGAAAGAGAGAAACAAAAGATAGCTGAAGTATAAAATGTGGACGGAGGAAGGAGACGAACTCTGAGTCCGGTGCTAGGCGTAGAATCTTCGGAGACAGGCTGCGTTCCATGGGTTCGGCTCGAGTCGGTTGTCCGATGCGTTTCGTAGCCGGTATGTTCCGCCGGTCAGGACTTGATCGATGATGAAGGGACCTTCCCATTTGTGCTTGAGTTTGTCCTTTTTCTTGTCCGGCAGGCGTAGAACTAATTCGCCAACATTGTAAGTTTTGGCCCGTACTTCTCTGCTTTGATATCTTCGAGCCTGCTGCTGATAGAATGCGGAACGAGCTTTTGCCACATCGCGCTCCTCTTCTAAGGCGTCCAAACTGTCCTGTCGATCCAACTCGGCTTCTCTTTCTCCGTACATGCGCACGCGAGGTGAGTCATGAATTATATCGCAGGGCAAAACTGCCTCTGTGCCGTATACCATAAAAAATGGTGTGAATCCGGTAGTGCGGTTTGGCGTGGTCCGCAGCCCCCAGAGTACGGAGTCGAGCTCCTCCACCAAGTGCGTGTTAGATTCCGTGAGGGACCACACTAACCTGGGTTTGATGCCGCTCATGATTAGACCATTTGCTCGTTCGACTTGACCGTTAGTTTGAGGGTGATAGACTGAAGCGTAGTCGAGCTTGATGCCCATATTTTTGCACCAGAGTTTAACCTTGTTGGCCGTGAAGTTCGTGCCGTTATCAGTGATGATGTTGTGGGGTTCCCGGCGTCTACCCCCTAGATGCCAGGGTTCCTGGCGTCTAGCCTCTAGTCTCCACAAAACTTCCTTTTGCACTTTCCAAAAGCCTCGTGGGCTTTCCCCTTTGGCCCAAATAACGTGTTCTCGTACCCAAACATTTCGGGAAACATCCGGAACCCCTTCCGGTGAATTCTAGAACCCTTCCGGAGATCAAACACTATTATCCCACAAACTTTATCTCCGGACTATTCCGGAGTTCCTCGTCATGTCCGTGATCTCATCCGGGACTCCGAAAAACATTCGGTTACCAACATACATAACTCATATAATACCATATCGTCAATGAACGTTAAGCGTGCGGACCCTACGGGTTCGAAAACTATGTAGACATGACCGAGTCCCCTCTCTGGTCAATAACCGATAGAGGAACCTGGATGTCCATATTGGCTCCTACATATTCTATGAAGATCTTTATCGGTCGAACCGCATAACAACATACATTGTTCCCTTTGTCATCGGTATGTTACTTGCCCGAGATTCGATTGTCGGTATCTCAATACCTAGTTCAATCTCGTTACCGGCAAGTCTCTTTACTCGTTCTGTAATGCATCATTCCGCAACTAACTCATTAGTCACATTGCTTGCAAGGCTTATAGTGGTGTGCATTACTGAGAGGGCCCAGAGATACCACTCCAACAATCGGAGTGACAAATCCTAATCTCGATGTATGCCAACTCAACAAGTACCATTGGAGACACCTGTAGAGCACCTTTATAATCACCCAATTATGTTGTGACGTTTGGTAGCACACAAAGTGTTCCTCCGGTAATCGGGAGTTGCATAGTCTCATAGTCATAGGAACATGTATAAGTCATGAAGAAAGCAATAGCAATATACTAAAACGATCAAGTGCTAAGCTAACAGAATGGGTCAAGTCAATCACATCATTCTCTTAATGATGTGATCCCGTTTATCAAATGACAACTCATGTCTATGGTTAGGAAACCTTAACCATCCTTGATTAACGAGCTAGTCGAGTAGAGGCATACTAGTGACACTATTTGTCTATGTATTCACACATGTATTATGTTTCCGGTTAATACAATTCTAGCATGAATAATAAACATTTGTCATGAAATAAGGAAATAAATAATAACTTTATTATTGCCTCTAGGGCATATTTCCTTCAGTCTCCCACTTGCACTAGAGTCAATAATCTAGGTCAAATCACCTTGTGATTTAACACTAATATTCACATATGTATGTGATTAACACCCATAGTTCACATCGTCATGTGATCAACACCCGAAGGGTTTACTAGAGTCAATAATATAGTTCACGTCGCTATGTGATTAACACCCAAAGAGTACTAAGGTATGATCATGTTTTGCTCGTGAGAGAAGTTTAGTCAACGGGTCTGTCACATTCAGAGCCATATGTATTTTTGCAAATATTCTATGTCTACAATGCTCTGCATGGAGCTACTCTAGATAATTGCTCCCACTTTCAATATGTATCCAGATTGAGACTTAGAGTCATCTGGATCGGTGAAAAATCTTTGCACTGATGTAACTGTTTACAAGGAACTCTTTTATCACCTCCATAATCGAGAAACATTTCCTTAGTCCTCACTATGGATATTCTTGACCGCTGTCCAGTGATCTACTCCTAGATCAAAATTGTACTCCCTTGCCAAATTCAGAGCAAGGTATACAGTAGGTCTGGTACACATCATAGCATACTTTATAGAACCTATGACTAAGGCATAGGGAATGACTTTTCGTTCTCTTTCTATTTTCTGCCATGGTCGGGTTTTGAGTCTTACTCAACTTCACACTTTGCAACACAGGCAAGAACTCTTCTTTGATTGTTCCATTTTGAACTACTTCAAAATCTTATCAAGGTATGTATTCATTGAAAAATCTTATCAAGTGTCTTGATCTATCTCTATAGATCTTGATGCTCAATGTGTAAGGAGCTTCACCGAGGTCTTTCATTGAAAAACACTTTCAAGTATCCTTTTATGCTATCCAGAAATTCTATATCATTTCCAATCAACAATATGTCATCCACATATAATATTAGAAATGCTACAGAGATGCTGGCACCAGTCCATAAAACCATATGCTTTGATCATACTATCAAAACATTTATTCCAACTCCGAGAGGCTTGCACCAGTCCATAAATGGATCGCTGGAGCTTGCACACTTTGTTAGCACCTTTCGGATCGACAAAACCTTCTGGTTGCATCATATACAACTCTTCTTCCAGAAATCCATTCAGGAATGCAGTTTTGAGATCCGTTTGCCAAATTTCATAATCATAAAATACGGTAATTGCTAACATGATTTGGACAGACTTAAGCATCGATATGAGTGAGAAAATTTCATCGTATTCAACACGTTGAACTTGTCGAAAAACCTTTTGCGCCAAGCCGAGCTTTGTAGATAGTAACACTACTATCAGTGTCTGTCTTCCTCTTGAAGATCCATTTATTTTCTATGGCTTGCCGATCATCGGGAAAGTCCACCAAAGTCCACACTTTGTTCTTATATATGGATCCCATCTCAGATTTCATGGCTTCAAGCCATTTCGCAGAGTTTGGGCTCATCATCGCTTCCTTATAGTTCATAGGTTCATCATGGTCTAGTAACATGACTTCCAGAATAGGATTACTGTACCACTCTGGTGCGGACTGTACTTTGGAAGACCTACGAGGTTCTGTAGTAACTCAATCTGAAGTTTCATGATCATCATCATTAGCTTCCTCACTAATTGGTGTACGAATCACTGGAACTGATTTCTGTGATGAACTACTTTCCAATTCGGGAGAAGGTACAGTTACCTTATCAAGCTCTACTTTCCTCCCACTCACTTCTTTCGAGAGAAACTCCTTCTCTAGAAAGGATCCATCTTAGCAACAAATATCTTGCCTTCGGATCTATGATAGAAGGTGTACCCAAAAGTTTCCTTTGGGTATTCTATGAAGACGCGCTTCTCCGATTTGGGTTCGAGCTTATCAGGTTGAAACTTCTTCACATAAGCATCGCAGCCCCAAACTTTTAGAAACGACAACTTTGGTTTCTTGCCAAACCACAATTCATAAGGCGTCGTCTCAACGGATTTTGATGGTGCCCTATTTAAAGTGAATGCAGCTGTCTCTAATGTATAACCCCAAAACGATAGTGGTAATCGGTAAGATACATCATAGATCGCACCATATCCAATAAAGTGCGGTTACGACGTTCGGACACACCATTACGTTGTGGTGTTCCATGTGGCATGAGCTGTGAAACTATTCCACATTGTTTTAAATGAAGGCCAAACTCGTAACTCAAATATTCTCTTCCATGATCAGATCGTAGAAACTTTATTTTCTTGTTACGATGATTTTCCACTTCACTCTGAAATTCTTTGAACATTTCAAATGTTTCGGACTTATGTTTCATTAAGTAGATATAGCCATATATGCTTAAGTCATCTGTGACGGTTAGAAAATAACGATACCCGCCGCGAGCATCAACACTCATTGGACCGCATACATCGGTATGTATTATTTCCAACAAGTCAGTAGCTCGTTCCATTGTTCCGGAGAACGGAGTTTTAGTCATCTTGCCCAAAAGGCACGGTTCACAAGAATCAAATGATTCATAACCAAGTGATTCCAAAAAATCCATCTTTATGGAGTTTCTTCATGCGCTTTACACCGATATGACCCAAACGGCAGTGCCACAAATAAGTTGCACTATCATCATCAACTTTGCATCTTTTGTCATCAATATTATGAATATGTGTATCACTATGATCGAGATCCAACAAACTATTTTCATTGGGTGTATGACCATCGAAGGTTTTATTCATGTAAACAGAACAACAATTATTCTGTGACTTTAAATGAATAACCATATTGCAATAAACATGATCAAATCATATTCATGCTCAATGCAAACGCCAAATAACATTTATTTAGGTTTAACACTAATCCCGAAAGTATAGGGAGTGTGCGATGATGATCATATCAATCTTGGAACCACTTCCAACACACATCGTCACTTCACCCTCAACTAGTCTCTGTTTATTCTGTAACTCCTGTTTCGAGTTACTTATTTTAGCAACCGAACAAGTATCAAATACCTAGGGGTACTGAGGGATTCCTGGAGGGGGTGTCCGGATGGCCGGACTATCACTGTTGGCCGAACTCCTAGACTATGAAGATACAAGATTGAAGACTTCGTCCCGTGTCCAGATGGGACTTTCCTTGGCGTGGAAGGCAAGCTTGGCGATACGGATATGTAGATCTCCTACCATTGTAACCGACTCTGTGTAACCCTAACCCGCTCCTGTGTCTATATAAACCAGAGGGTTTTAGTCCATAGGACGAACAACAATCATACCATAGGCTAGCTTCTAGGGTTTAGCCTCTTTGATCTCGTGGTAGATCTACTCTTGTACTACCCATATCATCAATATTAATCAAGCAGGAGTAGGGTTTTACCTCCACCGAGAGGGCCCGAACCTGGGTAAAAACATCGTGTCCCTTGTCTCCTGTTACCATCCGCCTAGACGCACAGTTCGGGACCCCCTACCCGAGATTCACCGGTTTTCACACCGACATTGGTGCTTTCATTGAGAGTTCCTCTGTGTCGTCACCTTTAGGCCCGATGGCTCCTTCGATCATCAACAACAACACGGTCCAGCGTGAGACTTTTCTCCTCGGATAAATCTTTGTATTCGGCGGCTTTGCACCGCGGGCTAATTCACTTGGCCATCTGGAGCAGATCGAAAGCTACGCCCCTGGCCATCAGGTCAGATTTGGGAGTTTGAACTACACGGCTGACATCCGCGGAGACTTGATCTTCGACGGATTCGAGCCACAGCCAAGCGCGCCGCACTGTCTCGATGGGTATGATCTAGCTCTGCCGCCGGACAGTACCCTGGAGGCAGCACCACCGTCCGCTCCAACCCCTAGCTCGGAGCCGACTTTGCTGGTCGAGGACGAGTGGCTAGACACCGCCTCGGGGGCTATGATCTCTATGGCGATTGAGCCGAACTGTCACACCCAGATTTTCATGTCACAACACTTAAGTCACTAAATCATGCTAAAATGTGGTTTGACAAAAACTTTTGAGTGTTTTGTCTTTGCTTTGATTGAATGTTTGTCTGCTGGTTGCAAGTGCTCTAAAAATAAAATAAATCCTCCAACTCCTATACTTCATCTCCTTGATCCAAAAACCTTTCCCAATGATCATGCCATGTGTATAGGATATAAAGATGATTTCTTGCAAAAATAATTTGGCCAAAAAGTATTTTCTAAAATTAGTTTTTCAAAAACCCCTAAATTGAGGTTTGCACTGCAAGTACTTAATTAAGGGCAGTAAAAATCTTTCCAAAAATATATTTTACTCCTATTAGATATAGGATACCCAGAAACCACAAAAATATAATTTTAAAAGTTATTTTCCTATTTTATTTAAAAGCTTTTTATTAAGGCCAGAAATGGTCTTTAATAGGGAAAAATTATTTTATTGCTTCAAAAATATTTTACAAAATTTAGGGAAACTAATAGGACATATATTGTCCATATATAAGAGTTTCAACACATGGTCATGTTCAAAACATTGGTCAAATCCCTCAAAAACCCTTTCTGGATATTTCAAGCTTTTGAAATATTTACAAAGGGAATTTTCTCCAAAAATTCCAAGAAAATTCTATCATGTCACATATGACATATTTGGTGATCGTGCCAAGTCTCATGTCTTGGAGAACAAGATAACATTATGAAATCCCCTCAAAACCACTTCTGTCCATTTTGAAGTTTGAGCAACTTTACATTGCCAAACATGTCCAAATGTTCCCAAAACTTGTGAACTTGCTCAAATGGTCTAATAATTCATCTAGACCAAATGGAACAAGTTGGAGAACAAGTTAACTTGATCAAAGTACCCCAAAACTTTTTCTGTCCAGAACCAAATTTGAACAACTTTGCACTGCCAACCTTTTCTCCTTGACCCCAACTTTTGGGAGCATGTTAAAATGATAAAATGATGACACTACACCAAGTGGTGCATCAAGGAGAACATATTTTCATGACTAAATCTTGGGAAACCCATTTCTGTTCATTTCTAGGGTTTACCAAAGTTGCATTGTCAACTTGCTCAAAATGAGCTCCAAATTGGTGGAAGGCCCTAATAGTGTGTGTCATTTCACCATGTGGAGCCTCATGACAAATGGAAGTCATCTTGTTGCCCAAACCATTATCAAACACCTTCTGACATTTTGCAAAAACCACTATTTTGACCCCTTCCACTATTCTTGGTGAGCTCAAATTTCTACCACAGCCCCTCCTAGTCTTCTCCTATCTCCAGTAACTCTTCCCTGGCCTCATCTCAATGATTGAGGGGTGAAAACCCCCCATTTACCCTTCTGGACAGCTGCATTTCTCTCTCTCTCAACCTCCCTCCTCACTCCAGTGGATCCCCAGGGCATCCAATGCCTCTAAACCCTTCTTTACTACCCCCAAGCTCTACCAGACATCAGTGGCCGCGCCCACATTGCCAAAAAAATGCCATGCCGGCCATTTGCACGCTCTGGAGCGCGCTACAGTGCGCTCCCGCACTGTAGCCGCCCCCTGCCAACCGCTCCCGGCCACCTCGGGCCTCCCCAGCGCGCCCGACGATGTGCCTCGACGTCCGCAGCACGCCACGCCCCTGCCCCCCTCCTCCTTCTCCCTCCTGCAGCCTCCTTTCGCACGCGCGCCGGCCGCCCAAGAGCTCCAATGGACGAGCTCACACGCGCGACGCCCTGACATTCCCCGCTCTTTCTCTCCCCTCCTCTAGCCCTAGACCAACCCCACGTACACCCCAGACGTGCCCACGCGCGCCCCCGTGGCTTGTAGCGACGACAACGGTCTCACCGGCGCATGAGCTCACGGTGCACCTCGCCCCTTCTACTAAAGGCCGTCCCAGGCCCTCCTCCCTGCTCCATTTGCTCTCCCTCTCTCCCGTGCACCCCCTAGACCAATCCACACCTCCTCCCGTGCCTCCCTTCTCCTCCTACCACCGCATGGCCGCCGCTTCGGCTCGCTGAAATTCGAGCAATGACGAGCTCACCTCCCTCCCTTTCCCCCAGACAGAGACTCCCCGTGGTCCGGCAAACCTCCCCACCTCCTCGAACCGTCGCGGGGATGCTCGAACGCCGAGAGCCACGGATGGCCGACGACCTCCCCCGCCACTATCAAAGCTGCGGTCACCTTGGCCCCCTCCGGCGGCCGTGACCTATGCCAGAGGATGCGCCGCTCTGCGCTGAGCTCGCCCATAGGCGGAGCGTCGCGGGAGACGGCCGGGAGCGCCGGCAATCGCCGAATGAGCGCCGGCCGAGCCCAACCTTGCCTCTGTACTGCCCCGACGAGAGGAAGAAGACGACCCAGTGGGCGAGCCCCACCTCCCCGCGGACCCCACATGTCAGCCGCAGAGAGCGTTGACTCTGACCGCTGACGTGGATAAGTGGAAACGGCTTCCGCTGGAGCCGCCTGCCCGGAGCAAAGGCGTACTCCACGGAGTGCACCATCGACGTCACCTGGGCACCCCGTGCGGATGATGCCACTGGGCCGGCCCACGGTCTATCTGGCGCCATGTGCGCAGGATAAGGTTAAGCCTTATTCACTTCTTTCTTTTTCCAGTCTACTTCAAAAATTCATAGACAATTCAAATTAACTCCAAACTTGATGATTCAAATTTCTAGTAGTTTCTAAAATCATTCCCTATCACATGGTGCTATTTGCACATTTTTCCAGAATCATTTCCTTCATAAATATTTATCAAATCCTGTTATTCCATTTCTGTCATAAACTTTAGAAAATCACAGAAGGCTCAAAATTTATCCAATTACCATGATTCAAATTCCTAGATGCTTCTAAGTTCATAACTTAGTTTATGAACATTTTTATTAATACTTTCTGTACCCCACAAAATAATGAGCCATTTCTTCATGTTTGACAACTTTGCAAATTCATAGGAAAATCATCTCAACTCCAAATCCAGTGAAACCAATTCCTAGATGCTTCTAAAATCATCCTTTGTTAAATGGGTGCCTTTGCTCATTTTTCAAAAATATATTTCTGTACACTTCTTGCAAATCCATAAACCCTTGATTCCACCATATCAAAATGTTCAGAGATGTCCATTTATCAAATCCTAATGAAACCACTTTGGTCATCCCTCATATGACCAGAGGTATCCCAGAAAAGTCCAACTCATATTTTTAGAGCACTTTTATTTCCTGCCTTGTTGTGTTGCTTATTATGGTTGCTTTCGACGATAGTGGACGAAGTAGACGAAATGCTCGGAGTTGGACCAGAGACATTGAAGACCTCGAAGACTTTGTTGAAACAGGCAAGCAGCCCTTTGACCATGTCTATGAAACCCTTTTTATGCATGTCATATCTCTCTTTATTATTGTTGCATCGGAATCATGATGAGATGGTAGACCACGTTGATTGGTTGCCTTTGTTACTTCCTCAATGAAACTTGCATTGTGCATGACCCTACCTTCTTATGAGGGTTATGCCGGTGGGAGTAGATAGGATGCTAAAGTAGTTGCTATGCAAAGTGGGTCAGGGTTATGCATGGAAAGAAACCAAGTGTGGTTTCACATACTTGCGAATAGCCCAGTGGGTGCCACTAATGCCCCTGGGAGATGATGATGAACTAGGTCACTACTTGGTGGAGAGGTAGTGTACCGAGGCTTGATGAAAGTGTTGTTTACAGAGACGGATTAGATTTAAGATTTGATGACTGTCCCAACCTTACATGCGCAACCACTCTACCCTTATATGGGAAAGGGCATTATTGATTACCTAGGTCGATACTAGCTTGGAGCCCGCATTACTAGTGATGGGGGAGAGTTGGTGCTCTCTCTCGGGACGGGGTCGTGCCAGGTAGGGCGGCCATGACCATCTTTATGGGGCACCGGACACACCGTTGGTACCCCGTGCCAGTGGTATGTGATAAATATGGGAGCAAGGCTCCACGAAAATGTTCTGTGAAATGTTGGGCACGGGGGTTACTGCCAATCGAGTGGACTCCATGTTAGTGTTGTCTAGGGAAAGGTAGTGATCGGGTGCTTACCCCGGGTACTTGAGGTATCGCGGGTCGTGGATGACACGGAAGTTCCCCGGATCTTGTGGGTACAGTGTGCAACCTCTGCAGAGTGTAAAACTATTCGAATAGCCGTGTCCACAGTCAAGGACAGTTGGGCAGTGCTGCTTAGACTATGTCCATATGTTTCTGACAAACAACACTGATTGGTGATATTGATGATGTGACTCATGAGGAAGTCACGATGAGCTTGAGCATGAGTTGTTCATAACTCTTTCTCGATGTTGATGTCTGTAACCTCCTGATGCTTGTTGCAGATGCATTCCCGTCCTTGATAAATGTTGATCATACTTGCATGAGAAAAACTAGCTTTCCGCAACAATGCCAATTAAGCAGTAGAGCTTTGCATAATTATTTTGTTATCACTCTTGGGTTGCTTGCGAGTACATTCAAAGTACTCATTGGCTTGCCACTGGTTATTTCATTGACCAGGCATGAAAGAACAGGGTATGATGAAGAACACTTCGGTGACGAACATGCGAGCTAGGACGCTTCCCAGTCAGAATGCCTGTAGGGTTAAAGCAGATGGCATGGGCCGAAGTTGTCGACGAAGATTTCCGCTGCGATGTTACACTCAAGACTCGACCATAATGGTCCTACTTGTGTAATACGGTATGTACGGATGTAAGACTCTTGTTATTCAGCTTCTGTGTGTTCAGTGAGCATTGATCTCTGGGATCACTGTACACGTACATTCGGTGATCACGACTTATGAGTCGGGGTCCCCACAGAGCTGGTATCAGAGCCATCCTGACTATAGGAAGCCTTAGTTAGCATGGTCGTTAGTTAGGGTAAAACTATTTCCAAAACTACTACTAGTTTTCAAAACTATCTGTACTTCTCTTCCCTTCTCAGTTTTTCGAAAACTAAGGTATAGTTTCCTTATCGATCTCTTCCCCTTCAAAACCTTTGGTCGCTAGAACCCTTATGCCCCTGACCACTGGATTCCTTGTAATCCTCGTGGATAATCAAGAAGGAAGATGCCTTGCCAGACATTCACCTACATCTCCTGAACTCAAGATTGGCGACATCACAACAAGACGATACCAACAGAAGATACATCCTCGACGAATGAGGACCTGAAGACCCAGGAGATGGTGACACCCTTGACACTGCCCCAAGATGATGCAACCTTAGCCTACGATGGTCAGGGCGTAGAATATGCAAGATCATGATATACATCGCTAATAGAGTAACCATGTCACTACCGTTGTTGTATCGACAACCACCGATGGATGAGAACCTAGCCATTTGGTCCGCCTCGCCATAGTGAGCAGGAAAACGGTTCTCCTCATCCCCCGCTCTTGGTGTCGAAGTTTTCATCAACATAACCGACATGATGGACCTCTATTATGCGTTGTTAATGTCATTGCATAAAGGATTATCTACTTAGTACCTTCGACACCTTAGAAGACAAGAAGGGATCGTCATGATTAAGAAGACAACAGAAGACCGAGTCAATGCCTTCTATGAGAAGCCACCTTCACCCCATCACTTCAACAGGCAGGAAGTTGTTGAAGACTCTTCAAGCTCAACCGGGATCGTTTCATCAAACAACTACAAGAGACGTAGCAGCACCTGAGGAAAACCCGGGAGACTGCACGAGGCACAAGGCACGACTATGGAGTCCGAGAACCCCTAGGGTAGGATGAGTCGTGTACCCCCTATGCGCAGTCGAGTCCGTATGATGGTTCGAGTAGAACCATGAGTGTGTTGCTTGTTTTTATTTGTCTGTGTTTTTGATATCAGTCGCCCCTTTTGCCCTAGGCAACAAGTACGCAACTATATCACCTGCCTTATTTTGTTGTTTGTGTTTGGCCTTTTTGGCACTTGTTTGTTTGCACCTTCACTATAGAACCCCCTTTAGGCATCCCACCTCCTCTATGCTACTTTTCCCTCTCGTCTCTCTCTCCTCAAATGAAGACCAGCAAGACAAGATGCACCAAGGAATCTGCTTCGGCAACCAACTAGCAATGAAGACTTTTGCTACAGCCTCCTCGACCAAATGCAACTCCGTAGAATTATGTTTAACCCTCAAGATTAGAAACCCATTCCTAGACTCTTCGAGACTTCACGAGATACCCCAGCTCGAAACCTTAACCCTAAGCTTAACCTACGGAATTGCAAGAGAATCTGTTAAGCCTCCGTAACCTTGCTTGTCACTGGGTTCATTATGGAACTAGTGGACATAGTGAATGAGCACATTATCTTCCTAAGATAGCACCAAAACTGACGATGCCATAGGGAGGACCAATCTGAGGATATAGGAATAGAGGACAAATGACTTGATGAGTTTATATCAATGACTTTGAGGACTTATCTGAGACTCTTCAGAAGATTATGAGGCTTTCAAGTTGGTAGATGAACTTGGTGGGATCAGTTAATAGAGTAGCATAACTTTACTTTACCCCTGAGTAAATTGGATTTATAGGACAATTATGATCGCAAGCTGAACTCCTGGAAGTGCAAGGATTTGACTTGATGGTATTGATAAGAGACAGTTGATATTACGTAAATGACTTGAGGGAAACATGTAGGAATCCTCGTTGGACACAAGATTTGGATTTAAATAGGTGATCCTAGTTAAGTATAGATGCTGAGTAAGTCTACATGGTTCGGAGTAAATTGGATTTAGACTGATGATCTCGATCATGATACCATGTTTCTCGGTGGGCGATAAGCTAGGAGAGTGGACTAATTGTCGGAGTTTAATTAGGCATCTTTATGAGCTTGACCTTGGAGTATTGCTAGATCATAATAACGGGAATCGGTGGACTAACTATAGCAAAAATAGCTCTTTCAAGTATCTGGGGATTATAGGAACATTAGGAGATCATGTGGAACACCATAGACATTGGATTTGTAGAATTAATGGATTGTGTAGTAGTTAATGGAAGTTAATGGGTTGTTGGAGTTGATTCATAGGAAGGAAACAAGATCTTGGAGTGGCATACAACGTGTTTCCTTAAATAGAGGCGCTTTAACTTAGACCTTGGAAGAACAGGCTGAGCACCTGGATGGTGGATATTAAATCCAAGCTTGTATGCTCTACCCATGGATTTTTAGGGGTAGCCATACATACGAGTTTGGGGATTGTAGACATATATGATTTTGTTAGACCTCCTCTTGGGAGTCACGAGGGTATGAAGAGCATGAGTGATGATTGGAGTTGACCTATACGAATGATGCTTTCAGTAGTATAAGGTGATCTGTTTGGAAGGCTAAATAGAACAATTGGCATCTCAGGGACCATGCTTAAGGATAAAGATGATAAACATTCACTCGCACACTAGAATCCTTGAAACCCTTAAAGCCACAACACGGTTGGATCATGACCTTGGGCCTTGGCTCTAGATCAATAAGACCTTGACCAATGCTCAACCGTGACCCTCACCAATGCCTCAGCCCACTCTACGTACCCCAAATACTTCATAGAATATTTGGGCAAGTAAATCATCATCCTTACTTGAGGACGGAAGAGGAGTTGATCAGCTGGTTAGGGAACATCCGAAGACCGCCATGTCAAGGAGGAAGAACCATACCAACCATCGTCGTCAAGGAGTGAGCTTCCGCGTTGAAGACCGTGCATATCTCCAAACCACTCCTCTCAAAGGCAACTACGGCCTCATGAAGAAAACTATGCTACTCATGATCTTGAGCTAGCAGCAGTGGTTCATGCCCTGAAGGCATGGCGACATTACCTCTTAGGGAAGCGATGTGAGATATACACGGATCACAAAGGTCTGAAGTATATTTTCACTCAAAGGGAATTGAACACGAGGCAAAGAAGATGGCTAGAGTTGATCAAAGATTATGACCTCAGTGTTCAATACCACCCTGGGAAGGCTAATGTGGTGGCAGATGCATTAAGCAGAAAGGCTTGTTCCTTGAATGCTATGCTTAAGGACAAGCTACCCGCCTGGTATGAAGAACTTGAAAGCTTCGGGTTGGAACTGGTTGCACCAGGATTCTTAGCTAACCTTGAAGTCAAGCCTACCCTGATGGATGAGGTTAAAGGAGCTCAGACGGGACACGAGAGTATTGAAGGCATCAAGAGGGAGATCAAGGCGGGCAAAGCCCCCACTTCATCCCTGTCAAGACGACCTACAAGGGGAACCAGTTAGCCAGTCTCTACATCAACCGAATCGTGAGCATTCATGGCTTTCCCAAGGAAATTGTGTCGGATAGAGGAACCCAATTCACCTCAAGGTTCTGGAAGAAGTTCCAGGAGGCCGTGGGGACCAAGTTGTCCTTCAGCACTGCTTTCCACCCACAGATCACCCCTCTCAAAGGAACCCAGCACTTCCATGTCAAAGGAAAGCTCGCCCCAAGATTCATCGGCCTTCTTCGAGATCACTCCAAGATTTAACAACCCCCTCCGAGATCGCCACAAGACGAAGAGAAGACATATACCAACTAGAGTTACCACCTGGCACACCCACTGTGCACAACGTTTTTCCACACGACACCACTCCAGAAAACATTTCTAGCTTGCCCGATCTCTACAAGGATATTGACCACTGAGCCATCGACCCCTAGCCCAATCTAACCTACCGCAAGCTACCCATTGGCAACCTGGATCAAGAAGAGCGTCATACATGAAGCCACAACACCAGGTCCTTCAAGATTCAATGGAGCACCACTCAGAAGCAGAAGCAGTATGAGGACGTGAAGACTACCCCAAATCCAAGTTTCCATACTCCTTTCCACGCCTAGTCTGGGAATCTCGGGGACGAGATTCTTGTAAGGGGGGTAGGTCTGTCACACCCTGATTTTCATGTCACAACACTTAAGTCACTAAATCATGCTAAAATGTGGTTTGACAAAAACTTTTGAGTGTTTTGTCTTTGCTTTGATTGAATGTTTGTCTGCTGGTTGCAAGTGCTCTAAAAATCAAATAAATCCTCCAACTCCTATACTTCATCTCCTTGATCCAAAAACCTTTCCCAATGATCATGCCATGTGTATAGGATATAAAAATGATTTCTTGCAAAAATAATTTGGCCAAAAAGTATTTTCTAAAATTAGTTTTCAAAAACCCCTAAATTGAGGTTTGCACTGCAAGTACTTAATTAAGGGCAGTAAAAATCTTTCCAAAAATATATTTTACTCCTATTAGATATAGGATACCCAGAAACCACAAAAATATAATTTTAAAAGTTATTTTCCTATTTTATTTAAAAGCTTTTTATTAAGGCCAGAAATGGTCTTTAATAGGGAAAAATTATTTTATTGCTTCAAAAATATTTGACAAAATTTAGGGAAACTCATAGGACATATATTGTCCATATATAAGAGTTTCAACACATGGTCATGTTCAAAACATTGGTCAAATCCCTCAAAAACCCTTTCTGGATATTTCAAGCTTTTGAAATATTTACAAAGGGAATTTTCTCCAAAAATTCCAAGAAAATTCTATCATGTCACATATGAAATATTTGGTGATCTTGCCAAGTCTCATGTCTTGGAGAACAAGATAACATCATCAAATCCCATCAAAACCACTTTTGTCCATTTTGAAGTTTGAGCAACTTTACATTGCCAAACATGTCCAAATGTTCCCAAAACTTGTGAACTTGCTCAAATGGTCTAATAATTCATCTAGACCAAATGGAACAAGTTGGAGAACAAGTTAACTTGATCAAAGTACCCCAAAACTTTTTCTGTCCAGAACCAAATTTGAACAACTTTGCACTGCCAACCTTTTCTCCTTGACCCCAACTTTTGGGAGCATGTTAAAATGATAAAATGATGACACTACACCAAGTGGTGCATCAAGGAGAACATATTTTCATGACTAAATCTTGGGAAACCCATTTCTGTTCATTTCTAGGGTTTACCAAAGTTGCATTGTCAACTTGCTCAAAATGAGCTCCAAATTGGTGGAAGGCCCTAATAGTGTGTGTCATTTCACCATGTGGAGCCTCATGACAAATGGAAGTCATCTTATTGCCCAAACCATTATCAAACACCTTCTGACATTTTGCAAAAACCACTATTTTGACCCCTTCCACTATTCTTGGTGAGCTCAAATTTCTACCACAGCCCCTCCTAGTCTTCTCCTATCTCCAGTAACTCTTCCCTGGCCTCATCTCAATGATTGAGGGGTGAAAACCCCCCATTTACCCTTCTGGACAGCTGCATTTCTCTCTCTCTCAACCTCCCTCCTCACTCCAGTGGATCCCCAGGGCATCCAATGCCTCTAAACCCTTCTTTACTACCCCCAAGCGCTACCAGACATCAGTGGCCGCGCCCACATTGCCAAAAAAATGCCATGCCGGCCATTTGCACGCTCTGGAGCGCGCTACAGTGCGCTCCCGCACTGTAGCCGCCCCCTGCCAACCGCTCCCGGCCACCTCGGGCCTCCCCAGCGCGCCCAACGATGTGCCTCGACGTCCGCAGCACGCCACGCCCCTGTCCCCCTCCTCCTTCTCCCTCCTGCAGCCTCCTTTCGCACGCGCGCCGGCCGCCCGAGAGCTCCAATGGACGAGCTCACACGCGCGACGCCCTGACATTCCCCGCTCTTTCTCTCCCCTCCTCTAGCCCTAGACCAACCCCACGAACACCCCAGACGTGCCCACGCGCTCCCCCGTGGCTTGTAGCAACGGCAACGGTCTCACCGGCGCATGAGCTCATGGTGCACCTCGCCCCTTCTACTAAAGGCCGTCCCAGGCCCTCCTCTCTGCTCCATTTGCTCTCCCTCTCTCCCGTGCACCCCCTAGACCAATCCACACCTCCTCCCGTGCCTCCCTTCTCCTCCTACCACCGCATGGCCGCCCCTTCGGCTCGCTCAAACTCGAGCAATGACGAGCTCACATCCCTCCCTTTCCCCCACACAGAGACTCCCCGTGGTCCGGCAAACCTCCCCACCTCCTCGAACCATCGCGGGGATGCTCGAACGCCGAGAGCCACGGATGGCCGACGACCTCCCCCGCCACTATCAAAGCTGCGGTCACCTCGGCCCCCTCCGGCGGCCGTGACCTATGCCAGAGGATGCGCCGCTCTGCGCTGAGCTCGCCCATAGGCGGAGCATCGCGGGAGACGGCCGGGAGCGCCGGCAATCGCCGGATGAGCGCCGGCCGAGCCCAACCTCGCCTCTGTCCTGCCCCGACGAGAGGAAGAAGATGACCCAGTGGGCGAGCCCCACCTCCCCGCGGACCCCACATGTCAGCCGCAGAGAGCGTTGACTCTGACCGCTGACGTGGATAAGTGGAAACGGCTTCCGCCGGAGCCGCCTGCCCGGAGCAAAGGCGTACTCCACGGAGTGCACCATCGACGTCACCTGGGCACCCCGCGTGGCTGATGTCACTGGGCCGGCCCACGGTCTATCTGGCGCCATGTGCGCAGGATAAGGTTAAGCCTTATTCACTTCTTTCTTTTTCCAGTCTACTTCAAAAATTCATAGACAATTCAAATTAACTCCAAACTTGATGATTCAAATTTCTAGTAGTTTCTAAAATCATTCCCTATCACATGGTGCTATTTGCACATTTTTCCAGAATCATTTCCTTCATAAATATTTATCAAATCCTGTTATTCCATTTCTGTCATAAACTTTAGAAAATCACATAAGGCTCAAAATTTATCCAATTACCATGATTCAAATTCCTAGATGCTTCTAAGTTCATAACTTAGTTTATGAACATTTTTATTAATACTTTCTGTACCCCACAAAATAATGAGCCATTTCTTCATGTTTGACAACTTTGCAAATTCATAGGAAAATCATCTCAACTCCAAATCCAGTGAAACCAATTCCTAGATGCTTCTAAAATCATCCTTTGTTAAATGGGTGCCTTTGCTCATTTTTCAAAAATATATTTCTGTACACTTCTTGCAAATCCATAAACCCCTTGATTCCACCATATCAAAATGTTCAGAGATGTCCATTTATCAAATCCTAATGAAACCACTTTGGTCATCCCTCATATGACCAGAGGTATCCCAGAAAAGTCCAACTCATATTTTTAGAGCACTTTTATTTCCTGCCTTGTTGTGTTGCTTATTATGGTTGCTTTCGACGATAGTGGACGAAGTAGACGAAATGCTCGGAGTTGGACCAGAGACATTGAAGACCTCAAAGACTTTGTTGAAACAGGCAAGCAGCCCTTTGACCATGTCTATGAAACCCTTTTTATGCATGTCATATCTCTCTTTATTATTGTTGCATCGGAATCATGATGAGATGGTAGACCACGTTGATTGGTTGCCTTTGTTACTTCCTCAATGAAACTTGCATTGTGCATGACCCTACCTTCTTATGAGGGTTATGCCGGTGGGAGTAGATAGGATGCTAAAGTAGTTGCTATGCAAAGTGGGTCAGGGTTATGCATGGAAAGAAACCAAGTGTGGTTTCACATACTTGCGAATAGCCCAGTGGGTGCCACTAATGCCCCTGGGAGATGATGATGAACTAGGTCACTACTTGGTGGAGAGGTAGTGTACCGAGGCTTGATGAAAGTGTTGTTTACAGAGACGGATTAGATTTAAGATTTGATGAATGTCCCAACCTTACATGCGCAACCACTCTACCCTTATATGGGAAAGGGCATTATTGATTACCTAGGTCGATACTAGCTTGGAGCCCGCATTACTAGTGATGGGGGAGAGTTGGTGCTCTCTCTCGGGACGGGGTCGTGCCAGGTGGGGCGGCCATGACCATCTTTATGGGGCACCGGACACACCGTTGGTACCCCGTGCCAGTGGTATGTGATAAATATGGGAGCAAGGCTCCACGAAAATGTTCTGTGAAATGTTGGGCACGGGGGTTACTGCCAATCGAGTGGACTCCATGTTAGTGTTGTCTAGGGAAAGGTAGTGATCGGGTGCTTACCCCGGGTACTTGAGGTATCGCGGGTCGTGGATGACACGGAAGTTCCCCGGATCTTGTGGGTACAGTGTGCAACCTCTGCAGAGTGTAAAACTATTCGAATAGCCGTGTCCACGGTCAAGGACAGTTGGGCAGTGCTGCTTAGACTATGTCCATATGTTTCTGACAAACAACACTGATTGGTGATATTGATGATGTGACTCGTGAGGAAGTCACGATGAGCTTGAGCATGAGTTGTTCATAACTCTTTCTCGATGTTGATGTCTGTAACCTCCTGATGCTTGTTGCAGACGCATTCCCGTCCTTGATAAATGTTGATCATACTTGCATGAGAAAAACTAGCTTTCCGCAACAATGCCAATTAAGCAGTAGAGCTTTGCATAATTATTTTGTTATCACTCTTGGGTTGCTTGCGAGTACATTCAAAGTACTCATTGGCTTGCCACTGGTTATTTCATTGACCAGGCATGAAAGAACAGGGTATGATGAAGAACACTTCGGTGACGAACATGCGAGCTAGGACGCTTCCCAGTCAGAATGCCTGTAGGGTTAAGGCAGATGGCATGGGCCCAAGTTGTCGACGAAGATTTCCGCTGCGATGTTACACTCAAGACTCGACCATAATGGTCCTACTTGTGTAATACGGTATGTACGGATGTAAGACTCTTGTTATTCAGCTTCTGTGTGTTCAGTGAGCATTGATCTCTGGGATCACTGTACACGTACATTCGGTGATCACGACTTATGAGTCGGGGTCCCCACACAAACACCATCCCTGTCCTTCGCAAAGCCTGTGACTCCGAGGTGCCGGACTCCTCTCCGGACTCCGAACCTACCGCGCCCCTGCCTATCAAATCCGATTGGGCGCGGGTTATGGAGTTCACCGCCGCGGACATCTTTCAGCACTTGCCCTCTGGCGACATCCTGAACTCGCTGAAGTCTCTCTCTTTATCAGGAGAGCCCTGGCCGGACTATGGTCAGGAAGGTTGGGACACGGACGACGAAGAAATTCAACGCCCACCCACCACCCACTTTGTAGCCACTGTCGATGATCTAACCGACATGCTCGACTTTGACTCCGAAGACATCGACTGTATGGACGACGATGCCGGAGACGACCAAGAACCAGTGCCTACAGGGCACTGGAAGGCCACCTCAACTCACGATGTATATATGGTGGATACACCTAAAGGAAGCGATAACGAGGAACAACGGGACGCTGTGAAGGATAATTCCCTCGAAAAGCAGCCAAAACGGCGACATAAGCGCCGCTCAAAGTCCCGCCTCGACAAAGACGGCGGCCATACAGACCCAGCCATAGCAGGTCGCACCAATGCACAACGAACATGCCATCGAACAACTGTCCGAACAGGACAACTTGGATAAACAACCCGCCCCCGGCGAAGATGATAGTCCAAACGATCTCACACTGGACAAGTTGTTGGAGCAGAAGAACCTCCACAAAAGGCTCGTCACAACTGCGCGTAACCTGAAAAGGCAGAAGCAGAAGCTCAAAACAGCGGAAGATGCACTCAGAATCAGATGGAGCAAAGTATTCAACACCGCAGACAAATACGGCGATAGTCGCCAAACAAAGAGCTACCCGAAGCGCAAACTACTGCCCGAATTCGACGAGGAGGCCGTAGAGCCCCAACAATCAAAGAACAAAGAGGCCGCCCAGTCGGATAGACGACCACATGGCAAACATAGAGTGACAAGCAGCGCCGCACACAAGCCAGCACGCGATCCGCATAAGGATTCGCACCAAAAGGATGGCCAAGTCAGGTCTATCTATGGGCCAAGAAAGCAAGCTATAGAAAGCAATGCAACACGTCGAGTATTCGAACATCACGGCACACCCAAATACAGGGGCGCCGCAACCCCCTATGTTTCACTGATGAGGTGCTGGATCATGAATTTCTAGCGGGATTTAAACCCATAAACATAGAGGCATACGACGGAACAACAGACCCGGGAGTCTGGATTGAGGATTACATCCTCCACATACACATGGCTAGAGGAGATGATCTCCATGCCATAAAATACTTACCCCTCAAGCTCAAAGGGCCAGCACGACACTGGCTTAAAAGCCTCCCTGAAAACACCGTTGGAAGTTGGGAAGAGCTCGAGGATGCTTTTTGGGCAAATTTTCAAGGGACTTATGTCCGCCCTCCGGATGCGAACGATTTAAGTCACATAACTCAACAACCCGGAGAGTCAGCCCACAAATTCTGGAACAGGTTCCTCACCAAAAAGAACCAAATAGTCGACTGTCCGGATGCCGAAGCCTTAGCAGCTTTCAAACACAACGTCCGGGATGAATGGCTCGCCAGGCACCTTGGCCAGGAAAAGCCAAGAACAATGGTCGCACTAACAAGCCTCATGACCCGCTTTTGCGCGGGAGAGGATAGTTGGATGGCAAGATGTAGTACCAGCGACCCAAGTACATCCGAAGTCAGAGATGGACACGGGAAAACACGACGCATCAAGGACCAGCGCCGGACAAGGGGAAACAGCCCGAAGAGCACGGCGGTCAATGCCGGATTCAAAAGCTCTCGGCAGAATCATAAAAAACTGCCCCTCAAGGATAACAGCCACGAGCTATCCAACCTAAACAAAATCTTGGACAAAATATGCCAAATCCATAGTACCCCCGGGAAGCCTGCAAACCATACCCACAGAGATTGTTGGGTCTTCAAGCACTCCGGCAAACTCAATGCTGAACACAAGGGGCTCGACACACCAAGAGAGGACGATGACGAACCCCACAAGCAGAGCACCGAAAAACAAAAGAATTTCCCACAAGAAGTCAAAACAGTAAACTCACTTCAAGTGACAAAAGGGAAAATCAGAGCAGCGCCCACTGAAATACACGCCGCACGGCCTATCCCGGTGGAGTCCCGACATTGGTTGTCAAAACCAATCACCTTTCATCATCAGGATTACTTCGTAAGTATCCGGAACATAGGATGGACTACCCTGATATTAGATCCTATAATCGACGGACTCCAATTCAGAGAAGTCCTAATGGACGGCGGTAGTGATCTAAACCTGCTATATCAGGACACAATCCGCAAAATGGGGATAGACCCAACCAAAATTCGCCACAGCAACACCTCCTTCAAGGGGGTAATTCCAGGCCTATATTCCCATTGTACGGGCTCCCTACTACTTGAAGTTGTTTTCGGCTCAGCCGACAACTTCCGCCACGAAAAGTTAACCTTCCACATTGCCCCATTCAAAAGTAGCTATCAAGCACTATTGGGACGTGAAGCTTTCGCCCGCTTTAATGCAATACCACATTATGCATCTCTTACACTCAAAATGCACGGTCCACGCGGCATCATCTCATTAAAGGGAAATATCAAGTGTTACTCGAGCACAGAAGAACGTGACACTGCCTGGACAGTCACACACTAATCCGGCTCCGCTAAACCAAGCACCCGAATAGGTCATTCGAACCCCGGACACGGCTAGACGAGTCCGGCGTAAACATATAAAAGCCTGCTAGCCGCACACCCCCGTACAAGGGGTTGCATGCATGTACAACAAGAGACAATAAAGCTCAATTTTATTCGCTTTTCGAATCATACTCTGTTTATTTAATATAAAGTACATTTTTCGCACGATCTTTATTCAACTAAGTTCTTCTCTTTTACAGATGAACACCGTGCTACACCCGTCCAGGATATGGCACAATGGAGACACAGGCGCAGACATGTAGTAGGGACCCGTTGCAAGGATTCTTTTCAGATTAAGACCCTGCGTAAACCTTTTTTACTGTCTCTTGTTGATACACATCCCCCGGTTTCTTGCTATAACCGAGGAGGAGGCTGGCGTTTTGGCATTGGCCGCGTCAGAAATTTTTGCGCATACCTGGACACCAGGGGCTTAGGGCATTATTTTGCCTGTTTTCATAAAGACCGAATACCTTAGGGAGTGTTCAGCGTCTCGAGTTAGGCCTTATATGCATCAGCTCCGAATCATGTCTTTGGTCAAATGTTGGGTTTGCCCGGCTCTTGTGTTTTGCTGCCTTACGTTCCGCTCCATCGGCTAACGCGGCACCAGGAGAACTACTGCGATTGTGCCCCGGTTCGGCCTAGTGAGCACCTCAGTAGAGAAAGCCGAAAACTGACTGTCATGATAGAGCGTGAGACTGGTCAACCACTCGATGACGCACCGGAATTTTTAGAATTCCTCCGCATTAACGAAGGACCGTTTCCCGGTCAGGCACATACGCGCCCCGAGTTTGGGAGAGGGCGGTGCCCCTAGGGGCTATATAGTAGCCCCACCATCGAACTCCTATGGCTAAGTGAAAGTGATAAAGCATTATAGTCCGGTTGCCTAGTTTGCTACGCTATCACCTCCTTCATAGGACCAAGACGTTGGATTAAGTGTGAAAATGCGCCTTTTTGCAAACACCCCCGCACTATGTGCGTGGGGGCTGAAGCCAAAGACTGCCATCTTTCAGGTTATATACACATATACATTAATGGCCGCACAGGAGGCATTTTAATACTTGAACACACAAGTATAAAAAGCCCTTATATTATATTGAAACATTGTTTCACAAATCATACATGTCATTAGAACATAATATCCTTCGAGCACTACGCCTCTATTAAACGAGCGCCCTGCAGGACTTCCTCAAAATAGTGCTCGGCAGGTACTCGGCTTCTGTCCGAATCCTGGGATGCAAAGTCAGTGGCCTTCATCTCCGCCCAGTATGTCTTGACACAGGCAAGAGCCATCCGCGCACCCTCTATGCATGCCGACCACTTTATTGCACCAATATGCGGCACAACACCAAGGAACTGCTGCACCAAGCCAAAATAACTCTTCGGCTCGGGCCTGTTCGGCCACAAATGAGTCACGACATCTTTCATGGCAAGTCCGGACAACCTATTCAGCTCAGCCCATTCGGCCAAACTATCGGTCAATGAAAGTGGACGCCCTGGACTATGGAACTGCGACCAAAAAAGCTCTTCCATTCCGTGATCCTTTTGGCCTCGGAAGTGTGCGACCGCGTCTGCAGCACTCGCCACCAAATCCAGATAAGCATCCTCCGCACCCCACAGCTGGACCAACTGAGCATACTTAGGATCCGTAAATTTCCTCCGCAGCAGAAAAGGCATTCCAGCCGTAATATCTTCGGCCTGACGCAGCTCCTCTTTCATAGCTCTCATTGCAGAGCGAGCATCCTTGGCCCCGGTAGTGGCCTTTTTCAGGTCCTCTTGTTCCGCTCGCCCTTCTTATTCAAGAAGCTCGCAACGGTCGGTAGCATTCTTCAACTTTACGGCCATCTCGGCCATTTCTTTCTTGCTTCGGCAGTGAGCAGCCTGTTCAGCTCTCAGCTCTTTGGCCACTTTTAAGGCAGCCGCATCACTTTTTCGGGCTTGCTCCTTGGCTCGGGCGAGCTCTGCCCGAAGGTTCTCCATGGCAGCGGCACCATCTGCGTCAAGCATACATGTTGTAAGGCACAGACATTTAGCTACCTTACCGGGTGTCCGTGGAGAAGCTGCATACCTTGTGACTCGTCAAGCCACTTATTGACAAGCGCGATGTCAGAATCCTCCACGTCAAGTTGCCGCTTTAGTTCGGAAAATTCATCAGTCCGGCTTGCCACCGGATGCTTCGCCACCTACATAGGAAGAGCGCATATTATACCTGGGATTATGATCCTTGGCGCGCTGTCATTTTTGACAGCACACTGAGTCTCAGGGACTATTATCTATACAGGGCGCATTCTATATGCAAAACTGTCAGAAGGTACATCATTTTGTGTACCTCAAAACCCGTCAGTAAACTTATGACGGCTTCATGCAATCCACTTTTAGCGGATGAAATCCTTTCAATCACCATACCCATTAGCGCACGGTGATTTTCCGAGATAGACGCTCGCCCGAGTAGATCTTTCAACTCCTTCGATCGTACACCGGTCGGAGCCGGACTCGTCCGATGGCCTTTTTCGAAGGCCTGACGCGGAGGGCTTTGAGGGCACCTACGACTGCCTTCGGGCCCCGCCGGATTTGGAGAAACCCACCGCGACGACACCTCAGGGTCGTCCGCCTCGCATGACAGTTCGGCAGGTGGAGGCGTTTCGCTCTCCATCATCTCCGGATCAGATCCCCCAAAGACGAGCTCTGCTGAGAAGGGCTGAGATCTTAACTACAAGAAAAATTTTGGTTATCTTCAGAAATAAAATAGGGATGTTTCTCATTCTAGGAAAATGCCCCTCTTTACTTACGGCTCGCTGGAGGGCTGATCTCCTTGGGGAAACTGTGCGGCCGGGGCATCTCCCGGCGCAGGACCCTCTGGCGAAGATTTCTTCCCCCGCTTTGAGGCCTTGGTCTTCGGATCTTCAGAAGCGGTCCTCTTCTCCCCTTGGAGGGAGGGATTATCGATCCCTCCTTTCTTGATAAACTCCTTCGCGGAGGTAGTAGCTTCCTTGTTCCCCCCTTCACCTTCTTCAAAAGGTGCAGCCTCTAGCATCCTGGTTAACACAGGATCCGGCGTGATCTCTGGGAGGGGGGCCAGACACTGGATCAGTTTTGCTTTCGCTATCCACTCCTGTTCAAGGGACGGCTCTTTTAAAAGCAAGCTTATGATAGATATACGGATGGCATGTTCGGGTACATGACTACTTACTTGAGTATCCGGGCGATTGCAGCTCAGACCTGCGTCCTCGGTCAAGTCCGGACACTTCTCTTGTGATCCGAAGAACAGTTTATACATCTCCATGGGCGTCGCGCCCATAAATGTTGGAGAGCTCGTGGTCCCTCTGGATTAAATTCCCACAGGCGGAGGGGGCGACGTTTGCAGGGCAGAAGGCGCCGAATCAGCATGACCTGCACTACTATGACCAGATTGATCTCCCTCTCTTGGAGGTCTCGAATACGGCCCTGCAACAGAAGTACGTCTGTCGGTGTCAAAACCGGCGGATCTCGGGTAGGGGGTCCCGAACTGTGCGTCTAGGCGGATGGTAACAGTAGACAGGGGACACGATGTTTTTACCCAGGTTCGGGCACTCTCGATGGAGGTAAAACCCTACTCCTTCTTGATTGATATTGATGATATGGGTAGTACAAGAGTGGATCTACCACGAGATCAAGGAGGCTAAACCCTAGAAGCTAGCCTATGGTATGATTGTTGTAATGGTTGTTCGTCCTATGGACTAAAACCCTCCGGTTTATATAGACACCGGAGAGGGCTAGGGTTACACAGAGTCGGTTACAATGGTAGGAGATCTACATATCCGTATCGCCAAGCTTGCCTTCCACGCCAAGGAAAGTCCCATCCGGACACAGGACGAAGTCTTCAATCTTGTATCTTCATAGTCTTGTAGTCCGGCCGATGATGATAGTCTGGCTATCCGGACACCCCCTAGTCCAGGACTCCCTCAGTAGCCCCTGAACCAGGCTTCAATGACGATGAGTCTGGCGCGCATATTATTCGGCATTGCAAGGCGGGTTCCTCCTCCGAATTAATTCATATAAGATTCGTGAACACCAGGATAGTGTCTGGCTCTGCAAAATAAATTCCACATTCCACCGTAGAGAGAATAATATGTACACAAGTTCAATCTGCTGACGTATTTTGTGGCATGATGTCATACCACCACCAGGCTTTTACTTGAATCATTTTTTATTACACCACCTCAGCGCGTTTAGCGAAGCGGTTTCCTTGGCATGTCTTGTCGAAGCAGAGATTGTGTTCCCCTTATTCCGGGATTCCCATCAATACGGACATGGGTAACCCAACCGCGCCCGTTGCCACGCCCCCTCTATCGAAGGCGAGTCCCAAACAGTCAGGGGGACGGCTCTTGGTATTCTCCCTCTTTATAATGGGACCAAGGCTCATTTCTCTTCTTCAATCCTCAATCGAATCTACTCCTCGCCCCGAGTTCCAACACCCGGAGCCCCAGAATCGAGCGCTTCGGACCTTCAACAATGTCCGGCTCCGACCTACAGGGCCGGTGGATGCCCTCCTCCGTCACGGAAGAGGACGTGCTAAGGCTGCGAGAAGCCAAGTACCTGACTTACGAGATTTCGCATAGGTTGCCCGCCAAAGGGCAAGTCATTCCCACCCCCGAGCCCGGCGAAAACGTCGTGTTTGTGTCCCACCTCCATCGGGGTTTAGGCTTCCCGATGGATCCTTTTGTGAGAGGGCTCATGTTTTACTATGGGTTGGAATTCCACGACTTGGCTCCGGAGTCCATCCTCCATATCTCATCATTCATTGTCGTCTGCAAAGCCTTCCTCCGCATTACCCCTCACTTCGGCTTGTGGCTTAAGACCTTCGACGTGGAGCCGAAGATGATCGAGGGGCGTAAAGCAGAGTGCGGCGGGGCGGTTACAAGCAGAAGGGCCGACGCTCCATGGCCCGAGGGCTCTTTCCAGGAGGAGCTCGGCTTGTGGCAGCAGGAGTGGTTCTACATAACCGCTCCCAGGGGCAGCAGGCAGAAGCCACCGCCCATCTTCCGCTCGGGCCCTCCACAGCGGTTGATGTCATCGGTCAGCCAAGGGCTCAACTGGGGGCCGTCAAAGGACGTACCCCTATTGCAGGGCCGGATTCGAGACCTCCAGGAGAGGGAGATCAATCTGGTCGTAGTGATGCAGGTTATGCTGATTCGATGCCTCCTGCCCTGCAAGCGTCGCCCCCTCCATCTGTGCGAGTTCAATCCCGAGGGGCCGCGAGCTCTCCAACACTTCATGGGTACGACACCCGTGGAGATGTATAAATTGTTCTTCGGATCACAAGAGATGTGTCCGGAATTGACCGAGGATTCCGGCCTAAGCTGCAATCGCCCGGATGCTCAGGTAAGTGGCCCTGCGTCTGGACACGCCGTTTGTTTGCGCCTTCTTGAATTTACCTTTTAACCCATCGTCTCTTGAATAGGAGTGGATAGCGCAAGCGAAACTGATACGGTGTTCGGCCCCCCTCCCGGAGACCGTGCCGGATCCAGTGCTGGTCAGGATGCTGAAGGTTGCGCCTTTAGAGGAAGGAGAAGGGGAGAACAGGGACACTACCGCCTCTACCAAGGAGGCTTTGGAAAAAGGGGGAACCGAGAATCCCTCCTTCCAAGGGGAGAAGAGGACCGCTTCCGAAAACCCGGAGGCCAAGGCCTCGAAGCGGGGGAAGATATCTTCACCAGAGGGTCCTGCGTCCGGGGAGGCCCAGACCGCACTATCTACCCTAAGGAATCAGACCTCCAGCAAGCCGTAAGTAGAAAAAGGGGGGTTCTATATTAAGAGACATCCCTATGTTTGCTTCTGAGGATAACCGAAGTTTTTACCTTGTAGTTTGGATCTCCGTCCTTCTCAGATGAGCTCGTCTTCGGGGGACCTTTGCCCGGAGATGGTGGAGAGCGAGACGCCTCCATCCGCCACACCATCAGGCAGGGCGGACGAACCTGAGGTGTCATCGCGGAAGGTATCCCCGAGTCCGGCGGGGCCGGAGAGTTTGACACCGGCTGGTGTGCGGCCGGGGGAGCTGAAGGATCTGCTTGAGAGGGCGTCTATCTCAGAAGGTCACCGTACGTTGATGAGTATGGTGATTGGAAGAATTTCGTCCGCCGAAGGCGGGTTGCATGATGCCGTCAGAAGCTTGCTGGCGGGGTTCGAGGTACGTAAAAATGACATACCTTTTGACAATTTTACACATAAAGTGCGCCCTGTGTAGATAGTAGCCCCTGGGACTCGGTAGGTTGTCGAGAGCGACAACGTGCCGAGGATCAAAATCGCAGGTATTGATTTTTGGCTTTCCTATATAGGTGGCGGATAGTCCGGTGGCCAGCCGGACTGATGCGGTTGCCGAACTAAAGTGGCAACTCGACGTTGCGGATGCGGACATCGCGCTGGTTAATAAGCGACTTGACGAGTCACAAGGTAGTTTTTTTCTTCGTGGTCACCTAGTAAGGGAGCCGAAGCCCACTCCTTACAACATGTGTGCTCAATGCAGATGGTGCCACTGCTGTGGAGAGCCTTCGGGCAGAACTTGCTCGAGCCAAGGAGCAGGCCAGAAGGAGTGATGCGGCTGCCTCAAGGGCGGCCGAAGAGCTAGAAGCCGAAAGGGCTGCTCACTGCCGAAGCAGGGAGGAGATGGCCGAAATGGCCGTGAAGTTGAAAGATGTTACCGACCGCAATGAGGTTCTTGAAAAAGAATGCCGAGCGGAGCAAGAAGGCCTGAAGAAGGCCACCGCCGAAGCCAAGGATGCCCGTTCTGCGATGATGGCTATAAAGGAGGAGCTGCGCCAAGCCGGAGATATTGTGGCTAGCAAGCCCTTTCTGCTGCGCAGGAGGTTTACGGATCCGAAGTACGCTCAGCTTGGCCAGCTATGGGGTCCGGAGGATCCTTATACGGACTTAGCGGCGAGTGCGGCAGATGCTGTTGTGCCCTTCCAAAGTCAAAAGGATCATGAGACGGAAGAGCTTTTTTGGTCTCAATTCCATAGTCCGGAGCGTTCACTTCCGCTGACCGATCGGTTGGCTGAGTGAGCTGAGCTAAATAGATTGTCCGGACTTGCCATGACGGATATCGTGGCTCATGTCTGGCCGGATAGGCCCAAGCTGAAGAGTTATTTTGGCTTATTGCAGCAATTCCTTGGGGCTGTGCCGCATATCAAGGGGTTGAAGCGGTCGGCCTGCATAGAGGGTGCCCGGATGGCCCTCGCCCGTGTGAAGACATACTGGACAGAGATGGATGCCACCGCTGTTGCGACCCAGGGTTCGGACGAGAGCCGGTTACCCGCCGAGCACTATTTTGGGGAAGTTCTGCGTGGTGCTCGTGTAATAGAGTCGCAGTGCTCAAAAAATGTCATGTTCAAATGAACTTTATGGTTTGTAAAACGATGTTTATAATATAAGCGCTTTTTGTACTTGTGCGTTCAAGTATTGAAATATCTCATGTGCGGCCGTTGTGTATAACCTGAAAGATGGCAGTCTTCGGCTTCAGCCCCCACACACATAGTGCGGGGGTGTTTGCGAAATAGCGCATTTTCACACTTAATCCAACGTCTTGGTCCTGTGAAGGAGGTGGTAGCGTAGCAAACGAGGCAACCGGACTATAATGCTTTATCACTTTCACTTAGCCATAGGAGTTCGAAGGTGGGGCTACGATATAGCCCCTAGGGGCATCGCGCTCTCCGTATTTGGGGCGTGTGTGTGCCTGACCGGGAAGCGGTCCTTCGTCAGCGGAGGAATTCTAAACATTCCAGAGGTCGATCGAGTGGTTGACCAGTCTCTCGCTACATCATGACAGTCAGTTTTCGGCTTTCTCTGCTGAGGTGCTCACCCGGCCGAACCGGGGCACAATCGCAGTAGTTCTCCTGGTGCCGCGTTAGCCGATGATACGGAACATAAGGCAGCAAAACACAGGAGCTGGGCAAACCCAACATTTGACCAAAGACATGATTCGGAGGTGATGCATATAAGGCCTAACTCGAGACGCCGAACACTCCCTGAGGTGTTCGGTCTTTATGATGATGGGTAGATCAATGCCCTAAGCCCCTAGTGTCCAGGTACACGCAAGGTCCTCTGACGCGGCCGATGCCAAAACGCCAGCCTCCTCTCTGGTTATGATGAGGAACCAGGGGATGTATAGCAACAAGAGACAGTAAAAAAGGTTTACGGAGGGTCTTAATCTGAAAAGAATCCTTGCAACGGGTCCCTACTGCACATCTGCGCCTGTGTCTCCGTTGTGCTGTATCCTGGACGGGTGTAACACGATGTTCATCTGTAAAAGAGAGGAACTTAGTTTGAAAAGGAATCATGTCAAAAATGTATTTAAAACAAAGCATGAATAAATGAATAAAGTTGAGCTTTTATTGGCTCCTTATTGCTCATACGCACAGCCCCTTGTAAAGAGGTGTGCGGCTAGGGAGCCCCTAGCTTATTTATGTCGGACTCGTCTAACCATGTCCGGGGTCTTGAACGACCTTTTAATGAGATGATGCCGCATGGACCAGGCATTTTGAGTGTGAGAGATGCGTAGTGTGGTATTGCTTTAAAGCGGACAAAAGCTTCACGTCCCAATAGTGCTTGATGTCTCCTTTGAATGGGGCAACATGAAAGATTAGCTTTTCGCGTCAGAAGTTGTCAGGTGACCCGAACACAACTTCTAGTAGTAAGGAGCCCGTGCACTTAGCATAAGGGCCTGGCGTCACTCCTTTAAAGGAAGTGCGGCTATGTCGAATTTTAGTAAGGTCTACCCCCAGCTTGCGGATTGTGTCCGGATATAGCAGGTTTAAATCGCTGCCGCCATCCATTAGGACTTGTGTAAATTGTAGTCCGTCGATTATAGGATCCAGTATCAGAGCAGTCCATCCTGCGTTTTGAATACTTCTGGAATAGTCCAAGTGGTTGAAAGTAATTGGTTTTGACATCCAATCTCGAGGTTCCGCTGGGGTGGACCGTGCGACACCTACTTTGGCGGGTGCGGCACTGTTTTTCCGTATTACCACATGAAGTGAGTTTACTGTTTTGACTTCTTGTGGGAAATTCTTTTGTTTTCCGGCGCTCTGCTGGTGGGGTTCGTCGTCATCCTCGCTTGGCGTGTTGAAGTCCTGATTCTAAGCCGTTAAGCATGGTGCACTAAACTATCAAGTAGTCATCATATTGAGCTAGCCAAACGTTCATAACGTCTGCATCTGCTCCTGCAATAGGTCTGTCACCTAGCGGTGCATTAAGGACATAATTCTTCTGTGCAGCAATGAGGATAAACCTCATATCACGGACCAAGTCCACATCATTGCTACTTTCATTTTTCCAATTAGTTTTCTCTAGGAACACATATAAAACGTAGGGAAGCAACAACGCGAGCTATTGATCTACAACATAATTTGCAAAATACTACCAGGACTAAGTTCATGATAAATTAAAGTTCAATTAATCATATTACTTAAGAACTCCCACTTAGATAGACATCCCTCTAATCATCTAAGTGATCACGTGATCCAAATCAACTAAACCATGTCCGATCATCACGTGAGATGGAGTAGTTTTCAATGGTGAACATCACTATGTTGATCATATCTACTATATGATTCACGCTCGACCTTTCGGTCTCCAGTGTTCCGAGGCCATATCTGCATATGCTAGGCTCGTCAAGTTTAACCTGAGTATTCCGCGTGTGTAAAACTGTCTTACACACGTTGTATTTGAACGTAGAGCTTATCACACCTGATCATCACGTGGTGTCTCGGCACGAAGAACTTTCGCAACGGTGCATACTCAGGGAGAACACTTATACCTTGAAATTTAGTGAGAGATCATATTATAATGCTACCGTCAATCAAAGCATAATAAGATGCATAAAAGATAAACATCACATGCAATCAATATAAGTGATATGATATGGCCATCATCAACTTGTGCCTTTGATCTCCATCTCCAAAGCATCTTCATGATCACCATTGTCACCGGCGTGACACCTTGATCTCCATCGTAGCATCGTTGTCGTCTCGCCAACTATTGCTTCTACGACTATCGCTACCGCTTAGTGATAAAGTAAAGCAATTATAGGGAGATTGCATTGCATACAATAAAACGACAACCATATGGCTCTTGCCAGTTGCCGATAACTCTGTTACAAAACATGATCATCTCATACAATAAAATTTAGCATCATGTCTTGACCATATCACATCACAACATGCCCTGCAAAAACAAGTTAGATGTCCTCTACTTTGTTGTTGCAAGTTTTACGTGGCTGCTATGGGATGAGCAAGAACCGTTCTTACCTACGCATCAAAACCACAACGATATTTGATCAAGTTAGTGTTGTTTTAACCTTCGCAAGGACCGGGCGTAGCCACACTCGGTTTCACTAAAGTTGGAGAAACTGACACCCGCCAGCCACCTGTGTGCAAAGCACATTGGTAGAACAAGTCTCCCGTAAGCGTACGCGTAATTTCGGTCCGGGCCGCTTCATCCAACAATACCGCCGAACCAAAGTATGACATGCTTGTAAGCAGTATGACTTGTATCGCCCACAAGTCACTTGTGTTCTACTCGTGCATATAACATCTACGGATAAACCTGGCTCAGATGCCACTGTTGGGGAATGTAGTAATTTAAAAAAATTCCTACGCACACAAAAGATCATGGTGATGCATAGCAAAAAGAGGGAGAGTGTATCTTCATACCCTTGAAGATCGCTAAATGGAAGCGTTTATCAACACGGTTGATGTATTCGTACACCTTCACGATCCGCCCCGATCCGTACGGCACCACCGCATTCATCACACGTTTAGCTCGATGACGTCCTCGCCTTCTTGATCCAGCAAGACGGGCGAAGTAGTAGTTCCGGCAGCACGATGGCGTGGTGACGGTGTTGGTGAAGAACAATCTCCGCAGGGCTTTGCCTAAGCACTACGGAAACTATGACGGAGGATAAACTAGAGCGGACGGGGTTGCCGGCACACGGCTTGGTGTTTCTTAATGTGTATTTGGTTCTAGCCATACCCCTCTATTTATATGTTGAGCCCTGGGGTCGAAACTTGGAGTAAATGCCTCCTCAAAATCGGTTTTGCCCGAAAAGCAAGAGTCCTACACGGACTCTAGGGCTAGACGCCAGGGTTCTCGGCATCTACCCCCTAGACGCCAAGGTTCCTGGCGTCTAGCCTCTGGTCTCAGCAAAACTTCCTTTTGCACTTTCCAAAAGCCTCGTGGGTTTTCCCCTTTGGCCCAAATAATGTGTTCTCGTACCCAAACATTTCGGGAAACATCTGGAACCCCTTCCGGTGAATTCCGGAACCCTTCCAAAGATCAAACACTATTATCCCATATATCAAACTTTATCTTCGGACCATTCCGTAGTTCCTCGTCATGTCCGTGATCTCATCCGGGACTCCGAACAACATTCGGTTACCAACATACATAACTCATATAATATTATATCATCAACGAACGTTAAGCGTGCGGACCCTACGGGTTCGAGAACTATGTGGACATGACCGAGACCCCTCTCTGGTCAATAACCAATAGCGGAACCTGGACCACATTGGCTCCTACATATTCTACGAAGATCTTTATCGGTCGAACCGCGTAACAACATACGTTGTTCCCTTTGTCATCAGTATGTTACTTGCCCGAGATTCGATCGTCGGTATCTCAATACCTAGTTCAATCTCGTTACCGGCAAGTCTCTTTACTCGTTCCGTAATGCATCATCCCACAACTAACTCATTAGTCACATTGCTTGCAAGGCTTATAGTGATGTGCATTACCGAGAGGGCCCACAGATACCTCTCCAACAATCGGAGTGACAAATCCTAATCTCGATCTATGCCAACTCAACAAGTACCATTGGAGACACCTGTAGAGCACCTTTATAATCACCCAGTTATGTTGTGACGTTTGGTACCACACAAAGTTTTCCTCCGGTAATCGGGAGTTGCATAGTCTCATAGTCATAGGAACATGTATAAGTCATGAAGAAAGCAATAGCAATATACTAAAACGATCAAGTGCTAAGCTAACAGAATGGGTCAAGTCAATCACATCATTCTCTTAATGATGTGATCCCGTTTATCAAATGACAACTCATGTCTATGGTTAGGAAACCTTAACCATCTTTGATTAACGAGCTAGTCGAGTAGAGGCATACTAGTGACACTATTTGTCTATGTATTCACACATGTATTATGTTTCCGGTTAATACAATTCTAGCATGGATAATAAACATTTATCATGAAATAAGGAAATAAATAATAACTTTATTATTGCCTCTAGGGAATATTTCCTTCATAAGGATGTCGGTGATCTCCGCTGGGGAGTAGACGGCGGCCTGCAACGCGAGAGGGAGAGGCGGCAGCGACGCAAGAGGCGACTAGGGTTAGGTCTCCCGACTCCCTAAGGGAAACCAAGCAAAAAATGATTACTTCTTTGCTTGATTAGATTGATACATCTCCTCTCCTTATATAGAGAGGGTTTTTTTTTGAGAGAGAAAGACTGTAAGGGAACCCCCTACAATATAATAGGTGCAACAAACCCAAATTGCAAGTACCGTGCCTTGAACCTGGGTGGGTGGGAAGGCATCAGCCCCTTCCCACCACTAGGCTATGCCTTAGTCTGCTATATAGAGAGGTTTACTTGACTCCTAAGCAAACGATCCTAATAATGATAAGATAATTGGGCTAAGCCCATAATAACAATAAGATAACTTGGGCCACAACCCACTGGGCTAAGCCCCTAATATGCCGGTCATAACACTTCTCCCCGCCTGCACAAACAGCTCGTCCTCGAGCTGTAAGGTGGGGAAGCACTTGTTGAACTCCTCGAGGTGATCAACCAGCGTCAAACACCTTCGCGACAGCTGGGGCGGCCAGGTCGGCGGTGACGGCGTCCTCCGGAATGTAGTCTGCAGCCTCTAGGTAGAAGAGTCGTGGGCAGATGTGGCCGGGCGTGTAGGCCTCGTCGCAGTTGAAGCACAACCTTGGCGGCTGATACGTCTCCAACGTATCTATAATTTTTGATTGTTCCATGCCATTATATTACCCCTTTTGGATGTTTATGGGCTTTATTTTACACATTTATATCATTTTTCGGACTAACCTACTAACCAGAGGCCCAGCCCATATTGCTGTTTTATTGCCTATTTCAGTATTTCGAAGAAAAGGAATATCAAACGTAGTCCAAACAGAATGAAACCTTCGACAGCATGATTTTTTGGAAGAGTATGATCCTGGAGATTTGGAGTTCACGTTAGAAGATCCTCGAGGCAGCCACGAGATAGGAGAGCGCGCCCCCCTGTAGGGCATGCCCCCTGTCTTGTGGGCCCCTCGAGGCTCCCCCGACCGACTTCTTTCGCCTATATAAGCCTACGTACCCTAAAAACATCGAATATCAAGATAGATCGGGAGTTCCGCCACCGCAAGCCTCTGTAGCCACCAAAAACCTCTCGGGAGCCCGTTCCGGCACCCTGCCAAAGGGGGAACCCATCACCGGTGGCCATCTTCATCATCCCGGCGCTATCCATGACGAGAAGGGAGTAGTTCACCCTCGAGGCTGAGGGTATGTACGAGTAGCTATGTGTTTGATCTCTCTCTCTCTCGTGTTCTCTCTATGGCACGATCTTGATGTATCGCGAGCTTTGTTATTATAGTTGGATCTTATGATGTTTCTCCCCTCTACTCTCTTGTGATGAATTGAGTTTCCCTCTTGAAGTTATCTTATCGGATTGAGTCTTTACTTTGAGAACACTTGATGTATGTCTTGCCGTATTTATCTGTGGTGACAATGGGATATCATGTGCCACTTGATGTATGTTTTGGTGACCAACTTGCGGGTTCCGCCCATGAACCTATGCATAGGGGTTGGCACATGTTTTATTGACTCTCCGGTAGAAACTTTGGGCACTCTTTGAAGTACTTTGTGTTGGTTGGATGAATCTGAGATTGTGTGATGCATATCATATAATCATGCCCACGGATACTTGAGGTGACAATGGAGTATCTAGGTGACATTAGGGTTTTGGTTGATTTGTGTCTTAAGGTGTTATTCTAGTACGAACTCTTGAATAGATTGATCCGAAACAATTGAGGTGGTTTCGTACCCTACCATAATCTCTACGTTTGTTCTCTGCTATTAGTGGCTTTGGAGTGACTCTTTGTTGCATGTTGAGGGATTGTTATATGATCTATCTATGTTATTATTGTTGAGAGAACTTGCACTAGTGAAAGTATGAACCCTAGGCCTTGTTTCCTATCATTGCAATACCGTTTACGCTCACTTTTATCATTAGTTACCTTGCTGCTTTTATTATTTCAGATTACAAATACCTTTATCTACCATCCATATTGCACTTGTATCACCATCTCTTCGCCGAACTAGTGCACCTATACAATTTACCATTGTATTGGGTGTGTTGGGGACACAAGAGACTCTTTGTTATTTGGTTGCAGGGTTGTTTGAGAGAGACCATCTTCATCCTACGCCTCCCACGGATTGATAAACCTTAGGTCATTCACTTGAGGGAAATTTGCTACTGTCCTACAAACCTGTGCACTTGCTGGCCCAACAACGTCTACAAGAAGAAGGTTGTGTAGTAGACATCAAGCTATTTTCTGGCGCCGTTGCCGGGGAGGTGAGTGCTTGAAGGTATATCTTTATATCTTGCGATCGAATCTTTTTGTTTCTTGTTTTATCACTAGTTTAGTTTATAAAAAAATACAAAAACAATGGAGTTAAGTTTGTCTCATACGCTTCGTCTTTTTAATATCTTTCGTCAGTTTGATGGAAAGGAAAATTGTGCTCAAGTGCTAGAAGAAGAGTGCATTAAAATGCTTGGTACTGAATCTTTGAATGATGAGCATGATTGCATTGTTGTTAGTATGAACTCCTTGAATATCCATAGTACTAATGATGATTGCTCTAGTCATGATGAAAATATCTCTTATGAGCATGTCAACTTTTGTGGAGTGCATGTTTGCATGAACACACCAAATAGAGAAGATATATATTGCAATAGGCATAAGCATTTAGAAACTAAATGGTTGCAAGAAAGGTTAGATGTGAGTGCTGAAAATTCAAAATTCCTTTGCCGTACTTGTGAACTTTGCAATGAACGTGGTCATTTACATCTCCAATGCATATTGTTTCATGATCGAATCATGTCCAAAAATTGTGATGAGTTGATTTCCCTTGCGCATTACAATGAACTTAGTTTGCTTTTGGGTTATGAAGAATTGAAACGTTTACTGAAGGACCTTCCAGAATTTGCCCATAAGAAATTCCTTGATATTGACCTAGAGAAGAATTATTTGTATTGTGCGGTGAATTGCATTGAAAATCCTTATATTGCCAATTACCTAAAGAAAAGAAAGTAAATAGAAGATGATGACAATACTAATGAATGGGAAGAGACTTCCCAATATCCTCCTATTATTTCTTATAATGAATCGGGTAACGAGGAGGAGCTTTCTATTCAACCAATATCGTCAATAAGGAGCCCAAAGAGGAAGGTTGAACCCACACATAATGTGAAAAAGAAAAGAAGGAGTAACAAAGGTAAAAATGTATCCCTCCCAAATGATGTTGCTCCTACGACTCATTGTGATGATGATAATTGCTATACTATTGGTGCTATCCATATTTTTAATGATGAGAGTGATTATGCTTATGATATGAAAGGGCCCAAGCTTGGGGAAGCTATGTTTGATGAGGATGGAATATTTGAGAATATATTTGCTGAAATTAATGTTTGTCCCAAGCTTGGGGATGTTATGTTTAGTGAAGATGATATTTTTAGCATCCCAAGTTTTGATATGCAAAGTTGTTATGATGATAGCATGCCTCCTACCTATGATGATTATATTGATGAAAGTGGGTTTGGAAGAGTGTCAACTTTAGGAAGTAGTGATCCCACTATTTTGGAGGACGTTGAAATTAATTGTGATGAATACGAAAGTGGATTTGGAAGAGTGTCAACTTTATTTAGTGATGATTCCACTATCTTGGGAGAGGTTTCAATCGATTATGATGAGAACGAAGTTGCTACTTATGATGATTATTGTGATGAAACTTATGCTATAAAAATTAGTGATGATTATATTTATAAATCTTGTCATCATTATGATTATCCTTTTTCTGAACATTACTCTTTTAATTTGGAAACATTTTTTAGTGTTCAAGTCTCTTATGATATTCCCACTATTCCGAATGAGAAGAATTTTGCTTATGTGGAGACTAGTAAATTTTCTATGCTTGTAGATCATGAAAATAATGCTTTAGGTGCTGGTTATATTGTTGAATTCATTCATGATGCTACTGAAAATTATTATGAGGGAGGAATATATGCTTGTAGGAATTGCAATAATATCAAGTTTCCTCTCTATGTGCTTAAAGTTT
The DNA here is from genome assembly GCA_963921465.1 of Triticum timopheevii. Lineage (NCBI taxonomy): Eukaryota > Viridiplantae > Streptophyta > Magnoliopsida > Poales > Poaceae > Triticum > Triticum timopheevii. The sequence goes on along the minus strand of OY997272.1, from coordinate 186,471,311 downwards.
TGAAGTTATGCTTGTTTTACCTTCCTATGCTAGTTGATTATTTCTCCCACAAGTTGTTTGCTCACAAAATCCCTATGCATAGGAAGTGGGTTAGGCTTAAATGTTCTAGTCATATGCTTCATGATGCTCCCGTTATATTTCAATTCTTATCTCTTATGTGAGCATCATTGCCATCATCATGCCTAGCTAGAAAGGCATTAAAGAAAAGCGCTTGTTGGGAGAAAACCCAATATTTATCCTTAATGTTTTTGTGTGTCCACATGATTATGCTACTGTATTAATCATGTTTTATAGCTTTTCTTTCAATAAAGTGCCAAGTAAGACCTTTAGGATGGCTTACGGCGATAGTTGTGTTGATCCTGCTGAAAATCAGAAACCTTTGCACCTAGTAATTTAGTTTTGTTAATATATATAAACTTGGTTATGATATGATTCCTTTTGCTATGGATTTGCACACAAATTTCTTATGTCTTCCTAATTTTGTAGGATTTTTGGGGTTCTAGAAGTATACGTTTGATATAGATTTCTACAGACTGTTCTGTTTTTGACAGATTCTGTTTTCTATGTGTTGTTTGCTTATTTTGATGAATCTATGAGTAGTATCAGAGGGTATGAACCATAGATAAGTTCGAATACATTAGATATTACACCAATATGAATTTAGAATGAGTTCATTACACTACCTAAGTGGTGGTTTTATTTTCTTATACTAACAGAGCTTACAAGTTTTCTGTTGAGTTTTGTGTTGTGGAGTTTTCAAGTTTTGGGTAAAGATTCGATGGACTATGGAATAAGGAGTGGCAAGAGCCTAAGCTTGGGGATTCCCAAGGCACACCAATATAATATTCAAGAATAGCCAAAAGCCTAAGCTTGGGGATGCCCCGGATGGCATCCCCTCTTTCGTCTTCGTTCATCAGTAACTTTACTTGGAGCTATATTTTTATTCACCACATGATATGTGTTTTGCTTGGAGCATCATTTTATTTTGTTAGTATTTGCTTGCTGTTATTTAGATTAATGTTTTGATTCTCTAGTTTTCAAGGATAGCCTTCACCATGCTTATTTTGCTAGTATACATGTTGCTGTTTGAAAACAGAAAGTTTACCGCTGTTGCAAAAAATTCCCTAGAAAAGTCAGAGCATGATATAATGTTGAAACTTTTTGCATATTGAGATCTGATAAATTTACTACATTGGGAATTTTATTTCATAATTTTTGGAGTTAGGGTGACTCTTGCATTCTTTACAGACTGTACTGTTTTGGTAGATTGCTGTTATGTTTGCATTGTTTGCATATGGTTGCTTGTTTAATGATTCTATTTGAGCATAGGAGTATTAAATATGCAGAGGCATTTAGTATGCAATTTTGAATAATAATTTTAGTGATTTGTTACAGTAGAAAATGATAAGGTTTTTGCATTGGTTTATACTAACCTATCTCACGAGTTCTTGTTGAGTTTGGTGTGGATGAAGCTTTTGATAAAAAGAGAAACCATGATATGAGAGGAATTAAGGAGACACAAAAGTTCAAGCTTGGGGATGCCCAAGGCACCCCAAAATAATATTTCAAGAAGTCTCAAGCATCTAAGCTTGGGGATGCCCCGGTAGGCATCCCACCTTTCTTCTTCAACAACTATCGGTTAGTATCGGTTGAGCCTAAGTTTTTGCTTCTTCACATGAGTTGTGCTATCCTTGCAATGTCATTTTTTTTGCTTGTTGCTTGTTTAGAATACCAAGATCTGAAATTCCTTAATGTTAGAGAGTCTTCACATAGTTGCATAATTATTCGACTACTCATTGATCTTCACTTATATCTTTAGGAGTAGTTTGTCATTTGCTCTAGTGCATCACTTATATCTTTTAGAGCACGGCAGTGGTTATATTTTGTAGAAATTGCTAGTCTCTCATGCTTCACTTATATTATTTTGAGAGTCTTTTAGAGCAGCATGGTATTTGCTATGGTTACAAAGTTGGTCCTAGAATGATGAGCATCCAAGTTGGGTATAATAAAAACTATCATAGAAAGTGAATTGGATGCAATGATCAGTTTGATGCTTGATAATTGTTTTGAGATATGGAGGTAGTGATATTAGAGTCATGCTAGTTGAGGTGATTATGCAAAATACTTGTGTTGAGGGTTTTGATTCCCGTAGCATGCACGTATGGTGAACCGCTTTGTGATGAAGTTGGAGCACAATTTATTTATTTATTGTCTTCCTTATGAGTGACGGTCGGGGACGAGTGATGGTATTTTCCTACAAATCTATCCCCATAGGAGCATGCACGTAGTGCTTTGGTTTTTGATGACTTCTAGAATTTTGCAACAACTACATGAGTTCTTTTGACTAATGTTGAGTCCATGGATTATACGCACCTCACCCTTCCACCATTGCTAGCCTCTCTTGTGCCATGCAAATTTCGTCGGTACCTTACACCCACCATATACCTTCCTCAAAACAGCCACCATACCTACCTATTATGGCATTTCCATAGCCATTCCGAGATATTGCCATGCAACTTTCCACCGTTCCGTTCATATGACACACATTACTTTTGTCATATTGCTCTTTGCATGATCATGTAGTTGACATTGTATTTGTGGCAAGGCCACCTTCACAATCTTCATACATGTCGCACTTGACTCATTACATATCCAGGTACACCGCCGGAGGCATTCATATAGAATCATATCTTGTTCTAGCTTTGAGTAGTAAATCCATAAAAGTGTGATGATCTTCATTATTAGAGCATTGTCCCAGTGAGGAAAGGATGATGGAGACTATGATTCCCCTACAAGTCGGGATGAGACTTCGGACTTTACAAAAAGAAAAAAAGAAAAAAAAGAGAGAAAGACCAAAAAAGGCCAAAGAAAAAAAAGAAAAAAAGGAAAAAATAAAATGAGAGAAAAAGAGAAAAGGGACAATGCTATTATCTCTTGGCGGGCATGTAGGGCTCGTAGGGCATACGTGGCCGGGCGTGTAGGGCTCGTCGCAGTTGAAGCACAACCTTGGCGGCTGATACGTCTCCAACGTATCTATAATTTTTTATTGTTCCATGCCATTATATTACCCCTTTTGGATGTTTATGGGCTTTATTTTACACATTTATATCATTTTTGGGACTAACCTACTAACCGGAGGCCCAGCCCATATTGCTGTGTTATTGCCTGTTTCAGTATTTCGAAGAAAAGGAATATCAAACGGAGTACAAACGGAATGAAACCTTTGGCAGCGTGATTTTTTGGAAGAATATGATCCTGGAGACTTGGAGTTCACCTCAGAAGATCCTCGAGGCAGCCACGAGATTGGAGGGCGCGCCCCCCTGTAGGGTACGCCCCCTGTCTCGTGGGCCCCTTGAGGCTCCCTCGACCGACTTCTTTCGCCTATATAAGCCTACGTACCCTAAAAACATTGAATATCAAGATAGATCGGGAGTTCCGCCAATGCAAGCCTCTGTAGCCACCAAAAACCTCTCGGGAGCCCGTTCCGGCACCCTGCCAGAGGGGGAACCCATCACCGGTGGCCATTTTCATCATCCCGGCGCTATCCATGATGAGGAGGGAGTAGTTCACCCTCGGGGCTGAGGGTATGTATCAGTAGCTATGTGTTTGATCTCTCTCTCTCTCTCTCTCTCGTGTTCTCTCTATGGCACGATCTTGATGTATCGCGAGCTTTGTTATTATAGTTGGATCTTATGATGTTTCTCCCCCTCTACTCTCTTGTGATGAATTGAGTTTCCCTCTTGAAGTTATCTTATCGGATTGAGTCTTTACTTTGAGCACACTTGATGTATGTCTTGCCGTGTTTATCTGTGGTGACAATGGGATGTCACGTGCCACTTGATGTACGTTTTGGTGACCAACTTGCGGGTTCCGCCCATGAACATATGCATAAGGGTTGGCACACGTTTTCTTGACTCTCCGGTAGAAACTTTGGGGCACTCTTTGAAGTACTTTGTGTTGGTTGGATGAATCTGAGATTGTGTGATGCATATCGTATAATCATGCCCACGGATACTTGAGGTGACAATGGAGTATCTAGGTGACATTAGGGTTTTGGTTGATTTGTGTCTTAAGGTGTTATTCTAGTACGAACTCTTCAAATAGATCGATCCGAAAGAATAACTTTGAGGTGGTTTTGTACCCTACCATAATCTCTACGTTTGTTCTCTGCTATTAGTGGCTTTGGAGTGACTCTTTGTTGCATGTTGAGGGATTGTTATATGATCTATCTATGTTATTATTGTTGAGAGAACTTGCACTGGTGAAAGTATGAACCCTAGGCCTTGTTTCCTATCATTGCAATACCGTTTATGCTCACTTTTATCATTAGTTACCTTGCTGTTTTTATTATTTCAGATTACAAATACCTTTATCTACCATCCATATTGCACTTGTATCACATCTCTTCGCCGAACTAGTGCACCTATACAATTTACCATTGTATTGGGTGTGTTGGGGACATAAGAGACTCTTTGTTATTTGGTTGGAGTGTTGTTTGTGAGAGACCATCTTCATCCTACGCCTCCCACGGATTGATAAACCTTAGGTCATCCACTTGAGGGAAATTTGCTACTTTCCTACAAAGTTGTGCACTTGCAGGCCCAACAACGTCTACAAGAAGAAGGTTGTGTAGTAGACATCAGCGGCGATGCTCGAGTAGCTCGGCCGAGGAGAGTCGGCGGAACGGGCGCGCCGCGGTCGCAGGGAGGGGTGCCGTGAAAGCTTGAGCAGGCAGACCCTACGCGGGAACCTCCGGCCAGGGTAGCGGCCCAGCGGCCCGGGACGGTGATGCCTGCTGGAGGGCCACCGCGTGGCGCTCGAACATGCGGCAGTAGTACATGGCCGTCTGGAGATCCTGGGGTCCCCGAAGCTCCACGTCCACGCGGATGTGATCCGAAAGTCCACCGACGAAGAGGTCGGCCCGCTGCTGCGCCGTCACGCCCGACGCGTGGCATGCCAGGGCCCAGAAATGGTCAGCGAAGTCCTGAACCGTGGAGGTGAAGGGAAGGCGGCCTAGCTCTGCCAGGCGGCTCCTACGAATCGGTGGCCCAAAACGAAGGAGGCAGAGCTGGTGGAAGCGCTCCCAAGGGGGCATGCAACCCTCGTCCTGCTCGAGGGCATATTACCAGGTCTGTGCCATGTCGCAGAGGTGGTAGGAGGCGAGCCAGGTACACTCTAACGCAAGGGTGTGTTGCCTGCGAAAGAACTGCCCGCACTGGTTGAGCCAGTTGAGGGGGTCCTCCGTGCCGTCATAGGTGGCAAAGTCCAGTTTGGCAAACCGCGGCGGTGTCTGAGTCGGAGCGCCGTGGCTGACTGGCTCGGAGGTGCAAAGCAGCGAGGAATGGGGCACCCAGTTAGCATGATCGCGGTCCGAGAAGAGCCCCGCCGAGCCAGAGGGGTCGTCGAACTGAAGAGTGGGCGCTGGCGGTTCTCCCGCCGACGTGTAGACGGGTGGCGGCGATGATCCGGTCAGCCAGGCCGGTATGGGGGACGGTGACGGCGGGAAGTGCATGTGCTGGATCGGGACGCCAGTCTACGTGGGTGACCCAGGCCCAGTGCTGGGCGGTGGAGGGGCCGGCAGCTGCGGTTGTGGCGGCATGGACCCGGTTGGTGTGGTCGGTGCAGAAAGGGTCGGGGATGGCCACTGTGGCCAGGGAGGCACGGCAGCGGCCGTTGAGGGGCCTAACAGCTGGAGCTGCGGCTGCCCGGACCCGGGAGGCGTCGGGGAGCGGTGATTGCCGGGGCCGGCCACTGTGGCCAGTGGGGGGCGACGGCAGGTGGCGGCTGGCCGGGCCAATGGTGGCGTAGAGGCCCGATCAGCACGGTGCAGGCCGACGGCCAGACCGGTCGCAGCGGCCGGCCGCAGGGGCGGCGACTGCCCGTAAGGCCCAACGAGGTAGAGGTGGATGCCTTGAACGGCGATAACGAGTTCATTAAGGAGGGGCGGCGACTGGACGGTGGAGGCCCCCGCAGTGGAGTCGATCGGTGCAGTGGAAAGCGCTAGCGGCGCGGTGGAGAGCGGCGTTATGGAGAGGGCGGCGGTGGTGGACAGCGGCGCGGTGGGCAGCGGCGGGGTGGGTGGTGGAGCAGACATGATCGGACCCAAGCTACCTGATACCAGCCCAGCCCACGGTGCCATAACAATTTGTTAGAGCACGTAATGGGGCTAATCGGCCCATTAGTTTTAGGGTTAATTAGAGATAAGGGTCGCTTGCTTTGGGGTCAATTAAGCCTTACTTGGGAGTCAAGTAAACCTCTCTGTATAAAGGGAGGAGATGTATCAATCTAATCAAGCAAGAATTAAGAAGGAAATCCCTTCCCTCTTGCTCGATCATGGGCATAAAGGCCCCCGGCCGGCCCTCTCGCGCCCTCCTTCTACCAGCAGCCATAACAATTTGGTATCAGGTAGCTCACTTTCGATCATGTCTTTGCCGCCGCCCACCCCGTCGCTTCCACTGCCGACCGTCACCACCGGGCCGCTTGCCATCTACACCGCGCCGCTGCTCTCCCTGTCTGCGCCGCTGGTCGCATCCTCCGGCGCCGCCACCACCCAGATGCTGGCGCCCTCCACCGCACCACCGGCCGCCGCCTACACCCCAATGGAGATCACCGGGGTCCTCAACGACCTCGTGAGCCGTCCAGGGGATCCGGCTGTACCTGGCCAGCCTCTACGAGCCGCCGCCGCCCCTGTCACCGACCGCCGCCATCGGGCCGCCGGCCCTGCCGTGGTACTCGCCGCATCCAGGGGCCTCCACGGTGTTCGCTGGGACGCTGCAGCTGCCGCCGCTGCCCGCCACCGCCCCACTGTGGCCGTAGTGGCCAGCGCCGGCTCCCGCCGCGCCTCCAGCACCCATCGCCGCCCCCGTGCTGCTGTGGCTGTCCTGGCAGCCGCCGCACCAGGCGGCCTTCGCCGCGCTCGCCGGCCGCTGCAGCTGCCATCCATCGCCACCACTGCCAAGCCCTGGGTGCAGTGGCAACCCCCGCTCCTGGCGGCCTCCGCCGCAACAACCGCTACCGTTGTCCGGTGCGCCACCGCAGCAGTCGCTACCGCTGTCCGGTGCGCCACCGCAGCAGCCGCTGCAGCTGCAGCAGCCACCGTCGGTCAGCTCCGGTCCTGCATCGACCGCACCGGCGGGAGTCCCGCTTCACCAAGTCCAGTCCCTGCCGTCACTGTCACCGTTTCCATCTGGGATCGCTACCCGCCACGTGTCGGCGGCGGTCAGGCTGCCGGCTGCTGCGCGCGGCCTCCTAGCGCGTCAGCATGTGCGGGAGATGCGTGGTCTGCAGCTGCCGCTCCTCCAAGTTGCTCTTCGCTGCGCAAAGGACCTCGATCTCATCCGCTGCGTCGGGGATCTTGGCCATGCGGTTTCTCCCACAGGCGGCGGGCATGCTGTTTTCCCCGCGGGCAGCGGCCTTAGAGTCTACGACATCAGCAGTTGGGGGGTGCACCCCTCCTCGTCATTCTCCATCGCAAGCCCTCTACTCTTCCCGGTGTAGTACAAACCAACAGCCGTCCTGCCGTTAGAACGCATGGTGTCACCGACAACAGCGCACCGCGTAGCTCCACTACATTCCGCCACCGGCCGCCGCGAGGGCGCCTCTGCTGGTCACTCTTGCGACCACTTCCAGGTGGTCATACACATGCACTCCTTTTGTCCAGGTGGTGTCCATGGGATGCAGGTGGCTGTACACGTGCACGTCCGACGTGCGGATGTTGTCCACTTTTTGTTAAGGGGTCCAAAATAAAGCATCCGAATCCATTTTAGGTTGAGAATAATAAAACAAGCCGAGATGTAAAAGGCTTGTTTTTAGGTGTTAGGTTTGTGTTGCATCGAGTCACGGTTATAAGTTGGTTAGGCTGCAGCTCAAGGACAAGCTGCATGTCCAAGTGGGGTGTAGTGTTAGAGTACGTAATGGGGCTAATCGTCCCATTAGTCTTAGGGTTAATTAGAGATAAGGGTCGCTTGCTTAGGGGTCAAGTAAGCCTTGCTTGGGAGTCAAGTAAACCTCTCAATATAAAGAGAGGAGATGTATCAATTTAATCAAGCAAGAATTAAGAAGGAAATCCCTTCCCTCTTGCTCGGCCGTGGGCAAAAAGGCCCCCGGCCGGTCCTCTTGCGCCCTCCTTCTAGCAGCACCATAACAATTTGGTATCAGGTAGCTCAGTTTTGATCATGTTTTCGCCGCCGCCCACCCCGTCGCTTCCGCTGCCGACCGTCACCACCGCGCCACGGGCCATCTACACCACGTCGCTGCCCTCCCCGTCCGCGCCGTTGGTCGCATCCTCCGGCGCCGCCACCGCCCAGATGTCGGCGCCCTCACGGCACCACCGGCCGCGGCCTACACCCCGGAGGAGATCACCGGGGTCCTCAACAACCTCATCACTGCCGTCCAGGGGAACCGGCTGTACCTGGCCAGCCCCTACGGGCCGCCACCGGGCCGCGTCGGCCCTGCTGTGGTACTCGCTGCCTCTAGGGGCCTCCATGGCATTCGCTGGGATGTTGCAGCCCCAGCTGCAGCTGCCGCCGCTGCCCGCCGCCACCCTGCAGTGGCCGCAGTGGCCGGCACCGGCTTCGCCGCGCCTCCAGCTCCCATCGCCGCCCCTGCGCCGCCGTGGCTGTCGTGGCAGCCACTGCACCAGGCGGCCTTCGCCGCGCTCGCCGGGCACTTGTAGCAGCCGCTGCAACTGCCATTCATCGCCACCACCGCCTAGCTCTGGCTGCAGGGCCGCTCCTGGCGGCCTTCGCCGCGCCCAGCGCTCCACCGCAGCAGCCACTGCCGCTGCCCGGTGTGCCACTGCAGCAGCCGCGGGAGCTATAGTAGCCACCGCCGGTCAGCTCTGGCCCCGCATCGATCACACCGGCAGGAGTCCCGCTTCACCAAGCCCAGTCCCCGCCGTCACCGTCACCGCTTCCGTCTTGGATCGCTACCCGCCACGTGTCGGCGGCGGTGAGGCCGCAGGCTGCTGCGCGCGGCCTCCTAGCGCATCGGCGTGTGCGGGAGATGTGTGGTTTGCAACTGCCACTCCTCCAAGTTGCCCTTCACTGCGCAAAGGGCCTCGATCTCATCCGCTGCGTCGGGGATCTTGGGCATAGGGTTTCCCCCATGGGTGGCGGACATGCTATTTTCCCCTCGGGCAGCGACCTCAAAGTATGCGACATCGGCGGTTGGGGGGAGCACCCCTCCTTGTCATTCTACATTGCAAGCCCTCCACTCTTCCATGTGCGGTACAAACCAACAGCCGTCCAGCAGGGAGAAGGTATGGTGTCACCGACAGCAGCACACCGCGTAGCACCACTGCATTCTGCCACTGGCCGCCGCGAGGGCGCCTCTGCTGGTCACTCTTGCGACCACTTCCAGCTGGTCATACACATGCACTCTTTTTGTGCAGGTGGTGTCAATGGGATCCAGGTGGCTGTACACGTGCACAGCCGACGTGCGGATGGTGTCCACTTTTTGTTAAAGGGTCCAGAATAAAGCGTCTCAGTCCATTTTAGGTTGAGAATAATAAAACAAGACGAGATGCAAAAGGCTTGTTTTTAGGTGTTAGGTTTGTGTTGCGTCGAGTCATGGTTATAAGTTGTTTAGGTTGCAGCTCGAGGACAAGCTGCATGTCCAGGTGGGGTGTAGTGTTAGAGTATGTAATGGGCCTAATGGGCCCATTAGTCTTAGGGTTAATTAGAGATAAGGGTCGCTTGCTTAGGGGTCAAGTAAGCCTTGACTGGGAGTCAAGTAAACCTCTCTATATAAAGAGAGATGTATCAATCTAATCAAGCAAGAATTACGAAGGAAATCCCTTCCCTCTTGCCCGGCCGTGGGCAAAAAGGCCCCCGGCCGGCCCTCTTGCGCCCTCTTTCTAGGAGCACCATAACACCCAAGTACTAAACAATATCGATACTCTCATGGGGGTCATCCATCGGGGTTCATGTAGAAAAAAGTCTTGGCTTATTCTCACCGTATAACCTACTATTGGCAACAGTTGCCTTGTACAAGGGTCGAACGTGCTACCATTCTAAGCTTTAGGCTTAACATTGTCGTCTCTCTATTATAGGCAAGTCACTCTAGATTTACCATCCCACATAGCAAGAGCAAATAATAAGTGTAAGTCGGCATGGTGATCAATCCATTCCGCACCCAAATCATTACCTTGTATATGGTTTAGAAAATCTCGCATTCCAACAGTCGGGCATCCTCACATGCATTGCAGAAATTTCTCTTGTTCATGAACTGGGTTCGGATAGTTCTGTCTTGCATGCCTAACAAAAACAATCTAACGTTCCTTTCAACTCTCAGGTTTGCGTCAACTACTATAATATGTCTACTAATGAAATGTAGCTTCCTCCAGGTTTCTTCCTTTAGCAAAAATGTGCTTGCTTCTTGGTGGATCCTGGCGTTTGTGGGTTTAGCTTGAACTCATCCCTAGGTTGCATCTATCTTCATTCCATTCTTGGGATTTGCAAGCAATGTAGAAACTTCTTTGGTGCGGGTCTTGGGTTTAGAAGAGATAGATTGGAGAAAGAGATAGATATACCCACACAAGCATCACACTAGTTTGGAAAATAAGGTTTGATGTGCGCTGTCAGTAAACGAACACAATGACAGCTCACAAAACGCAGCTAACAATATACGTATATAGAAATCTTGTATCTTCAAAGTCTTTAATTGTTTGGTAGCTTCTGTCTTGCATCAATGAAGAAATCTTCATAACACCAAGTCTTCTAGTAGCTTGTTCTTCTTGAAACTTGAAGCATACTAAATAGATAGGGGTCTAAACAGTGCAAACTTATTCTACGCATAAAAGGAATACCAATCACATCACACACACCATCAATCAATACAAAACACAAAAGTCACACCACACAAGCAAATCCTACACGTAAGGTCATATCCACAAGAGATATGATCTCATCATACTACGCGTGAATCATTTATCGAACTTAAATCAGTAGTGGTGGTCTGAATCTAAGCTTTGCCCTTCTCATCTAAATTAACCATGAAGATCATCTAACAATCAAAAAGTTACTCCTTCTTGAGTCGTGCAAAAATAATTCTTTCTTGAATTCCTTCACTCCTCATTGTAGTATTGCTTCCCAAACATTACATCCTCAATGACAAGGCGAATGGCGTTACTATAGGATGGCCAGCTACTTTAAGACAAGAAGAGAAATTTAGAATATGAATGGTAGATGAGAAATACGAGTATGATTGTAAGTGATCAAGAAGTGATAAAATAATTTTCTTCCTGTGTCTTTTCCTAGTCCACTCTAAGGGTTATGACCTATATTCAACATGGGCTCTGATACCATCTGTAACAACCTGAACCTGATAAGATTCAATGTCTCTGTGCTCACTGTGCTAGTCCCTGGATCAATAGCTAGCACACAGTACAAGATATAATATCAAAATAAAACCACATGTCATAGTATTACATTGTAGATCCATAATTTAATATAATACATACCTACATAACTCAAGCTAGCATACAAGTAAAAACATAGCGGAAAAGCAAATAAAATCTCCATGAAGTCCATCAACACCACAGGAAAATGTCAAGTATAGAGATCGTAACCCTACATCGTATCACTCACTCATTGTATAAAATCTGCAACATGAAATGCTGCAGCCACGAAGGGTCAATACTTTGAATGTATTGGCAAATCACACAAGAATTATATAACAGACCTACATCTATATGCAAGGTATATCAAGAGGATAATGTAGTGATTATTTTGCAGAAAGCTAATTTTTCCCTGATAACTACATAATATAATAGCCAAATTTTAAATATGTCTTACTACAATTAAATGCATATGGTCGAATTGGGCACTCCAATTCCAACCTACCCCAATTATTAAGTTTCCCACTCAATTTTTATTAACTATATCATCAGTCAAGATAATCCAACAACTGTAATGGCATAGTGGCTCAAATTTGTCCATAATCGGGGACACGGCTAATCATGATTAGTTTATACACTCTGCAGAGGTTTGTACACTTTACCCACTAGAATCAACCTGAAGATTGAGACAAAGTCTTTCAGAAGCAGTCGCCTAGTCCCACAGGAGGCCCATCCTAACTATCATAACTACATCTGTTGGCACATCCGGGTAAGGTCTCCACAACTGATCAACTTAGCCAGAGCCCATATTAGCCAGTGGTTGTACATGGAAGCTACTAGTCACTAAGTCTGTCTGATCTTTTGAGCCTGGACGGCACCCACTTACATTCAGAGGGTATAAATCATGATGTTCTTGAAACCACCCAGCAATACCATTCGGGCACACTTAGCCATGGTCCATGCCCTTAGAAAAGGAACAAGAAACCATGATGCAACCCTGTCTGTCCAGAGGTGAATTCTATAATATGTTTTTACTCAAGTTATATTATATATAGTCCTCACATGATCTCCATGAATACACGAACCAATCCCCGTCTACATAGCATAGCAAGAATACACTACCATGATCTACAATAAGGCCATACTAACTGCATCTCAATATCAATAACCTGCTACCATAATAAGCCTACACAATGCATAATATACTAATGTGATATATATATAACTACATGCATAGAAAAAAAATAGGATGAAGGATTATCAAGGTGTAACTTGCCTGATACGTTGGATGAAAATCGTCGCACTCACAATCCTGATAACTCTACTCGTCACGCTCCGAGCAATCTATCGTTAACGAAAGAACTAAAACCAATAACCATGCCTTATATAAGAACCAAAGAACAAAAAAACAAAATATGGAAAGGTTAAACAAAATCAACATACATATATAGGACTAATATATAATATAGGTCTCGATGCTATAATGTGACAAGGTGAAGGAATGAACTCAAAAGAATTAATGAACAACAGAATATTGCTTTATAAGCTTATATTTGATAAAATATGAATCAGAGTCAAATTGATGGGAAAACAACATAGAAATGGTGTAATAGATTGCATATGACATAAGGGTCCATTTGCAAAAAGAATCGACTGAATAGGAGTACTATAACGCAAGTTATAGCGAAATGAGGTATGCACTGAATTTGTATTCAAATGGGTCAAAAAGTATTTGAATATCATGATATAGAATATGTTCAGCTAGTATTTGTTTCACCTTGTCTTTGGCAAAAGGAATCAATCGAATCGGATATACGGTTTGCGGGATGTGATCGAATGGAGATTCAAATTTGAATTAGAGTTGGTCAAATTTAAAAAGTTTGAATAAATGAAATATTGATTCCACTGGATAGTAGAGTTCATTATGAACATGTAGCAAAAAGAATCACTTGCTTTGAATGTGTGAATATCAAGGTATAGCAAAATGAAAATTGAAATGAAATTTGCCCAAAAAGTCTGCCGTGGCAGCGTTTGTGATGTTGTTGCCACAGCTGTTGTAGGAGTGCCACGTGGTGTCGCCTTATTGGACTATCCAAATTTAGAGTTTAAAAAGATATGGGTTGTTGGATTAAGTTAGATCGGATGGTGTAGAGATGCTTCACCGGAGAACAGAGCATGTGATACGTCTCCAACGTATCTATAATTTTTGATTGTTCCTTGCTATTATATTACCCCTTTTGGATGTTTATGGGCTTTATTTTACACATTTATATCATTTTTGGGACTAACCTACTAACCGGAGGCCCAGCCCATATTGCTGTTTTTTTGCCTATTTCAGTATTTCGAAGAAAAGGAATATCAAACGGAGTCCAAACGGAATGAAACCTTCGGGAGCATGATTTTTGGAACGAACGTGATCCGGAGAGCTTGGAGTGCAAGTCAAGAAGCAGCCGAGGCCCCCACGAGATAGGAGGCCGCCCCCCTCCCCCCTATAGGGCGCGCCCCCTGTCTCGTGGGCCCCTCGGGCGGCCACCGACGTACTCCTTCCTCCTATATATACCTACGTACCCTGAAAACATCCAGGAGCACCACGAAACACAATTACCACCGCCGTAACCTTCTGTATCTGCGAGATCTCATCTTGGAGCCTTCACCGGCACTCTGCCGGAGGGGGAATCAACCACGGAGGGCTTCTACATCAACATCCTTGCCCCTCCGATGAGTTGTGAGTAGTTTACCACAGACCTACGGGTCCATAGTTATTAGCTAGATGGCTTATTCTCTCGTTTTGGATCTCAATACAATGTTCTCCCCCTCTCTTGTGGAGATCTATTCGATGTAAACTCTTTTTGCGGTGTGTTTGTCAAGATCCGATGAATTGTGGGTTTATGATCAAGTTTATCTATGAATAATATTTGAATCTTCTCTGAATTCTTTTATGTATGATTGAGTTATCTTTGCAAGTCTCTTTGAATTATCAGTTTGGTTTGGCCTACTAGATTGGTCTTTCTTGCCATGGGAGAAGTGCATAGCTTTGGGTTCAATCTTGCGGTGTCCTTACCCAGTGACAGAAAGGGTTGCAAGGCACGTATTGTATTGTTGCCATCGAGGATAACAAGATGGGGTTTATATCATATTGCATGAGTTTATCCCTCTACATCATGTCATCTTGCTTAATGCGTTACTCTGTTCTTATGAACTTAATACTCTAGATGCAGGTAGGAGTCGATCTATGTGTGGAGTAATAGTAGTAAATGCAGGCAGGAGTTGGTCTACTTGTTATGGACGTGATGCCTATATACATGATCATGCCTAGATAATCTCATAACTATGCGCTTTTCTATCAATTGCTTGACAGTAATTTGTTCACCCACCGTAATACTTATGCTATCTTGAGAGAAGCCTCTAGTGAAACCTATGGCCCCCGGGTCTATCTCTTATCATATTTGCTTTCAATCTACTTTTATTTGCATCTTTACTTTTTGCATCTATATTACAAAATACCAAAAATATATCTATCTTATCATACTATGTTTATTAGATCTCACTTTCGCAAGTGGCCGTGAAGGGATTGACAACCCCTTTATTGCGTTGGTTGCGAGTTCTCAGTTTGTTTGTGTAGGTGCGTGGGACTTTTGAGGAGCCTTCAACTGGATTGATACCTTGGTTCTCAAAAACTGAGGGAAATACTTACGCTACTATTGCTGCATCACCCTCTCCTCTTCGAGGAAAACCAACGCAAGCTCAAGACGTAGCAAGAAGGATTTCTGGCGCCATTGCCGGGGAGGTCTTCGCTCAAGTCAAGACATACCAAGTATCCATCACAAACCCATCTCCCTCGCATTTACATTATTTGCCATTTGCCTCTCGTTTTCCTCCCCCCCACTTCACCCTTGCCGTTTTATTTGCCCTCTCTTTCCCAATCTCCTCTTCTCTCTTTTCGCTTGCCTTTTTCTATTTGCTTGTGTTTTGGATTACTTGTTGCCATGGCGCAAGATAATACCAAATTGTGTGATTTCTCGAATACCAATAATAATTATTTCCTTAGTACTCCGATTGCTCCTCTTAATGATGTTGAGTCTTGTGTAATCAATACCGCTTTGCTGAATTTTGTTATGAAAGATCAATTCACCGGCCTTCCTAGTGAAGATGACGCTACTCATCTAAACAACTTTGTTGATTTGTGTGATATGCAAAAGAAGAAAGATACAGATAATGATATTGTCAAATTGAAGTTATTTCCGTTTTCACTTAGAGATCGTGCTAAAGTTTGGTTTTCGTCTTTGCCTAAAAATAGTATTGATTCTTGGAACAAGTGCAAAGATGCTTTTATCTCTAAGTATTTTCCTCCCGCTAAGATCATCACTCTTAGGAACGATATTATGAATTTTAAACAACTTGATCATGAGCATGTTGCCCAATCTTGGGAAAGAATGAAATTGATGCTTCGTAATTGCCCTACTCATGGTTTGAATTTATGGATGATCATACAAAAAATTTATGCCGGTTTGAACTTTGCTTCTAGAAATCTCTTAGATTCGGCCGCGGGAGGCACGTTTATGGAAATCGCACTAGGAGATGCTACAAAACTTCTTGATAATATTATGGCTAATTATGCTCAATGGCACACCGAAAGATCTTCTAGTGAAAAAGTGCATGCTATAGAAGAAATCAATGTTTTGAGTGGAAAGATGGATGAACTTATGAAATTGTTTGCTACTAAAAATACTCCTCTTGATCCCAATGATATGCCTTTGTCTTCTTTGATTGAGAATAATAATGAATCTATGGATGTGAATTTTGTTGGTAGGAATAGTTTTGGAAACAATGCTTATAGAGGAAACTTTAATGCTAGACCGTTCCCTAGTAATCCCTCTAATAATTATGGAAATTCCTACAAAATTCTTATGGTAATTTTAATAAGATTCCCTCTGATTTTGAGAATAGTGTGAAAGAATTTATGATTTCTCAAAAGAATTTTAATGCTTTGCTTGAAGAAAAATTGCTCAAAGTTGATGATTTGGCTAGGAACATTGATAGACTTTCGCTTGATGTTGATTCTCTTAAACTGAAATCTTCTTCTCCTAAGCATGATATCAATGAGTCCCTCAAAGTAATGAGAATTTCCATTGATGAGTGTAAGGAAAGAACTGCTAGATTGCGTGCTAAGAAAGATAGCTTTATAAAAGCGTGTTCTTCTAGTTTCCATGGAAATTATGATGAGGATCTTAAAGTTATTGATGTGTCTCCTATTAGATCTATGTTTTGCATTATGAATTTTGATGATTATGGGACTGATGATGAGTCAACTTTCCCTAGAAGGCATCCCAAGAATTCGGAGTCTTTAGATCTTAATGCTAAATTTGGTAAAAGTGAGATTGGAGAATCCTCAACTTCTAATAATATTGAACCTACTATCTCGGATTTCAAGGAATTTGATTATGGTAATTGTTCTTTAAAAGGTTGTATTTCCTTGTTGCAATCCGTTGTTAATTCTCCTCATGCTTATAGTCAAAACAAAACTTTTACCAAACATATCGTTGATGCCTTGATGCAATCTTATGATGAAAAACTTAATTTAGAAGTTTCTATACCTAGAAAACTTAATGATGAGTGGGAACCTACTATAAAGATTAGAATTAAAGATTTTGAGTGTTTTGCTTTGTGTGATATGGGTGCTAGTGTTTCCACGATTCCGAAAACTTTATGTGATATTCTAGGTTTCCATGATCTTGATGATTGCTCTTTAAATTTGCACCTTGAGGATTCCACCATTAAAAAGCCTATGGGAAGGATCAATGATGTTCTTATTATTGCAAATAGAAATTTGGTGCCCGTAGATTTTATCGTTCTTGATATAGATTGCAATCTTTCTTGCCCTATTATTCTTGGTAGACCTTTCCTTAGAACGATTGGTGCGATTATTGATATGAAGGAAGGGAATATTAGATTCCAATTTCCATTAAAGAAAGGCATGGAGCACTTTCCAAGAAAGAAAGTCAAATTACCTAATGGATCTATCATGCGTGCTACTTATGAATTTAGTGCCAAAGATGGCACTCGTTAGATCTATCTTTGCTTTTATGCCTAGCTAGGGGCGTTAAACGATAGCGCTAGTTGGGAGGCAACCCAATTTTCTTTATGTCTTTTGTTTTTGCTCCTGTTTAGTAATAAATCCTGCATCTACCTTCTGTTTAGATGTGTTTTTATCTTTTAATTAGTGTTTGTGCCAAGTAGAACCTATAGGATAACCTACGATGATAGTTGATTTGATTCTGCTGAAAAAACAGAAACTTTGTGCGCACGAATATAATTTTGTTACATCACAGGAACGTGCTTTTGCGTTGATTCTTTTTGCTTATGTTCAATAAACAATTTTTCCAGGACTTCCTATTTTTGTAGGATTTTTATAGTTCCAGAAGTTTGCGTTAGTTACAGATTGCTACAGACTATTCTGTTTTTGAGAGATTCTGTTTTCCGTGTGTTGTTTGCTTATTTCAATGCATCTATGGCTAGTAAAATAGTTTATAAACCATAAGGAAGTTGGAATACAGTAGGTTTAACACCAAAATAAATAAAGAATGAGTTCATTGCATTACCTTATGTGGTGGTTTTGTTTTCTTTCGCTAACGGAGCTTATAAGATTTCCTGTTGAGTTTTGTGTTGTGAAGTTTTCAAGTTTTGGGTAAAGCCTTTATGGACTATGGAATAAAGGGTGGAAAGAGCCTAAGGTTGGGGATGCCCATGGCACCCCAAGATATCCAAGAATAGCCAAAAGCCTAAGCTTGGGGATGCCCCGGGAAGGCATCCCCTCTTTCGTCTTCGTTCATTGGTAACTTTACATGGAGCTATATTTTTATTCGCCACATGATATGTGTTTTGCTTGGAGCGTCGTGTATTATATTAGTCTTTGATTTTTAGTTTACCACAATCATACTTGATGTACACACCTTTTGGGAGAAGCCTATTTGATTAGAATTTGCTAGAATACTCTATGTGCTTCACTTATATCTTTTGAGCTTGATAGTTTTTGCTCTAGTGCTTCACTTATATCTTTTAGAGCACGGTGGTGTCTTAATTTTGAAGAAATTACTAGTCTCTCATGCTTCACTTATATTATTTTGAGATTCTTTTAGAACAGCATGGTATTTGCTATGGTCATAAAGTTGGTCCTAGAATGGGAGGCATCCAAGTTGGGTATAATAAAAACTATCATAGAAAGTGAATTGGATGCTATGATCAATTTGATACTTGATAATTGTTTTGAGATATGGAGGTAGAGATATTAAAGTCATGCTAGTTGGGTGATTATGAATTTAAAGAATGCTTGTGTTTAAGTTAGCAAATCCCGTAGCATGCACGTATGGTTAAAGTTGTGTAACAAATTTAAAACATGAAGTGTACCTAGCTTGTGCATCCTTATGAGTGGTGGTCGGGGACGAGCGATGGTCTTTTACTAAAAATCTATCCCCCTAGGGGCATGCACGTAGTACTTGATTTTTGATGACTTCTAAATTTTTGCAATAAGTATATGAGTTCTTTTGACTAATGTTGAGTCCATGGATTATACGCACTTTTATCTTTCTGCCTTTGCTAGCCTCTTCGGTACCGTGCATTGCCCTTTCTCACCTTGAGAGTTGGTGCAAACTTCGCCGGTGCATCCAAACCCCGTGATACGATATGCTCTATCACACATAAACCTCCTTATATCTTCCTCAAAACAGCCACCATACCTACCTATTATGGCATTTCCATAGCCATTCCGAGATATATTGCCATGCAACTTTCCACCATTCTGTTCTTCATCATCATGACATACTTTACTTTTGTCATATTGCCATTGCATGATCATGTAGTTGACATCGTATTTGTGGCAAAGCCACCATGCATTATTTTCATACATGTCACTCTTGATTCATTCCACCATCCCGGTACTCCGCCGGAGGCATTCATATAGAGTCATATCTTGTTCTAGTTTCGAGTTGTAATTCATATGTTGTAATCAATAGAAGTGTGATGATCATCATTATTAGAACATTGCCCAAAGAAAAAAAATAAAGGCCAAAAAAAGGCCCAAAAAAAGAAAAATAAAAAGAAAAAGAAAGGAAAAGAAAGAAAAAAAGAAAATAAAATAAAAAGGGCAATGTTACTATCTCTTTTTCCACACTTGTGCTTCAAAGTAGCACCTTGTTCTTCATGTTGTGAGTCTCATATATTGTGCTTCAAAGTAGCACCATGTTTTTCATATAGTGAGTCTCATAAGTTGTCCTTTTCATACTAGCGGGAATTTTTCATTATAGAACTTGTCTTGCATATTCCTACAATGGGCTTCCTCAAATGCCCTAGGTCTTCGTGAGCAAGCAAGTTGGATGCACACCCACTAGTTTTCTTTTGTTGAACATTCAATTATAGCTCTAGTGCATCTATTGCATGGCAATCCCTACTCCTCATGTTGACATCAATTGATGGGCATCTCCATAGCCCGTTGATTATCCTCGTCAATGTGAGACTTCTCCTTTTTTGTCTTCTCCACACAATCCCCATCATCATATTCTATTCCACCCATAGTGCTATATCCATGGCTCATGCTCATGTATTGCATGAAGGTTGAAAAAGTTTGAGATTATTTAAGTATGAAACAATTGGTTGGCTTGTCATCGGGGGTATAGAATTTGGGAACATCTTTGTGTGACGAAAATGAAGCATAGCCTAACTATATGATTATGTAGGGATGAACTTTATTTTGCCATGCTATTTTGAGAAGACATGATTACTTTGATTAGTATGCTTGAAGTTTTACTATTTCTTTTATCAATATGAACTTTTATTTTGAATCATTTGGATCTGAACATTCATCCCACAATAAAGAAAATTACATTGAGAATTATGCTAGGTAGCATTCCACATCAAAAATTTCTTTTTTATCATTTACCTACTTGAGGACGAGCAGGAATTAAGCTTGGGGATGCTTGATACGTCTCCAACGTATCTATAATTTTTGATTGTTCCATGCTATTATATTACCCCTTTTGGATGTTTATGGGCTTTATTTTACACATTTATATCATTTTTGGGACTAACCTACTAACCGGAGGCCCAGCCCATATTGCTGTTTTTTGCCTATTTCAGTATTTCGAAGAAAAGGAATATCAAACGGAGTCCAAACGGAATGAAACCTTCGGGAGTGTGATTTTTGGAACGAACGTGATTCGGAGAGCTTGGAGTGCAAGTCAAAAAGCAGCCGAGGCCCCCACGAGATAGGAGGCCGCCCACCCCCTGTAGGGCGCGCCCCCTGTCTCGTGGGCCCCTCGGGCGGCCACCGACGTACTCCTTCCTCCTATATATACCTACGTACCCCGAAAACATCCAGGAGCACCACGAAACACAATTTCCACCGTCGTAACCTTCTGTATCCGCGAGATCTCATCTTGGAGCCTTCACCGGCACTCTACCGGAGGGGGAATCAACCATGGAGGGCTTCTACATCAACATCCTTGCCCCTTCGATGAGTTGTGAGTAGTTTACCACAGACCTACGGGTCCATAGTTATTAGCTAGATGGCTTCTTCTCTCTTTTTGGATCTCAATAGAATGTTCTCCCCCTTTCTTGTGGAGATCTATTTGATGTAAACTCTTTTTGCGGTGTGTTTGTCAAGATCCGATGAATTGTGGGTTTATGATCAAGTTTATCTATGAATAATATTTGAATCTTCTCTGAATTATTTTATGTATGATTGAGTTATCTTTGCAAGTCCCTTCGAATTATCAGTTTGGTTTGGCCTACTAGATTTGTCTTTCTTGCCATGGGAGAAGTGCATAGCTTTGGGTTCAATCTTGCAATATCCTTACCCAGTGACAGAAAGGGTTGCAAGCCACGTATTGTATTGTTGCCATTGAGGATAACAAGATGGGGTTTATATCATATTGCATGAGTTTATCCCTCTACATCATGTCATCTTGCTTAATGCGTTACTCTGTTCTTATGAACTTAATACTCTAGATGCAGGCAGGAGTCGGTCGATGTGTGGAGTAATAGTAGTAGATGCAGGCAGGAGTCGGTCTACTTGTTATGGATGTGATGCCTATATACATGATCATGCCTAGATAATCTCATAACTATGTGCTTTTCTATCAATTGCTCGACAGTAATTTGTTCACCCACCGTAATACTTATGCTATCTTGAGAGAAGCCTCTAGTGAAACCTATGGCCCCGGGTCTATCTCTTATCATATTTTCTTTCAATCTACTTTTATTTGCATCTTTACTTTTTGCATCTATATTACAAAATACCAACAATATATCTATCTTATCATACTATCTTTATTAGATCTCACTTTCGCAAGTGGCCGTGAAGGGATTGACAACCCCTTTATTGCGTCGGTTGCGAGTTCTCAGTTTGTTTGTGTAGGTGCGTGGGACTTTTGAGGAGCCTTCAACTGGATTGATACCTTGGTTCTCAAAAACTTAGGGAAATACTTACGCTACTATTGCTGCATCACCCTCTCCTCTTCGAGTTAAACCAACGCAAGCTCAAGACGTAGCAGCATGGTGGCACCGAACTTGGAGAAGAGTTGCAGGGCTCCGGTTGTCGACGTGTAGCTCAGTCCGGTTGTCACATGACTCGGGGTAATGCACGGGGAGTGAAGCATGGTGTGGCGCGTACGAGGGTGTCATCGGACTGTTCCTCAGCCTCCTGGTGCATGTAACACCCCGTTCCAGTTCGGAGGTGATCAGAGTAGGTGGAATCAGGATCGAGGGATTTGGGGTGAGGAAACTTGGAGAAGAAGAAGATGAGAAGAGAGAACGAGATGGGGAATTAGTTCATTCATACGGCCCGCCTTTCCACGGCATCGGCCCATCCTTTTAATACAATATGCATACAGCTCTGGCCAGCTGGCCCGCACACGCACGCTGGTCCCTAGGACCCACTAGCCAGTCACACAGTTGTATCAGGCGTAGCTGTTGTGACACTCTCCCCTTCTTCAGAATGAACACCATCTTTAGAATCTGCTGCAGTCCAAATGGGAGCAGTTGGGTATAGCCGGCGCCGGACAGTGTAGTCCTCCCAGGTCGTCGTTGTTGCTGGATTGTCCCACTGCACTTGAATCTGCACCACTGCCCCACTGCCTTGTTTCATCATTCTCTTGTCCGGAATAGCTACCGAAAGTGCATCGACTGCTGTCAGGTCTGTTGTGCTTGGTAGGTCTGAAAAAGCTGGTGAGTAGTTGGGAGTGAAGGGTTTCAGTTAAGAAACATGGAACACAGGGTGCACCCGGCTGTCCTCGGGGAGCTCCAGCTTGTATGCTAAATTGCCAATCTTCTCCACGATCTTGAATGGCCCGAAGAATTTGAAGGCTAACTTAGCGCAAGGTCAACTGGCAACTGATTTCCGCACATGCGGCTGAAGTATCAGAAGTACTTGCTCGCCCACTTGGAAGGAACGCTCTGACCTGTTGCGGTCTACGTATTTCTTGAATCGTTTCTGAGCGCGGTCGAGCTGCTCACGCAGGTGCTCTATGTGCGTTGCGCAGTCCCATTCCTCACCATCAGGCATGGTAGGAGGAGTGTCTGCCCAGGTGGTCATGCTGCCCAAGCTGGCTTCTCTGCTGTAAAGTGCTTTGAATGGTGAACAATGCAACAAGGCATGGAAAGAAGAATTGTACCAGAACTCGGCGGATGGTAACCAGTGTCGCCATTGGCGTGGTGTATCATGAACGGCGCACCTCAGGTACATTTCCATGCTCTGATTGACTCTCTCACTCTGACCATCTGTCTGTGGGTGGTAGGCCGTTGAATAGAGCAGTTTGGTGCCCGCGCCAGCGAGCAACTCCCGCCAAAGCACACTTGTGAATATCTTGTCACGGTCTGAAACGATCGACGCTAGCACTCCATGGAGCTTGACTATGTTATCCCAGAATGCTCTGGCCACTTGTGTCTTGCTGTGAATGGGTGTCGAAGAGGAACAAAGTGTGCAAACTATGTGAAGTGACCCACGACAACCATAATTGAGTCATAGCCTTCAGATTTCGGAAGGCCCTCCATGAAATCCATTGTCAAGTCTTGCCAGGGTTCCGTGGGTATTGGCAAGGGTGCCAATTTACCTGTAGGTTTCTAGAGTTCATGCTTTGCCTGCTGTCACACCGTACACTATCGCATGTAGTCCTCCACTGCCGATTTCAAGCCCTTCCAAGTGAACACCTTCTTGATGCATTGATATGTGGCTGTGGCGCCAGAGTGGCCGCCCACGACGCTGTCGTGCATCGCACTGATCACGCGGGTACACAACGATGTGTTGTTCCCAATCCACATGCGCCCTTGGTGTCGAATCAAACTTCGGTATAGCTCGAACCCATCATTGTCCGGGCTGTAAAGGGCTAGTTGTTGGAGCAGGTCTTGCACCTCCTGGTCCGTGGTGTAGGAATTGGCCACCTCCTGGACCCAAACTGGCTGGCACACACAGAGAGAGAGAGAGAGAGAGAGAGAGAGAGAGAGCTGCTGTACTGAAGTGATTGCCGACACGTGACAGAGCGTCCGCTGCGCCGTTCTCCGCCCCTCTTTTGTATTTGAAACTGAATTGTAGCCCCACAAACTTTGACATAGCCTTGCGCTGCACGGCTGTCTCCAGATGCTGAACCCCAGAATGCAACGACTTTTATGGTCAGTGACTATAGTGAAGGGACCCCGTTGAAGATATGAGCACCACTTGTCCACGACCGTCATGACCACGAGGAATTCCTTCTCATATGTTGACAGTTTCTGATTCTTGATGCCCAAGGCCTTGCTGAAATAGGCAATTGGGTGCCCTTCTTGAACAAGAACTGCACCAATTCTAGTGTCGCAAGCATCTGTCTCAATTGAGAAGGGATTGTCGAAGTCAGATAGAGCAAGAACTGGAGTTTTCACCATTGCCTGCTTTAGTGTGTCAAACGCGAGTTGCACCTGTGATGTCCACTCAAAGCCCTTCTTGGTGAGTTGTTGTGTCAACGGTTTAGCGATGATTCCATAATGGGCAACAAATTTGCGATAGTACCCTGTTAAGCCCAGAAATCCTCGCAGTTCCGTTGCATTGGTTGGTGTTGGCAAATCTGCCATGGCCTTGGTCTTGTCACCGTTAGTGGCTACCCCGTCCTTGGAGATAACATGTCCAAGGTAGTCAATGTGATCTTGGGCGAAGGAACACTTCGATATCTTGGCATATAGTTGGTGCTCGCGGAGCAGCTCCAGTACCAAACGCAAATGCTGCAAGTGCTCCTCCAATGTTTCGCTGAAAAGAAGAATGTCATCAAGGAATATAATGACGAACTTACGAGTGTGAGCCGCGAATATGGAATTCATCAAGCACTGGAAAGTTGCAGGGGCGTTCGTCATCCCGAACGGCATGACCTGAAACTGGAAGTGCCCATGGTGTGTCTTGAAGGCGGTCTTGTCCTCATCGGTTTCCTTCATGCGGATTTGATGGTAGCCCGCACAGAGCTCGAGCTAGGAGAAGTATGCGGCGCCTGCGAGTTCGTCGAGGAGTTCATCAACAATTGGTAGGGGAAATTTGTTTTTAATTGTGACATCATTGAGCCTCCTGTAGTCGATGCAAAAACGCCAACTGTCGTCCTTCTTCTTGACGAGAAGCACTGGTGCAGCATAGGGACTAATGTTGTGGGTAATGACGCCGGAGTTGAGCATCTCCTGGACTTGCTGCTCGATCTCATCCTTCTAGAGCGGAGAGTAGCGGTACGGGCGTCTATTCGCTGGTCGTGCTCTGTCCACCAAGGTAACTGCGTGATCGTACTGACGATGTGGGGGTAGACTCTTGGGCTCCCTGAAGACATCCTGGAACTCCTCAAGAAAGTCACTCAGCGGTGTCATTGATGGTTTGCGTGGGGCCTATCGCGTTGGCAGAGCATCCACCACGGCCATTGCCCAAACATCGTTGTCGGCAATCCACTTACGTATTTCTTCTGGCTCCATCGCTGCTATGGTTGGGGTGGCCTTTGGTCTAACACCTTGCAAGGTTATGTGTTCGCCGTCATGGTCGAAGGAGATGAACTTCTCCTGCCAATGACAAGTCATGGGGCTGAACTGAGCCAACCAGTCCATGCCAAGTATGCCGTCATAGGCACCGATCTCGAGCTCACGCATCGGGGTGGACAACGTGTGCCCTTGAAGCCACCATTTTAGATCAGGTACCATGCGTGAACAGGTGAGGCGGTCACCATTGGCCACGCGCACTTCCACGGGAGGGAGCTCTTCGGTGGTGGCGCCAATGCGGTCGACGAATGCCTTGTTGACGAAACTATGCGTGCTCTCGGAGTCCACAAGTAGCAACATAGCTTGATTTCCCACCAAGGCACGCAGACGGATTGTACTGGGTGCGTCGGTGCCATCCAGAGCATGCGCGTAGAGCATGCAACACTCTGGTGGTGGTGCAACAACCGCTGGCGCGTCAAGCAGTTCGAGTGCATTGATCTCTTCGTCCGAGAGAAGTTCCCCATAGCTGCCCACTTGGATTGTGAGGAGCTGAGCTTGTGTGTTGTAGCGATGCTCTCTGGAGTAGCGATCACCACATTTGAAGCATAAGCCATTAGCACGCCTGAAATCCTTGAGCTGCCGCTCGCGTGCAAACTCGTCCCCCTGTGGCCTAGAGGCGACCACAGGGCGCGGCAGCACTCGGTCTAGTGGTGGCGGCGGCCGGCCTGAAGGTGCTGGCCGTGGGCGCGCGCGATGTGTGCCCAACTCCTCCTCCTGGATGCGCACCAGAACTGATGCCCTTGTGATGCTTGAGGGTGCTTGGAGCCGGACGGCAACACGCAGCTCGTCCTTGAGCCCGAGCAGGAACTGGGTGATGAAGAATTTCGGGCTCAGCGACGGATCAAGGGCCAACAGGTGTTACATGTGGGCATCAAACAGCTGTCTGTACTCCGCCATGCTGCTGCTCTGGCGTAGCTGAAGCAATTTGTGCATCTTCAGCTCAAACTCGTCCGCGACGAATTCTTCAGTTATCACAACGCAGAACGCCTCCCATGTTAGCCCCTGGTTGACCTGCATGAATGCTTGCAACCAGTGCGTGGCCTGGCCATCGATGTATAGGGTTGTCGTGGTCACCCAGCTGTGTGCATGGACCTTGTACAAGTCGAAGTACGCACGGCAGCGGTCGAGCC
Organism: Triticum timopheevii; assembly: GCA_963921465.1. NCBI lineage: Eukaryota > Viridiplantae > Streptophyta > Magnoliopsida > Poales > Poaceae > Triticum > Triticum timopheevii. The sequence goes on along the minus strand of OY997272.1, from coordinate 186,444,821 downwards.
AGAGGTAGGGCGCGCTGCCATCGAACTGGGGAAGTCGTGCTTCGGCGGCTTGATGTAGTGGTCACTGGACTGCTGCTGGTGGTGTCGCGGCTCGGCCGTCTGTTGGTAGTGCGCAGCCAATGACGCGTGCGGCATCTGGGTGCCGAAGGGCTGCGCGGTGGCTGGTTGTGCCAACAGCGGAGGTCGCTGATCCGTTAGACGAGGCGAAGGCGGCAGCCCATGTTACTGTTGGGGAACGTAGTAATTTCAAAAAAATTCCTATGACACGCAAGATCATGGTGATGTATAGCAACAAGAGGGGGAGTGTATCTTCATACCCTTGAAGATCACTAAGCGGAAGCGTTTATCAATGCGGTTGATGTAGTCGTACGTCTTCACGATCCGACCAATCCAAGTACCGAACGCACGGCACCTCCGAGTTCAGCACACATTCAGCTCGATGACCTCCTCACCTTCTCGATCCAGCAAGACGGGCAAAGTAGTAGATGACGGCAGCACGACGGCGTGGTGACGGTGTTGGTGAAGAACAATCTCCGCAGGGCTTCGCCTAAGCACTACGAGAACTATGACGGAGGATAAACTAGAGGGGACGGGGTTGCCGGCACACGACTTGGTGTTTCTTGATGTATCTTTGGTGCTAGCCCCGCCCCTCTATTTATATGTTGAGCCTTGGGGTCGAAACTTGGAGTAAAAGCCTCCACAAAGTCGGTTTCACCCGAAAGGCAAGAGTCCTTCTCGGACTCCAGGGCCAGACGCCAGGGTTCCCGGCATCTGGACCCAGACGCCAGGGACCCTGGAGTCTGGCCCCTGGACTCCGCAAAACTTCCTTTTGCACTTTCCAAAAACCTTGCGGGCTTTCCCCTTTGGCCCAAATAACGTGTTCTCGTACCCAAACATTTCGGGAAACATCTGGAACCCCTTCCAGTGAATTCCGAAACCCTTCTGGAGATCAAACACTATTATCCCATATATCAAACTTTATCTCCGGACCATTCTGGAGTTCCTCGTCATGTCCATGATCTCATCCGGGACTCCGAAAAACATTCGGTTACCAACATACATAACTCATATAATATTATATCATCAACGAAACGTTAAGCGTGCGGACCCTACGGGTTCGAGAACTATGTAGACATGACCGAGACACGTTTCCAGTCAATAACCAATAGCGGGACCTGGATGCCCATATTGGCTCCCACAAATTCTACGAAGATCTTTATCGGTCAAACCGCATAACAACATATGTTGTTCCCTTTGTCATCGGTATGTTACTTGCCCGAGATTCGATCGTTGGATCTCAATACCTAGTTCAATCTCGTTACCGTCAAGTCTCTTTACTCGTTACGTAATGCATCATCCCGCAACTAACTCATTAGCCACATTGCTTGCAAGGCTTATAGTGATGTGCATTACCGAGAGGGCCCAGAGATACCTCTCCGACAATCGAAGTGACAAAACCTAATCTCGAAATACGCCAACTCAACATGTACCTTTGGAGACACCTGTAGAGCTCCTTTATAATCACCTAGTTACGTTGTGACGTTTGGTAGCACACAAAGTGTTCCTCCGGTAAACGGGAGTTGCATAATCTCATAGTTGTATGAACATGTATAAGTCATGAAGAAAGCGATAGCAACATACTAAACGATCAAGTGCTAAGCTAACGGAATGGGTCATGTCAATCACATCATTCTACTAATGATGTGATCCCGTTAATCAAATGACAACTCATGTATATGGTTAGGAAACATAACCATCTTTGATTAATGAGCTAGTCAAGTAGAGGCATACTAGTGACATTAAGTTTGTCTATGTATTCACACATGTATTATGTTTCCGGTTAATACAATTCTAGCATGAATAATAAACATTCATCATGAAATAAGGAAATAAATAATAACTTTATTATTGCCTCTAGGGCATTTCCTTCAGTCTTCCACTTGCACTAGAGTCAATAATCTAGTTCACATCTCCATGTGATTTAACACCAATATTCATATCTGTATATGATTAACACCCATAGTTCACATCGTCATGTGACCAACACCCAAAGGGTTTACTAGAGTCAATAATCTAGTTCACATTGCTATGTGATTAACACCCAAAGAGTACTAAGGTGTGATCATGTTTTGCTCGTGAGAGAAGCTTAGTCAACGAGTCTGTCACATTCAGAGCCGTATGTATTTTGCAAATATTCTATGTCTACAATGCTCTACACGGAGCTACTCCAGCTAATTGCTCCCAATATGTATCCAGATTGAGACTTAGAGTCATCTGGATCGGTGTAAAAGCTTGCACCGATGTAACTCTTTACGATGGGCTCTTTTATCACCTCCATAATCGAGAAATATTTCCTTAGTCCTCACTAAGGATATTCTTGACCAATGTCCAGTGATCTACTCCTAGATCAGTATTGTACTCCCTTGCCAAATTTAGAGCAAGGTATACAATAGGTCTGGTACATAGCATAGCATACTTTATAGAACCTATGACTGAGGCATAGGGAATGACTTTCATTCTCTTTTCTATTTTCTGTCGTGGTCGGGATTTGAGTCGTACTCAATTTCACACCTTTGCAACACAGGCAAGACCTCTTTGTTTGACTGCTCCATTTTGAACTACTTCAAAATCTTGACAAGGTATGTACTTATTGAAAAACTTATCAAGCGTCTTGATCTATCTCAATAGATCTTGACGCTCAATATGTAAGCAGCTTCACCGAGGTCTTTCATCGAAAAACTTTTATTCAAGTATCCCTTTATGCTATCCAGAAATTCTATATCATTTCCAATTAATAATATGTCATCTACATATAATATCAGAAATGCTACAGAGCTCCCACTCACTTTCTTGTAAATACAGGCTTCTCCAAAAGTCTGTATAAAACCATATGCTTTGATCACACTATCAAAGTCCAACTCCGAGATGCTTGCACACTTTGTTAGCACCTTTTGGATCGACAAAACCTTCCGGCTGCATCATATACAACTCTTCTTCCAGAAATCCATTCAGGAATGCAGTTTTGACATCCATTTGCCAAATTTCATAATCATAAAATGCGGCAATTGCTAACATGATTCGGACAGACTTAAGCATTGGTACGGGTGAGAAAGTCTCATCGTAGTCAACCCCTTGAACTTGTCAAAAACCTTTCGCAACAAGTCGAGATTTGTAGACAGTTATATTACCATCAGCGTCAGTCTTCTTCTTGAAGATCCATTCATTCTTGATGGCTTGCCGATCATCGGGAAAGTCAACCAAAGTCCATACTTTGTTCTCATACATAGATCCCATCTCAGATTTCATGGCCTCGAGCCATTTTGCGGAATCTGGGCTCATCATCGCTTCCTCATAGTTCATAGGTTCATCATGGTCTAGTAACATGACTTCTAGAATAGGATCACCGTACCATTCTGGTGCGGACCGTACTCTGGAAGACCTACGAGTTTCTGTAATAACTTGATCTGAAGTTTCATGATCATCATCATTAGCTTCCTAACTAATTGGTGTAGGAATCACTGGAACTGATTTCTGTGATGAACTACTTTCCAATTCGGGAGAAGGTACAAATTACCTTATCAAGCTCTACTTTCCTCCTACTCACTTCTTTCGAGAGAAACTCCTTCTCTAGAAAGGATCCATTCTTAGCAACGAATGTTTTGCCTTCGGATCTGTGATAGAAGGTGTACCCAACAGTTTCCTTTGGGTATTCTATGAAGACGCACTTCTCCGATTTGGGTTCGAGCTTATCAAGTTTTCACATAAGCATCATAACTCCAAATTTTAAGAAACGACAGCTTAGGTTTATTGCTAAACCATAGTTCATATGGTGTCGTCTCAACGGATTTAGATGGTTCCCTATTTTAACGTGAATGCAGCTATCTCTAATGCATAACCCCAAAACAATATTGGTAAATCGGTAAGAAACATCATTGATCGCACCAGATCAAATAAAGTGCGGTTATGATGTTCGGACACACCGTTATGCTGTGGTGTTCCAGGTGGCATGAGTTGTGAAACTATTCCGCATTGTTTCAAATGTAAACCAAACTCGTAACTCAAATATTCTCCTCCACGATCAGATCGTAGAAACTTTATTTTCTTGTTACGATTATTTTCCACTTCACTCTGAAATTCTTTGAACTTCTCAAATGTTTCAGACTTGTGTTTCATTAAGAAGATATACCTATATCTGCTCAAATCATCTGTGAAGGTCAGAAAATAACGATACCCGCCACGAGCCTTAATACTCATTGGTCTGCATACATCAGTATGTATTATTTCCAACAAGTCAGTAGCTCATTCCATTGTTCCGGAGAACGGAGTTTTAGTCATCTTGCCCAAAAGGCACGGTTCGCAAGCATCAAATGATTCATAACCAAGTGATTCCGAAAATCCATCTTTATGGAGTTTCTTCATGCGCTTTACACCGATATGACCCAAACGGCGGTGCCACAAATGAGTTGCACTATCATTATTAACTTTGCATCTTTTGGCATCAATATTATGAATATGTGTATCACTACGATCGAGATCCAACAAATTATTTTCATTGGATGTATGACCATTGAAGGTTTTATTCATGTAAACAGAACAACAATTATTCTCTGACTTTAAATGAATAACTGTATTGCAATAAACATGATCAAATCATATTCATGCTCAACGCAAACGCCAAATAACATTTATTTAGGTTTAACACAAATCTCGAAAGTATAGGGAGTGTGTGATGATGATCATATCAATCTTGGAACTACTTCCAAAACTCATCTTCACTTCCCTCAACTAGTCTCTCTTTATTCTGTAACTCTTGTTTCGAGTTACTAATCTTAGCAACCGAACAAGTATCAAATACTCAGGGGCTACTATAAACACTAGTAAGGTACACATCAATAACCTGTATATCAAATATACCCTTGTTCACTTTGCCATCCTTCTTATCCACCAAATATTCAGGGCATTTCCGCTTTCAGTGATCATTTCCTTTGCTGTAGAAGCACTCAGTTTCAGGCTTTGGTCCAGCTTTGGGCTTCTTCACGGGAGTGAAAACTTGCTTGCCATTCTACCTGAAGTTTCCCTTTCTTTCCCTTTGCCCTTTTCTTGAAACAAGTGGTCTTGTCAATCATAAATACTTGATGCTCTTTCTTGATTTCTACCTTCGTCGATTTCAACATCACGAAGAGCTCGGGAACCGTTTTCGTCATCCCTTGCATACTATAGTTCATCACGAAGTTCTAGTAACTTGGTGATGGTGACTAGAGAACTCTGTCAATCACTATCTTATCTGGAAGATTAACTCCCACTTGATTCAAGCGATTGTAGTACCCAGACAATCTGAGCACATGCTCACTAGTTGAGCAATTCTCCTCCATCTTTTAGCTATAGAACTTGTTGGAGACTTCATATCTCTCAACTCGGGTATTTTCTTGAAATATTAACTTCAAATCCTGGAACATCTCATATGGTCCATGACGTTCAAAACGTCTTTGAAGTCCCGATTCTAAGCCGTTAAGCATGGTGCACTAAACTATCAAGTAGTCATCATATTGAGCTAGCCAAACGTTCATAACGTCTGCATCTGCTCCTGCAATAGGTCTGTCACCTAGCGGTGCATCAAGGACATAATTCTTCTGTGCAGGAATGAGGATAAACCTCAGATCACGGATCTAATCCGCATCATTGCTACTAACATTTTTCAACATAATTTTCTCTAGGAACATATCAAAATAAACATATGAAAGCAACAATGCGAGCTATTGATCTACAACATAATTTGCAAAATACTACCAGGACTAAGTTCATGATAAATTTAAGTTCAATTAATCATATTACTTAAGAACTCCCACTTAGACAGACATCTCTCTAGTCATCTAAGTGATCACGTGATCCAAATCAACTAAACCATGTCCGATCATCACGTGAGATGGAGTAGTTTTCAATGGTGAACATCACTATGTTGATCATATCTACTATATGATTCATGCTCGACCTTTCGGTCTCCGTGTTCCGAGGCCATGTGTGTATATGCTAGGCTCGTCAAGTTTAACCTGAGTATTCCGCGTGTGCAACTGTTTTGCACCCGTTGTATTTGAACGTAGAGCCTATCACACCCGATCACCACATGGTGTCTCAGCACGTGCAACGGTGCATACTCAGGGAGAACACTTCTTGATAATTAGTGAGAGATCATCTTAAAATGCTACCGTCAATCAAAGCAAGATAAGATGAATAAAGGATAAACATCACATGCAATCAATATAAGTGATATGATATGGCCATCATCATCTTGTGCTTGTGATCTCCATCTCCGAAGCACCATCGTGATCACCATCGTCACCGGCGCGACACCTTGATCTCCATCGTAGCATCGTTGTCGTTTACGCCATCTATTGCTTCTATGACTATCGCTACCGCTTAGTGATAAAGGAAAGCAATTACAGGGCGTTTGCATTTCATACAATAAAGCGACAACCATATGGCTCCTGCCAGTTGTTGATAACTCGGTTACAAAACATGATCATCTCATACAATAAAATATAGCATCACGTCTTGACCATATCACATCACAACATGCCCTACAAAAACAAGTTAGACATCCTCTACTTTGTTGTTGCAAATTTTACGTGGCTGCTACGGGCTGAGCAAGAACCGTTCTTACCTACGCATCAAAACCACAACGATAGTTCGTCAAGTTAGTGTTGTTTTAACCTTCACAAGGACTGGGCGTGGCCACACACGGTTCAACTAACGTTGGAGAAACTGACACCCGCCGGCTACCTGTGTGCAAAGCACGTCGGTAGAACCAGTCTCGCGTAAGCGTACGCGTAATGTCGGTTCGGGCTGCTTCATCCAACAATACTGCCGAACCAAAGTATGACATGCTGGTAAGCAGTATGACTAGTATCGCCCACAACTCACTTGTATTCTACTCGTGCATATGACATCTACGCATAAAACCTGGCTCGGATGCCGCTGTTGGGGAACGTAGTAATTTCAAAAAAATTCCTACGCACACGCAAGATCATGGTGATGTATATCAACGAGAGGGGGAGTGTATCTTCATACCCTTGAAGATTGCTAAGCGGAAGCATTTATCAACGCGGTTGATGTAGTCGTACGACTTCATGATCCAACCGATCCAAGTACCGAACGCACGGCACCTCCGAGTTCTGCACACGTTTAGCTTGATGACATCCTCGCCTTCTCGATCCATCAAGACGGGTGAAGTAGTAGATGAGTTCCGGCAGCACGATGGCGTGGTGACGGTGTTGGTGAAGAACAATCTCCGCAGGGCTTCGCCTAAGCACTACAAAAACTATGACGGAGGATAAACTAGAGGGGACGGGGTTGCCGGCACACGGCTTGGTGTTTCTTGATGTATCTTTGTGTGACGCCCGGATAATCATGCTACAGTAATCTCACGTTAATGGTGCCATGTCACCTCGGTTACTGTAGTTAATCTCGGGTTGATTCGAAAACGTTTCAAATTCAAATTCAAATTAATGTCAAACGACAAAGTTTTCAAAATATTAAACTAAAATGTTCGGGGTGTGCAGTTAAATGCCTGGGTAATTATAATAAAGCAAACACATTTTTATAAAATACCTAGATAATTTAAAATGATTTAAAACAGAAAAGAGAATAAATAAAAAAAGAAAAGAAACTACAAAAACAGAAAACAAAACAAAACAAAAAAGGAAGAAAGACCCTCCCCCCCCCCCCACGCTGGGCCTTGGCCCAGCTGGCCACCCACCCTCAGCCCACCAGGCCCAGCCGGTCGGCCTCCCCCACTACTCCTTATCCACTCCCCCTACCGAAACCCTAGCCGTCCACCTCACTCGCCCACTCGCCCCACTCGCCCCCCCTCCCCCGATTGGATCGGGATCGAGGGAGGAGGCCACCGACGCCAATGCCCGTAGCCGCCTCGCCGGCCCCTCCCGCATCCTCGCGCCCCCGTCCCCTCTCCCTTAGCGACGCCCCTCGCCGCGCTTGCCGCGTCGCCCCCGACGCCCTGCGCCCGCCCTCCGTCGTCCGCTGCTGCCCGGAACGCCGCCCGTTGACGGAGCCACCTCACCGGACCTCCCTCGCCGGACTGCCGCCGCCTCGTCATCTCCCTCGTCGGACCTCCCCGACCTCCGTCGAGCCCGTTGCCATAGTCCCTACGGCCCCGAGGTGAGGCCCCCGACCTCCACACCCTTCTCCCTTCCTCGTGCCCCCCGTTGTGCGCGTAGTAACGGCAGACCGCGCCCGCGACTGACGCTGTCGGTGCCCCCTGCGGCACCCGCGCATCGCCTGTGTCCCGGACCTCCCTCACGCACGCGAGCCCCTGCCGACGCCCTTTGCCTCCACCGCACCATGGCCGGTTCCGCCCTATCCCCTGCTCCCCTATTACCACACACTGCGTGCCGAGGCCGCCGCCGCATTTGCCCCCGCTGCCCCTGGCCGGCCGCGCCTGGCTGCGCCATGGCCGCCCCCTTCCTTCCCGGCGTCTGCGGCCGCCCGTTGTGGTGGCCAGCGACGCCTCGCCGTCCCCCCCTCCCCCCCGTTGGCCTGGGCTGGCGCTCGTCGCCCGCTACCACCCGAACCGCACCTGGCGCCCGCCATGCGCCCGTTAGCCCGCCCGCTAAGGCCCCAGGGCCAATGACAGGCGGGCCCCGCCCAGAATGTATTTTAAAAAAAAGGAATTAAAAATAATGATAAAATAAGTAAATAAATAATATCAACTAATTAATTAATTAATTAAAGAATTAATAACTTAATTAATTCTGTTAACTAACTATTAAACCAAATTAACCTGCTAATTAATCTGTCTAAACAATTAGTTAGTTAGTTAGGCAATGACATGCGGGACCCCCCATGTCAGGTAGACCAGGTCAACTGCTGACGTCATGCTGACGTCAGCAATCACTATTCTGGATAATGTTAGGGGTAAATAATTAAATAAATTCTAAAAATGATTAAATCTTTTAAAATTAATATAAAATAAACCATAGCTCGAATGGAAAAACTTTGTACATGAAAGTTGCTCAGAACGACGAGACGATTCCGGATACGCAACCTGTTCGTCCGCCACACATCCCTAGCATAGCAAACTCGCAACTTTTCCCCTCCGATTCATCTGTCCAAAAACGCGAGACACCGGGGATACTTTCCCGGATGTTTCCCCTTTCGCCGGTATCACCTACTACCGCGTTAGGGCACACCTAGCACTGCGCTTTGTCATGTCATGCATCTTCATGCATTTGTTTGCATTATATTTATTGTTTCTTCCCCCTCTTTTCTCTGGTAGACTACGAGACTGATGCCGCTGCTGCCCAGTCCGACTACGGAGTTGACGACCCCTCCTACTTGCCAGAGCAACCAGGCAAGCCCCCCCCCCCCTTGATCACCAGATATCGCCTATTCTTCTCTATACTGCTTGCATTAGAGTAGTGTAGCATGTTACTGTTTGGTTACTCCTATTCTGTTGCATAGCCTGTCATTGTTGCTACAGTCGTTGATACCTTACCTGCAATCCTAAATGCTTAGTATAGGATGCTAGTTTATCATCATTGGCCCTACAATCTTGTTAGTCTGCCTTGCTATACTATCGGGCCGTGATCACTTGGGAGGTGATCACGGGTATATATTATACATACATACATACTATACAGATGGTGACTAAAGTCGGGTCAGCTCGTTGAGTACCCGCAAGTGATTCTGATGTGGGGGCTGGAAGGACAGGTGGCTCCATCCCGGTAGAGGTGGGCCTGGGTTCCCGACGGCCCCTGACTGTTACTTTGTGGCGGAGCGATAGGGCAGGTTGAGACCACCTAGGAGACAGGTGGTGTCGGTGTCAAAACCGGCGGATCTCGGGTAGGGGGTCCCGAACTGTGCGTCTAGGCGGATGGTAACAGGAGACAAGGGACACGATGTTTTTACCCAGGTTCGGGCCCTCTCGATGGAGGTAAAACCCTACTCCTGCTTGATTGATATTGATGATATGGGTAGTACAAGAGTGGCTCTACCACGAGATCAAGGAGGCTAAACCCTAGAAGCTAGCCTATGGTATGATTGTTGTAATGGTTGTGTGTCCTACGGACTAAAACCCTCCAGTTTATATAGACATCGGGGAGGGCTAGGGTTACACAGAGTTGGTTACAATGGTAGGAGATCTACATATCCGTATCGCCAAGCTTGCCTTCCACGCCAAGGAAAGTCCCATCCGGACACGGGACGAAGTCTTCAATCTTGTATCTTCATAGTCTTGGAGTCCGGCTGACGATGATAGTCCCGCTGTCCGGACACCCCCTAGTCCAGGGCTCCCTCAGTAGCCCCTGAACCAGGCTTCAATGACGATGAGTCCGGCGCGCATATTGTTTCGGCATTGCAAGGCGGGTTCCTCCTCCGAATAAATCATAGAAGATTGTGAACATCAGGATAGTGTCCGACTCTGCAAAATAAATTCCACATTCCACCGTAGATGGAATAATATGTACACAAGTTCAATCTGCTGACGTGCTTTGTGGTGTGACGTCATGCCACTACCAAGCCTTTACTTGAATCTTTTTTATTATACCACCTCAGCGCGTTTAGCGAAGCGGTTTCCTTGGCACGTCTTGTCGAAGCAGAGATCGTGTTCCCCTTATTCCGGGATTCCCATCAATACGGACGTGGGTAACCCAACCGTGCCCGTAGCCACGCCCCCTCTATCGGAGGCGAGTCCCGAACTGTCACGGAGATGGCTCTTGGATATTCCCTTTCTTTATAACGGGACCAAGGCTCGTTTCTTTTCTTCAATCCTCAATCAAATCCACTCCCTGACCCGAGTTCCAACACCCAGAGCCCCAGATTCGAGCGCTTCGGACCTTCAACAATGTCCAGCTCCGACCTACAGGGCCGGTGGATGCCTTCTTCCATCACGGAAGAAGACGTGCTAAAGCTGCGAGAGGCCAAGTACCTGTCTTACGAGATTTCGCATAGGTTTCCTGCCCTAGGGCAAGTCATCCCCACCCCCGAGCCCGGCGAGTATGTTGTGTTCGTATCCCACCTCCGTTGGGGTTTAGGCTTCCCGATGGATCCTTTTGTGAGAGGGCTCATGTTTTACTATGGGCTGGAATTCCACGACTTGGCTCCGGAGTCCATTCTCCATATCTCTTCATTCATTGTCGTTTGCGAGGCCTTCCTCCGCGTTACCCCTCACTTCGGCTTGTGGCTTAAGACCTTTGACGTGGAACCGAAGATGATCAAGGGGCGTCAAGCAGAGTGCGGTGGGGCGGTTGTAAGCAGAAGGGCCGACGCTCCATGGCCCGAGGGCTCTTTTCAGGAGGAGCTCGGCTTGTGGCAGCAGGAGTGGTTCTACATAACCGCTCCCAGGGGCAGCGGGCAGAAGCCACCGCCCATCTTCCGCTCGGGCCCTCCGCAGCGGCTGATGTCATGGGTCAGCCAAGGGCTCAACTGAGGGCCGTCAAAGGACGTGCCCCTATTGTAGGGCCGGATTCAAGACCTCCAGGCGAGGGAGATCGATCTGGTCGTGGTGATGCAGGTCATGCTGATTAGGCGTCTCCTGCCCTGCAAACGCCGTCCTCTCCGGCTGTGGGCGTTTAATCCGGAGGGACCACGAATTCTCCAACACTTCATGGGTATGACACCCGTGGAGATGTACAAACTGTTCTTCGGATCGCGAGAAGCGTGTCCGGAATTGACCGAGGATGCCGGCCTAAGCTTCAATCGCCCGGATACACAAGTAAGTAGCTCCGTGTTCGGATATGCCGTTTGTTTGCCTTTCTATGATTCGCTTTTTGACCAACTGCCCTCTAAACAGGAGTGGATAGCACAAGCAAAGCTGATACGGTGTCCGGCCCCCCTCCCAGAGACCGCGCCGAATTCCGTGCTGGTCAGGATGCTGGAGGTTGCGCCTTCAGAGGAAGGCGAAGGGGAGAACAGAGGAGCTACCGCCTCAACCAAGGAGGCTTTTGAGAAAGAGGGGATCGAGTATCCCTCCTTCCAGGGGGAGAAGAGGACCGCCTCCGAAAACCCGGAGGCCAAATCCCCGAAGCGGGGGAAGAAATCTTTACTAGAGGGTCCTACGTCCGGAGAGGCTCCGGCCGCACAGTCTCCCCTAAAGGGTCAGCCCTCCAGCGAGCCGTGAGTAGAAAAAAGGGAGTTTTGTAATAAGGGACATCCCTATTTGTGCTTCTGAGGATAACTTAAGTTTTTACCTTGTAGTTCGGATCTCCGCCCTTCTCAGATGAGCTCGTCTTCGGGGGAACTCTGTCCGGATATGATGGAGAGCGAGACGCCCCCATCTGCCGCCCCATCGGGTGGGGCGGACGAGCCTGAAGTGTCATCACGGAGGGTATCCCCGAGTCCGGCAGGGCCGAATAGTTCGGCACCAACTAGTGTGCGGCCGGGGGAGCTGAAGGATCTGCTTGAGAGGGCGTCCATCTCAGAAGGTCACCGTACACTGATGAGTACGATGATTGAAAGAATTTCATCCACCGAAGGCGGATTGCGTGATGCCGTCAGGAGTTTGCTGGCGGGGTTTGAGGTACGTAAAAATGACATACCCGTTGACAGTTTTACACATAAAGTGCGCCCTGTATAGATAGTAGCCCCTGAGACTCGGTAGGGTGTCGAGAACGACAGCGTGCCAAGGATCAAAATCCCAGGTATTAATTTACGCCTTTCCTAAGCAGGTGGCAGATAGTTCGGTGGCTAGCCGGACAGATGGAGTTGCCGAACTAAAGCGGCAGCTCGATGTTGCGGATGCGGACATCGCGCTGGTCAATAAACGACTTGACGAGTCACAAGGTATGTTTATTCTCCATGGTCACCTGGTAAGGGAGCCGAAGCCCACTCCTTACAACATGTGTGTTCAATGCAGATGGTGCCGCTGCTGTGGAGAGCCTTCGGGCAGAACTTTCTCAAGCCAAGGAGCAGGCCAGAAGGAGTTATGCGGCTGCCTCGAGGGCGGCCGAAGAGCTAGAAGCCGTAAGGGCTGCACACTGCCGAAGCAGGGAGGAGATGGCCAAAATGGCCGTGAAGTTAAAAGATGCTGCCGACCGCAATGGGGTTCTTGAAAAGGAGCGCCTAGCGGAGCGAGAAGACCTGGGGAAGGCCACCGCCGAAGCCAAGGATGCCCGTTCTGCAATACGGTCTATAAAGGAGGAGCTGCGCCAGGCCGGAGACATTGTGGCTGGCAAGCCCTTTTTGCTGCGCCAAAGGTTTACAGATCCAAAGTATGCCCAGCTTGGCCAGCTATGGGGTCCGGAGGATCCTTATATGGACTTAGCTGCGAGTGCAGCAGATGCCGTTGTGCACTTCCGAGGTCAGGAGGATCACAAGACGGAAGAGCTGTTTTGGTCTCAATTCCATAGTTCGGAGCGTTCACTTCCGCTGACTGATCGGCTGGCCGAGTGGGCTGAACTGAATAGATTGTCCGGACTTGCCATGACGGATATCGTGGCTCATGTCTGGCCGGATAGGCCCAAGCCGAACAGTTATTTTGGCTTATTGCAGAAATTCCTTGGGGCGGTGCCGCATATCAAGGCGATGAAGCGGTCGGCTTGCATAGAAGGTGCACGGATGGCCCTCGCCCGTGTGAAGACACATTGGACAGAGATGGATGCCACCGCTGTTGCGACCCAGGGCTCGGACGAGAGCCGATTACCCGCCAAGCACTATTTCGGGGAAGTTCTGCGTGGTGCTCGTGTAATTGAGTCACAGTGCTCAAAAAATGTCATGTTCAAGTGAACATTTTGGTTTGTAAAACGATGTTTATGATGTCAGCGCTTTTTTGAACTTGTGCGTTCAAGTATTGAAATATCTCCTATGCGGCCGTTTATGTATACTTGTGTATAACCTGAAAGATGGCAGTCGTCGGCTTCAGCCCCCACGCACAAGGTGCGGGGGTGTTCGCAAAATAGCACATTTTCACACTTAATCCGACGTCTCGGTCCTGTGAAGGAGGTGGTAGCGTAGCAAATGAGGCAACCGGACTATAATGCTTTATCACTTTCACTTAGCCATAGGAGTTCGAGGGTGGGGCTACGATATAGCCCCTAGGGGCACCGCTCTCCGAATTCAGGGCACGTATGTGCCTGACCGGGAAACGGTCCTTCGTCAAAGCGGAGGAATTCTAAACATTCCGGTAGTCAATCGAGTGGTTGACCAGTCTCTCGCTGTATCATGACAGTCAGTTTTCGGCTTTCTCTACTGAGGTGCTCGCCCGGCCGAACCGGGGCACAATCGCAGTAGTTCTCCTGGTGCCGCGTTAGCCGATGATACAGAACGTAAGGAAGCAAAACACAGGAGCCGGGCAAACCCAACATTTGACCAAAGACATGATTCGGAGCTGATGCATATAAGGCCTAACTCGAGAAGCCGAACACTCCCTAAGGTATTCGGTCTTTATGATAGCGGGCAGAACAATGCCCTAAGCCCCTAGTGTCCAGGTACACGCAAGGTCCTCTGACGCGGCCGATGCCAAAACGTTAGGATCCTCTCCGGTTATAACAAAAAACCGGGGGATGTATAGCAACAAGAGACAGTAAAAAAGGTTTACACAGGGTCTTAATCTGAAAAGAATCCTTGCAACGGGTCCCTGCTGCACGTCTGCGCCTGTGTCTCTGTTGTGCTGTATCCTGGACGGGTGTGACACGCTGTTCATCTGTAAAAGAGAGGAACTTAGTTTGAAAAGTAATTGTGCAAAAAATGAATTAAAAATCGAAATATGAATAAATGAATGAAGCTGAGCTTATACTAGCTCATACGCACAACCCCTTGTAAAGGGGTGGTCGGCTAGGGAGCCCCTAGCTTATTTTATGCCGGACTCGTCTAGCCGTGTCCGGGGTCTTGAACAACCTTTTAATGAGATGATGCCGCGTGGACCGGGCATTTTAAGTGTAAGAGACGCGTAGTGTGGTATTGCGTTAAAGCGGACAAAAGCTTCACGTCCCAATAGTGCTTGATGGCTAATTTTGAATGGGGCGACATGAAAGATTAGCTTTTCGCGTCGGAAGTTGTCGGGTGACCCGAACACAACTTCTAGTAGTAAGGAGCCCGTGCACTTGGCGTAGGGGCCTGGCGTCACTCCTTTGAAGGAAGTGCGGCTATGTCGAATTTTAGTAAGGTCTATCCCCGACTTGCGGATTGTGTTCGGATATAGCAGGTTTAAATCGCTGCCGCCGTCCATCAGGACTTGTGTAAATTGTAGTCCGTCGATTATAGGATTCAATATCAGAGCAGTCCGTCCTGCATTTTGAATACTTCTGGAATAATCCAGGTGATCGAAAGTAATTGGTTTTGACATCCAATCTCGAGGTTCCGCTGGGGTGGACCGTGCGACACCTACTTTGGCGGGTGCCGCACTGTTGTTCCGAATTATCACATGAAGTGAATTTACTGTTTTGACTTCTTGTGGGAAAGTCTTCTGTTTTCCGGTGCTCTGCTGGTGGGGTTCGTCATCATCCTCGCTTGGCGCGTTGAGCCCCTTGTGTTTGGCGTTGAGTCGGCCGGACTGTTTGAAAACCCAATAGTCTCGGTGGGTGTGGTTTGTAGGCCTTCTGGAGGTGCTGTGGATTTGACATATCCGATCCAAAATTTTGTTTAAGCTGGATAGCTCTTCACTGTTGTCCTTAAGGGGCAGTGCTTTGTTGTTCGGCCGCGAGCTTTTGAATCCGGCGTTGACCGCCGTATTCTTCAGGCTTTTTTCTTTATTTCGGCGCTGGTCCTTTCTGCACCGTGATTTTCCGTTTCCATCTCTGATCTTGGATGTACTCGGGTCGCTGGTGCTGCATCTTGCTAGCCAGCTGTCCTCCCCTGCGCAAAAGCGGGTCATGAGGCTTATTAGCGCGGCCATAGTTCTCGGCTTCTCCTGGCTGAGGTGTCTGGCAAGCCATTCGTCTCGGACATTATGTTTAAAAGCTGCTAAGGCTTCGGCGTCCGGACAGTCGACTATTTGGTTCTTTTTGGTAAGAAACTTGTTCCAGAATTTGCGCGCTGATTCTCCGGGCTGTTGAGTTATGTGACTTAAATCGTCTGCATCCGGAGGTCGGACATAAGTCCCTTGAAAATTTGCTCTAAACACATCCTCGAGCTCTTCCCAACTTCCCACAGTATTTTCTGGGAGGCTTTTGAGCTAATGCCGAGTTGGCCCTTTGAGCTTGAGGGGTAGATATTTTATGGCGTGGAGATCATCTCCTCTAGCCATGTGTATGTGCAGTATGTAATCCTCAATCCAGACTCCGGGGTCTGTTGTTCCATCGTATGCCTCTATGTTTACGGGTTTGAACCCCGCTGGAAATTCATGATCCAGCACCTCATCGGTGAAACATAGTGGATGTGCGGCGCCTCTGTATTTCGGCGTGCCGTTATCTTCGAGCATGCGGCGTGTTGTGTTGCTTCCTGGGGCCCTCTTTTTTGGCCCGTAAATGGACCTGACTGGGCCATCTGTTTTGTGAGGATCATGTGTCGTCTTGTGTGTGGTGCCACTTGTCGCTTTTGGCCTGTCATCTGGTCGTCTATCCAGCCAGGCAGCCTCTTTGCTTTTTGACTGTGGGGGCTCTATGGCCTCCTCGTCAAATTCTGGCAGCAGCTTGCGCTTTGGATAGCTCTTTGTTTGATGGCTATTGCCATATTTGTCCGCGGTCTTGAGTACTTTGCTCCACCTCATTCTAAGTATGTCTTCCGCTGTTTTGAGCTTTCATTTTTCCTTTTTCAGACTTCTTGAAGTGACGACCAGTCTTTTGTGCAGGTTCTTATGCTCCGGTGGTGTGTCCGGTGTGAGTTCGTCTGGACTGTTGTTTCCGCCGGGCATGGATTGATTGTCCGATTCGTCCTGCTCGGATGGTTGCTTGGTTGCATGGTTGTCGTCCACTGGTTTGCCCTGCTCTATCGCTGGGTCATTAGGAGTGATGTTTTTGTCGAGGCGGGACTTAGGGCGGCGTCTGCGTCGCCGTTTTGGTTGTTTGTCGGCGGAATTATCCTTTACCGCGTCCCGTTGTTCCTCGTCATCACTTTCTTTTGGGGTGTCCACCATATATACATGGTTTGGGGTGGCCTTCCAGTGCTCGGTAGGTGCTGACTCTTGGTAGTCTCCGGCATCGTCGTCCATACCGTTGATGTCTTCAGAGTCATAGTCTAGCATGTCGGTTAGATCGTCGACAGAGGCTACGAAGTGGGTGGTGGGTGGGCTTTGAATTTCTTCGTCGTCCGCATCCCAACCGTCCTGACCGCAGTCCGGCCAGGGTTCTCTCGATAGCGAGAGATGCTTTAGCGAATTTAGAATGTCGCCAAAGGGTGAGTGCTGAAAGATGTCCGCGGCGGTGAACTCCATGATCGGCGCCCAATTGGATTCAATTAGCAAGGGCGCAGGAGGTTCGGAGTCCGGCAAGGAGTCCGGTGCCTTGGAGTCACGAGCTTTATAAGGGACAAGGTTAGTATTCGGCTCCATCGCCGTGGAAATTGCAGCTCCCGAGGCGGTATCCAGCCACCTGTCCTCGATCTGCACGGTCGGCTCCGAATTATGGGTCAGAGCGGACTTGTGTGCGGCCTCCAGGGTACTGTCCGGCGGCAGAGCTAGATCGTGCCCATTGTGACAGTCCAGCACGCTTGGCTGTGCCTCGACTCCATCGAAGATCAAGTCCCCGCGGATGTCAGCCGTGAAGTTTAGGCTTCCAAACCTGACCAGATGGCCGGGGGCGTAGCTTTCGATCTGCTCCAGATGGCCAAGTGAATTGGCCCGCAGTGCGAAGCCGCCGAACACGAAGATCTGTCCGGGGAGAAAAGTCTCACCCTGGACGGCATTGTCATTGATTGAAGAAGCCATCAAACCTATCGGTGACGACACAGAGGAACTCTCAATGAAAGCACCAATCTCGGTGTCAAAACCGGGGGATCTCGGGTAGGGGGTCCCGAACTGTGCGTCTAGGCGGATGGCAACAGGAGACAAGGGACACGATGTTTTTACCCAGGTTCGGGCCCTCTCGATGGAGGTAAAACCCTACTCCTGCTTGATTGATATTTATGATATGGGTAGTACAAGAGTGGATATACCACGATATCAAGGAGGCTAAACCCTAGAAGCTAGCCTATGGTATGATTATTGTAATGGTTGTGTGTCCTATGGACTAAAACCCTCTGGTTTATATAGACACCGGGGAGGGCTAGGGTTACACAGAGTTGGTTACAATGGTAGGAGATCTACATATCCATATCGCCAAGCTTGCCTTCCACGCCAAGGAAAGTCCCATCCGGACACGGGACGAAGTCTTCAATCTTGTATCTTCATAGTCTTGGAGTCCGGCTGACGATGATAGTCCGGCTGTCCGGACACCCCCTAGTCCAGGACTCCCTCAGGTGGGCCTGGCCCTGGTCGGCGTTCGCGGATACTTAACACGCTTAACGAGATCTTGGTATTTGATCTGAGTCTGGCTACTGGCCTATACGCACTAACCAACTACGCGGGAACAGTTATGGGCACTTGACGTCGTGGTATCAGCGGAAGCCTTCTTGACGTCAGCGACGGAGCGGCGCGCGCCAGATTGGACCGCGTAACGTGACTTCCTTTGTAATGGGGGTTGCTAGGTCTGCTTCCGGTCGCCCACGCAACGTGCAGGTGTGGAATGGGCGATGGGCCCAGATCCCTGCGCGCATAGGATTTAGACCGACGTGCTGACCTCTCTATTGTGCCTAGGTGGGGCTGCGACGTGTTGATCTTCTGAGGCCGGGCATGACCCAGGAAAGTGTGTCCGGCCAAATGGGATCGAGCGTGTTGAGAAATGTGGTGCACCCCTGCAGGGAAGTTGTCGTGTCCCTCGGTAAAAGGATGACCCAGAGTTGTACCTTGACCTTATGACAACTAGAACCGGATACTTAATAAAGCACACCCAGACAAGTTCCACAGACAACCCGGTGATCGCTTTTCCACAGGGCGACGAGGGGAGGATCGCCGGGTAGGATTATGCTATGCGATGCTACTTGGAGGACTTCAATTTACTCTCTTCTACATGCTGCAAGACGGAGGCTGCCAGAAGCGTAGTCTTCGACAGGATTAGCTATCCCCATCTTATTCTGGCATTCTGCAGTTCAGTCCACCGATATGGCCCTTTACACATATACCCATGCATATGTAGTGTAGCTCCTTGCTTGCGAGTACTTTGGATGAGTACTCACGGTTGCTTTCTCCGCCTTTTCCCCCTTTCCCTTCTACCTGGTTGCCACAACCAGACGTTGGAGCCCAGGAGCCAGACGCCAGCGTCGACGACGACTACTACACTGGAGGTGCCTACTACTACGTGTAGGCTGCTGACGACGACCAGGAATAGTTAGGAGGATCCCAGGCAGGAGGCTTGCGCCTCTTTCGATCTGTATCCCAGTTTGTGCTAGCCATCTTATGGCAACTTGTTTAACTTATGTCTGTACTCAGATATTGTTGCTTTCGCCGACTCGTCTATGATCGAGCACTTGTATTCGAGCCCTCGTGGCCCCTGGCTTGTAATATGATGCTTGTATGACTTATTTATGTTTTAGAGTTGTGTTGTGATATCTTCCCGTGAGTCCCTGATCTTGATCGTTCACGTTTGCGTGCATGATTAGTGTACAATTGAATCGGGGGCGTCACAAGTTGGTATCAGAGCCGACTGCCTGTAGGAATCCCCCTTTCCAACTCCTTGGCCGAAGTCAAGTCTAGTCATTGAAAAAGTTTTTACTAACATGGTTGTGCGGCTTACGGGCCCATGTCACCATTGGGTGGTATTAGGATCTTTTATTCCTCGTCTATACTCTGGGACTCTGATCTCTCTCCTATTCGGGTTAAATGATTTTACTAAATCTGACTTTAGGTTCTCATAACTACCTCCCAGAGAGCGCCTTCAGTCTAGATGATCGCCGGCTGCACCAGAAGATTTCGAAGTTACTCTCCGATATTCTGTCAAGACCTTGTGCCCGTTGCTTTTGCAATTCCCTATCACCGAAATATCCCTCTGGATAAATGCGTACACCTGTTGTTCTTGCTTTTATTCACAGTCGATCTTGTTATTACAAGATACCCCGAGAATACTTTGTGCTACTGCCTTGTAGTTCCTTGTCGCAGAAATACCCCTACAGATAATTCCTCGCACTTATCGAGCATCTTCTTATTCCCAGTTGTTTAGGTGTTTCACAAAAGTCTTCGAAATACCATTTGGTCTTCCGAAAATCCTGAGTAGCCTATTGCTCTTGAATTCTTGCTTGCTTGCCTTATGGTTAATCCCATAAGTCTCGTAATCTTATTGGCATCCCTTGCCATTATCATTTTGATTCCATTGAATCAATATGTAACTAATGTTCGCGATCCTCAATCAGATCCTAGAATTCATCCTTCCAGCTCAGAAGTCATTTTAAACATGAGCTGGATCTAGACCAATCAATTTGCCATCGATTCTACCCCTAAGTCTACTCAACTTATCCATCCTTAATCAGAGTGTTTGCTTCTGATCCCTTGACATGGAATTCATAATTCCCGTGCAATTAAGCTTTGGTTTAGTCAGTTGATTCTATAATCTGGTCTCCTTGCATTCCGTCTTCCTTTGATAAAGTACCGATACTCACATCAGCTCCGTCGTAGACCACCAGACCTCTTGTTGGATTATTATCCGACAGTGTCCTTCATATTCAAATAACCTTGTGAGCCTTTCCACGGATATATAAAGCTTTTGCTAAATTGTATCCTTTTTTTTATCAACCATGCTCTGTTTTCGAGCTGGTGGTATTTGCTATTGAAGCTTGTGGTATATGTTTCCACGATACCCTGACGGGTTGAACCTATGCCTTCCTTTATATGTGTGAACTCGGAAGTTTTCACAAGTCATACTCATCTGGTATTTCACCAGATAAAACTTTCATCACTAATGCCTTTATCAAAGCGAAAAGTGAATGAAAGGTTATACATTGAAGAAGTGGGAGTCGACCTTGAACCTTGCGTTCATGCCCAGGGACACGATGTATAACTTATCATGGAAGCTGCTCGTAAAAATAATTACCCCCTTGTTATAAGTTCATCTTGTATCCGTGGTTCGATCCTTTATGATCGTGGATTCCGACCATGTTCCCCTTTAAATGCCATTTCTCGTGCAAGTGTAAGTACTTGTCTTCTGCGGAGCATTACCCCAGTACAACCTCTACTTTGATCTGTCGCTGAGTATTACCCCCCTGGTATCTCGAGAATATTTAAGAACTGTGTTGCATCTTATAAGTCTTCATCAGCTATTATTTCTCACCGATTCCAATTTTTTTTCATGAGTTCTGAGTTGTTAGTCGCTCAAGAACACCGGTAAGTGAACCGATTCCGCATTCTGGTTCGATAACTCTAAGTAATCTTCGTTTCTTATGAGTTTAATAATCCTTCAAGTCATTCCTAGCCTAATCGGCTATATCATTATTGTACTAAATTTTAACGGTGCTACCTGGTCCTTCTTCCCGGAGCACCAATTTCGACGATGAGCTGAGCTTATGTCAATTTTCCTCATCATATCATTTCGCCTTGAACAACAAGCTTGATTTTGAGTTGGTGACGTGGTTCCAATAACCTTTCGCTTCATCGTTCCTTTGACTTGATGTCGTCGATGAGAGATTACATCTTCACGAAATCCCTCGACAATTGTGTCGTGATCATCATCAGCATTCTGAGCTCTTCCAGGGTATCCATTGAATTCATGATGAGAAATACCATCCTTTCCCTCGATGATTTTTATTATCATCGACCACTTTATTGCCCTCCGTTCAACACAAACTTGTTCGTGTTTCGTGTTATACCTTGAGATCCATGCTATCCAGCAATTGTTCTTCCTTACCTTGGGGTATTACCATCTTTATGTCAATAATGTCATGAGAATTTCACCACCTCTGATGCATTCTTGGTACAAGTGATACTTCTCACCATCACCATTGTTCCTTGTTCCTCGTGTTGTTTCTAACCGGAATACCGACAAATGCACTTTGATGTGTAAAATTCAAAACTTCTAGCAACCCTATTGCTTGTAAGTTAATGGTCGATGATTCCTTCTTAGACTATTATTTATTGAATCACCATTCTAGCATTGATCATGCTACCTAAGCCCATATCTCGCATGCACCTTTCAACCATTGTTAAATTGTGTATGTTTTCCTCGAGCATACATCAATATATCATTTTGATCTGACAAATGTTATCTCCTTGTTCACATAATTGTGGAAATCCATCCTTTGGAAATCTTGATGAATTGTCACTGAGTTCATCAGCCACCTCCTTGTCCTCTCCTTGGGTTAATGATGAACTCTTGTTAATGGAAATCACTTCATAGTTCATTTCCCGAGAATCTTACAGTGTCATCCCGTCAATTTGTGTTGCACCTTTCTTCTCAGGCATCCTGAGCCTGAGGTATCCTGACACCAATCATATCTGAATCTCCGTCAGATATGATGGTTGGAACATATTTACACGAGTTATAACGCTAGTCTTCATAAGACCCGGTAAGGTGATGTCATGCCTAGCACACCTGGCCGGAGGACCTATTGTTATAGTTGTTCCTCTTTGGCAAGGTTAACCATTCTTCCATGAGGGAATTGTAAGACTTGTTCTATAAGTTATTCTTGATGAATCCTTTGAGTATTCAAAGTCCGACCTTTGCTTGAAGACCATGTCAATGCTATCTCGAAGCATGTTGTGGTACTCCGTTCATCAACAAGAACATTTGAAGCACAATGCTAAATTCTCTTTATCAATTATCCAAACACCGTTGTATGGGTAATGTCATGAAGTTTCTCTCCCCTTACATAAAGGGCTTTCTACTTTATATCCTGTCATGCATATCATGCCTTACTTGTCCGTGGGTAGATATACCCATGGGATATGTGTTCTAACACGTTTTCCTTTCCATTGTTCTATCTAATCTGAGAATGATATATTCCTTTCCATTGTTTGGTTTAACCTCTCTGGTGATCTATAAGATCTAAGCAGTAAAATATCCTGCTTACGAAAACACCTCGGTGTACCACCTTATCAGTCAGACCCTGTTACTATTGTTGACGACATTCCGGTAACCACCGATGGACGAGAACTTTGCCTATTGGTCCGCCTCGTTCAACGAGCAGGAAAATGGTTCACTTCGTCCCTCGCCCTTGGTACCGACGTTGTTGCCGACATAACTGACAGGCTATTCTCTAGCATGCCTTGCCATCATAACCGTGCAAGATGTCACCACTCTTTCTACTTTGAACCCACATGGTGGGCCCATAACCCACAGGTCCCAGGATCGAAACCTGACTCTCCTGTACCACCCGTTCCCAAAGTTATTCCTCGTGCGTGGCCTCGTATGTAATTCACGGGCCACCGTCCTAGTGATCTATTCTGGTAACAGACACAATATTCAATCTCGTTGCTTGGACCCCGTTTGCATGTTGTTTCAGACATCGTACGATTGCCTATCCGTTTGAAACTTCTCAGGGTACCTTCTTACTTTACTCTCGATATTTTCTTAAGTATCTGTTCGAGAGTTACTTTCTACCACATTCCCTGAGTTATCTGCTAGATAGTCAACCTTGTAAGGTCCGTTCTTCCGAAGATACCCATTATCCTTTTCGTAAGTACGATGGAACCCCCGAAGAAAGGATGAGGACTTCATCATGATGCCCTGAAGAAGAGGAATGGAGACAGCAACACAATGGATCGACCTCTTCGAGAAGAGCAACCAAGACCGATGACACCCGTTAAAATTTCGTAACCAGAACTTTCTCCCTAACTCCCCTCTTAAATCTCGGGACGAGATTTCTTGTAGTGGAGGAGAATTGTGACGCCCGGATAATCATGCTACAGTAATCTCACGTTAATGGTGCCATGTCACCTCGGTCACTGTAGTTAATCTCGGGTTGATTCGAAAATGTTTCAAATTCAAATTCAAATTAATGTCAAACGACAAAGTTTTCAAAATATTAAACTAAAATGTTCGGGGTGTGCAGTTAAATGCCTGGGTAATTATAATAAAGAAAACACATTTTTATAAAATACCTAGATAATTTAAAATGATTTAAAACAGAAAAGAAAAGAAACTACAAAAATAGAAAACAAAACAAAACAAAAAAGGAAGAAAGACCCCCCCCCCACGTTGGGCCTTAGCCCAGCTGGCCACCCACCCTCAGCCCACCAGGCCCAGCCGGCCGGCCTCCCCCACTACTCCTTATCCACTTCCCCTCCCGAAACCCTAGCCGTCCACCACACTCGCCCACTCGCCCCACTCGCCCCCCCCCTCCCCCGATTGGATCGGGATCGAGGGAGGAGGCCACCGACGCCAACGCCCGTAGCCGCCTCGCCGGCCCCCTCCCGCATCCTCGCGCCCCCGTCCCCTCTCCCTCAGTGGCGCCCCTCGCCGCGCTTGCCGCATCGCCCCTGACGCCCTGTGCCCGCCCTCTGTCGTCCGCTGCTGCCCGGAACGCCGCCCGTCGTCGGAGCCACCTCGCCGGACCTCCCTCGCCGGACTGCCGCCGCCTCGTCATCTCCCTCGTCGGACCTCCCCGACCTCCGTCGAGCCCGTGCCATAGTCCCTACGGCCCCGCGGTGAGGCCCCCGACCTCCACTCCCTTCTCCCTTCCCCGTGCCTCCCGTTGTGCGCGTAGTAACGCCAGACTGCGCCCGCGACCGACGCTGTCGGTGCCCCCTGCGGCACCCGCGCATCGCCTGTGTCCCGGACCTCCCTCACTCACGCGAGCCCCCGCCGGCGCCCTTTGCCTCCACCGCACCGTGGCCGGTTCCGCCCTATCCCCTGCTCCCCTGTGACCACGCACTGCGTGCCGAGGCCGCCACCGCACTTGCCCCCGCTGCCCCTGCCCGGCCGCGCCTGGCTGCGCCATGGCCGCCCCCTTCCTTCCCGGCGGTTGCGGCCGCCCGTTGTGGTGGCCGGCGACGCCTCGCTGCCCCCCCCCCCCCCCCGTTGGCCTGGGCAGCCGCCCATACGGGCTGGCGCCCGTCGCCCGCTACCACCCGAACCGCACCTGGCGCCCGCCCCTGCGCCCGTTAGCCCGCCCGCTAAGGCCCCAGGGCCAATGACAGGCGGGCCCCGCCTAGAATGTATTTTAAAAAAGGAATTAAAAATAATGATAAAATAAATAAATAAATAATATCAATTAATTAATTAATTAATTAAAGAATTAATAACTTAATTAATTCTGTTAACTAACTATTAAACCAAATTAACCTGCTAATTAATCTGTCTAAACAGTTAGTTAGTTAGTTAGGCAATGACATGCGGGACCCCCCATGTCAGGTTGACCAGGTAAACTGCTGACGTCATGCTGACGTCAGCAATCACTATTCTGGATAATGTTAGGGGTAAATAATTAAATAAATTCTAAAAATGATTAAATCTTTTAAAATTAATATAAAATAAACCGTAGCTTGGATGGAAAAACTTTGTACATGAAAGTTGCTCAGAACGACGAGACGATTCCGGATACGCAACCTGTTCGTCAGCCACACATCCCTAGCATAGCAAACTCGCAACTTTTCCCCTCCGATTCATCTGTCCGAAAACGCGAGACACCGGGGATACTTTCCCGGATGTTTTCCCTTTCGCCGGTATCACCTACTACCGCGTTAGGGCACACCTAGCACCGCGCTTTGTCATTTCATGCATCGTCATGCATTTGTTTGCATTATATTTATTGTTTCTTCCCCCTCTTTTCTCCGGTAGACTATGAGACTGATGTCGCTGCTGCCCAGTCCGACTACGGAGTTGACGACCCCTCCTACTTGCCAGAGCAACCAGGCAAGCCCCCCCTTGATCACCAGATATCGCCTATTCTTCTCTATACTACTTGCATTAGAGTAGTGTAGCATGTTACTGTTTGGTTACTCCTATTCTGTTGCATAGCCTGTCATTGTTGCTACAGTCGTTGATACCTTACCTGCAATCCTAAATGCTTAGTATAGGATGCTAGTTTATCATCATTGGCCCTACATTCTTGTTAGTCTGCCTTGCTATACTATCGGGTCGTGATCACTTGGGAGGTGATCACGGGTATATACTATACATAAATACATACTATACAGATGGTGACTAAAGTTGGGTCGGCTCGTTGAGTACCCGCAAGTGATTCCGATGTGGGGGCTGGAAGGACAGGTGGCTCCATCCTGGTAGAGGTGGGCCTGGGTTCCCGACGGCCCCCGACTGTTACTTTGTGGCGGAGCGACAGGGCAGGTTGAGACCACCTAGGAGACAGGTGGGCCTGGCCCTGGTCGGCGTTCGCGGATACTTAACACGCTCAACGAGATCTTGGTATTTTATCTGAGTCTGGCTACTGGCCTATACGCACTAACCAACTACGCGGGAACAGTTATGGGCACTCGACGTCGTGGTATCAGCCGAAGCCTTCTTGACGGCAGCGACGGAGCGGCGCGCGCCAGATTGGACCGCGTAACGTGACTTCCTTTGTAATGGAGGTTGCTAGGTCTGCTTCCGGCCGCCCACGCAACATGCAGGTGTGCAATGGGCGATGGGCCCAGACCCTGCGCGCATAGGATTTAGACCGACGTGCTGACCTCTCTGTTGTGCCTAGGTGGGGCTGCGACGTGTTGATCTTCCGAGGCCGAGCATGACCCAGGAAAGTGTGTCCGGCCAAATGGGATCGAGCGTGTTCGGAAATGTGGTGCACCCCTGTAGGGAAGTTTATCTATTCGAATAGCCGTGTCCCTCGGTAAAAGGACGACCCGGAGTTGTACCTTGACCTTATGACAACTAGAACCGGATACTTAATAAAACACACCCAGACAAGTTCCACAGACAACCCGGTGATCGCTTTTCCACAGGGCGACGAGGGGAGGATCGCTGGGTAGGATTATGCTATGCGATGCTACTTGGAGGACTTCAATCTACTCTCTGCTACATGCTGCAAGACGAAGGCTGCCAGAAGCGTAGTCTTCAACAGGATTAGGTATCCCCCTCTTATTCTGACATTCTGCAGTTCAGTCCACCGATATGGCCCTTTACACATATACCCATGCATATGTAGTGTAGCTCCTTGCTTGCGAGTACTTTGGATGAGTACTCACGGTTGCTTTCTCCCCCTTTTCCCCCTTTCACTTCTACCTGGTTGCCGCAACCAGACGTTGGAGCCCAGGAGCCAGACGCCACCGTCGACGACGACTACTACACTGGAGGTGCCTACTACTACGTGCAGGCTGCTGACGACGACCAGGAGTAGTTAGGAGGATCCCAGGCAGGAGGCCTGCGCCTCTTTCGATCTGTATCCCAGTTTGTGCTAGCCATCTTATGGCAACTTGTTTAACTTATGTCTGTACTCAGAT